>JAPVLO010000303.1:2400000-3000000 GCA_027257055.1 Cephalopachus bancanus
CAACACATTTTAGACTCAATCATATATACCACTTCATGTGCGTTCTCTAAAGATCAAGATTTTTTTGTCCTTGCATGTTTCAATTGTCTTTAATAAGGTATTGTAGAATCTCTCTTCATATCTAAAGATTAACAAACTATAACTGTGAAATACATGATTCTCTTAACCAACATAGTAAGCATATATGGGAGGGGACTGTTTAAGAGACTTGTAATGTGTGTAATAGGATGATAGTGCCATTTGTAGAAGTGTGACCAAAGTATGCAATGCTTATTAATTTAGGTATGGGCTGAGGGACTAGGGAAAATTTTAGAAAGACTAGGGATAAAATTATCAAAGCTTACTAAGATTTTACATTTTAAGATATTCTGCTTACTTTTTCTTTATGGTCACAAATTAGATGGGAGATAATATTCACTAAGATATAAAAGAAAGAATCAAAAATATTTTAATTATTAAAAATATAAGACGTCTTAAATATAATTTGAAAGTATGTAAAATTATAATCATAATGAACAAAGGTCCAAAAGTCATCATTATAATTTTAAGTGAGAGTTAGAAAGGGTATTATCAATACTTGTTAATATCTATTTATACAGTGGAAGTCAGGATCAAATTTTCTTATGCTCTGTAATTGGTTTTATTTATACCATAAGATTTGAGCTCAAAAGATAGTGCCATATTCCTTAGACGTCAGATATCTCAAAGATATGATCAATCAATGCCATGAATTATCTCCTTTCTTATAAGAAATCCTTTCTTATTTGGTAATACTTTCTGTAATTGTTTTAAATCAAGAAACACTCTAGGTAGATTATAAAGAAACTTCTTGGTTCTTTTCTCTGTTCCCTGCAGGACTATAAGAATTTCTGGGCACAAAACAAAATATCAGTTTTTGAACTGATAGATACAATCAAATATGGTGGCCTCATAAAATTTAAGCACATATTGCAGAAGTCACTGGTGAATAACACAAATAGTATGTCCACAGTATCAATAGTACAAAATTACGTCTTCATGTCTTCCCTAGGTGGATTAATTGTCTAAAGTTAAATTATATGATAGTCAAAGACTGTGGTAATAAAAGCAGAAACAGAGAGAATGAGAGAGGCTCAATCCCTAGTGCTTATTCTAAGACTGCTGTATGTTATGTATAACAGAAATGCATCTTAGTCAATCTTTCTAGATAAACTTATACGATATTTAATATTAGTCATTTATTTGGCAAATTGTTTTGCACCTCTGTCCCAGATAATCTTTTACCAATGAGTTATGCAAACTTATATAACTTACATTTTTTTTTCAAATTTTCCATTGATAAGTTTTGCTACTAAACTGAAGAGAAAGTTTTTCACTGAAATTAGGTAATAAAAGCTGATGGACGTCTTTAAACGTAACAGGTTTGAAACATTAATAATACTACAGATTAAGAAAAAATTACATGCTAGTGATAGTATGTTTTGCAACATCCTTTTTGGAAATGTCAGTCATACGTAGAAAATATACTTAGTCATTTCAGTTTACCTTGTACAGCACAGATAGTTACGAGTACAAACACTGATTTCTGCTATTCATGTTTTCAGTTTTTTAAATGATGACTTTTATATGTGTTACCTTAGGATGTCATTACAAGTCTCTCATTTGTATTTCAATGAATAATATACAGTCATAGGCTGGGCTCAGTGGCTCAGCCTGTAATCCTGCGCTTTGGGAGGCTGAGGCGAGTGGATTGCCTGAGCCCGCGGATTCGAGACCTGCCTGGGCAGCGAGACCTCCTCTCTACAATTAATAAAAAAAAAAATCAACCGGGTGTGGTAGTACATGCCTGTAATTCCGGCTACTCGGAAGGCTGAGGCGGAAGGATCGCTGGGGCACAGCAGGTCGAGGCTGCGGTGGCCGAGAGCGGCCACTGCACTCCAGTCTGGGCGCCAGAGTGAGACTCCGACTCAAAATATATATATATACAATCATAACAACTGAACTACTGGATTTAAAAATGTCCTGTTAGAATGTTGCCTCAATAAAAATGAAGAAATCTCAGAACACTAAAGGTAAGTGAAAGATCATCTATTCAATGTTTTTCTCAAATACTTGTCCTGGAAGTTTTCTAGCTGGTTACATATGAGCTATCAGGGCAGTTTATTTATAATACAAGTACCTGGTCCCAATATGAGACATCTTGACTTTATAGGTTCTTGCTACTTAAAGTGTGGCTCTGGGCATGCAGGTGAATGTCACCTCAGACCTTTTTTTTTTTTTTTTTGAGTGGAGTCTCACTCTGTCGCCCAGACTGGAGTGCAGTGGCAGCTCCCGGCCACCGCAGCCTCGACCTGCTGGGCTCCGGCGATCCTCCCGCCTCAGCCTTCCGAGTAGCCAGAATTACAGGCATGCGCTACCACGCCCGGCTGATTTTTTGATTTATTGTAGAGATGGGGTCTCGCTGCCCAGGCGGGTCTCGAACCCGCGGGCTCAAGCAATCCACTCACCTCAGCCTTCCAAAGGCGCGGGATTACAGGCTGAGCCACCGAGCCCGGCTTACCTCAGAAGACCTTTTAAGTAACCGCGGTCTCAGGCTTCATCCCACCCCAGACCCATATTTTAAAAGATTCCCAGCCAAATAATCCATATGCATATGAAAAATTTGGTCATGGATACTGTTTTTTTTGTTTATTTGTTTGTTTGTTTGTTTTGGGGGTTTTTTTGTTTTTTTTTTTTTTTTTTTTTGCTTTTTTGTTTTGTTTTCAAAACACACAGTTTATGCAAAGAATATCAAAGGACATCAGTTTTCATAAACCAGTTGAGCTCAGGGTAGCAGGGGATTAAAGCAATTGAAAGGCTTTTTTTTTTTTTTCTTGCTTGCTTGCTTTCCTTATCATCATCTTTGTCTTTACGATTCTTGCAAAATGTGAAGTAGGATGGAGACAACTGAGAGAAAAGTCATTCCTGGATGAATGAACAGAGAATCACGCAACTTTTTGCAGAGGAATATGCTGCAAGAGTCAATGAGTAGATTCTAACTAGAACAGCTTTGAAGAAACCATGCCCGGGGAGAAAATTTAAGATTTCTGAGGAAAGAAAAACTGCTATCCCAGAATCAGCAAACCTAGAAAAACAGACTGTGTCCTCAACATATGGAAAGTTATTCTGGCCAAATAAAATTAATTCAAATGACTTGAGATCTGTGGCAAGTGAGTATGTGCACATAATAGGTACAAGACTTGTAAGTGGAAAAATAAACTATTGTGAAGAAATGACAAATGATTTGCTTTACTAATGTTATTTACATATCATATCACTCAATCAGCTATGTGCTTACTGAATATTTACCTACGGAGTTAAATATTTCCTTTGAACCTGCTAGACTGTTTTTCTGCTTTCTTAGTTATTGCCTTTTGGTGAGGAAACAATAAAAGTCCATTGGAGTTTTCTAAGACATATTCTACACATGCATGCAAACTGTTTTTAGCTATTATCTTCTGCTTAAGGAAATTGAAGGCATTTCTCCTAAAACTTTCAGAACCAGAGCTATATCATATAAAGCAAAGCAGAACTTTTAATTATTTCTGGGATAAAAAGAAAAGCAAGAAATTAAGCAGAAACAACGCCACGGGATCAATGAATATTGATTGCTTTTCAAGTGACTGAGTGAGCTCCCTAGGAAAAACTGAAGATGAGTTTTCTGTGTCAGGAAAATGATATAATTGGTGAAGGACAAGATTATTGTAGGATATGCCAAATTCTTTAGGACCAGCAAAATTTGGACAAAGCAAGAAAAAAATTCTAGACTAAAACCATCTAGCCAAATGGTTTGGGTTTTTATATTAGAATCATACTGAATATCCTTTATAATTTTATAAGTGACTACAATAACATGGTAAATATATATGAATGTGTGCATGTGTACACACACACTCATATAAACTATAGGGAGAAAATTCTGGTTTATTCTTGTCAATTCATCAATATATCACAGCAACAAATATGAGTTTATTATTGCTATTATGCAAGACATTAAGTAAGACAATAGGAATGGAACACAGATAATGCAAGCTCCCTGCCATTAACAAATTTACATTCCCATAGAGGGAAAATTTTGAAGGGAATTGAAGGACCAAAGTTGAAGCATGTACAGGGAGGACAGACAGGTTGACATGGCCAGCTTTTGGGGTAAGAAGCAGTGGTGCAGTGTTTTAACAAACCCATTGTGTTTGTTAAACACATTGCATTTGCACTGCCCTGAACCCTCAAAGATGAGGTGGTATTAACCAGGATACAAGCAAGCCAGCAAAGGCAGCATCATGGTAGGAGCAAGGCTTCCAGACAACCAGAGACTGGGAAAATTTCATGCCCTTCTATAAAATGTATAAAAGATTTGCTTTTTATTTACAGGATAAGGTTTGTGATCATCAAAGAGAAAGATTTTCTAGACCCTTAATTGTTTTCTCATTATAAATAAATAATGTGACTTCTCTGTCTTCAAAGATAAAGATAGGAGAAAGGTCATCCAGCTAATAAACAGAAAGCAACCTAGACCAGGCTTTCTTGCTGCGGCTCATTTGACACAGTCCTATTTAATCTATTTAACGTTTGAGAGATAACCAGCTCTAATTGATGTCTCTGCGAGAGTTTTGCCCATTGCTTATGTGTGGCTAATATTGGTGGCATTCATTGGCAAGTAACTAATGTACAGAAAAGCATGATTAAATGTATGTCTTTTCAAATGCGTGGACTCTTTAAAAAGCTATTTAAAGAAATAATTGAGTCTATTTCCTCCAAGATGTGAGCTGGATTTGAAGCAGGGCAGCTGCTTCTCCCTGGAGATCGATTTTTCTAAGTCCACGGTTCAGATCAGTCAATGCGATAATCTTTCCTGTCAAACAAAGTACTTGCCTTTTCAAAGTCATGCTGAGCAAGAAAGATGTTATTTGTGCTGCCAAAAAATTCCAAATAAACAAGAATAATAATCATGCTCTCACCATTTGTGAAATGTCTCTGTCATTCTGAAGGAAAAGAACTGGATCAGGATATCATGTTATAATTTCACTAAAGAGTTCTTAGATCTAACTAGATCACCCTTTCAAATGGGCGTAAAGGCCTAAAAGACAAATATTGCTTTTTTAAAAATGAATTACAGAAGACCACTTAGCTTAAGATCATAGGAAAATATTTTTAAATGTAAAACCTTCCTGATTAAACAACCAAATTTACCGTCTTCTCACCAGAAGTACTGTAAAGCTGAAGAAATGAGACAAAGTACAATGCTATTTTCCTGTTTCCTAAAAGCTTGATGATTCCATAGCTAGCTACTTAAGGGAGGAAAGGGAGTTAAATATTTTTTAAATCACTACAATTATGGGGCTATTATCCATAGAAAAATGAGACCTAAAATATGAGAATGACAATCATATTTTATTCAAAATTTTATACTTCTATTAATATCAGAAAAGCCCATGTTTTGCCAGGAGACATCAGAAGAATCACTTCCTAAACCCAGGAAGACCCTTTGGTAGAATACACCATTTTCTCTTGAGAGTCACTTTCTTCCAGGATGTTTTCATTGGGCTGAACAATTTCCTGAAATATGGATCTTTTATTCAAAATATATACATGTGATACACGAGAGTTTCTTATTAAAAGTAACATAGTATTTTGAATAGTTCTCTTTAAGTTTCAGTTGATTTACTGTAGGAGAGAAAACAAAATTTGACATATTTATGTTTTGCAACACCTAGAGACATGAGTTTCTTCCCTTTCATAAGGAATAAACACTACCATCATACATTCTGTTAGCTTATTAATGTTCCTAGTGATTAGAGCAGCTTAAGGAAATGAGAACTCACTGTTCGGGCTAGAGTATTGGCCTTAATTTGACATGACTCTTAAGTAGCAGTATTTTAAATAATTGTTACAAAGTACAAGTATTAAGGACTACTCTGTAATAAAACATATTTACTTTTCTGTCATTGTCACCCTGTTTGTGGTTAACTAGCTGTCTCAACGTTGCAGGTGATTAGTTTAAACATCACAGACATCAACATTTCTCTGCTATGCTGTTTTAACTTCTCAGTGTTCAGAGAGTGATCATGCATAGTTATGGAAGAATTATGTTTAGTCATACACTAGGTAGTGTAAAACAAAATCTGATTTCTTTTGATGATTGGGGAAAAAAGTAACAATTTTAATTTTTCATACTTCTAATCATCTTTCTCATCAAAAAAGACATTTCATTTTCATTACTGAAGACACCATGAGTGGTAAGAGCAAGCTCCTAGAGTCAGAAGACCTGAACTGATTAATTCCCTTGCACACATGTGGGAAACAGGCAAGGCACTTATTTATGGTTTCTGTGGCTTGGTTACCATATCAGTTCCCTGCATGAAAGATAATTCCTAAGATTGCTTTAAATTTAAAAAAAAAAAACTATGATGTTTTGATAATTGACACTGCTATTGTTATTTAAAATCCCTGAATTGCCTTCTGTGAAATAGTTTAGAAAGGAAACCATTTTTAATCCTTCATTAGAGTACGGTGATATGACATGCACAGTATTTTCAAGGATTTGAGAAAAAGAGAGAGATGATTTGTTAAATTAAACTTTAATCTTAACTACAGTTATAAAATGTTGTTTGAGCTCCTAAACTGAGGATTAAGGTATTTTCTGGCTTCTAACCCATAATGATTGATTCAGAGAAGGGCACATAGTTCAAATTGGAGGAATGGGAATAAAACGTGGGTGTTGCAGTAATTGTAGCAGTAAAAGGAAGAGAATTATTGATCGTCCACAGTATGAAGCATTGTATTAAGTATTTTAGACATTTGGGATTTTGCTGAGAAAAAGATTAGTCTCATGAAATTATAACACAAGAACTGTTCTCTTATGTTTTATGTTATGAAAGATGGCATTTTCCAATTACCTTACATAAAGTTTAAATTTTCATAGAGCAAATGACCTGTTTTCCAGAAGAAATTACTAATTATAGCTAACACATAATAGTGCTTGTATTTGTTTTCTAGGGCTGCCATAACAAAGTGCTTCAGATTGCATGGCTTAACCAGCAGAGATTAATTTTCTCACAGTTTGGAGGCCAAATCAGAGATCAAGGTGTTGGCAGGGTTGGTTCCTTCTAAGGGCTGTGAGAATCTGCTATTGGCCTTTCTCCTTAGATTGTAGATGGTCATCTTCACCTCTTTCTTCTGTGTGTCTGTATCCATATTTCCTCTTCTTATAAGGACCTCAGACATACTGAGTTAGGATCCATTCTAATGCCCTCATTTTAATTTAATTAACCTCTTCAAAGACTACCTCCAAATATAGTTACATTCTGAGGTGATGGGGTCAGAACATCAACATATATACTTTGAGGGCACACAAATCAGTCCACAACAGTGGCTAATAAGTGCAAAGCCCTTTTCAAAGAACTTTGAATATGTTAACTCTTAATTTTCTCAACATTCTATAAATTATATTACCCAACAAGATTATAGAATTTGCTTCAACAGGGAAGTGGCAAAACATGGGGTTCTGCTCAGTCCATCTGACTCTCAAGTATTTACTTTTAACCAAAATTTGACAAACTCTAGTTTAAAATTTCCCCGTTTCATTTCTTCTTCTAAGGTACAAAGGAAATAATTTTTCCCATTTTCTTTTGCAGTTAGTTTGGGACCACATGACAGAGGTTTGGCCACAAGAATGTGAGCTTATATAACAAATGCTTCCTTCAGACTTGAGCCTCTAATGTATCACAAATCATCTTCTTTGATCTCTCTCTCTCTCTCTCTATCTCTCTCTCTCTCTCTCTCTCTCTCTCTCTCTCTCTCTCTCTCTCATTACTCCTCAGTCCCACTGAATACAGAACAATCGAGAGACCCAGGGAGGCCCAGTAAAATGGTGGTGCAACAGGATGGAAGAATCCGGGATCCCCTGAATCACTCCATGGACAGGTGATTAAACAACCAAATGAATTTTAATACAGCTTTCCAATGGTATAAGTAAGTTAAATATGCATGAGAAATAAAGCATTACTGTATTAAGCTACTAAAAGTTTGGAATTAATTATTGTCATCAATAACCCCGATCAATAAACATGAAAGCATAAACTACTTTTAGTTGGAAGTAATCTAAAATAATAGACTTTTACTTTGTAGGAGAAAAATAGCTAAAATTCAGAGAAGTTAGGTGACGTTTTAGTTGTGATATGTTAGTTGTGTTGTGATAGATAAGAAATGAAGAATTTAAAAACATATTGTCATTATAAGATCAGATATCTATAGGAAACCTACTATAAGAATAATTTCACATCCCAGTTTTGCTGTCAATAAAACTATTTTTCAAGAAAAATCTTTATTTTTGTGACATATTTGGCTGTGTAAGGGATAGATATTTTTGGCTATTGATTGCATAAAGTTATAAAACTTACCTAACTTAAGCCTAACTCAAAACATGAGCTGAACAGTTTAAAATAAAGTATTAGTAAATATCAAGCTCTGTGATAGAACTCTTGATATTTGCTCATTAAAATCAAGATACCATATTTTTCTAGAGAAAATGACATTGCACTATAATAATAGAAATAAAGAGGAAAGATTGAAAAAGTAATGATAATTTTCATTACCATGACATTATTATATTTCTGAACGTTTTATGTAAAGTACTGTTTAATATGAAGTAATAATTATTAAGAATATAGAAATATCTACCACTTTTCTACTTAAAAATAAAAGCCAGTTTATAAATATAATGTGAAGGGGTAATAGTTGAATCAGTATTTGGAATATTTCTTACTCCTCTCCACAAACTAGAAAACCATGACAAATAGTAAAAGCACATATATTAAAAGAGAGGAAAAGAAAAAATTCCATGGATTGTGTTAGGATTATATGATAAAAGCATGTAAATGTGACTCAAGTCATGGGCCTCCCAAGGGCAGTTTTCCAGCTTTCCAATGTTATAAATAAGTTAAACAGAGTCCATTATATTTTGTTATGATAGATATATATCTTAGGTTGAATGTGGTCAGATGCATGTGACAGCTATAAAACATACATAACCACTGTGTCTTGCACATGAGGTTGCTATAGACTGGACAAGAGTTTTTTAGATTTGAAACAGAATGGCATTGCAGCTATCTGGAGCAAATAAGTTTCCTAGATATCCTGACCAGTGCACATTTCTGGGACCAAGGGAGTAGTCTATGCTTCCTGTCTTCAGTTGCATTGGTCTAATTTTTTACTTTCTTTGTTTTGATTGCTTTTGATTTAATTTGCTATCCTATCACAGTGTTGGCTGCTGAATATCCTTCTATACCATCTTTGAACATCTTCACAGCAACAGCATGTAAATAAAGTGAGCTCTTATTTGATAATGCATTAAATCTGATGATCACTGAGAGCAATTTTCCTTTTTGTTCTCCATTATAAATTTTTTCAAATATTTACTATTAAAATTATGTTGAGAAGATGGAAATATTTTATTTAGTATATATTAATATCTTTTAATATACTTTAAAAATTAGGGGTTGGCACCCTGCTTCACCTTTATGTTTATCTATGATGCTTCCTGATGGTTTTGCATATATTTCCTTTACTATGCTAAAGATGTTTCCTTCTATTCCTACTTTTTATAGAGTATATATTGGATTTTGTCAAAATGTGTAATGCCTCTGTGATATGATCATTTGTTTCTTTGTTCTTTAGTCTGTTAATAAGAATTACATTGATTGATTTATCAATATTGAACCAGCCTTGCATTCCTTGGTGGTGATACGATAGATAGATAGATAGATAGATAGATAGATAGATAGATAGATATGAATTTGACTTGCTAATATTTTGTTAATAAATTTTTCATCTATGTAGATAAGAAATATTGGTGTGTAGTTTTCCTTTCTTGTAATGTCTTGGAATACCTTTAGTACCAGGGTAATGCTGGCCTCATAATGAGTTGTGAAGTGCTTCCTCTACTTCTATTTTCTGGAAGAGAATGTGGGTAAATGGTATTATTTCTTCTATAAATGTTCAGTAGAACTCACAATTGATACCATGAGGATTTGTGTTTTGGAAGGTTTTGATGATTCGTTTGATTTCTACTGAAATGGTATTTTGTTCCATTTCCCTTCTTTTTATGTTTTCTATTGTTTAAGTAGAACATTTTTATATAATTTCACTTTATCTCTTTTATTCAGTACATCATTTGTGCTTAATTTGTAAAACATTTAAGTGCATGCCCCAGAATTCACAATATACCTTTTTTTTTTTAACTAATCTCTGTCAACTTCCAAATAGCACAGTAATGCAGGCATCTTACAACAGTTTAGTCCCATTTCCTCCCTTCACCCCTATTGCTATTGCTGATTTCACTTTTCTATATGTACAATCATACAGTGTATCTTTACTGTTATTATCTTAAGCAAATTTCTATCATTTAGAACAATTAAGAATAAGAAAAAGAAAATATTTTGATTCTGGATAGCAGACGTACGATACGATTCCTTTTCCTTGGTGGAAACGACCTGCGGAAGGCCGCAGTGGGAGAAGGCGGGTAGCGGACGGAGCATCGGGAAGCGAGGGGGCTCAAGGGGAGGCTGTTGAGTCCTCGGCGGTGGTTCAGTGACTGGGCACTGAGCATTACATCCATGTAAGAATTCAACAGAGGAGCGACATCCCTTGGACAGACCCTTGGACAGACCCTTACTATTGTCCAAGGGATCTCTGGACAGACCCTTACTACTGTCTAAGGGATCGCTGATGATTACGATAAAAAGAAACTAGTGAAGACATTTAGGAAGAGATTTGCCTGCAATGGTATGTAATTGAGCATCCAGAATATGGAGAAGTAATTCAGCTACGGGGTGACCAGCGCAAGAACCTATGGCAGTTCCTCGTAGAGATTGGACTGGCTAAGGACGACCAGCTGAAGGTTCATGGATTTTAAGTACTTATGACTCACTGCAGCTTAAGTGAGTATTTCCTTGGAATGAGTAGAATTTCTCCTCTGTCCCTTGTCACAAGTTTAAAAACCTCATAGCTTGTATAATGTAACCATTTGGGATCTGCTTTTAACCTGGACTAGTGTAACTCCTTCATGTAATAAACTGAAAACAGCCAAAAAAAGAAAAAAAAAATTTTTGATTTATATTTATTTATTGATGAGTGCTTTTCCTTTTTTATGTGAATACATGTTTTTGATGTATATAATTTATCTTATGTCTGAAGAACTTCTTTTAAAATTTCTTATCATGAAAGTCTGCTGGAGATGAATTCCCTCAATTTTGTCTGAGAAAATATTTCACCTTAACTTTTGCAGTATTATTACATTGGCTATAGAACTCTAGGTTGGTAAATTTGTTTTTTCTTTCAACATTTTAAATATTTCAGTCCACTCTCTCCCTTTCCTCAACTCCCAGTGATTTCTACTGGGAAATACCTCCAATCGTTACCCATGTTCTTCTATGTGTAAGACTTTTTTTTCCCCTTCTGACTTCCTTCAAGATTTTCTCTGTCTTAGTTTTCTGCAATTTGAATATGATATGCATAGATATGTTTTTGTTTTGATTACTAATCTTGCTTGTTGCTCTTTCATCTTCTTGGGTCTGTTGGTCACTAATTTTGATTAATCAACTGAAGATAATTTTCATTTCAGTTGCTGTGGTTTTGATATATAACACTTCCTTTGATCGTTAGCGTTTTCATCTTTCTTACATTATTCATATACCTTTGCGTGTTATCTACTTTTTCCAACAGAGCCCTTGATAAATTAATCATAGTTATTTTAATAATTCCAACATCTGTGTCTTATGTTATTGTTACTCTGATGATTGGTTTATCTCTTCAGATTGTTTTCCTTCTTGCCTTTTTGGCATGCCTTGTTATTTTTGGTTGAAAGCCAGACTCATTTTATTAAATAAAAGGGACTGAGGTAAACAGTGCTTTAGTATGAGGTTTTATGATAATTTGGCTAGGAGTTAATCTGTTTTCAGTGACTGTAGTAGCTTTAGGAACCAGAGAATACAATTTTGTCCAATGTTTTTGTTTCACTCTCTGCCCTGGTTCTCCCCTAATCAGGTCTCAGAATCCTTGCCTGCAGCTGTTACCCTGTGATCCACTGTTCATTACCTGGAGCCCTATTTTTGAGGTGATAAGGGGTAGGAGATGGGAAATTTGCTTTACCTTTCCAATTAAATTTCAGTCACATAGTGGGCCTATGTCTTACTTAGACTGTAGGCTTCACAAGTGTTTCAATCTCTCTGCCAGGGGTATAGGGGTAGTAACCTAGGTCTACTGTCTTCCCTGACTGTAAGGTTTCCAATAGAATTCCTGGAATGCCTGACCCCCATTGGCTATGTTTCTGGCACTTCCTTAGGTAAGAAAGGACTGAGAGAAGAGGGGGGAGGATTGAGCTTTCTTCAGCTAGGATAAAGTTTCAGAGTTGCATTTTGCCAAGCTCCCCTTCCCTGGAGAGTAGGCCTTTGTCAAGGACAAGCGCTAAAAGAGCTTCAGAATAATTATTCTTCTCCCCTACCCCTTGTCAGGGCCACATGGGGATCATTACAATCATTACAGGATCCTCAGCATGAGAACCTGGTAGAATCCTGGTGAGAAAGCAAATGCAAGTGTGGGAGACCCCCTGAAACAATGCTCTCTGAAGTTTTCCACTCTAATGCTGGCCCTCACTCAGTCGGGGCAATTCACGCATTTAAGGTGTCCTTCCGGTTTATAGCTCTGTTGGCTTCTGCTTCAGGCAAGTAGACCTAGGTTACTACATCTGTCTCTTCCGATTTGTCGAGGTGATTTGCCCTGTGACCTCAGTTCTTTTAGGATTAATAAAAGTAATTGATTTCTGGTTTTTTCCAGGTTTTACTTGTAGAGATGGGTGAGATGGATTCTAAGCTTCATATGTATTGGAGATGAAATTGGACAATAGCTGTCTTTTTAAGTTTAGGAAATGTTTAAAATGTACACAACTATATAAAAAGATCCAACTATTCATTACCAAATAACTCTATGAAGTTGAGGATTAATTGGACTTTTAAAAATATAAATCCTACCTCTTAATTTTGTTTCTGGTATTGGAAAGGATTTCAGTTCGAAAATGGTATTATTCAATATGTATAGACAAACATTCATTTATTTTTTCAGTCTATGGAATGCAAAAAATATGATGAAATTTCCCACTACAGCATCACATGTTTTTAAAAAAGAACATATTTTTAGAAGCTTGTATATGTTAGTCCTATAAAACATTATATTTCATGCTTTCTTTTGGAAGTTTTGTATTAAACCATACATTCATGTGACTGAGACTACATATGGGAAATGAATTTGCTTAGTAAGATGAATAGTAAGATGAATTATCTTTTTTAAAAAGCTATTAAGATTTAAAACCAATACAACAGAAGAAAACTATTAAAATATACTTTAAATGTCCAAAAATGTATAACAGCAAGATGATTATCTGTATTTTGCTATTTTATTCACTTTTTATGTATTTTACGTATTAGGATTGTAAAATATATCCTGGTTTCTTCACATATTATCCAACTATTATTACAACAACTCTTAAGATATAATTTACTGCCTAAAAATATTTTATCATTTATATGGCTATCTGTATTGTTAAATATGTAGGCTATTTTCAATATTCTATTATGTTTTGCTCACATTTGTTAATATAGTTTTAAGTTTGACTTTCAAACTTACTGAGCCAAGGAGTATTATAGGTTTTCCAGAAATAAATTTAATTTTATGCTATTTGCATATGCTATTAAAGGTAACTCTTATTGTTTCCTATTTGCTAGGTAATATTTTAAGGAATTTATATGTGATCATCACGGGAATCACTTAATGCTGATTTTGTTATTCTTTCCATTTTAGAGGTAAAGAAACTGTTGCACAGATACGTAAATATCTCAAGGTTAGAGGCAAGGCAGATGGTGGAGCTAAGGTTTGAAAAAAGGAAATCTGATCTGGGTTTCTAGATGCTTCTCCACAGTGTTACCTTCCTTTTTCCATTTCACCTCATCTTCATTATTTTAAAAATTGCTAATTGAATAAATTAAAACAGCACACACTTCATTTGCTAATGATTTACTAATCTTTTTCTGAGTACATTATATACTATGTTTAAATGCAATAAGTGCTATCTATAAAAGCAACATTAAAATAGGGTACAGGGAATAAAGACCTAGAGAAGATGGCAGGTCAGAGTTTTAACTAAGAGCAGGGAAGCTTTAAACAAAGGAGAGGATAAGGGACTGGCTAAGGGGATAGCTAGCAGGGCAGAAGGAATGACTCGAGGGAAGACCCTGAGACTGGATTGTGCCTGGTGGGTGTGACACACAGCAAGGAGGTTGGAGTGGGTGAGACAGAGTAAAATAGGAGAAACTTTTAGATGTCAGAGTGTTAACACATAACAAATTATGAAGGGTCTTGTAGGCGTGTAGGGTTAAGACTTTGGCTTTCACTCTGTGTGAAAGTTTTTTGGAGGGATGGATTGCAGGGGACTTAACAAAGAGGTTCTGATCTGACTTACTTATTTCACTTGTATATCGTTGATCCCTAATGAGATTGACTATTTTGTTTTTAAATTTCACTAATTTTCCAGTTTTATGAATTATGTGTGGAATTTTTAAATCGATTTTGGAAAATTTGAGTGAGATTTCCTCTTTGCCCACAACATAAAGAAATTCTGGGTAACACACTAAAAAGGTAAAAGAAATTTATTGACATAACAATAATTCACAGATTCAGAAAGAACAGCATAATTAGTGTTTAGGATGGATGGGAACCAAGATAGCTCTGAGAATCTCAAAAGTAGATACCAGAAACATTATATATCATAGCTCCAAGTGCCTTCCAATGCCTTCAAATCTCAGAAAACAATCTGATTTCCTAACATGGGTCATTTTCCCACCTTTTTGATCAGGGGTTGGGTGCTGATCAAAAACTTACCAGAAACATGGACATGGAAATGGTATCAGTTTCCCAAATAAAGATACATGAGGTAGACAAAATAAAAACTGTCTAATGTAAAACCTAGTGCTATTAAGCATTAATTTGTAAGATATCCTTATGTGGTAAGAGTGTTAATCATTTATTTGGCATATTTGTTTCAGCATGACAATCAATTTACAGGTATTAATGTACATTTTTATTCAATGGAGATGCAGAATGAAATTTACTTTATTATCTCCTAATCAAAATAGATGACTTTGGAAAAAGATACTATTTTTTTTCCCAAAGCTTTGATTAAAAGAAGGGAGATTTTCTTCTATAACAAGTCTTTGAAAATGATGTACAAAGGTAGATCTACAACTGTGTTATTGCAGGATAATTTGATAATGATTTATAAGTTTGTGTCACCCTTGTCGCAGTTGGTAGCTATTGATTTTTCTGACTTGGTTGTTAAAATGCTTTGATCAGAGTTGTCCAAATTATTATCAAGAGCAGATTTTTCCTACATGATTTACATTTTACAGAACATTTTGACTTACTTCATTTCATGTGAACAAGAGACATGATGTCAGCAAGCAGGTGTTTTCAATGCTATTCAATAGATAATGTGAATAGATAGGAAAAGTTAAAATTTTACCCAATTCTCCATGAGAGCAACCAGATTCAAGGTCTCTGTGTTCCCAGATCAGAGGTTTTTTAAAAAAAACATAAAAATTTTTAAAAATATTTTAATTTTTAAAAAATTAAAGAATTTTTTCCCTTACACAGCTCACTGCACTTATACTTGAAGTATAAATATTTTTATTCTTCTACAATACATATTATCATATTTTGAAATAGTTATTTGGTAAATTAAAAGGTCATTAGTTTGAGACATTTGAATCATATTCCACAAATGTTATAGAATACAGAAAATAGAGTAACATCTATACTTTGTTAGAATACAAATTAAACAATCACAGTTATTATAAGACTCCTTTCTATGAATCACCTCTTCCTTTCAGAGTGGGTCTATCTCTGAGGAACCTTGAAATTCATAAATCAGTTTCAACTTAAGTTTTGTAGAACGGGCCATTAATTTAACAACAAAGCAGTAGGGTAATTGTCTTATAGCAGGTTATGCAAACATAAAGCCAGTAAATTCACTGAATGTTAAACGTCTGGTCACAAATGTTTCTGATCACAAACAACAGGTTTGTCAAATTGGGTAGAGAGCATTACCAGAATCCCAAGATTCACCATTCATTAAAGCTCACTTATCTGGGTTCATAACTGGGGCATACAACTTCATAAAAGCATCTTTTTTATTAATTACCCTTTTCTTCAGTTTTTTTCCTCTGAGATTCTGATTACCCAGAATTTGAGCTTTGTAATTTGATAATATATGGACATGATTCAATGTAGTAAGTATGGTGAAAACATACATTTACTGAATGCTTACAGACTAGGCATTTCTAGGTGTTTTATATATAGTAATGCATTTCATATTCCTGGCATTACTATGAGAAAGGATCTGCTATTATCCACCATGTTATAGATGAGAAGTTGAAGCAGATGTGTAAATTGACTGAGTTCACATAGCTAGTTGTAGAATTGAGGCACAACTGAACTTAAGGTAGTCTTAGACCAGGGCCTGCTCACTAAACAGCTACACTGTAGTCTCTCAATAAATAATAAATATAGCTTGGATTTTATTAGTCAAAGTCCTTCCCATTTTCTTAAGTATGAAAGGAAAAAAGTGTGAGTCAGAGCTCAGTCTCCAAAGTCATCTGTGTTTAAACCTCAGTCTTATTTTTTAATATTCAGCTAGTTTCTTATTATCCCTAAGTCCTTTGTCTCAACTGGAAAATGAAGATAAGAATAACTTCATTGTAGCATTGTAAGAATTAAATGATTAATAATTCATTCTACTTATTTTTTCTACTGTATTTTTTTGTCATAAATATTCAATGGCAATTAAACTTTAGACTATTCAAAAAAAAGGTCAATGTAGCAAAATTCACAATTTGAATAAGAAAGAGAAAACAATCACTAATTATTTTAGCCTTAATAAATGATATGGCTCTAAAAATTATTGCAGTATGTCAGATGAACCTAATCTTACTCAAAACTGGAGCATTTAAAAAACATAAATGTACAAATGAATAGTAGTTATCACTAAATAAACAACTAATGGGCTTCCCTGTCACACTTTAACTGTGACTTGATTTTAAATTAGTATTATTATAGTATTCTGCAGAAATAATTCCAAGTGTATAGTGAAGGATATACTTATTCCCTAATTGATTTATTTAAGCTTATGTATCTACATAGGTTATTTGGATTTGGGTTATATTTATTTTCTGACTCATTATCTGAAAACAGGAATAGATTACTGAGAAGAAAGGAGAAGACACTTAATGGAGGGAAAAGTTAACCTATACTGTAATGGTAAGACTTATTTATTCTAACATTGCATATTAGTTTTCAAAGTAAAATCTACTTTGTACACATATTTATACACAAACATATATCCTATTTTCCATTTTTATTAGCATGGTTTCACTGTCTGGAATATTTCTATATTAAAATATTAGCTTACCTCCTTATACTCTGCCCATCCATGCATCTCCTTAGTGTTTTCTGTCTCAGTGAATTGATTGTATTGGGTTGCTCAAACTAGAAAGCAGGGAATCATCAGCCTGTTTATTTCTCATGTCTAAGGGCAATGTAAAAGATATTATCTCCTCAATATAAAAGATAATATCTCCTAACTCTAACCCAACCCTAGCCCTAATACTTTTATTTAAGCTCATCCTTACCTTCCATGCCCAATGGATAATATCAAAATTCTGACCATGAGCTCTTACTTAGCTGTACTGAGTTTGATTCTGAGACACAACTCTGGGAGAAAATATTGAGCCATGTTAATGCTATTTCTTTCAATAGTTCCTCATTCTGTACATTCATACAAATTGAATATTCCTTGGGTCCATATTCTTTGTCCCAACATTTAAAATTTTCCAAATGTGGTCTCTGCCTCCTTTTCCATATATATCTCAGATGACACTACCACCACCTAACACTATGTACTAATATCTCTATGCCCATAGGCTAAATTCTACCCTCTCTACTTTTATTATTACCATTAAGATTTTTCACAATACTTTGTATATATACATGTTGATATCATAACCCTCCCTTCATGAATAAGGTTGTATTCTGCATCTTCCTAATAACACATTGGAGAGATGGCCCATTTTCATTTATCCTTTATCACAGAATGTGATAATATTCCTTGATTTGATAATTTATCAGAGATTGCCTGTGAAATAAAGTATGTTATATGCATATTTACTTTTACCCATAGAGGTTCCAGTTTTATTTTAGTAACACATGGCTTTTATTTGATTAGACATGGATGATATAAAATTACAGAAAATGCTACCAAACATCAGGGGTTCGATCTGGATCCTGTTGGTTACAGCACAGAAAGCCAATCACTGAGATGAGTACTGCCAAGAAGCCTTTTATTTGGATGATATCAGCCAAGGAGAACAAGAGATTCATTCTAATCTATCTCCCATCCCTCTATAGTCAAGGGTTCATTTAGTGGAGAAGGAATATATAAACAGGAATTAGGGTGGGCTCAGGAAAAGTAGTTGACAAACAGAGTCTGGCATCTCCTTATCTGATTATGGTAATCTGGTGAGTTTCAGTTCCTTGATACTACAATACTGAGGGTCAGTTTCCTAAAAATGGAACTCAAATATGACAAATATAAGTTTCAAGCTTTAAGACCAGGAGGGTTAATTACTATGCTTACTCAAAAACAAACAAAAAAACACAACAAATCAAAAACTGTAACCATCAGCTCTATAAGAAAATTAAGCCAGTTCCAAAAATTCATACAATATTTGGTAGTGTAAAGAACAAAATGAAAGTATTCTAAAATCTCTTCTCCTACATATGATAATTACTACTATTCCCTTTCAATTTTAATGATATAATTTGTAGTATATCATAGGGATTTTTGCATATCATTAAAAAGCTTTGCATTTTTAATATACCTGGTATTCCATTTTTCAAATTTACTTAATGTATTTAACGTTTTACCTGTTGTTGGGCATTTAAGTATTTTCTTATGTTTGTTCTCTCATAAATAATAATGTAATTAAAAAGCTTAATTCTTGGGCCATATCTCTGATTTCTTTAAGACATATTTCTCTAAATTTAGATTTTTCTTAAAAGAGAAATTTCTTGGCCATCACATATGCAAATTTTAAGGCTATCACAGCAAACTGCCAAATAGGTTCTCTATATTGCTTTAATTATTAACTTCTATAAGCAATTATTATTATTATTACTTCCCAAACAAACCAATTTATTGCTTCATAGATATACATATGACCATTCAACTTATTAGAACAATCAGAATCACCAATCATAAAAAAGTGCAAATCAATTTCACAAAGATATATATTTTATTTCCGTTAAGATGACCATCTTACACTATGTTGAACAGAAGAGGTGAAGGTGAACATTCTTGTCCAGGTCCTGGTTTCTGGGAGAATAATTTTTTTTTAATTTTTATTATAAAGATGTGGGGTACAATTCAGGGTTAGGTATATAAACATTGATCATGCAGATACCCTTGTTGATGATATATGCCCCTCCCTCCCCTAGCAGTTTCCCTCAACTGCCAATCCCACTCCCACTCCCCTGACAGTTTCCCACTAACGCCACTCTCTTATAGCATTATCAATGAACTCATAAACGGACTCATAAAGGTCCGTTTATGAGTGAGAATATGTGGAACTCTGCTCTTTGTCTCTGTGATACATCACTGAGTATGATTGACTTCAAATCCATCCAAGTTACTGCAAAGTCCATATATTTTTTCTTCTTTATGGCTGCATAATATTCCATTGTGTATATGTACCACATTTATTTTATCCAGTCCAGCTTCCATGGGCAACTCAGTTGGTTCCATGTTTTTGCTATTGTGAATAGAGCTGCAACAAACATACATGTGCAGGTATCTTTTTTGTAGAATAATTTTAGTTCCTCTGGGTATATTCTCAATAGGGGAATTGCTAGGTCATATAAGAGATCAATTTCTAGTTCTTTCAGAATCGCCACACTGTCTTCAAAAGAGGTTACACTAGTTTGCATTCCCACCAGCAGTGTAGAAGCTTTTCTTTTTCCCCACATCCTTGCCAGCATCTGTTGTTTGTTTTATTAATGATGGCCATTCTTACTCGGGTTAGGTGGTATCTCAATGTGGTTTTGATTTGCATTTCTCTGATGATGAGTGAGGCTGAGCACTTTTTCATGTGTTTGTTGGCTATCCATATATCTTCTTTTGAGAAGTGTCTATTCATATCTTTTGCCCACTTTTTAAAGGAGCTGCTTGTTTTTTTTCCTTTCAACGTGTTTGAGTCCCTTGTAGATACTAGATGTTAAGCCTTTGTCAGATATGCAGTTAGCAAATATTTTTTTCCCACTCTGTTGGCTGTCTCTCTGCTCTCTTGATGGGTTTTTTTTTTTTTTCGCTTTGCAGAACCTCATTAATTTTATGAGGTCCCACTTCCTATAAGCAATTATAAAAGGCTTTTCCTCTCACACTTTTACGAGTGTTAGGGATTATCTTTTTAAACATATGCTAATTTTAAGGTGAAACTTATAATCACTGGTAGAAATAATTTTATATGTTATTGAATGATAAGAAACAATTTTACATGTTATTGAACAATATGTTTTTTCTTTTATTTTTGTTTTCCTTTTTTTTTTTTTGAATTGGAGTCTCCTTCAGTTGCCCAGGCTGAAGTGCAGTGGCTTGCTCACAGTCACTGCAGCCTCGACCTGCTGGGCTCAGATGATCTTTCTGCCTCAACCTTCCAAGTAGCTGGAACCAAAGGCATGTGCTACCACCCCTGGCTAACTTTTTGACTTATTGTAGAGACGAGATCTCGCCGTTGTTGCTCAGGGTGGTCTCGAACCCCTGAGTTCAGGCAATCCTCTTGCCTCTGCCTTCCAAAGTGCTGGGATTACAGGCTTGAGCCACCGCACCCAGCTATTTTTGTTTTCATGTCACTTACCTTTGAAAACAATCAGCATGTTGGAGATTTTCTAAACTAATTTGTCAAATGCTCTTTGCACATTAAGATTAGTAACTACTTTCCATATTTGTAGCAAACATTATTTTCTTAATTTTGAAATAGTGCAGGCAGAGGTAATTTTTCTTTTTTCCCTCAGAACAATTAACACAGAACTTTGAACATATTAGTTGCCAAATATATGTGTATAGTTGAACCTACCATTACTTTCAAAGTGAAAAATAAAAGTTACAATTTAAATTTATTCATGAGCTTGGATAATAAAGCTTTCATCTCACACAATTTAATTTCAGAGCTTTGTTTTATAATGCTGGTGATAGTTATTGTGTCCACATTAACATTCAAGTACCTCTTTTTCAGGTCGAAGATGCCTTGCTCCAGGGGCTCTAGCCAGAGCCCATTCAGTGGCTTCTAGACAGAGCCCATTCAGTCCATGAGCACACTATCCCAAACCTGACATCTAACTTCATGAATTGTAATAGATTAATCCATACTTCGATTTTGAAGTGATATTGGTAAATACCTTGATTGTTATATTTTGGATATAATTTTGATTGAGATAGTTGGTTTTAAAATTTGGCTTACCAGTTTTTGCTTTATTTTCCACATCAGTTTAATTGACAAACTTGGCTTCCAAAATTTTGTAGAACTATTCACTCTGTTGGCAAAAAAATGAAATAAAATGTTTATAAAGAAAATGTGAAAGGAATAAAAGGGCAAATTCTTGTTTCTGTCAGCTGAATTGCAAATACAGCCTGATTCTTTGTAGTGGGAGCATTTGCATTAAAGACGGAAAACAACTATGTGACAAATAGAATTCAAATAAAGTAGTGGAGTATTTCAGCTAGGACTTCATGCAGAATATTTTATTTTCTCTGCTTAACATTAAGCCGACTCCTCTCTGTATATTAGGAATATGTTCCAGAGCAAAGCACATTCACACTTGACAAAGAAGTCCCAGAGAGAATGATTCCTATGGGAATGCCATCCTTCTATGTCTCGGAATGACTCAGTAGCAATTAGGAGCAGGTGCAAAAAAATTGATTGAAAAAGAGTTGGAGACAGCTATGTATCCAACTCAGAACTGCTTTCATTTAGGGACTCAAATTTGAGAAAATATCAACAAAACACTCTGTATTATAAGCATATAAGCACTGGTACCAGAACACCACACAATGAAGTTATTTTAAATCATGAGATTTAAAATAGTACAATACAGATGAGATGGAAACACAGAATCCCACAGGACAAGGACAAGATCTCGCATGTGATATCACTCTTTCCTTTCCTGGTTCCCATAAGACTTAAAGAGAAAAGAATAGGTAGTTTTCATCAGAATCACGCCAGTATTTATTTTAACAATTTGTAGTTTGCTTTACTTATTTCCATTTATGTTCATCTGTTATTTGTCATTTTTATTATCTATTAAAAAGCTGTAGCCGGGCTCGGTGGCTCAGCCTGTAATCCCGCACCTTTGGGAGGCTGAGGTGAGTGGATTGCCTGAGCCCACTCCCGCCTGGGCAGCGAGACCTCATCTCTACAATAAATCAAAAAATCAGCCGGGTGTGGTAGCGCGTGCCTGTAATTCCGGCTACTCGGAAGGCTGAGGCGGAAGGATCGCCGGAGCCCAGCAGGTCGAGGCTGCGGTGGCCGGGAGCGGCCACTGCACCCAGTCTGGGCGACAGAGTGAGACTCCAACTCAAAAAAAAAAAAAAAAACTGTATATTTCAGGATTCTTTTTTCAAAGTGCTAGTCCAGGGGTCAGTAAACTTGTTGCATGAAGGGCCACATAAAACTAATAATAGTAAAAAATAGTGCCTGGGTGCATGTTTTTTCATTAAACTCCAATTTTACATGATCCAGGACCCACCCGTTGCAGTTTGGGTACAACTCAAAGCTTAATAAATTTTTAGTGATGGCTCTATCCAACACTGGAATCAAATCAAACGCCTCAGGAAAAATTTAAAGATATTATTTTGTTACAGTATTAGATCCTGGTACTCCTTGCCCTGATCAAGAGAATTTTTCAGGGTTGGGCAGCCATGTTGGGGATTTACCATTGTCCACGGCAAATTCAGCACCTTGGCTTCCAAACCATGGTTTGCTATGCTTCATTCTTTCCAGCATCCTATGAAATCATCTCTCTTTGCTACTTCACCATAGTTAGGCAGTTGGTACATAAACAGGCATCAGTGATCATCCTTTTTAAATTTCCCTGTGGAAACAAAACAGAATCGATGACTTAGGTTTGGGAAAATATGCAAACAACCCACAAGAAAAATCCTTACAAAATAAATTTATTCCTTGTGAGTAGCATTCACTCTAGAATAGGTTCAAATTTACTCTTTTCTTCTGAAAATTTGATAGAAGCCATATGAAAGAAAGGACAAATGAACCACATTAGAAACTTGATTATCTTCTTAGACCCATTTTCTTTAGACCTTGAGGAAAGTGCTATTTAAAGCAGAGAATTATCCAGCTTTTGTTTTGTTTTGTTTTGTCTTTAGCATATATCCTTTAAAATTTCCCAGTTCTTTTGAAATAAATTTTAGGTACACTATAAAGCCTGCCAAAACTAAAGAACCAGTGTGGGCAGAGAACTAGTAGTCTCTGGGCAACTTTAGAGAAAAGCAGACATAAACACTGAAGACAATGCTTTGGAGAACCAAGTAAATATCAGAAGTCCAGTGGGCACTGTGTCATAGTGGAGTGACTGGGGGGAAATGGCATGATATCATAGAGCTTGTAAGGAAAATGAGTAAGATCTGTTGCGTTCTTATTGCATCCTAGAAAAAAAAATTAACTCTAAAAGGTTGTGAAAGACAGACCCATGGATTATGTGTAAAATGGCAATGCATCAGAAATAATCTAAAGCCCATCAATATTTATCTAAAGTCTACACATAACTAGATGAGCTAAAATAGTGCATAAAAATATAGGATATGTCAATGCTATTCTAAATGTAATGTAGACACACATTTATTGACATATTAAAATAGCCACCCTATATAGTTGACTTAGTTGGCTGAAAAAAATTTAGAAAATTTCACCTTTGGTTATGATGTAGAATGGTGTAAAAGATCTAGTCTTCAATGGTCCCAATTATGAAAGCACTATTTGTGTGATGCAGCTCAAGCATGCTTTGAGGGAAATGTCTAACTTTTAATGCTTTTATTAGAGAAGAAAATGTCACAGTCAATAACTTAAACTCTCAACTCTAAAAACTAGTAAAAGAATAAAAAATTAACACAAATAAATAGAAGGGAGGTATTAAAAAAGAAAAAAGCAGAAACCAATGAAATACAAGTCATTCCTTAAAGAAAAATCAATGGAACTAAACATTACTTTTTTGAAAACAATAATAAAATTGATAAACACCAATACTAGTGAAGACAAAAGGATAGAGAAAAATCTAAGTAAGCAACATAAAAACAGCAAGTAGGGGCAAACTATAGATTTCATAGACATTCTATTTCAGAGTCCTCCAGAGAGGTAGAACCAATAAACTACATGAGAGCGGATTTATTAGGGGTTAAACAGAAATCACAGAGGTGAAGAGGTTCCACAATAGGCTATTCACAAGCTGGAGGAACAGAGAAGTCAGTATGTGGCTTTATCCAAGTCTGAAAGGCTCTGAACCACAAAAGCCTATGGGGCAGCCCCCAGTGCAAGGTCGTAGCCTGGAGACCTCAGGAGTCTGATGGTGCAAATTCCAGAGTCCAAAAGTCAGGGAACCTGGATTCTGAAGTCAAGGGCAGTGGCATTCCACTCTGGAAGGAAGATAACTCAGATGAAAAGAATCCTCTCTCTTCAGCCCACTTTTCCTCTCCAGACCCTCAGCTGGTGAATGGTGCCCTCCCACATTGAGGTCAGGCCTTCTTCTCTCAGCTCAGTGCCTCACAAGACAGTCTCCTATGAAAACATCCTCACAGGCACATCCAGAAACAGATGAAAATAACTTCATCAGCTATCTAGGCATTGCTCAATCCAGTCAAGTTGACACATAAAATTAACCATAATAGACATCAACAGAATAATGAAGGACTTACTCTTAAAAGATGGAGAGCTGTAAAAGCGTTGTTTCTACTCAAACAATGAGATAAAGTCAGGTAATCTTTAAAATAATAATTTTCAAGCCCATGAAAGTGCTCAGGTAACAGGGCAGGTTAGTGAACTGAATTCCAAAGATGGAGGGTTACATCCAAAGAGAAATGGAAACACAAAACATTTCAACATCGGCAGGGTATAGTAGGAAGAGATAACCTACAGAAAAGTAGGTGAGAAGAAATCAGCTACAATTGTCTGAATTTTTAAAGACAAAGTGTAGTCCAGTGTGCCCATTCAGAAGACCTCTCCAGATTCAAAGGTACTGATACTTGGTCACCAACCCTTTTACACAAGTGTGGCCATAAGAAACTTTGAGGACAGGGCAGAAGAGTGGAGAGAGGTCACCTAAGAAACTCTGGAATGCAGGAGGAGTTCAGCAGCATCTGGGGAGAGAGATAAAGTGGTGTCTGTTCCCCTGGGCTCTCCTTTTTATTTTCTGATAAAACATGAGCCTCTTACTCCCCAAAAGATCAATCATCTGCTATGATTGAGAAGAAAGTAAAAACACTACTCTCTACCACTGGGAGGGGAGAATGGAAAAATTCTTAGGTTCA
Source organism: Cephalopachus bancanus (assembly GCA_027257055.1). Lineage (NCBI taxonomy): Eukaryota > Metazoa > Chordata > Mammalia > Primates > Tarsiidae > Cephalopachus > Cephalopachus bancanus. The sequence continues at coordinate 2,425,709 of JAPVLO010000303.1, forward strand.
AGATTCTACAAGGATACCAAACAAATGTCTGCCACTCCTGGGGAAGGAGCAAGAACATTCTTCCCAAGACCAATTACAGTAAAAGAGGTGGAGTTTGCTTGCCATAGCAAACAAAGCAGGAACACCTATAAAGGAGGTGTTACCTTTAAAAAAAACTCACATAATTTATAAATTTACAAAAGGAGGGGAGACTTTATTTCTTATGAGGGATTATTACCTGCAAGTTGGCCATACCACAGGCTGGGAAACACATCCTCTGGCCAAGCCCAGAAACAGGCACCTTCAACAAGGAGCTTTATGTAGAAAGGGTTGGATAAACTTAAATTCTCAACAGGTTGCAGGATGAGCTATGACTATCCATGGATGATTGAACAAACAGGCATGTAATGTATAACCAATGTTCACTTTGGTGGGGAGACTCAACATTTAAATGTATTACAGTTTGATGCTATACCTCAAAAAGTCTTTTCAGGAAAAAAAGACATGCAAGGGCCCCGTCTCTGTAAATTGGCCAGAAACAGCCCATAGTTGGTGGTCTTCTTATCAGGAGAAAGTTACTAAAATCAGTCTCTTGTCCACTAAAAGCTGTAATTATAGCTGGTAGTACTGGGTTTCAGTTAGTGTCTGTGAGCTGGATGAGTTACAGTTGTTTTAATATCACTTGCTTGTTTAGCTGCTAGAGAAAAGTAAAACCTTGTGGGAATTAGAACACAGTTTATTCTTTAAATGTAGGGCTGCATGACTTAACCCTTGCCTTGTTGGGAGCCAGCCTTGGAGGCCCACCTGATTGACAAAGACCAGGTGCGCTGAGGACCCCCGGCCATAAAGTAAGCCCGGGAAGCTGAGGCCCTTCTGTTTTCCACCTTTCCTGTTTGGTACGGCTGAAGAATTCTGTGCAGTTGTGGAAGAAGAAAATGGCATGCTTATGTGAAGTACTCACAGCTAACCTGGAAATGTCATGGTTCATTTTTCCATTTCCCACTATGCCACTTGGCCTTTTCTAACATATGCAAGGGTTAAACTCTGAAGCACATCAAGAATGCTTTCTTTCACTTGGTTATAAGTTACTAGATATTGCTTGAGTAAAAAATGATATAAGTATATTGACTCATTTGATTTAGAATTATGTAGTTTAGTGTTTAGATATAAGGTTTTTTAAAAGCACAAGTTTATAATAAGTTCATTATGAATTCATTATAAGTTCTAACCCTTATCTATGAGTTATGTAGGTGATTTATAACACTGTTTTCACAGATTTAGGATGAAGATTAATCGTTAAGGTTTTTACTTAATTCAATAGTTAAAATTCTACGCTAACGTTTGCAGAGTGGGTTTTCACTGAATTCATAGTATACTAATTGGATACTTTTATGATAAATTAACTAAAGACTGAAAGCAACCTTGGGGGCCTGGGAAACATCACTAAAAGCTTCTTTTGAGTTTTCTTTAGAAATAAACACTGCAGGATAAGAGAAAAGTAACGAAGACACCTGGACAAGAAAGGCAACTACGAAGCTTTGAAGGTCATAGAAACCCCAGATGGGACAACTCCTGCTACATGGAGAAATATGCACTTGGAAACTTTCTTGAGACATTTCAAGGACTGTAATTTGGGACTTTGGACTAAAACTATCATTTTTGACTTTATGAATAAGACTCATTGTCTGAATATTTATAGGGTTCTTGGCTTGTTTGTTGCTAAGACCACTAGATGGTGGTAACTTTTAAAGGATATGTACGTGAAGGAATTATCTTTGTCTTGCCCCTTTACAAATGGTATAAAAGCTTTCCGTTAGCCAACATCAAACATCATCTGTTCAGCAAGCAGGTGTCTGAGTATAATATTTTCGTCTTTCACCTATCCATCTCTCCTTCAGGAAACCTCGCCTTTGGCAGGAGCAGGACTCCCACATTGCCTGACATAGACTTAGGTCTTATTTACAATTTGGTATCTTATTGTCACAAAGAATGTGTTCTATCTGTCTTGTAATCTCTATTTTAACATTAATGTTGGTCAATTGTTATTGGGCTATAATGAATGTGTCTAACCTCCCTGCCACATTATGGCAGACAACTCAATTTTAAGTTGTGTTTTGGGTCTCCTTGGCCACAAGAAGACCAGTCTGCAGGAGGCTTAGGATTTTGTTTTTGGTTTACAGAAACACAGGGCCTGAGTAGAAGAGACTAGACAAGTACAACAAAGAACTTCTTCTGCCCCCACTGCAGCCTAGCACTCAGAAACAAGCAATGGTGAATTATAACTGTGGCTGGGAGGGAGTATGACCATGGAGAAGGCTGTCTCTGAGACACAGGTTTACATGGATGGTTAAAACGGGAGTGAGAAGCAGAGCCACTGAAAATTGTTTGGGTACACCAGACTTCACTGGAAGCATAATGTGACAACTCACCACTCAACATGTGATCCCTTAAGGAAAACAATATCCATATCAACTGATATAACAGTATCGCCTGGGCGACCTGGTGAGACCTCATCTCTACAATGAATCAAAAAATTAGCCAGGCATGGTAGCGCGTGCCTGTAGGTCCAGCTACTTGGAAGGCTGAGGCAGAAGGATCGCCTTCTAACCGAGCAGGTCGAGGTTGCGGTGGCCGGGAGCGGCCACTGCACTCCAGTCTGGGCGACGGAGTGAGACTCCAAATCAAAAATAAATAAATAAATAACAGTATCAATTGCTATATATAATGTTATATATGTATAATTATATATAAGTGTTATAGATAATGAATATCAATTATTAAATATAACAATTGCTTTTTTTTAATTGGAGTCTCACTATCAATAATGACATTGAATGCAAACTTGACTCTTGAGCAGATTAATTTTCTAGCTCATGTCCCTTTATGCTATTGCTATGACTCAAGAAAGGGCCTCCCCATTTTCAAGCATACATATAATTTACTACACATTATATCTGACATTCAACCAGAAAATTATGAGACGTAAAATAAGGAAAAGTCTTGATATAAAGCAGGGGTGTCCAACCTTTTGGCTTCTCTGGGCTGCATGAGGTAACCTTTTGGCTTTCCCAGGCCACATTGAATAAAGATAAATTGTCTTGATTCTCTCATAAATTATACAATGTAGTTATCTGTTTATAAATAATAAGATTTATTTTATATTTTTATTATAAAATTTTTAAAAATCAGAACAATGTAAAAGTAGTGAGAAATTTGACCTTGTTTTTTTAAAGCTAACAATGTTTGGTTCAATGGAAGTGGTCACAACACTAGTAAATTGTCAAGGTGCTCATCAGAAATGTTTGTTTGAACTTTGCTCTTCATGTGCTTCATAAATGAAATCAACTGCTCACAAAAGCATGTGCTGCCAAAAGTGAAGTCATGAATAAGGCATGATTGTGAAATTTAAAAATGGAACTATGCATGGGTCAAGAAGAAAACGAATGCTAAAAAAACACATGATGTTAAATGATTTTGTGAGGCAGCATTACTAGCTGTCCTGGGCCACATGTGGCTCATGAGCCATGGGTTGGACATGCCTGATATAAAGTAATAAGTGAATCAATAGAAAAAGACTCAGAAATAGTCCAGATATTGGAATGGACAGACAGAGATACTGAAGTATGAGCAATATAATAAAGTATCTTCTGAAAAAATCAGCAACATGTATGAACTGTTATGAAATTTCAGCAGAAAGACAGAAATTGTAAGAGTCAAATGGAAATACTACAAATAAATAAATACAATTTTTTAAAAAAGAAAAATATCAGAAATGAAGAATTCCTTGAGCGTGCTTAACAGCAGGTAGGATATACCTCAGAGATGACTTAGTGAACTTATAGATAGGTCAATAGAAATTATCCAAACTGAAGGACAAAAAAGGAAAAAGAGTAAAGAAATCACTTTTCACTTAAAAAATAAGGTAAACCTTAAGTTTATCAACCTTAATATCAAGAAAAATAAAGTAAATAAATTCACAGTATTACCATTTTTGTAGTAAACATAGGTAAAATAATTATATTATGGGAATGCTAACTGTGTGTACTAAGCAAGATAATTCAGCCTTTTAGAAACTATAAGATATTATGTTAGTAATTCAAATTTAAAATGCATAATTAAGTAATTGATTTAAGCCTATGATTCTTTTTTTTTTTTTTGAGTTGGAGTCTCACTCTGTCACCCAGACTGGAGTGCAGTGGCCACTCCCAGCCACCACAGGCTCACCTGCTGGGCTCCGGCGATTCTTCTGCCTGAGCCTTCCGAGTAGCCGGAATTATAGGCATGCACTACCATGCCCAGCCGATTTTTTGTTTTATTGTAGAGATGAGGTCTCGCTGCCCAGGCAGGTCTCGAACCCGCGGGCTCAGGCAATCCACTCACCTCAGCCTCCCAAAGGTGCGGGATTACAGGCTGAGCCACCGAGCCCGGCTAGGCCTATGATTCTAAGAAAAAAGCTGTAAGTGTATATTTTGAAGTTTGCAAATATTATTGGAACTAAATAAAACGACTCATTTGGGTTTCTTATTTAATTTTCTAAGTTTATAAAAGTTGTTACTAGAAATTTTTTGGTAGTCAATTTAAGATCATATAGAAAATTGAGTATATTAAATTTATGAAAGCAGCTTAAATTATTTAAGGTAATTTAATTAAGTTGTACAGTTGCCTTTAAAAACCACTATATAATTTACTTCATTTATAAATAAAATAATATATTTCTGTAATGAATTCAAATTTAAATTTATTTTATGACATTTATTTTAATAAATTTAGTTAAAACATACTTATTATTGCATTGCATTAATACTAGCCTTATATTTAATTAAAATATATTCATCTTTTAAATAGTAATAATCTTCAATAACATCTTTTGTGTACAAAAGCTCCCCTCAAGCATTTCGGAACTTTTGCTTGCATTTTTGCCAAGTATATTTCTTTCTAGTACACTAGATATCTGGTAAAGATATCTTCTGCTTATCTTTGTTTTGAAATTCCTTTATTAACTATACAGGCATTGGATTTACTTGTAATTTTCTTGTTTTTGCACTCAACCCACTTCACTGAGCTTAATAATATAATAACAAAATAGCAAGCATCTATAATTGCTTACCATGCTATTCTAAGAAGTTTGCATATACTAATCCACTTATTCTTTAAAATAACCCAATGAAACATATTGCTGTTTTGTTATCAGGTGGAGAGCTAGATTCTGGGGTTAAGTAGTATCTAGCATGTAGCACCAAGAATGCATGTGTTAAGTACAGGGTTGTTCTGATCATTGGGATGCTCTTCTGTGTACATTGATTCAACTGCCAAGGCTGACAACAGCTTCCTATCTTCAATGTGTACCTAACCACCACATTGGTTCAGGGAGGAAATCAAGATAAAGAACAACATGTAAGAGGTTTGGGGGGTTAGATTCTGAAAATGAGATCCTATACCTTCACACTTTCATGCACATTCCATTAGTGAGTCTTCAGTCGCCTGGTGCTATGGTTTGGATATGGTTATTTGGCCCTACCATGTCTCATGTTTGAATTTGATCCTAAATATTGGAGGTGGGCTATGGTAGAAGGTGTCTGGGTTATTGGAGGAGCTCCCTAATGAACAGCTTGTTGCTATCCTTGGAATAATGAATGAGTGCTTGCCAGGTACAGTGGCTCAAGTCTGTAATCCCAGTATTTGGGAGACCAGAGCAAGAGGATTGCCTGAGTCCAGGGGTTCAAGACCAGCCTGGGTAGCTTGATGAGACCTCGTCTCTACAATAAATCATGAAATTAGTCAGGCATGGTGGCCATGTAGTTACTTGGAAGGCTGAGGTGGAAGAACTGCCTGAGCCCAAGTAGGTCAAGGCTGCAGTGGTCATGAGCATGCCACTGCACTCCAGCCAGTCCACACAGTGAGACTCAAACTCAAACTCAAATAAAAAGAAAAAAAAGAATAAATTCTTGCTCTAGTCATTCTTAAGAGAGCTGATTGTTATGAAGAGCCAGTCACTTCCCTCCTCAGTCTCTTGCTTTCTTTCTCTAACCATGTGACCATCTCACATGCTGGCTTCCTTTCCCCTTCCACTATAGGTGGAAGCTTCCTGAAGCTCCCATCAGAAGCAGATGCTGGCGCCATGGCTTCCTGAACAGCCTGCAGAATGGTGAGCCAAATAAACCACTTTTCTTCATAAATTACCCAGCCTCAGATATTTCTTTCTAGAAATATAAACAGACAAAGACACCTGACCACACTTAACTGCAAGGGAAGCTGGCAAATATAGTTTGCCTGGTGGAGAAGAATCAGATTTTGGTGGACCACTCTGTATGAGTGTTTATGTATGTGTTGTGTATGTGTATATAAGCATATGAAGCACTAATACACATATATATACTTATTTGATACCCACAACATTCACATTATATAGCTACTACTACTATCAATATATATTTTACACATGAGAAAATGCATGCAGACACATATAACAAAAATAGAGCTGAGATATGAATCCATGAATTCATTTACAGTTAGTGCTCACTATACTGAGATTCGTATTTTTTTACTTCAATTTTTCATATAAATGCCCAGGCTATGTTCTGTTTCATTTATATATCAACTGCTATACTGTCTTTTGTTTATCTATTTTACTTTCTTAAATATTCTTCTTAATGAAGCCATGACATTTTTTGTTACTTAGGAGTATCATCTCAGCGCTCATACAGAATATATTTAGGAAGTAACATGTCCAACTGTACTTGGTATATCCACTATAGCATTCTCAGTTCTCTGAGTCATTTGTTCTGTGGAAGGAGGCTTAAAAAGACATCTACAATGTCAAAAATTAGGCTAAGCATAAACTCAACTTTTGCACAGTCAAGCATGTACTCAGCCTTTGCACAGTTAAAAAAGTTCCCTTCCTGGAAACTGGCAACAGCACCTGCTGGCTGGGTTAAACTGTTTAACAGGGTTTTTTTTAGCTTCTGTGAACCCCACTAGCATTGCTCGAAAAGTACCAAGGCCTCCAGGATGTTCAGTTAGCCCACTTGGAAAGTCCCAATGTGGTTTTGCCCCATTTAGGAAAGCCCCTACAGCAAATGAAGGCCCTTGCTGTAGGACTTGCATGTCCAGCAACAAGTGGCCACTGGCCGGCTGTTGGCTAATAAACCTCTCCTTTTTATAACTTGTACTTTTGGGCTTGGTGTCTGTGAATTAAGCGCTCGGTCCCTATTTCATTTGGGGGCTCATCCGGGATATCTGAGAGCTTAATCCCCAGCCCCAATCACCATCTGACCTTGTGGGTCTGCATACCTGCAAACCTCAGTGTTTGTCGGACTTGGTGAGTCTGTGGACTCGCAAATGGTTTATTGTTGTCTCTGGCAAACTCAGAACGTCCCCAGAGCCCTCTGAGAGGTGAGTCAAGTTCCTGTTTTGTTAGTGCATACCTCTGGTTGGACCTGCAGGAAAGCTGAATGTAGCACTAATTCCTGGGTCCGAGGTCCCAGTGAGATGTCACTGGGCCCTCCGGTATTGCCCTCGAGCAGTTAGGTCTGTCTGTTCAGTTTGTGTTATTGTCTTTATTTGTTCAGTGTTAGTCACTGTTGTGTCTGTCATTGTTATTGACATTATGGGGCAGCAGTGCTCTAAGCCTGACACCCCTCTGCAACTGATTTTGTGCCACTTCAAGGATTTCCAAGGAACGGGCAAAGCAGTCAGGTTATCAGGTAAACCAAGGAAACCTAACCACCTTTTGTTCCCTCGAATGGCCCACATTTCCTAATTGCAGCTGGCCGCCAGAGGGGACCTTCAACCCTGCCATAGTGAGGAAGGTCCAACAGTTCATCTACCGATGCCACCCAGGCCAGATCCCGTGCATCACTGCCTGGTAACTCCTGGTAATGCAGCAGCCACCATGAATGAAGAAAGCTAACAAGAGAGCTAATTCTTCTCGTGTTTTAGCCCTACAGGAAACTCCAAAAGCCAAACCTCCAGTCCTCCAGAGCCCACCAGAGGATGATGAAATTCCCCCACCCTACTCTACATCTGAGCAGGAGCAGAGGGCCCACAAGGTTCTCAGCCTGTCACTCACCAGGAGTGGGTCCTCATATCAGCCCCTTTATCCCTCTCTTATCTATGTGTCTTCCGAGGACCCAACTGCCCCAACAAACTGACTAGCCCCGACTCATCTTCAGGGAGCTCAGAACCACAAACTTCCACAGTCCTTCCCCTGAGACAGGCCCCGGGACTAGATGCAGGAGGGTCTGGAGGCCAGCCCTTTATGCTTTATGTCCCTTTCTCTACTAGTGATCTTTACAATTGGAAGCAACACAATCCGATATTCACCAAAAAACCTGAGCCTCATAGGCCTTTTAGAAACTATTTTCTTCACCCACCAGCCCACTTGGAATGACTGCCAACAGCTACTCCAAGCCCTTTTTACTGAGGAAGGAAATGAAGGAAAGTGCTGCATCCAGCTTTCCTTTATTTCCTCCTTTACGGAGGAAAGTGAATGAATCCATCAGGAGGCAAGGAAATTAGTTCTGGGACCAGATGGGCAGACCGGCAGAGTAGGACCGTGTGGACCATGTCTTCCCTGCTGAGAGGCCTAATTGGAACCTGAACACCAATCACAGTAGGGAGTGTCTCACCCCCCTATCGCTGGACTCTAATGGGGGGTCTCCAGGCTGCCACCAGGTAGCCCACAAATTTGTCTAAGGTAAATGAGGTAACTCAGGGCCCACAAGAATCTCCCATGGCTTTTCTGGAATGCCTTATGGAGGCCTATCAGATGTATATGTCCATAGACCCAGAGGCTCCAGAAAATCGGAGGGCTTTAGTTATAGCCTTTGTCTCCCAGTCAGCCCCTGATATAAGAAAGAAATTGCAGAAAATTGAAGAATTTGAAGGGAACAGTTTATCATAATTAACTGAGGTAGCCCAGAAAGTTTATAATAGCAGGGACTCACTTGAAGACCAGCAAACCAAAAAGATGGCCAAAGTAGTAGCATCAGCCTTACAGGAAGTTAAACCCAAGCAGCCAACAGGGAAAAGAGGAACCAGCACTAGATGAAAAACTCCACTAGCAAAAAATCAATGTGCCAACTGTAAAAAAAATTAGGCACTGGGTAAAAATCGGGCACTGGGTAAAAGACTGCCCCCCCTCCAGGGGGGTGCCCACTGAAATCTATTCCTGTGCTTCAATTACAAACTGACTGATGGAGCCGAGGCTCTGTCAATTCCCCCCTGGAGCCCAGGGTGAAACTTATGGTGGGGAGAAGCCCTGTCCACTTCTTAGTGGTGACGGGGGTTGAGTATTTAGTTCTCCAAAAGTACAACGGCCTGTTTCAAAATAAGCTTTCCTTGGTCCAGGGGGCAACCAGGACTCAATTATGCCCCTGGACCACTGAAAGAACAATAAATTTGGGAAAAGGAGAAGTAACTCATTCACTCCTAGTAATGTCAGACTATCCATACCCAGTCCTGGGACATGACCTCTTACACAAGCTTAAGGCCAACATAGGTTTTGAGGAAACCACGGCAACAGTAAGTCTAAACCCACCTGGGGCATCAAAAATTTTTGTCACTGTTCCCCTAAGTGAGAAATACACGTTAACAGAAGGTGGAGCCCCCCTTGGCTCTTCAAACGCCATACTGTTGGCCCAGCTACAGAATGAGTTTCCCCAAGTCTGGGCCGAATTAAACTCCCCTGGGTTGGTATCCCATCAACCGCCAGTCATTGTACATCTCAAAAGTCAGGCAACGCCCATTAGGGTAAAACAGTACCCTATATCCCCAGAGGCCCAGAAAGGCATAGCACTTCACATCCAGCATCTCCAGGAAATTAAAATCCTAGTGCCATGCCACTCATCCTGGAACACCCCGCTTCTTCCTGTCAAAAAGGCGAACACAGGAGACTACCGCCCTGTCCAGGACCTCAGGGCGGTCAATAGGCAAGTGGAGAATATCCATCCCACATTCCCCACCTGTACACCCTCCTCAGCGGGTTAACTCCAGAGAGGCAGGTATACACTGTCTTGGACCTTAAGGATGCCTTCTTCAGCATCCCATTGGCTAAGCAGAGCCAACCCTTGTTTGCCTTTGAATAGACAGATCCTGAAAAGGGGGAAAATGGCCAGTTAGCCTGGACACGACTCCCACAAGGATTTAAAAACTCTCCCACACTATTCAGTGAAGCTCTCTGCCAAGACCTCCTTGCTTTCTGGCAACAGCACCCTTTAGTGACTCTGCTACAGTATGTAGATGATCTGTTAATCACAGCCACATCAGAAGGTGAGTGCCTGCATGCCACCAGGAACCTGCTTAGAGAACTTCAGACTCTGGGGTATAGGGTGTCAGCAAAAAAGGCTCAGCTCTGTGTGACTATAGCCACATACCTTGGGTATAACCTCGAGGGAGGTAAAAGATCCCTAACTTCTCAGCGCATTCGGGCTATAGCAGGCATCCCGGCCCCAGGAAGCAAAAGGCAGGTCCAGAAATTCTTGGGAGCTGTGGGATACTGACGACTATAGATCCCTAAGTTTGCTGAACTCGCAAAACTCCTCTACGAAATAACCAAGAAACCAGAGGCTAATTTTAAATGGACACCAGAGGGGGACAAAGCTTTCCAAGCCCTTAAAACCACTCTGGTCTCAGCTCCGGCCCTGGCCTTGCCAGATATTGAAAAACTTTCCACCTTTATGTGAATGAAAGATGAGGCATCGCCTGGGGGGGTCCTAACCCAAAAGTTTGGCCCATAAAACAGGCCACTCGCCTACCTGTCAAAAAAACTTGACCCAGTAGCCTTGGGCTGGCTGCCCTGCCTGTAGATTATAGCAGCCATTGCCATGTTAGTAAAGAACTCAAACTAACATTGGGGCAGAATCTGACTGTCACGACTAGGCATGCAGTGGAGTCTTTACTCCGAGGGGCCCCTGACAAATGGATGTCAAATGACCAAATAACTCATTATCAAGTACTGCTTTTAGATCAATTCCGCATCAAGTTCCAGCATACCCCCAGCTTGAATCCTGCAACTTTACTACTGAAAGAAAGTTCCATGGGGCCACTGCATTGTTGTTATGAAACAACTGAGTTCCAGAAGCTGCTCTGGGACCTAACTGATGTCCCGAGAACAAACCCCGACTTAATGCTTTTCTCGGATGTCAGCAGTTTCATCCAGAATGGGGTAAGGTATGCAGGGGCAGTGGTGGTCACTCTACAGGGAACTATTTGGGCTGAGCCTCTTTCACAGGGAACATTGGCCCAAAAGGCAGAACTGATTGCACTGAGGCCTTAAAAGAAGGTGAAGTAAAAGTTGTCAACATCTGCACTGACAGCAGGTACGCACTTGCAACTGCACACGTTCATGGGACAATTTACAGGGAGCGGGGATTGCTCACCGCAGAGGGGAAAAAAAATAAAGCAGAGGTCTTAGACCTCCTGGCAGCAATATGGGCCCCCAAACACGTCTCCATCATCCGTTGCCCGGGTCACCAAAAAAAAAAAAAAAAACTCAAAAGAGGCAATAGGAAATAAAAAAACAGATCAAGTAGCCGTAGAAGCTACTTACCACAGCACCACCTGCCTGCTGGCACTGCCTCCTCTGGTTCTGTGTGAGCCACCAAAATATACAGAGGAGGACCTACTTGCTGCACAAAAATTGCAGGCAACCTCAAACCCAGATGGATGGCCTCAACTTCAGGACAGCAGAACCTTCCTCCCTCGAGTCCTGGGACAACTAATCCTAAGGCAGTTCCATGAAGGTACTCATTTGGAAAAAACAAAACTAACCAAACCTGTAAGGAAAGAATTCTATCTCCCTCAGCTGGACCAGCTCGCCCAGGAGCTCATTCAAGGTTGTGTGTCATGCCAGCAGACTAATGATGCTAAGGTCAATGTATCCACCCAAGGAGTCCGAGATAGGGGACTAACCCCCGGGAGACATTGGGAAATAAACTTTACAGAAGTCAAACCTGGGCAATATAAATATAAATACCTATTGGTCTTGGTAGACACCTTCTTGGGATGGGTCGAGGCATTTCCTATAAAAACTAAAAATGCTTCTGTAACAGTAAAAAAACTCTTAAATAATATCATACCAAGATATGGTCTACCTATCTCAATAGACTCAGATAATGGCCCAGCATTTATTTCTAAACTTACTGAAGGTATTGCAAAAACCTTGGGGATAAATTGGAACTTGCATTTTGCTTATCATCCCCAGAGTTCAGGACAGATAGAAAAAATAAATTGGACACTTAAAGAGACCTTAACCAAATTAACCCTGGAGACTGGTGAAGGTTGGGTAACACTCCTTCCCTAGGCCCTCTTAAGGGCCAGGTGTACCCCCTACATCAAGGGTCTAACCCCCTTCAAAATTCTGTTTGAATGGCCTCCACCGTTACTTCCAAAAATTGGGCTGAAAAAAGCACTAGATCTGTCTAACCATAATTTGCTTCAGTCACTGCAGTCTCTTCAAAGAGTTCAGCGAGCTATCACTGAGACCATGCAGGCAGCCTTCTGGAAACCTGTTCTGGAATATCCATACCCATTCCAGCCTGGTGACCAAGTCTGGATAAAACAGCACAAAGCTGAGGCTCTCACACCAAGGTGGAAAGGGCCCCACATAGTAATCCTTACTACTCCTGCAGTCATCAAAGTCAGCGGTGTCTGCCCCTGGATTCATCATTCACAAGTAAAGGCAGCCACCACCGCACCCCCGGAGACATGGAAAGTCATCAAACCAGCTACTGGAAAAAATCCTCTAAAGATAAGACTTTTGTGGTCCCCAGTATCTTGATCATATTCCTTGCATACTTTCCCCAACTTGAGGCCTATTGGCCTAACCCACGTAATCCCTATACTCCAGGGAACTATTTCTGGGAACTAAGAAATACCGTCACTTGGACCATAACTGCCACCTACAGAGGAAGCGGGCAGGTCTAACCCTCAGGGGCACACACACTGACAAATGTGTCACCTTAGCTTATGAAAAAGAACTTAATCTGTTAGTTTTTATGCTTGCCTGGCATGGGGACCAGCCTGTTGCCACAAAGCAGGACAATACCACTGTACTGCATGGGGGTGAGAAACTATTGCCCCTTGGAAAAACCAAGACCCATACATATAAGCCTTCATGGTTATGTTAAAAATAACGTGTCACAGTAAAATTAATGGTGCTCAGAACTCAATATAATCCCCTGTATGAAGAGTTAATGATTTGACTCCAGGAACAACTGAAAGGGGGGAATGTGGAAGGGGCTTAAAAAGACATCTACAATGTCAAAAATTAGGCTAAGCATAAACTCAACCTTTGCACAGTTAAGCATGTACTCAGCCTTTGCACAGTTAAAAAAGTTCCCTTCCTGGAAACTGGCAACAGCACCTGCTGGCTAGGTTAAACTATTTAACAACTTTTTTTCACTTCTGTGAACCCCGTTAGCATTGCTTGAAAAGTACCTAGGCCTCCAGATGTTGCTGTTTAGCCTACTTGGAAAGTCCCAATGTGGTTTTGCCCCATTTAAGAAAGCCCCTACAGCAAATGGGGCCCTTGCTGTGGGACTTGCATGCCCAGCAACAAGTGGCCGCCAGCTGGCTCTTGGCTAATAAACCTCTCCTTTTTATAACTTGTACTTTTGGGGTCAGTGTCTGTGAATTAAGCACTCGGTCCCTATTTCAGTTCTCTTCTTGGTCAACTTCCATACGCTTCTGATATGTCTCTTATGTTTAGAGTATATGCCATTGCGACTTCTAAGTTTCCAAGGACTTACAGCAGATTGCTCATACTATCTCCCAGGTTGCTTGCCAAGGGGTTTAATCTTGCATCACTAAAAACGTTATCTCTTGTAGAGAAACACTCAACTGTCTGGGTTTATTCCATTCTTCCTTTTATCCAGAGCCTCCATATACAGTCCCATATACATTCTCCTACTCCTGCCCACGCATATTGGGCTAGGGCTCTGTCAGCATAGAGCCCTTTCATTCTTTAGCAAGCCCAACATTTCCCTAGCAGGGTAATACTGTGAGTTCATCCTAGTTATTTGTATCATGGCCAGTAAAGGAGGTGGGTGTAGATTGGTGGGAGAGGCATGTCTTGCCCTGCCTGGCAGAGGTTCTGCATCATCTTCAAGTAAAGAAAGGGAGCTCATCTTTGTCTGGGAGCAGTGTGCTACTTGTACAAACCCTAGGGGTACTATAACATCTGGGGATTCAAGGTTGTTGGCCTCTCAACTTAAGTCGTAAGGTGCTATTTTTCCCCAAATCTAATCAATAATCTTGCTGGGTTTAAAAATTCAATCGTCTTGTCATCCCCACCGCCTTTATAATTAAGCCTTCAGCCTGACCCTCAGCTTTTCTGCTCTTTAGTTACAGGAAATGAGATTCTACTTATAGGCTTCCTAGGAGGTGTTTCCAAATCACCTATCCCACTTTCTGCAGCTGTGCAATTCTCATTGCCTTGCTTATTTCCCACAGAGCACTTTTCATTGTTCATTACCTCTTTGTGTTCCGTCTCACTATTAGAGTGTAAGCTTGATGAAAAGAAGGAACATATTAGTGAGGTTCCCTACTATATCTCTAGTGACTGGCATACAACATGTACATGCTAGGCTTTCTGTAAATATTTGATGGATGAGCAAATGAGTCAGTCTTACCAGGCTGCCTAGTGTCTGCAAAATGGGAATCTCTGTGAATAATTTCACAAGGCTTACAATATCTTCCTCTCATCCATACTCAGAACTCCTACATTTTCCAGAAGTGCAGAAGCAATTGGACTGGCTAAAGTACAGAAGCAAGTTTTATCATTTAAACCATGAATTTTAACTATATGAATATATTTGTTTAACAGAGAACTTCTAGATAGAGACATGATGCTATACCCATGCAATGTTTCTCAGTACATATTGAACTTTGGAGAACATAGAAAGTTTATAAGGTAAAGTAGGGACCAAAGTGAGACCCAAATTTTACCTGTACAATGACCATTTGTATACCTAACTCTGAATTGTATACCACATCTTTAAAATAAAAATAAATAAATTAAAGATTTTTAAAAGGAAAGCATATATACAGTTATTTTTGTTTGCTTATTTGTTCTTGTTTTTAAGTTTCCCCTAAATTAATCTTTGAGGAAAGAGCAATGGTCTTAAAGTACCTTATTTTCTACCTGTCACCTTCACCATGAAGCACAATGCAAACCCTCTGTCTGGAAATATTCTTCCATTTTTTTGAAGACGCAGAACTAAAAAGCAAGATGATACGAGTACTCTCTCAATTTTATTTCTGCTAGACTTTAATGTTAGTGACCCTCTCAGAACAAATCCAGTTCACATCATATGTTAATTTAGTGGAATGTTACTCAGCTAATTTGGTGTCTTTAATATTTCTCTCCCAATTCAGAGCTAAGTCTGTTATTTTTCTGAATTAAGCTCCTTTGGGACCATTTCCAATGGATATGTGACTTTGCTCTCTGACTTGGCTTTTATTTTTAGTTTGTCAACCTCATGGCCCTAATGCCAGCCCTTATTCTATCCCAAAATCCAGCAGTGAACCCAAAAGTTACACATTTTGACTTCTGACATGATCTTTAAGAATTGAAGACATTTGCACTTGCAAAATAAGTTCTACATATTTTACATTTAAGGGAGGGAACTGGCATTATCAAGTTCTTACAAGATGCTTTAGAGAGAACATTTTATGTAATCATTACATTACTCTGAAAGGTAATAATATGCACATTTTATCAAAGGATAAAGGCTTGGAAAAAATAGTATGCTCAAGGTCACAGTTTATAAATTATAGCCAAAAACTCAAGGCTGTGGGACCAGAAAACCAATCCTCCCAGTATTCAAATATCTTATAAACCTTGGGGAAAAATTCTGAGAATAGAAGGATTGTTTTCCAGAGCTTTCAACTTACCAATGCTACCAATTTTCCTTCTCAAACAGACCCTTTTCTTGTTGCCACTGGACACACATTGACATCTGCTTTCAGAAGATCTGTTAGACTTATTCACAAATAAACCAACTAATATTAATGCATTATATGGCCTATTCCAAGAACTTGTAAATTATGATGAGATAACTAAATTGTAAATAAAAGAAGTACATACACATTATAAATTCAGATTTTTTCTGCTTAAAGTGGGAGATATTTTTATCAGAGTAAAGAGAGTATTCTTAAAATTCAATCCTAGAGACATAGCATCCACTCTGTATTTGATAGCAGTAGTGCTGACCATATTCACAAATAAGTGTAGCGGTGTAGATGAGTATCCCATTATAGCAAGCTGAGTGATCTATGTATTCATATACCAAGAAGTCTACTGCAATTAAATACTGCATGTTCCCACTCATAAGTGGGCCCTTAACACTGGTCACATTAGCACAAAAGAGGGATCAGCAGTCATTGGACACTGCTAGGGGAGGGTGGAAAGGAGGAGGGTGGGGGGCACGTGACAACCCAAAGGGTACCTGGTCCATTACCAGGGGAACAAGGGCCAGGTAGAAGCCCAAACTTCACCTGCATGTAGCCTACTTATGTAGTTAATTCTCACTTGTACCCCACATCTCTATAATGAAATAAAATTTAAAATAAGAAGTCTGCCTTAAGTGCACTTTAATAAGCTAGGTAATGAATTGATTAATTAAATTGAATTCATAAAATATTCCATGAGGTATAAGTTCATATTCTATTCCTATACAAACTTGATGGAATATCTTGAGTCTTACTATTTTTTCTTTTCTAATGTTAAACAGTTCTGCATACATTTAAGAAAAGAAAATTGGGTTTTAGGTAGACGCTTTTCTCAGTCTGTGTGGATTTTCATCTAAACATCAGGAAGTCAATCTCCTATATTCCATAGAGTTTGTAACAAAATTATTTTAAGTAAAACACTATAAAACAAAATACTGCATTTTAAAAATCTAAATTTACCTCGCTAAGCTTAAAATAGAAAGAAATAGATAAAGAAAACATTACTTATTGTTTATTAAATACAATTTATTGTTTTCAGGTCAAACTAGAAATATTGATATTTCTAGTATCAAAAGATATCATTTAAAAACGAAATTCTAGTTTTCAATTATCCTGTAGATTATCAATGTGGAAAATGTAATTTTTAATTAAGACTATATAACTTCTGAAAGATAGATTTTTTAAATAAATACTCCATCACACACATTTTTTAACCCTACCTCTTCTATCCTCATTGATATCTCTATTCTTATTAATATGTAATTGACTGTCAGTTTTTTCAATTCAGCTATAAATTACTCATTGTTTTTTCTCTAGTTTAAGTATTGGGTAAAATATCTGTTTCCTATTTGTCTCAAAAATAAACAAATAAATAATAAAATAAAAAACAGCAAATCAATACCTAATATCTATTACAATTACAGCAAATATTTTAAAAGATAATTTTTATTAACTTTACTCATCAAAATATTTTTCTACTATTCTATAGCTTAGTTCACTTTAGGCATCAAAATCAATAATTTTGTTTACTGTCATTGGACATATTTTTTGTCTACTTTTGAACCATTTAGTTATTATTCATTCATTTTATTTATGTATATATTTCATTTCCTTAATTTACACTCTTATATTTCCTTTGCCAGTATTCAGTCTGGCCAAGGATGTTAAATTATTACACTTTTGAATAATTTGATTTAATTTAGGATTTTTAATACTATTTCAAAATAAAAATTGCCAACATTCTTTATAAGCATAAAATAAATTTAGTTGTTGAAAAAATGTTTAGCCCAATCTGCCTACAAATTACAGTAGTTGAATAGCTTTGTGTTGTGTATGTTTTTTTCCATAAACCCTTGGTAAAGGATCTTATCCAAAGTAAATATTTTAATTTTTAAACAGATAGTAATAGACCTTGATATTTTTTGCAAGATCTCTTTGCATAGCCAACTATAATACTCTCCAAATAAGCCAAAATGGCTCCATCCTGATAATTCCTTCAAATAAGAAGCTTGACATGAGATATTACCAAATATATTTCGGTAATTATTTGGCTAAATTCCACTTAAGGAGGCTTAATAAATAAGTTAAAACATTTAATTTTATAATTCTATGTATGAAATAAAGAAAATCTAACTTCTACAAAAATTAATTAATTTCTACTGCAGTAGATTGATTGAATTAAGGGTCCATTTCAGTGGCTTTCATGAATCAAATGCCTTTTCCCTGCAGTTTTGTATTCCTGTTTCACTTTGGCTCATGAATGGTCCATGGAGTTGCTTTGGCAATGGATGTTAGCACATAGAATGAAAGCAGAACCTTCAATATGGCTTGCATATTTCTACCGTTTCTTCTGAACTCCTGCCACTATCATCAGTATGTGCCCAACTAACCTGAAAGAGGAATATGAGAGGTACATGGGAGACAATTCAGTAGCCCAGCAAAGGCCATCTTAGAACAGCCAGTCCCCAAACCACCAAAACGCCAGCCCACAGAAGCATGACGGAACCCAGCCAGACTCAGTCAAACCTGGTTTAAATCAGTAGTATAACTCAGCAAACCAATAAACTAAATGAGAAATAATAAAAGCTGGTCATTGTAAAAACTAACTTGTCGTGGTTTCTTATGCAGCATTACTAAAACAATAAATAATTGATGCAACTTTGTATTCTTTTCATTGTTTTAAGAAAAAATGGATTTCATTATAATCATCATCATTGTTATTGTTTTTATTAAATTTCTACATTACTCACATCAATACTCCTTATCTCTAATTGGGATAAGTATCGTTGATGAAGGTGTATGGTTTTTTGTTTGTTTGTTTGTTTGTTTTTGAGTCGGAGTCTCACTCCATCGCCCAGACTGGAGTGCCGTGGCCGCTCCCAGTCACCGCAGCCTCAACCTGCTGGGCTCCGGCGATCCTTCCACCTCAGCCTGCCAAGTAGCTAGAACTACAGGCGTGCGCTACCACGCCTGGCTAATTTTTTGATTTATTGTAGAAATGAGGGCTCGCCAAGTTGCCCAGGCGGGTCTCGAATCCACGGGCTCAGGCAATCCACTCACCTCAGCCCCCCCAAGGTGCAAGATTACAGGCTGAGCCACGGAGCCCGGCTAAGGTGTAAGTTTTTATTGAGTAAAAAAGGAATATAATACTAGAGAGAGATTGTGGAGAGTGGAAGAGAGGTAAAAAACAAGGGGTATAAAATGAGTTAGAGAAATATCCAAACATAGGCATACCTGGTTTTATTGTACTTTATTGCACTTCATAGGTATTGTGTTTTTACAAGTTGAAGGTCTGTGGCAGCACTGCATCAAACAAGTCTATTTGGCATCATTTTCCTAACAGGATGTGTTCACTTCCTGTCTCTATATCACATTTTGGTAACTTGTGCAATACTTCAAACTTTTGTATTATCATTTAATCTCCTACTGTGATCTGTGATCATTGATCTTTGATATTACTACTATAATTGTTGTTAAGCACCATAAACCATGCCAGTATAAGGCAATGAAGTTAATCAATAAATGTGAATGTGTTGTGACTGCCCCCACTGACTAGCCATTCCGTAGTCTCTCTTCCTCTTCTTGGGCCTCCTTATTCTTCTGAGACACAATATTGAAATAAGGCTAATTAATAACCCTACAGTGATCTCTAAGTGTTCAAGTAAGAGGAAAAGTAATACATCTCTCACTTTAAATCAAAAGCTAGCAATGCTTAAGATTCATGAGGAAGGCATATTGAAAGCTGAGATAGGCTGCCCAAGGAACAACAAAGAATTTAGAATATTAGATAAACTTAGTTGATAAAGCAGTGGCAGGGTTTGAGAGGATTAATTCCAATTTTGAAAGAAGTTCTACTGTGAGTAAAATGCTATCAAACAGCATTACATGATATACATAAATATTCAAGAAAGGCGAAGTCAGTAGATGCAGCAAATTTCACTGTAATATTTCAAGACATTGCCAGTTACTTCAACCTTTAGCAAGCACCACCCTGATCAGTCAGCAGCCATCAACACCAAGGCAAGACCCTCCACCAACAAAATGATGATGACTCAATGAAGACTCAGATGACTGTTAGCACATTGTAACAATAAAGTATGTCTTAGTCAAGGACTGCACTTTTTTTTTTAGATCTAATGCTATTGTACATAATAGTTACAGTAGAGTATAAACATAAGTTTTATATGCACTGAGAAGCAAAAAAAAATGTGTGACTTATTTTATTGCAATATCTATTTTATCGCAATGGTCTAGAACTGAGCCTGCACTATCTCTGAGTCATGCCTGCACTCAATTCTGAAATGACATAGTGGAAATATTGAAATGATAATAAGTTACTGTTCTCTCAGAACAATTTATGTTTAAGTTTTTCATCATCTAAATAAGTGTTTATTTACTATGCATAGCTTTTTATTTACAGTTATATTTGAACGTAGCTAAAACAATCCATCATGGTCTCCATTTTTGTGATAAAAAATGAGTAACCAATATACTCCTATGACATTTTCTGCATGCCATTTATAATTATAGCTTCAGCTATTCACTGAAATAACAAGTCTATAGTTTTTTCCCCCATTTGTTGAAAAGATTTAAAGCTTTATAGAAGCGTTTGACTATTAAATCCTTTTCTAATAAAAAGGGGAAAAATCTTGTGGACTGTCAAGAGAGAACAGATTATAGTTACAAGGTTAATATGTCATTTTATACATTTCTCCAGATCCTGTTAGTGGAGTGACTTAAAGGGTAAGATACTGTCACAAAGGGACAGTGAACAAGAACTAAAGCCAAACAAACAAATAAAAAAACCTGCCCTTATCTTTTTTCTCCACGCAGACTACCAATTATATGAACACTGTCAGAAATGCTTAAAGAAATGCTGGGAGAACTGACAGCTTTTCAGAAATTGCACAACAATAAATGCTCATCACTACACATTAAATTCTATTCAATCTTTTGTCTTGTTTTGCTCTAAAGTAAGGAAGCTTCAGTTAAACAGAGCAAAGAAATCTGAAACCATTATGAGCCCAACACAAAGTAATCTTTGCTCTTCATCACATGTTCTTAAAAAGACACAATGAACCAATGCAGATTAAGTACATGTCAGGGAAAGAACACTTGCAACACACGACAAACATAAGATCGATGTGTATTCAAATCATCAAAAATAACTCAAAAGACAAATAACAAAAATAGGTAATTGAAAAGAAAAGTTAACATAACCATCATAATATGTTCAAGCATAAAACCTAATAGTATTAATTAGAAAAATTTAAAAGAAAATATTACATAATATTCTATCCATGTGATAAACCACACAATTTATTTTTTCAGCTTCTTTTTTATTTTAAAGATTTGGGGTACAAATCAGGATTGGTACATAAGTGTTCTACGTACAGGTGAAGTTTGGGCTTCCCATTGGACCTCACTTTGCCTGGAATAGGATTATGCACCCTTACTGATGTTGTGTAGTATTGAACAGATTTCAGGAAAAAGCCATTTCAAAGGGCAATGTGAATGTCCATTACAATTAAAACTGAGAATATTCTATAATTGTACAATTTCTCTCTCTCCCCTAGAGAAACCTTTCCACTTTTACACAAATAGACGTGTGGAAGGTTTGACTTCAATCTTGCATGTAGTAATACATAATAAAGTAACTTGCATTTCCATCACTAGAAAAATAACTAAAACTGTCAATGTTCATATTATAGAATTTTATTCACAAGAAAACAATTATAGCAGATATCTTATTATCAAAATAGATCAAGAGAACCAAGGTTATCTTTAACGTTGTTGGGTAAAAAAGCAGATTTTATTCTTCAGTAACTGATAATATAGTAGACAGACTAATCCATGAAAGAAAATCCTTTGTATACAGAACACTTGGAAATGCTGGATGAATTACTACAAACGTATGTTTAAATGCAAAGCAGAGTTCCAAAGAAAGTAAATAAATTCTCCAGAACAAAAGCAAAACAAAACATATTAGAAACAAAAGCAAACGAAGCAAAAACTCTGCAAACCAGAGTGATAAACTCATGTAGAAAATGCAATTTCCCTGTGACATTTTAGAATATGCATAAGCAAAAGACTTGCATTTGAAGATCAAGCAGGGGATGAAAGATAAACTTGAATGAGTTAAGTCTAATATGTAATCTTCACATAGCATAGATTCAGGACCCCAAAAGATAACAATTCTCACTAAAATTTGTTTTAAAAAATAACTGCTTTGAATAAGAGAATAATTTATTGGCTTCAAATTGGTCTGGATGAAGAAAAAAGACTGCCCTTGGAAATGATATCATTGGGCTTGTATTTACAGATTAGTTCAAATGCCTGCTTGGTCTATGAAAAACAAAACTACAAAATTAACTTAAACTGATCAAAGTTTGGCAGCATCCCAGCCACCAAGAGGCTACAAACAATAACAACAACAACAACAATAAGAACAACAATAAGAACAACAACTTCAGAAGAACACTCATTCTAGACCTCAATCTAGTCCCACAAATAAATAACAAAATGAAAAATGTCACTAAGTGAAATTCAGCAGAATAATGTAACATAAAACCAAAAAAATTTTCACTGACAACTACCTTCTCTATAGCAAAAGGGAAAGGCAGAAACAACGGATGCTAAAAAGTGCTGAGTGAAAATAATTGTCAACACTGAATTGCATGCTTAGTAAAGCTGTCTTTTCAGAACAAGATATTGTCAGACAAACTAAATCTTGTGTTTTCTACCTACACATCTTCTGTAAAGGATTAACTTCAAAAAGGATACTAATGCCAGAATGAGTATTAGCAATACAAGAAGAAATAATTAAATAAAAATATGTAAGTAAATCTAAACAAATATTAACAGTAGCAAACAGTAGCTACATTGCTTAATTCAATTTTGAAAATGTTAGAAATGCTAGAATAAAATAATTTGGTTGGTTTTAGGGAAAGATATGACTAGAGCTAAACATTGTTAAGTTCTTATGTTGTTTGTGAAGATATTGATATTGATCAAAATTAGAATGTGATTACATATGCCTATTAACTTTTTAAGCATAATAACTAAAACTAGCAATACCATAAACTTTAAATTATCAGGAGTAAACAAATACAATTTTTAAAAAACCCAATTCAAGAAAAAACAGAAGAAAAACAAATAGTCTTGGAAAAAAAAGAATAAATATAATGCACAATATAAAATAGTAGAGAAAAATATACAATTATGTGTAATATCATTAAGTGTAAATGGACTGAACTTGCCAATTAATGTAACAGATACTCATATTTACAATGATTCTCATGATATTGTTTTTAATGTACAAATTAATACTGAAAGGACATAGGAAGCTTGAATTTATAGGCTGGAAAATTATATTCCAGGTGAATACCAAACGGAAGCATGTCTAAAAAACAGACTTTATAAACCAGAAGGCAGTTTAAAAACTAAAAAAGTAATTATACAAAGATAGAAAAATTCAGTATACTAGGATATGTATCATAATCCTATACTTATATTAACAATAAAATAGCTCCAAAGTATTAGAAGCAAAAATTGACAAAATTATAAGAAACAATTTATTAATCTACATAAAAAACTATTTCTATCATCTTTCAATAACCCTCTTTCAATAATTGATAGACTAGTCAAATAAATGGGAAGGTTGTAGAATATTTGAACAATATATTAACAAAGTTCATCAGAAAGGCATACCCAGAGTACCTGTAATTCATGACTTATGAAATACATTTTCTCCAAGCTTACATAAAATATACATAAAATTTGATAATGTATAACACTGTAAAGCCAATCTCAACAAATTTCACATAATTGGCATCAGCCTGAGCACATTCTTTTGCTTAAATATATCTAAAAGCATGTAAATACAAAAGCACTATTTGTTCACAATTCATAGTTCACTTCTAAATATTAATCATTTGGCCAACTAAGAAACAATCATTAAAATTAGGAAATGATCACATGAGACAAAAGTAAATATATCAAAAATCAAATGTATGGGAAACAGATCAAGTGGTATTTAAATATTTAGAAACTTAAATGTATGTGTTAGTAATAAAGACAAGGTAAATGAGATTAGCATCCAACTTTAAAAGGCAAAATATATCCAAAAAATTAGAAGAAGTGACATGAAACAGAAAAAAAAGATAGCAATAATAAAGGAAAACATTCATTCTCAATATAAAAGATCAGAAATGTTAAAATTTGTTTCTTTAAACAAAATAATTAATTAGGCAAAATTCTGGCAATATTGCTCAAGTAAAAACAAAGAAAACTCAAATAAACCATGTAAAAAATTAAAAGAAAAAACATAATTTTAGATAAATTACAAATGAAACAAAATTATATGAACTACTTTACCCAAATATAATTCGGATGTAGACTAAATAACCAATTTTCCCTAAAACTTTAACTTACTAAAATGAATTCGAAATATATGGAAAATCTAAATAGAAAATAATCTCAAGAATATAATTAGTGATTTTAAAACATACAAAAACCAGATATAAAAGTAGAAAAAAATTCTAGACCAAGATGAACATATGTATGAACAAGTTTTACACAAATTTAAATAACAGATCATCATAGCTTTAAACAATTTCAGAAAACTTTCAGGATCAGGGGAAAAAAAATGCCCAAATTTGCTAAACCCAATTGATACATAAAAATTTATTTTAAGCCCAGTTCGGTGGCTCAGCGTATAATCCCAGCGCTTTGGGAGGCTGAGGCGAGCGGATTGCCTGAGCCCACGGGTCGAGACCTACCTGGGCAACTTGGCGAGCCCTCGTCTCTACAATAAAATAAAAAATTAGCCGGGCGTGGTAGTGCTGGCCTGTAGTTTCGGCTACTTGGAAGGCTGAGGCGGAAGGATCTTGGGAACCCAGCAGGTCTAGGCTGCAGTGGCCGGGAGCGGCCACTGCACTCCAGTCTGGGTGACAGAGTGAGACTCCAACTCAAAAAAATAAAATAAATAAAATTTTTAAAAAAATGCATTTTATTCACAAAGATGCAAAAAATTAAAAATGTTCCACTCAAAATTTGACAATTCTAAAAATTATACATTATAAATAAATGTCACTGTATCAGGAATTGAAACAGCTTACAGTCAGAAAACTTGCTACGGTAATTCATTATACTGAAGAAGAAAATGACATAATCATCTATGTTGAAGCACAATAACCAATCAAACTCAACGTCCGTGAATACTTACTTTTTAGACCGTTTAGTCAGTCATAGGAAAATTAAAATTAAAATCCCAATAATGAAAACTTATCAGAATGTTAAATAGAGATACCATGTGACGGATGTTTTCTTTCGTCTCCTACTTCAATATGGCTCTACCCAGCATTGTGACTGAACTTGTTGTTATTTACATTTTTTATATGTGCTCATCATGGATTTTTTTACATTAATTTTATTTTTTAATATTGCATTAAATATCTTAAAATCTCAACTAGGTACTGTTAAGTCAAGAAACAGATTGAACGGAGAGAATAAGAGAGGGAGCAGGCGGGTGGCTCAACAGCAACACAGGTTTATTGCAAGGAAATTGCGGAGGGGAGCACCAGGTAAGGCTGGAGCCCACTGCTGCTTACAGGCTAGGGCAGTGGCAGGGCTTGTGGGGAAAATGTTGTGGTTGGTGTTGTTAGGGAGAGACTAAGGCTTGTGGTTAAGTAAGTTGGGAGGAAGCCTTGTGGTTGGGCTAGGTGTTTCATAAGGAGGATGTTTTGTAGCTTTGACCTAGTTGGTAATTTTCCATGCCAGGGAAGCTAGCAAAGTGGTGAGATCTCTAAGATGATGTTCCCCAGGCTAACAGGTACTCCTACCTCATAAACTAAATTTTAAGATAAATGCTAAAGGCTGATAAAAACAAGTGTTGATGGATATGTGGAACAGATAAACTGTCGTGCATCTCTAGTTAGAGTATAAAGTAAGACAACTAATTTATCAGTGAGTTTAGACATTTCCTATAAATTTGAACATACAGTATGTCCCAACAACTTCATTTCTAGGTGTTTACCAAAGGGAAATGAAATACAGGTCCACAAAAACACAAATATATGCTTTTTCAAAGCAGTTGCCCAAACCTGAAAACTCCAGCGCCTCTCAACAGGTTAATGAATATCCATAGTATGTAGTATATATTATGGTATAATCTTAAGAGTGGGATATTGTTCAACAATATAAATGACGATTTACATGATAACATCAGGGATAAATCTCTTAAATGTTAGACTGAGTGACATGATCCAGGCAGAAAAGAAATACACACCCGTATGATTTATGAACAAATAATATTAAATCAGTGTTAGTCTAAGTCAGTGATTGTAGGTAATTTGACTAAAAAAGAGCACTGGGGAATGTTGAAGTTGTCAAAAATGTAAACACCATGATTCACATGTTTGCTACAGAGATAATGATATCTTCCAAAACTCATTTAAACTTAAAATAGTTACATTTGTTTTATTATATATAGATTAAATAAAAGTGATTTGAAAAAGCAAATACATGTTGCATTTAACAGTGGATTATTGGATTATGTCTCCTTAAATTGGGACAGATATTCCCACTGTCATTATGTGTCTAAATATGAAATTTGAGTGCCAGCCAGAGCAGAAAAAGGAAGAAAACAGTAAAGTTTTATAGATTTCAATGGAAACGGCATTATTCTCAAATGACATGATTTTCTATATAAGAGACTAAATATAACACATAAAAAATTAGCTAGGATTAATAATAGAGTTCAACAATATCCCTGTATGTGGTTCATCAATATTTAACAATAAAAAGTGTACTTGCACAGCTGTAACAAATATATGGAGAAGTAATATTTATGGTAGGCAATATTTATAATATTAAATATGTCATCTAGTAAGTAATTCAGTAATAAAAATAAATATACTACATAGAGCAAATTATAATCATTTTTAAAAACAGGTTTTGCTTTTTTATGTTAGCTGACTAACTTAAAAATATCTATAGATTTAAAAATGTATATAGCATAAATAATTTTGAAAAAGTACATGGGGGAAGCACTTTCCCTTCTTAAGGATTAAGAAAAGAAAGTTACAGAGATATTTAAAATTACATGATATGTCAAGAGCTATTTAAGCCACAAGCAGCATTTATATCGATGATTTTATTAAGCCAAAATTTTTAAAAATTGTGACTCAAAGGTATTATAAAGCACATGAACAAAGAAGCCACAGATACAATAAGTATTTGGAATAGAAATGAACCGCAAATAGAAGCATTTTTAAGAGAAATACATACCTCATAAAATTAATATTCTGAATATATATATATTTTAAATTCTTCCAAAATGAAAAAGAAAATAACTGAAAAAAAAGGTGGACAAAAACTTTGAGTAGGAAATTAATATAGAGGAAACCATAATACCCAATATACATATGTGAAGTTGCTCAACCTCATCAGTGGGAAACTGCAAACTAAAACAAAAATGAAATGATATTTCTTATATCAACTGGGCAGAAATCATAAATGTCAGAATACTGTATTGATGAGTATGTTGTACAATCAGAACGCATATTGTAGATTACAGTATGTAGTATATTTTAAATGATGCACATTACTCACCTAGCAATTTCATTCCAACTATATCCTGGAAAAGTATTTCCAAAATACAAGTTTTGACATATAGTGTGTCATCAAATCAGTTCAATGGGTTGTAATAAAATTTGAATAGAAAAATCAAACTGTATTATGACTAAGAAAGTGAAGTCTTAGTTTGTGAACTTATACTTTACCTATTTATATGCATGCATGTTCTTTTGTACTGAATCTTGATATAAAATGTGTTTCCTGCCCTGAGTTGAGGTCAAAAAATCTGAAAGACCCTCTTTAGTAAACTCTCATAAGCTTGTTCAAGGACATATGTAAAATAATGTTTTGTATAGAATTGTTTGTAATGGCAAATAATTGGCAACAATATAAAAGTCCAACCGCCAAAACAATAAAATAAAATTATTGATTTTAATGTATTTATAAAATATCTACATAGTAGTGTTGGAGGGGCCCAGCTTGTGTTGAGAGTGGCGAAATGGAAAGAGACAATGTAAAGGCTTGTTAGTGTGGGTTAAGAAAGTTCTGATCTTTATTCTAAGAAGGACTGAAAGCTATTTGTTTGTAACTGGTTGTGACTATGAGTGTGTGTGTGCTCTAACAAGACATTCAGGGGCTGATTACTGTAATATGGCTTCTCATTGTAGGCAGGTAGAATGTGAATGCAAGAGGTCATTTTTTCAAGCCAAGTGGAAGGTGATGGTAAATGAGAGGTTTGATATCAGATACCTGGGTTAGACGACTGGATGGTTGATAGGTAACAATAAGATAGGGAAACTAAAAGGAAAACATGTTTCTGTTTTAGGCGTTCTGATTTTAGGTCATGGATGAGACATACAAATGTAAATGTAACAGAGGCATAAAGGTCTGAGGGTTAAAGTTAAGACTGGGTTCTTTAAAATAATTCCTTAAAGTCACCTGCTCAGTGAGTCCCTCTGTAACTAACACAGTTGAAAAGTCTCAAACCTGCCTCCACCTTCCCTGATTTTTCTTTATAACTCTTATCACAATCAAGTCAAATCAACATACTAGAATATTTTTGTTCATTTTTTTGTGATTCCTCACTAAAATGTAACTGCAGGAAGCCAAATATTTTTTACTCCTCTTTGTCCCATTTACCTAGTATGTGTTGTTATGCAATAAATAATTGCTAATGACTGAATAAATGAATGAAGCCATGACATAACAAGAAGTCTATCCCTAGGAAATATTCACTGACAGTAGAACTGAAAGCTATTATTTAAGTCTCAATATTATCTAGTCTTTTTCCCATCACTGTCCTGAAGTCTAAGAGGATGCACTGGAATGAACTACCTTTTGGTACTTTGTTTTAGTAAAAAGGCCTCTAGGTCTTCACTATCCAATATGGTAGGTAATCAATGACCTTGAAATGTACTTATCTGAATTAAGAATGTTGTAATTGTAAATTATACACCAGATTTTGGAGGCATGGACTAAAAACAACAATTTTAAATATTGCATGAATAAATTTTATAATGGTTCCATGTTGAAATGATAATATTTTGGATATATTGGGTAAGATAATATGTTATTAAATTTAAATTTACTTTTTTTTTTTACTTTTTTAATGTAGCTAATGGAAAATTTTAAACTACATATGTACTGAAATTGAAAAAGGAAAAATGGAGAAAATCAGTAAAGCATAGGGTTGGCTCTTCGCAAACATCAATAAAATTGAAAAACTTAGCAACACTGATAAAGAAAAAAGATAGAAGATACAAATTAACAATATCAGAAATGAAACAGGAAACATCATTACAGACCTTGCAGACATCAAAACATAATAGTAAAATACTACAAAAATACTACACTCATAAATTTGACAACTTAGAATAATGGACCTAGTCTTTGAAAAACACAAGCTACAACACCTCATCAAATATGAAATTGAAAATTTGAACTGGGTAGCCCTGAAATTATTAAAGAAATTTAATTTAAAATTTAAAAGCACCCCAGAACAAAAAAGTATGCAGTCCCAAATGGTTTCCCCGAAAAATTTTTACCAAATTTTAAAAAAGAATCAATGCCCATTTTATAAAATCGTTTTCAGGTAATAGAAGAGGAAGAAACACTTATCAATTTAATATATACTGGAAAAACATTGACAATGTTCAACATTCTTGAAATGATAAAACAAACTCTCAGAAAAAGATAGTAATAGAGGAGAACTCCTTAACTTGTCAGCATTAAAGGGAGGCTTCTTTAACTTTGTAAATGGCAGCTACAGAAAAAAAAAATTACATATAACAATATACTGAATGATGAAACCCAAAATGTTTTACCCATTAGATTGGGAGTACTCTCACCAGTCAATATTATTCAACTTTGTAAAGGAAATTATAGTAGGATGAGGTCCCCAAAAATAAATAAATAAATAAAACGAAAGGGAATAAAAGTGATACAAATCAGAAAGGAAGACATAAAACTATGTCTCTTTGCAAGTGACATGATTCTCTATGTAAAATAAATTTTAAAAAACCTTCTTTAGAGATAATTAGTAAATTTAGCAAGGTCACACATAAGATGCATATTCAATGCAAAAATCAAATATATTTTCATATACTAGCAATAAACACATGAACAAACACCAAAATTGAAATATATTAGAAAATATATTATAACAGACTGGATGTAGTGTCTCATGCCTGTTATCCAAGCACTTTGGGAGGCTGAGGAGAAAACAGTTCTTGAGTCCAGGGGTTCAAGACCAGCCTGGGCAACTAGAAGAGACCTCTTCTCTGCAATCAATCAAAAAATTAGCTGAGCATGATAGTGTGCACCTGTAGTTCCAGCTACTTGAAAGGCTAAGGAGGAACAATCACCTGAGCCCAACAAGTGGAGACTGTGGTAGCTGTGAGCAAGTCACTGCACTCTAGCCTGGGTGAGAGAGTGGTACTCCAACTCAAAAAGAAAGAAGGGAGGCATGGAGGGAGAGAGGGAGAAAAGGGAGGGAGGGAGGGAGGAAGTGTTATTACTGGAGTGCAAGAAATAAAATGCCAACATATAGGAGATTAGATCAGATCCTGAGTCTTTAATCAGTCAGTGACCAAGAAAGCAATAGCCACTGAAAACTCTCAGCCCCGAGTAAAGCAATCAGAGGGTATATATATATATATATAAAACACAGCTTAAAAAATGCAATTTCTGTGAGTATGGTAATTAAAGGTTACATATCAGGAAGGAACAGAAAACAGGAAAGGGGGTACTGTTACTAATTTGGTGACTTTGCTTTTTATTTATTTGGCAGTTGACGGGGTAATTTCTTGCAAAATTACTATTTTTGAAACAGGATATGAGTGGGGTTGGGGATTTCAAGAAGAAGCTATCAGTTACAGTTCAGGGACTAAGAACAGCTATGGTTACATGTGGCGGGGGGAAGCTGCGTTTGGGTGCTGAGTCTGGGTGCTGTGTCTGGGTAGCAGGCATGCAACTAAAATAGAAACTTTAACAAGATAACATTACTTATGTCAAACAAGTATTCACAGATTATTAAGGTTATACAGACACATAGGTTTTACAGACATTTCATTCCCTCCTTTTACTTGTGCATGAGTTAAATCATTGACTTATCAGTTATTGACAAGGGACTATAGTGGGTTCCAATAAACATAAGTTTTACAGAGTTAATGCGTTGTTTGACAAACCAGATAATTTAATTGAGTGCACAGGGCCTTATAAGCAAACCAAGGAAGAGAAGGACAAGGGGGCCTGTTAGACTAGTGAGGAGAGTAGTTAACCATGGGTTTTAATTGAACATAGAGTGGAACCAAGATTTACTATTATCTAGGTTTCTTTGTCATTTGTCTATGTTTTCTTTGACTTTATGGAGGGTACCTTGGATAATGCTGACTTATTGGCATAGAAACCACAAGCCTCCCTGAGAGCGGCACAAAGTTCTCCTTGGGATAAGAAAAGTAGATTTAAGACCCTGCGATATTGGAGGACAACTTCTGCAAGGGAATTTACTTGGCCATGGAGCTGGTCTATGGCCGATTGCTCTTCAAGTCAGAATGAATATCTCATGCAAGGTTTGGCCAAGCCTAACTCTTCACAGACTGAAGCTGCAGTGCTGAGTGCCGCAGTTCCAGCTATGTTTAACCTAATTAAGGCTGACACAAGGAATAGGACAGCATGTTTATGGTGGGTTACTGGGAGACCAGGAGGATTTAACAACATGGATACCTCAGAATTACTGTAAGCATATACTTGGTGCAACACCTGAACAGTTATACATAGGGTAAACTTATTAGTTAACATTTTAGTGGTTACATAAGTTGTAAGGCCTGTATGGCAAGCAAGACAGGTATCAGCTGGAGCCATATAAGCTGTGGATTCAGCCATAGTTACAGTAAGAGACGAGTTACAGATCTCAGCAAATGGAGAGGCTGTTAAGTTGAAATTTATAGTTATTAAACAGGAAGCCTTTCCAGTTATATCCCCAAGGGTGACATAAATTATTTTCTGACATCTTGACAGGTAGTTTTGTCATGTTCTAGGTGGCATGGAACAATGAGGGCCTTAACTTTTAGGTCTACATAATGAAGAGGTTTTTCTTTTAGACATAGCCAACAATCTGAGGCCAGATATGGCCAGATGACATTAAGCAGATGGTGCACATGGGTTAACATGGGGAAAAGGCTAGGTGGCTGGCATTTGGGGCCACTGTGGGGAATGCAAGTCCCCCGGGCATCTGCGGAGGCAGAGGTGGCTGATGATAGCCAAATAAGGGGTTGTCAAGTCTTGACAGTGGTCCATCCTGGATGGCCCCATTTGGGTCCTGCAGAGGACTACTTGTCATTGGGTGGTGAAAAGAGCTCCTGAGTTATATCCAGGTAAATCCCATATTCCAGGAAAGGACAGAGGGATTGTTAACTTTTATGTATATTGGGGAATGACCAGAATGCTTTCTTTGGGCACCCCGCCATATGACAATTTTGGAGATGTTATTTGATTTCTTGGGATAGGAAGCAAAGGTAATATAATCCCAGTGTGGACAGAAAATTTTGCTTGCTTGATTACAGAGAACACAAGTGGTCTGTCCTGGACATATAAAGAAATCTATGCTTTTTAGCTTTATATAAAGAGAGCAAACCCTTCCATTGGAGAAGGCCCCTGGCTCATGATATTTCTTGGTTGAGATGCTGTTAGCCCTACTTTCTCTTTGGCCTGATAGATTTAATAAGTCTGTCTTGAACAGGACCAGGTTGAGAGGCTATCGGACCATTTTTTAGTATCTAATGTTATTCCTCCCCTAGTGAGGATAAAGGAATACCACGTGGGACGTTGAGCCCCATCTTGGAGTACGTGGGCTAAGGAAAACCAGAGTAAAAATAGTAGAGTTTTAGCTTGTGGTGTACAAACCCAGAAATGGTTGTTTATTTCTGGTCAGATCAGGGCACCGAGCTTGGAGGATGATCTTGAGAGACTATTAGGGTTCTTTTGTATAGTTCAAAGATCTGAGAGTGATGTGCATTGTTGAGGTTGTCGAATACAATTTTCTTGACTCTCGAGTAATGAATGAAGGCCCGGATTCCTTCAAACTTGAGTGTCGTCAAGGTGGTGAGGATGAAAATGTAGGATCCTTTCCAGGCTGGGGCCAGTTCTTCTTTCTGGAACTTTTTGTTGTAGACCAGGTTTGCAGGCTGGAATGGATGACACGGCATGGACAATAGGGTAGGCAGAATGGTATGGACATTGGAGTGAACAATAGCCTGGACCTGTTGGAGGGATTAAAGATACTTTAATAGAGATTGATTAGTAATTTTTTTAAGAAAAGGATCTCGTAACTGGGGCAATAAGGGAGGAGGTTTACCAAACCTGATTTTATATGGAGTAAGTCCAGCCTTAGAGAGGGTGCATTGGGCCTGAAGATTTACCCATTTTTTACTGGTCTTTATTATTAATTTAGTCAAAGTAGATTTTAAAGTTCAGTTCATGGGTTCATTGTCCAGAGCTTTGTGGTCAGTAAGCACAATGTAATTTTCAGTTGATTTTAGTGCTTTGCTGACCAGTTGGACTATGGATGAGATGAGGGCTGGACCATTATCAGAATCAATAGAGAGAGGGAGTCCAAATTTAGGAATGATTTTATTTAATAAAAACCTTATAATCATAAGTGCGGTTTCAGTTTTAGTATCATAAGCCTCCACCTATCAAGAAAAAGTATCTACAAACACTAGTAGATAGTTGTACCCTTTGTGGGGAGGTCTTATTTCAGTAAAGTTTACCTTCCATTTCTCTGCAGTGCTCAATTCTTGGACTCTGGTACCAATAGTAGGCTTTGGACCTTGCTTTGCATTGACCTGGATACAAGCTGGGCATCTTGTGGCTATTTTCTCAGCCATATATTTTAAGTCATTCATATGGTAAAACCGGTTTAACAGTTCAGTCAATTTGATGTTACCCAAATGGGTGGCAGAATGTAATGGTTTTACCAGAGTATATTCAAGAGTTTCGGGCAAGATAATTTTAGAGTTCTTGACCCACCATTCAGTGGGATTTTTGTGAACTTCTATCCGGTCCGCTTGTCTTTTCTCTTCTTGAGTGTAGGTGGGCTGTGGGAAAGAAGGGACTGAAAAAGCCTTAGTAGAATAGTTAGAGGCTCAACTGGGAGCTCCACAGCCTCCTGAGCTGCCTGGTCTGCCAGACAGTTCCTGACTGCCTCTGGAGAGTCTGACGTTTGGTGTTCCCTGCAATGCATGATGACTACCTTTTTAGGAACCCATATGGCCTCTAAAAGGGCTAAAATCTCCTCTTTGTTTCTGCTAGTCTATTCCACAGCCATCAGAAGTCCCCATTTTTTTGTAAATCATAGCATAGACGTGGAGCGTAGCAAAGACATATCGACTGTCAGTAAAGATGTTTATCTGTTTCCCAGCTTTCCAGTGTAAGGCCTGAGTTAGAGCAATTAACTCAGCTTTTTGAACTGATGTGCTGTTAGGAAAAGACTGCGATTAAATTACATCATGAGCTGTGGTCACTGCAGCACCAGCCTTACAGGCTTCTCCTATTATCAGGCTGCTGCCATCTGTGAACAGGACAGCATCAGCCTGACTTAAGGGGATGTCCTGAAGATTAGGACAGCTGGCCTGAGAGATGTCCGTTGTGTTTTCACAGTCATGCACTGGTGTTTCTGGATTATTATTGAGGAGCAGGGTAGCCAGATTAAGGCATTGTATAGGAGAGAAAGTTAGTCTAAGTTAGTTAAGTAGGAGATTTTGGTACTGAATGATGCAGGTATTTGACATCCAGCAGCCAGAGGCTCCCCTGAGTAGAGTCTTGATAGCATGAGGAACAGTCAAAACCAGATTCTGACCAAAAGTTAATTTATCAGCTTCCTTGACTAGTATGGTCATAGCGGTAATGGCCTGGAGGCAAAAGGGCTATCCAGAGACCACTGAGTCCAGTCTTTTTGATAAATAGGCCACTGATCGCCTCCATGGCCCTAGAGTCTGGGTAAGGACCCCCTTTGCAACTTCCTGTTGTTCATGAACAAACAGGTGGAAAGATTTATTAATATCTGGGAGGGCTAAAGCTGGGGGCTGGGTAAGAGCCATCTTTAACTGCTGGAATGCTTGTTCCTCAGTAGCAGTCCATTCCAGGGGCTGGATCCCTGTAGTAGCAATGTATAGAAGCTTGCAATCTCAGTAAATTCCAGTATTCATAATTGGCAATATCCTGCCATCCCTAGAAATTCTGGTACCCGTTCTTTCATTGTTGGCTTGGGAATTTGGAGGGTGGCTTCATTTTGGGCCAACATTAGGGCTCATTTACCCCTTTTCAACTGGTATCCCAGGTAAGAAACTTCAGTCGAGCAAAGTTGTGCCTCTTTGACTGAGACCCAGTAGCCCTGATCCTGAAGAAGCTGTAAGAGAGCTTTAAACATGTATTAAAGTCTGCAGCTGTGAGTAAAAGATTATTTACATATTGGAGTAAAGTACATTCTGGGTTGCAAGGTGTGGAATCTTGACAAATCCTATTGTAAATCTTTCCTGAAAAAGAGTCAGGGAGTTCTTATATCCTTGTGGCAAACGAGCTCCAGTTAGCTGACTAGTATCTCCCAAGTTTCATTTAAAGGAAAAAATGGGTTGGCTGACCAGAGACAGGGGAATGGAAAAGAAAGCATCTTTTAAGCCCAGTACAGTATATACCTGATGTTGAGGAGGAAGCAGACTGAGCAATGTGTACAGGTTGGAAACAGTAGAATGGATGGTTTTAACCCGCTTTTTGACCTTCCTTAAATTCTGGACACGCCAGTAATCAGATGATTCTGGCTTTTTAACTGGCAGGAACAGAGTATTCCAGACAGATTGACAAGGCATCAGAATACCAGCAGCTAAAAGTCTTTGAATGTGGAGAGCAATTCCTTTTCAAGCCTGCAAACTCATAGGGTATTAGCATATGCGAACAGGAGTGGTAGATAATATCAGACTTACCACAACAGGAGGGTAATTTTTGCCAATCCAGGCAGGTTGGTTCCTGCCCATACTGAAGGAAATTCCTGTTGTAAACATTAGAGCAGACTCGATGGGTTATCCCAACAAGGGAATCCAAAGAAGCTAGAAGATATCCTTTGGAGAGTGGAACAGTCAATAACATTTGGTAGGTAGTGTCAGCAGGAACATACATCTTAGTTTTATCAGGTGAAAACATAATAGTAGCCCTCAGTTTCCAGAGCAGATCTCGGACCATAAGGGAGAATAGGCAGTTAGGGGCAATTAGGAAGAGTGTGTGACTCGTTTTTGGCCTAAGTTAACTGCCAGGATGGAGGTGAACTTGCAATTGGTGACTGCGCCCATTGCTCCCTGAACAAAAATCTGCTTATTAGACATAGGCCCTAATGGTGATTTTAGGACCAACATTTCCACCTCAATGTTCACCAAGAATTGAATGGGGTGGCCCCCTGTAGCCATGGTTACCATGGGATCTTGGGAGCCTAAGGAAAAAGAGCCCTGGTCTCTTCAGTCCAATTTATTTTCAGCTTCCCCAGTAGAGGGTAAGACCAGTGATAACTTAGGTTTTTCTGTCTTTGGGTGATGAGGGCAATCCTTTACTCAGTGGCGTAGCTTCTTACAAGAGGCACATTGATTTTTGGCCAGCTGGATTTGTCCAGTCTCCTTTTGTTCCTTTCTGGTTTCTCTTTTCTGCTTATGGGCCAGTTTTGAGTTGGGCTGAGAAGTCTGGATAGCGGCAACTAATATTTTTGTTTGACATTTTGCTGCTCTATCTAGATTCTGATCTGCCTGTTTCTGTTTCTCAGCATCACAGTTGTTGAAAACTTTTTGGGCTATATCAAGTAGCTGAGAAATATTCATTTCCACAAAATCCTCAAGCTTTTGCAACTTTCTCCAGATGTCTGGAGCTGCCTGCACCACAAAAGCCAAATTGACAGCCCCAGAATTCTTAGGTGTCAAGGGGTCGAAGGGAGTGTAAATACAGAATGCCTCCTGGAGGCGCTCGAGAAATATCCCTGGTGACTCTTTGGGGCCCTGAATGATCTCTGTAGTCTTAGAAAGATTGATAGGTTTTTGGGCTGCTCCCCTCAAACCAACTAATAGAGTCCAGTGATACGTTTCTAAATCCTGGGACCCTGCCAAAGTGGGGACACAGGAAAAACCTCTTTTAGCCTTTCTTAGTTTTCATTCTCTAGATAACTTCAGCTTCGGTACCAGCAGCTGAAGTCAGGAAATATTTCCTAACTTCAGTTCTGATTTGTTCTTGTTCCTCAGAAGTAAAAAAAAAAAAAAAAAGGCAGGAAGAGTTGTTCACAATTTTTCCAGGTGGGGCAATAGGTTCACATAACTGATTCCATTAAGGAGATCAGTCTGTAGCTTAACCGAGAATGCCGGATTTTGATGTTTCCAGTTCTATAAATCTGAAGTGGAGAAAGGAGTATAAACCAAGAAAAGCCATTTGACTTGATCCAATGGAACCTCCTGGACAGGTAAGAGTGGTGCTGGATAGGTCCAAGACCAGAGACAGGTAGCCAAAGGCAGGGACCCAGACAAAGGGGAAGAGGAAGAGGAGGTGGCAGGAGGCATGCTCCGGTCCCTGGCAGCCTTCTCAGGGGTGGCTGTGATGGCTGCCACAGCTAGGGAGGAGGATGTGACAGTTGGAGAGGACTGAGGACAATATGGTGGTGAGTTACAGGTGAGGGGTTGAGGGTGATTAACTACTTAAGGGGATCCTTCGTTGGTGGAGGCAAGATGAGGTATAACCCTTCCAACAGGGGAGCTGAGGCAATTGGAGAATGAGGAGCTGCCTTCTTAGACAGCAGGGGTTTTGGCTTTGAAGGTTGCGGAGGACTTCCATTGTTGGATCCCTTTAAGGGATTTGAAACCAAGATTCTCTGCACCTCCAAAGCACCTGATGACCTTGTCCCCTCTTCCAAAACATAAAGTTCTAAGCCAAGGTGAGGGATTGTTGACCAGAGATAACCATTGGTCAATATAGATGAACCGATCTGTGTGTGTGGGTTCCCCCATACCAGCAACAATTCTCCAAACAGCTCTAGTAACATGTATATCTAAAGACCCAGCAGAGGGTCATCCAACACCAAATATAGGCCAATCAATTTCATAGAGAGTTCAGAGCCTGTCTTTTGAAAGATGGACTCCATAGTACCCTGCAAATCCAACAGAGAAATTTTTTAACATACATTCCAGGGGACTGGAGGACTTGGTAGACTTAGAAGCCTTCTGTCCCATGTTGTCAAAACCAGTAAATCACAAGAGACACCTGATAAGAATGAAACTTGTTACAATAAGGAGGTATGTAATAGCCAACAAAATCCTGACTGTGGATGACAAATCTGCAGGCGCAGCAAAGGCAAGCCCTGTGGCAAAGAGAATGACAATCAAGCTAAGAAAGGAAAGGGACCAAAGGTGACAAATTTCCAGAAACCACTGCATAAGCATATAGAAATCAAAAAGACATTCAAACAGAAATATTAAACTGAGACTCTGTTCTACCAAAGTCTTGGGTCAACAAACAGAGACTAAGGAGTGTCCTCATCAGACTCCAACCTTCCCAACAGAATTATGGTCATAAACAGAGGAAACAGACTCTTACCTCTCTGGAGAGTACAGACAGACTCAGGTTCTTTCGAAGGAGGAGGAAACCAGCAGTCATTTCAACTCCCTCCGAGCCAGATGAGAGACGTTATAGGGCACTGAGCAACTCAGGGACACCTCTCCAATATCATTCTTGCTGAGCTGGGAAGAACCGGAGCAAGGCTGCTTCGGTTAATTTAATTTAATTTCTTGCTGGGGCCTCCAAATGTTATGACTGAAGTGCGAGAAATAAAATGCCAACACGTGAGAGATTCGATCAGATCCTGAGCCTTTAATCAGCCAGCGACCGAGAGAGGGCAACAGCCACTGAAAGCTTTCAGCCCTGAGTAAAGCAAGCAAGGGGTATATATATATGTAATGCAGCTAAGAAAAAAAATGCAGTTTCTGTGACTATGGTAATTAAAGGTTACATATCAGGAAGGAACAGAAAACAGGAAAGGGGGCACTGTTACTAATTTGGCTATTTTGCTGTTTATTTAGTTGGTAATTTCTTGAAAATTCATATTTTTGAAACAGGATGCAAGTGGAGTTGGGGATTTCAAGAAGAAGTTATCAGTTACATACAGTTCAGGGGCTAAGAACAGTTGTGGTTACATGCAGCGGGGGGACGCTGCATCTGGGCGCTGCATCTGGGTGCTGTGTCTGGGCAGCAGGCATGCAGCTAAAATGGAAACTTTTAACAAGATAGCATTACTTATGTCAAACAAGCTTTCACAGGTTATTAAGGTTATACAGACATATAGGTTTTACAAACATTTCAGAAGGAAGGAAGGAAGGATTGGCAATTATTTTTAAAAAATGGAAAGCCTATACTTAATCCAGTAAGGCTTACATACAGAAAACTTCACAACGATGATGAGAGAAATAAAAGATATAAATAAATGGAAAACCTACCTTGTTCATTGATTAGTAAACTCAACACCATAAAGACAATAATTCTCTCCAAATAATATACAGATTTAATACAATTCCTGCCAAATTCCAGCAAGGTTTTTTTGTAGGTATAGACAAAAATATTCTAACAGAAAAAAACCTAGAACAGATTTTAAAATTTTGAAGAAGAAGAATAAAGTAGAATAAATCAGTTTACTGATTTTAAGCACTGGAGGCATAAATACCTAGGTCAATAGAAAAGAGTTCCAGAAGTAGACTGTCATAAATATGCCCAACTGATTTGTGACAAAGATGATAAAAAAGCAGTTCTATGGAAGAAAAACAGCCATTTCAATAAACACTGCTAGATCAAATGAACATTAATAGACAAAAAAAGTGAACCTACACTTAAGACTTAAATCTTATATAAAATTCACTCAAATAGACCGTGGACTTTGATAAAAAACATAAATACTTTGAGGAAAAAATATAGCAGAACGTCTTTGAAATTTAAGACTTGGCAATGAGTTCTTAGACATGAGACCAAAAGCATAATCCATAAAGGAAAAAAATGGATAAATCTGACTTCATTACTATCACAAACTTTTTTCCACAACATAATCTGGTAAGAAGATTTTTTGAAAGCTACAGTGAATGAGAAAATATTTGTGGATCTGCCAAAGGACAAATATCTAGGTTATCTAGATGCAAGATTATATGAATGTACATAATATACATAGATATTTCAAAATGTAACAGAGAAGTATAATCAATGCAACTAGAAAATGAGAAAAATACATAAATACTTCAGCAAGGAAAATATGCAGGCAGTAAATAAGGCCAACCACATGTTCTGTTCAACATCATCAGCTTGTGGGGAAATGCAAATAAAAACCACAATAAGGTATTTTTATGCTTCTAGAAGAATGGTTAAAATTAAAGAATAGTGACAAAATTAAAGAAAAATAGAAAAACAGCAAATGTTGGTTAAAATGTACAGAAACAGGACCATTAATACATTGTTTATGGGAATGTAAACCTGCATAGTCACTTTGTTTTTTGGTTTGTTTGTTTTTGTTTTTGTTTTTGTTTGAGTTGGAGTCTCACTCTGTCACCCAGACTGGAGTGCAGTGGCCGCTTCCGGCCACCGCAGCCTCGACCTGCTGGGGCTCCGGCAATCCTTCCACCTCAGCCTTCCAAGTAGCTGGAATTACAGGCATGTGCTACCACGCCCGGCTAATTTTTTGATTTATTGTAGAAATGAGGTCTCGCCAAGTTGCCCAGGCAGGTCTTGAACCCGTGGACTCAGGCAATCCACTCACCTCAGCCTCCCAAGGTGTGGGATTACAGACTGAGCCACCCAGCCCGGCTTGCATAGTCACCTTGTAAAACAGTGTGGCAGTTTCTTAAACAACTAAACATGCAACTACCATACACCCTAGTATTTAAACACCTAGGTATTTATCCCAGGAAAATGAAAATTTATATTAAAACTAAAACCTGTACACAAATATTTTTCATTTGTGATACCCCCACATTAGAAACAACCTAGAGGTCCTTCAAGAGATTAAAGAATCTGTGATACTTTCACATCATGGAATACTATCCAGCAATAAAAAGACAAAGTATTGATCCATGCAGCAACCTGGATAATCTCCAGAGAATTATGGTGGTTTTTTTTGTTTTGTTTTTTTAAAGCCAAATGCAAAAGATCACATACTGTATGATTCCACTTGCATAGCATTTTTAGATCTTACAATTATAGAAATGGAGAACACATTAGTGGTTGGCAGGGGTTAAGGTTAAGAAAGCAGTGAGGGTGAGTGGGAGTTGGGTGTGGCTATAAAAGGACCACATGAGAATGGTTGTGCTGATCGATGTTCTGTATCAATGTCAGCATCCTGGTTATATACTACACTAGACCTTTGCGAGATATTATCATTGGGGAAATCTGGGTAAAGGGAAGAGAATATATCTCAATACTATTTATTATAAATGCATGTTAATTTATAATTATCTCATAAAAGGAAAAACTACATATGTGGCTCGCATTTTGGGCTCACATTTTGTTACCTATAAATTATAGTCACTTAAAAATAAATTCTGGCTATCAGTGCATCTATATTGATGTATATCTTTATTTGTATCTTTAATTATAGCCATATGCCGCATAATATTATTTCCATCAACAAACCACATATACAATGGTGGTCCCATAAAATTTTTTTACTATGTTTTTCCTGTGTTCAGATACACAAATACCATTGTGTTACAATTTCCTAGAGTATTCTGTACAGTTACATGCCATACATGTTTGTAGCCTAGAAGCAATAGGCTATTCCACATAGCTTTGGTGTGTAGTAAGTTATACCATCTAGGTTGGTATAAGTACACTTTATGATATTCACCCAATAACAAAATTGCTATTAATGCCGTTCTCAGACCCATATCCCTGTGATACTAAGTGATGCATGAATATATTAAAGAAAAGTTTGGTTCCAGAGTCTGCTCTAACATTGTAGACCAAATAAAAATACACCTGTACTTCAAGTCATTCCAATCAAGAATACCCTTTCCCTATTCTGAGATGCACCAATGCCTTGTTGAACTCTTCCCAGAAGAGTACATGTTCTGTCCTGAAGTATCTAACTAGGTGATTTATGCCATATGTGTTCCAAAGAATTGCTCAACACCCCCATTGCCTTGCCACTCATTTTGATTTGCAGAATTAAACTCTGAACACATATAATCATACATTCTTGAGTCAATATTCTAACCTGTAGATTTTCAACATGTATCTTCTTTAACTTCCTAAATGTCCTCTGAATTAATAGTTTTCAAATAAGCTTCTGACTTTGGTGAATATCCTTTAGGCACATAGTTTAAAATGTTGCTACTTAACAAATCACTTTTTTAACCCACCACTCATTGTTGATTAAATTACTTACACATTGCATCATTTACTCCATGTTTTTCCAGAATGGTTCTGGAAATAACTTTTCCCTGGAATAAATTTTCCCATAAGCATGGCCAACATGTGTGATTTTTCTCACTC
Organism: Cephalopachus bancanus; assembly: GCA_027257055.1. NCBI lineage: Eukaryota > Metazoa > Chordata > Mammalia > Primates > Tarsiidae > Cephalopachus > Cephalopachus bancanus. The sequence goes on from JAPVLO010000303.1 coordinate 2,468,258, forward strand.
CTTTGAGCTTTTAAATGATCTCTACTCCATTTTCATTTTAACTGTGCTACAGATCATATTAGCACTTTCAACCTTCTTATGGTTTTTGCATTTATCAAGCATGATGGACTTAAATGATTTATAAAACACCTCAACACTAAGGACAAAATGCACATGCAGTGTGATTAGAAGCAGTGTGATAGAGGAGACAAAAATGACAATGTACAAATCCTGAGGCATCTTATGGCAGGCAGATGTGATATTTCTCCTCGAAAGAGAATCTTTGTTCACAGTTATGAAAATCCATGATTTCAAATGTCATAAAATATGAATTAATGTGGTCAGTTTTATGAGTCTGGAAGCTGAATTTTCTGATTGCATGAAAATGAACAATTCCTTAAATTTAGCTATTTCAATTTCATTACAAATTTTTGATTTTTTTTCGTTCAGAGTCTTACTTTAGAATGATAGTTAATTATGAATATGGACTTGATTACTATTTGCCTTTTTAAACACTTAACCTGGGATTTGCCCTTTTAAGTAATTTTTAAGTGTACAATACACTATTGTTGAGGATAGATACAATGTTATACAGCAGATCACAAGAATATTTTCATCTTCATAACTGAAGCTGCATGTATGTTGAACAGCCACTTCTATTACCCACTCTCCACAAGTGTCAGAAAATGGGTTGTTAGAAACAATGCTCATCTGTAACTAGAGGTTCTGCCACTTAGCCATGACATGGGACTAATTCCATAATTATTTTGGTTCAAATTTGCTTGTCTATAAGGACAACATAATAAGGCTACACAACAAGATCTCAAATATGATTGAGTATATGTAAAACATTTACTATCAGATCTGATACCAAAGAAGGTCTCACTTAGTAAAAGTCTTATTTTAAAAAATAAAAAAATAATCACCATCAACAAAGGAGTTTCATCCTTTAAGTTAGTTTTAGGAAATGATAGTTAACAGTTGAGTTTAATAATCTCTTCTCTGTCTTCACAACAGTTTTAAAAAATGATGAAAGTGTGCCAAATAAGATAAGTCTGGGCATGGTGACTCACACCTGTAATCCCAAGCATTTTGGGAGACCCAGGTGGGAGGGTCACATGAGGCCAGTAGTTCGAGACCAGCTTGGGCAATATAGCGATACTTCATCTCTACAAAAAATATTTTAAATAAAGAATAAAAAAATCACTAACCTAAAATATATAATATCAAAGAAGGCTTAGTAATACATTATGTAATATTATGAAGATACTCACCTCTTCCCTTATTCCAAATGTGAACCTGTAAGCCAGGGAACATATCACTATATCCTTGGAGACATAATGAGAGGGTGGTTGTTTTTCTTTTTTGCAATCTTCAATTTTCATAATGTGAATGCACTACATGCTTGAAATACCAACAATGCAACAATAATGACAACAGCCATAATAATAACAATTCAGACACCTAATAATGTGAGTTGGCCGAGCTGTTTTTCTAATGTGCCAGCATTTTTTTATTCTTCAAAATAAGGCTTTTTATTACTATTATGAGAGCGGCTTTCTGGAGCATATCGGATTATATTTTCACAGTTCCACAACACTTAGTTTTCCAGGCTTTTCTCATGAAAGAAACAGAGCTTCTTTATTTAGCCTTAATCTAGATACTGGATTCATAAGTATTCCTATTCACTTGGGATGTTATGCTGCTTAAATATTCATAACATCATATTTTTCAAAAATATGTCATACTTGCATTTATCCTAAGTATTGAAATCAGCGCTATTTCCTGATAATCAATTATATCATGAACTCAACCTGCCACGAGCAAAGCAGGGCACAAAGAAGCTTTCTACTAATGGAAAGAAATACATAAGGCAAAGGAATTTAGGTTAACCCATCCCAGTTGGATGTCTAAAAGGATATTCTTAAATTGTTACTGCTTAAAGCACAGGTGACATGTCACAAAGCTTTGATCAGATTACTTTCAACAGGATAGCTATATTTTTAGCAAGTATTTTTTAAAAAGACCACCACTTACATTTTAAAATCACATTTTAATTCATTTAATTTTGTCAAGTTGCAAAACTAATCTTACAGGTAACATGACAAGACATGAATAAGAAAGGAAAAACCACATTTAATCTATCCACACCAATGAATTGTGATAACATTTGGTGAACATGTTTCCCAGATTTTCCAGGAACACATGTATGAACACACATGTATTCTTATAATGTTTAAATAAACATGAGTTCATAATATGCATGCTGTTTTGTAACTTGATTATTCAGGTAAGACTATATTGCAAATATATTTTCTAGTTAATAAATGCAAATATAACTTATCTTAATGTGTGAGTTTATAATTTTTATTTTACCAGTGCCTCAACATTTTTCTCAAGTATAATTTGTACTGAAATGAATTTCCTCTTGCATTTGTCTTTGACCAATTGCTTTTTGGGGGAAGTTCCAGAATTTGAATTACCATACACTGAACAGAAGTAGCTGAGACTTTCCTTTAATCAGGGAAAACCAAAAGTGAGCATCATTAATTTTTGGCCTATTTTAATTTAAGAGTATGAGATTAGTTTCTTATTATTGTGATAATTTACATTCGTTGTCTAAAAATATTAAAACATTTTTTGTTCAATTAAATTGAATTTCATTTCATTTTATTCAAGTGTACATGATAATTTAAAGATGATGCTTATATACAAATATATATAAATATTGACTATTTTATATTTGTACATATGTGTTTACCATTTATTAGTTTTATGTTATGTTATAATGAATTATACTTTATCTAGCTATATAATAAATTATAATGTATTGAACTGATGTGTGCTTCCTTAATTATGTTTGAATTTGAACATTTTTATATGTTAATTGGACATTTATAGGTTTTTTTTAAACGTTCATATTATTTGCCAATTGCCTATGTTGAACTGGTCATTTGTAAGATGTGTTATAATCAGCTTATACATAATTTTCTTTTGCTCTTTGAATTTTTTAATAGAAATTTTGACATGCATAGTTTATCATCACCATTCATCATATAGTTTTCATGTTATATTTCTTTCTTCAGGGTATCTGGATTTAGAACAATAACTTAATTCAGAAATCAATAATATGATTCAAAAATCAGTAATAATCTTGTCTTTGTTAAAATTTTTCTATCTCATTTATCATAGATTTTTAAAATACTCAAGTATTTAAAATATTTGAATATATTGTTTTAAATATTATCTTTCTTACTGTTTTTGGCATCCCCTCTAATTGTGCATAAGAGGTGAGTGAGGTACTTGTCTCATTCAGTTTGTTCTATCCCAGCCCTAAGTTTTTATTTGACTACTGCCTCTTAGCATTTTTCACAAGTGCAATTTACACAAAAATGAACTTCCTTTTGTATTTATGTTTGACCAATTATTTTTTTAGGAAAGTTTCAGAACTGAAATTGCCATACACTAAACAGAAGTATCTCAGGACTTTTTTCTTTTTTTTTTTTTTTGAGTTAGAGTCTCATTCCTTTGCCCAGGCTGGAGTGCAGTGGCACGCATGCTCACGGTCACTACAGCGTCGACCTGCTGGGCTCCAGCAATCCTTCTGCCTCAGCCCTCCAAGTAGCCGGAACTACAGACGTGCGCTATCACGCCTGGCTATTTTTTATTCTATTGTAGAGACAAGGTCTCGCCAAGTTGTCCAGACTGGTCTTAAACCCACGAGCTCAGGCAATCCACTCGCCTCAGCCTCTCAAAGTGCTGGGATTGCAGGCTGAGCCACTGAGCCTGGCCTCAGGATTTTTTTATATCAGGGTTTTCCTTCTCAAAATTAGAAAATTAATCACTTGTAGTTTTTCTAGTAGCTTTTCTATTTTAATTTTTATGTTAAGTCATCTAGAACATCTGGAATTTGGGGACATAAAAAAAGTAAAAATGAGATAGAGCTATATATATATATTTATCAACAGTTATCTTACTAATAGGCAAACCCAGTAATTTAAATGTCATCTTTAACATGTAATAAATTACCTATTTTTCTTTCTAGAAAAAAAAATCCTAAAACAATTGCCTTTTATACTTTATCCATTAATGACTCTTTTAATTTTTTTTCTGAAAAATTCAGGCTTCCATTTATTTTTTAATCAGTTTTATTGCTCTTAAGAACACATTTCATACACACAAAGTAATACATGCTGTTATTCATGTAACTCATAACGATAAAAGAGCCTAGAGGTGCTCAGCACACAGCTTAAGACATAGATGATTATGATTTCATCTCTCTTGCCATCAACTCCAACCTCCATTCTCCATATATACCACTATCCTGGAGGGCAGTGTATATGTCATTGACTTAAATTTTAGCTTTACTATATACACATGCATATGTATTTGCATTTTACTTTCAAATGTAAAAAGTTCTACATATTTTACTTCACATTTAAAAACAACTGAGGCAAGCTAGCTGGTTTAAGCTTGGGGGAGAATGGAGAATTATTTAGCCAGAGGTTAAGAGATTAAAAATTTCCTGTATTTGTAACTAGTATGAGACTGACACAGAAATCTCATTGCTTGTAACTGACATGAAACTGACACACACAAAAAGTAGGTAATAGCACTAACTCCCTCTTGTAGATTGCTGGTAACTTTCCTCTGGAGTATAGACTATCAGTTCAAATTCAAGCTCCTTGCTTTATTCTCTGTGAGTTGTGCTTGAATTCTTTTCTGCATCGGAGTCAAGAACCTGGTCCTGGATATGGGTCAAGGATTGTGCCCCTCTGGAAGAGACTTTCAGCTCTCCAAAGAGAACTGGGGAATTCTGTCTCTCACTGAGGTGATTGAACCTCCCAAGCCCACTGCCATCATGACTTCCTTTTTGAATTAAGTGATATTTCTTTTGTTCAACATTCTATTAGTGGCATCTGTCCTGTTAAAGTGGTAATTTATTCATTTTTATTACTAAATAGGATTTTAACATGAGAATGTGTTATAAGATGGTTATCCAAGTTCCTTTGGATGACTGATTAGGTTGTATCTCATTTAATAATATCATAATCACACCCTCACACCTAGGAAGACTAGTCTGTCACACATCTGCTGGTCCCTGGAAGCAAACCCGTTCCTGGACTGTGTTCAGTGCTCACACATGTAATCCCAGCACTCTGGGAGGCCAAAGAGAGGGAATCATTTGAGTGCAGGAGTTCAAGAACAGCCTGGGCAATGTAGTAACACCATATCTTTAAAAAAAAAAAACAAGAGAGAGGTGGCATGCTATTCAGGAGGCTGAAACAAAAGGATCACCTGAACCCTGGAGGTCAAGGCTGATCATGCCACTGTACTCAAACATAGGCATCAGAGTGAGACTCTGACTCAAAAATATTAAATAAACATAATAAATAAACAAATAAATAAAATCAGCATCTGAAAGTGTAAGCTCACCCTCCAGGTTAATATATTCAAGTATAACAGAAGTTGTAAAGACTTGTGAAGGAGCTTCCCTATTTAGTATCTTGTGGACAAAGAAAATAGATGAGAAAACATAATTTTAAGAGTTTTTATTTATTTTATGAGAAAACATAATTATGAGAAAAAATTTTAAGAGTTTTTATTTATTTTAGTACTTAGCAAGGGTTTAGATTTTGTCATTGCGATTTTCAAATCTTCTTATGTAAGGTAATATTTGTGATAAAAGGTGAACAGAAGTGGTAAAGTACAATTTACATTTTTTAAGATCCTTCTTAGTAAAAATGTTTCAAAAGTACTGTGGTACTATGAGACTGGCAATTTTCTATCATAAAAATAAATAAGAATACTAAAGAAACATGGCTTACATTGAAAAATTAATAATACTAAAGATACAATAGGTTACTTCACATACTATGTAAACATATAACACCTGCATTCATTGTATAAAAAAGTAATTTGATTTGTGTGGCTACTTTTTGAAGTCCTGTCTCCCCTAGTCTTTATTAGTATGCGGACAGGACTCTTAGTCACAAATTTTTATGTGTAGAAAATGTATGTATCTATCTACCTAGAAGATAGAATTATGAAAATGTTATTTTAAAACAAAAATGTAGCTTTAAATATACAAATGGTCAAATGCAGTTTTTATTTTAAAAGGTAGCTATCATGTAGGCATTTATCCTAACCAACATTTCCCAAATTTTTTGGAAATTTGTCATGATTTTATCCTTCACTAATTAAATCATTAATTATGAATTGAACAACTGAAAACCAGACTTAAATAAAGTTGACTATTTTCTAAGTATGTTTATTTTTACAGAGCTATTCAATTAGGAACATTATATCTATATTTATATAATTGGCATATTTAACATGAAAATAAGTTTTAAATGTATTTATAAAATATAAATCCAAAAATTAAATAATGATGTTATGTAGTTCTTACTAGAGCAACATTTAAACTTATTGCAGTTTAGCTATATTACATTCAACAAGGGTCCACATTTCAACTTAGAAAATACATAATATTTAAATTGACTTGAATAACAATGAATGTCATGTAATTTGCATTGAACTTTAATTAAAAGCAATCACTTCCAATATTTAATATATTTTACCTAGAATGCATTATGTAATTACAAAAATTTAGTTTTTATTTTGCGATGAAATAGCTTAAATTTGCTTAGAGAATTTCATCCTGCTAATTCAATCCATTGCTATAATAAATTTATACAAATCAAGTTTGAGTTTGTTTTTATTTAATTCTTAAGCTCACTGAATCATGCAGTCAATATTTTTTAAATATATTTTATGATAAAAGTAATGCACAAATCACTGTTGAGAAGAATATGCAGGTACAATTATTTTGTTGGAAGAAGCCTAATCTATTGTAATAAACAGTTTAGTAGGAAACAAGATTTGGACATGTGTCCATCTTTAATTTTACTTTGCTTGGGTTTCCTAACTATGATTTAATAGTATATAATAAATAAAATATATTTAATTCCTGATCATAGGATAGATAGTACCAGCTGGGGCTTGGATGAGATCGATAGGCTGGGAGTGCTTCTCCACCTAACATTTCAGATTCAGGCTGAACAAGGATTTGTAATCCTTTGCTTTGGAGTCCACAGGTTTCCCTGAGAGCATGTTCACAATAAGCAACTAGCAGGGGAAAGGGTTGGAGGAAATTTTTATGAAAAAGGTTTGGAAGTGATGCCCATCATCCTAACTGCATTCCAATGACTGGAATTAAGCCAGATGATCACAACTGAACTTCAGTGAGCTGTGATGTGACTTTCTTGGAGATAACCTTTTCCCAGAATATGTATATATTTTTTAAGAAACACTGAAAAAGTTTCTGTAAAACAGCAGTGTATATATAAAGTTTACAGTAGATATAAAGTCCTAACATTGATAACATCTCAATAAACTCATAAGATTTTTTTTACCAAGAGTCAGTTTATATCTTAGAATAAGTTTTAATAAACTTAAGTTAGGAGATCACACCAGTTTTCTTTGCAAGGGAAAACCATCACCTGTTGAATACCTAGAACCTATTTACAGTTGGCGTTTTGATCTGCAAGTTCCCATCTGCAGATTCAACCAAACTCAGATTGAAAATATGTGAGAGGGAGGAAAAAAACAATAAAAACTAATACAAATGAAAAGACAATATAGTATAGCAGCTATTGGCATAGCATTTACATTGTATTAAGTATTATAAGTAATCTAGAGAAATGTTAAAGTACATGGGAGAATGTGCATAGGTTATAAGCAAACACTATGCCATTTTATGTGTTGGACTACAGCATCCATTATTTTGGTACCCACAGGAGCTGTGACACCGATCACCGAAAAATACCTATAGATAATTGCTTGATAGGTAGAAAAACATTGCAGGTAAATTTCAGTCAAGTCCATGACCTGTCTCTGTCAGTGATTTTCCAAAAATAGGGCTTCAGCTACTCTCTCTCTTAATTTTTTACGCAGGATATAAAGTACATCCCTGTCCTTCTCATTCATACCATCTTCACTTCCTCATCCACTTTCTTGCAATGAAATTAAAGTGTTACTCTGAACTCTTGATAAAAGTAAGGAGTAGGGACACAAAATGCAGAAAGCACTGGCTTGGAGATGGAGCTCTGGGTTCTGGTCTGTAATCTGCCATGACCTAATCTTGACAAGCTTGCTGAGGATAAGTTTTCTCATTTGTAAAACAAGAATATTGTTCTAAATGAACTCAGTGGTTATTTCCAGAGTTAAATTTGAGTCATAAAAGGAAAACTAGAGTCAATAAACAAAATTCTGTTCCACAGATTTGAGTCCTGTCGGGTCAGTATTCAAGAACTCAGCAATTCTTTTTACATTGGCACAGTTTGCTAGCAGACAATAAATTTGATTACCTTCTGAATACCCAAGCATTCTGTGTAGTTTGAAATTAAAGACACTTTACATTCTTCAATATCTCATATTGCTATTTATTTTCCTTTTGAATAAACTGGGGACTTCACTTAAGTCTGCAGAGCTCAACAATTTTATGATTCGCTATAACTCCCTTCAACTGCTTTCATAGGTCATTGTGTCCTAAGTATTGTTGGAAAATGTTATTAAGGCTATATAAGATTCAATGAAGCCCATAAAGTTGATCAGATTCAGATTCAGGCTGAACAAGGATTTGTAATCCTTTGCTTTGGAATTCACATGCAGAGTAAAACAGGATAGCAAACAGAATTTTCTGGGCATTTTTTAAAACAATAGTTACAAATATATGTGTGTTCATGCAAAAATGTCTATATACACGTTTAATAATTTTTCCTGAACATTTTGGGTTGGATTCAGAAATGCAATTTTATTCTGAACAAATGAAATGTGCTGCCGGGCTCGGTGGCTCAGCCTGTAATCTCACTCCTTTGGGAGGCTGAGGTGAGTGGATTGCCTGAGCCCCACCTGGGTTCGAGACCCGCCTGGGCAGCGAGACCTCATCTCTACAATAAATCAAAAAATCAGCTGGGCATGGTAGCGCATGCCTGTAATTCCGGCTACTTGGAAGGCTGAGGTGGAAAGATCGCCAGAGCCCTGCATGTCGAGGCTGCGGTGGCCGGGAGCAGCCATAGAACTCCAGTCTGGGTGACAGAGTGAGACTCCAACTCAAAAAAAAAAAACAAAAAAACAAACAAAAAAGAAACAAATGAAATGTGCACAATTCACTAAAATATACCACCTAAATACATTTCTATCCAGAGATACCCTTAATAGAAGCTGAGTTCCCCTTTTTCTCATATGCACAATTTCCAATTTATCTACTGACACAGTCTATATAATAATAGTGCCAACTCATGTATCCTCATCTGATAATTACAGAATGATCTTGCTTTAGAAATATTTAGGCCAAGGGAACTCAGGAGATGATGGTGGAACAGCCAGTCAATTGCACAAGTCCCTGTGTGAGTGAGTATACTCATTTCTGTGTGTAAGTTGGCATGTGAGTGACTGACTGAGTAGGAGACTCAGGAGCAAGTGGCTAGGGCTCTCCTTATAAAGTGGTTGGTGCTGTAGCCACTCTGCTTTGACCCTAGTGCTTCCCAGAGTGCAGAAACTGAGTGCCATTTTCTTTTTTTTTCTTCTTTTTTTTTTTTTTTTTTTTTTTTTGAGTTGGAGTCTCACTCTGTCGCCCAGACTGGAGTGCAGTGGCTGCTCCTGGCCATCGCAGTCTCGACCTGCTGGACTCCGGCGATCCTTCTGCCTCAGCCTTCCAAGTAGCTGGAACTACAGGCGTATGCTACCACACCCACCTAATTTTTTTTTTTTTTTTTTGGATTTATTGTAGAGATGAGGTCTCACCAAGTTGCCCAGGCGGGTCTTGAACCCGTGGGCTCAGGCAATCCACTCACCTCATCCTCCCAAGGTGTGGGATTACAGGCTGAGCCACCGAGCCTGGATTGAGTGTCATTTTCTAAAATCAACAGCAACGTTTTTTGGGACAAAGCTGCCTGAGTAACTGCTGTTTCCACCACCGCAGTGCCAGATTGGACACACTGGCAGCAAGGGGCACAGAGGGAGCACAGCGAGAGAGCCGGGGCAAAGTCCCAAAGAAGCAGTGGAGAGAGGCCACCCTGAACCTAGACTTGGTACTTACTGGGAAACCAGAGACTGTGGTACTTGCTGGGGAGGGAGCTATCTTTCCCAACCCCATTTGCAACAGGAATAGCAATCTGTAGAGAAACTGAGCAGCCAATCTAATGCCTGGGCAGAAAAGAGCTACAAGGCAGCCTCTGCAGAACAACAGACCTGCATCTTAAGACCAGGGGTGATCTCTGCATTATTTTGGGGCTGCTCTCTGTAAACTCAGAGAGCATCATCCCCAGTGCACAAGTCCAGGTGAGTAACAGTAGATGCAGATCCCCAGATGATCCATCCCCTGTCCTGAGCCAGCTGCTGGGTGATAGACACATACAGCTTATCTGACTAAGAAGGAGGCTGGTGAGTGTCTAGCTAACTCCCTCCTACCTCTAATAATGAGTGAAAGAGATCAGGAGGGCAGGGAAAAGACAGGAGAACTCCATCCCCTACCACAAACTGAATGCTGTGGGAGCTATGGCCATGCTGGAAGAGGAAGGAAGCAGAAGAGAGCTTGAGAGATGCTGAATCACGTTACTCCACTCTCCCACCCCATGTGGGCAAGCACTAGCTATCAATTGCAGTCAGCAAGGGGTGAAGATCCTAACATCTCAGATTTCAACAGCAAACGGGGAGCCTGTAGTAACAGACTTGCGGTCATAGAACATACCACAAGAAAGAGCTACCCTCCTCAAAGAGATATACTAAAGCTGAGAAATCTCTACCAACAGGTTTGTTGGGTTTTGGTTTCTTTTATGATTGTTTGTTTCCTCTTTTTTATTGTTTGCCTTGTTTGATGCTTGTTTTTCTCTTTTCCTTCCTCTTTCTTTTTCTCTATTTCTGTTCTTTCTCTGGTTTTTTTTTTTCCTGTATATCTTCTTTCCCTTTTTTCTCTACTCCTTCCCTCTCTTTCACCCTGTCTTGGACTCGGGGACTACACAAGCATACCCATTATAAGGTCATATTGTGTGGAGATGGAGAGTGAGATTCAAGGATTCAATAGGTTCTGAATCTTTGCAGCCACTCCCCCACCTTTAGTAAGTGCTCAAAAGTGTAAAGAGATAGCACAATGACACATCCCCAGTCCTACTACATAATTTAGCAAACGCGAAGCCCTGGCTCAGGAAAGGACAGAAGGTAGAGCAAATATCAGAAATCATTGCTTCCCCATTTCCCACTGAGCAATGGAATTAAAGAGAAATATAAGAGAACTGCTACAAATGATGACAACCAACAAAAAAAATCACTGGTAACCTGCAGAGCCCTAACAAGGAATTAGTGCCTGAAAGGAAAACTACAGAAGCACAACCAATGGTTATCTCCAAGAATGACAGTATGCAAAAGGCACTTACAGAAATCAGAGAATCATCAGATAGAATGAATAAAAATCAAGGAATGCAAGGGCTAAAACTAAATGAAATTGCAACAGAGTTGGACAGACTCAAGAAAGCATATTTAGAAATGATAGAAATACAGAACTCCATCCAAGAAACAAATAACAGACTGATAAGCATGGGAAGCAGAATTGACCAAGCAGAAGAAAGAATCTCTGCCGGGAGCCGCAATCACTAGTAAAAGTAAGGTAAAAGGGACCTGAAAACAGGAAAAACGCCGGCTGGGAGCAAGGCCCCAGTAAGATGCGGCCATGATGGAGGCAAAGCCCCATGGATCCTGTTGATGGACCTTCCCTAACTTTGAAGGATTGCGTGCATAGGCTTGAGAATATTCCCTCTTTAATTGAGATAATAGATGCGCAAATGGATGATGGCATTTGACAGCAAAAATTATACGTAGGCATATGGAGGTGAGATTGCAGCAAAAAGGGTGCCCCTTAGAATGTGCAAGGATGTGGAATTAGCAATAAACCTATGTATAAAAATATAAAAAGGGCTCAACAGCAAAAAATTTCCCCCCTGAAGGGACAAGGGAATGCAAATTTTACAACCTTTAGCTAAAAAGGAAAAACAAGTACTTCCTCACACCCTTTATAAGTAACAACATTGACAGTTGTGATTGATGAGGGAGTGAGAAACTGAGACAGAGTATCTCCACAAACAGGTGTTTTTGGGAAAAACAAGTCACAGACATGCCTTTTGATTTAAGAAATATTATAGTTTAATTAGAAAGAAGGTTAAAATTAAAGTAAGGATTAGAATTAAATAGATAGCAGTTATAATTAAAAGATAAATGTTTATTATAGATGTAGGTACTAGTTAAAAATAAGGAATAGGAAATAATTAAGTTTAAAGGTAAACTTAAAATTATATACACTTAATGTAGGCTTAAAATTAAATACATTTAGGATTAGAAGTGAGATTAGTTTCATATATAAGTGTAGATTTAGACATGTTTCATTTAGAAATATAAAATGTAAAATAGGTGGTAAGAAAATAGCAAGTAATATAGATAAGGCAATTAGAATTAAGAAAGTTAAATTTTTAAATTAATAGTATTAAGAATTCTTAGTAGGTAAGATAAGGGTGGTTATATAAAAGAAAAAAACAAGTCAATATACTGCCGCTAAAAGTATATATAAGGGTAGAATTAAGAAATAGATTAGTAAAGGAAAAGAAATAGAATAGCGAAGGGAAGAGATTCAGGTGACCTAGGGGTCACAGGACATGACTGATAAATTGGCAGCTGGTATTTTGTTACACCACCTGGTAGCAGAAAGAAACAAAATGAAACTTGTAAAGGTCAACTTCACCATAAACAAAAGAGAAAAAAACATGATGTAAACCTTATGTGTAACATGGGATACATTTTGTGGGTAGAGGGTCAGTGAAAAACTATATAAGCTTGTAAGAATTGAATAAAAATTGGCAGAGTCTTGAGCTCTCCCCAGGAAGAGGATTCCTATCATCTTCGTCTTTTCTTTTTCGCTGCTTCTGATTCTCCCCAGTCAGGCCCTGACTCTCTTGTTGGAGCTGGACTCTGGCAAATCTCAGAGTTGGAAGACCAAAATATGGAATTAACTTTGTCAATTAAAAATATAGAAAAAAAACTTATACTTGAAAGGCTGAGATGGAAGGATTGCCAGAGCCCAGCAGGTCAAGATTGCGGTGGCCAGGAGCAGCCACTGCACTCCAGTCTGGGGACAGAGTGAAACTCCAACTCAAAAAAAAAAAAAAAACTTAAAAAGAAATAAGAATCTTACCAAGAGATATGTAATTTTATCAAGAAGCCAAACCTACTTCTTATCAGAATACCTGAAGTAGAAAGAGAAACAGAAACACCTTGGAACAAATGTTCCATGAGATAATTCAAGACAACATCCCACATCTGGCCAAAGACATAACTATATGAGCACAAGTGATTCAGAGAACCCCTGCAAGACAACAAATAAGAAGAGCAACCACAAGACACATAGAATTCCCTACACAAAATCCAAAGACAGCAGGGGAACAAGGTCAGACTCCCTAACAGGGAACACAAGAATTGCTGCACTCTTATGTGCAGAAACACTACAGGCCAGAAAGAATTGGACACCAATCTTTAATGATCTCAAAAATGAATAATATTAATTAAGAACTTCCTATCCAACCAAGCTAAGATTCATCAGCTGTGGAGAACTAAAACACTTCCCATACATCCAATTCCTTAGAGAATTCACTGCTTTAAAAGGTGCTGTGAACAGAATAAAAAAGAAACCCAAGAAAGGCCACATACTTCACAAGATCACAAACAAACACAGAAGCAACAGAACACACAGCACACCTGCAAAAATGAAAAAAACATGAATATATTAACACAAAAGCTAAAAGAAAACAAAACAACGTTATAAGGGTCTTATGACAGGGACAAACCTCACTTTTCAAAACTCGGCCTGAACATGAATGAACTAAATGCATCAATGAAAAGACATAGAATGAAAACTACAAAGCATTGCTCAAAGAAATCAAAGATGATGCAAACAAATGGAAAAATATTCCATGCTCATAGATTGGAAGAATAAACATTGTTAAGATGTCCATCCTATAAAAGGCAACTACAGATTTGAACAATACCCATTAAATTACTAGGATCATTCTTCTCAGACCTGAAAACAGCAATACAGAAATTTACATGGAATCATGAATGATCACAAATAGACAAAACAATCCTCAGCAAAAGAAACAAAATGGGAGGTATTACACTTCCAGACTTTAAACTTTATTATAAATCTACAATAATCAAAACAGCCTGGTGTTGGTATAAGAATAGGCATATAGACCAATAGAACAGAATAGAGATTCCAGAAGCAAAAACTCAATTTCTCAACCAACTCATCTTTGACAAAGTTTCCATTAACAACCACTGGGAAGAGGAGAACTTATTCATTAAAAAGTGTTGGGAAAATTGGTCAACCACATGGAGAATATTAAAACAAGATCCCTACCTATCACCACACCCAAAAATAAACTCTAAATGGATCAAAGACCTAAACATAAAACCTCAAACTATAAGAACCTTAGGAAATGCAGGAGACATTTTTGAAATTTGGAGCTGGCAACCAATTCCTGGTCAAAACCTCAAGTACCCATGCCATAAGAGATAAGATAGACAAGTGGAACTTCATCACACTGACAAGCTTCTGCAAAGCCAAAGAAACCATTGAGAGAGTAGGGAGACAGTGCACAGACTGGGAAAAAATATTTGCCAACTATATATCTGAAAAAGGTCTAAGATCTGGGATCTACAAGGGACTCAAACATGCTGAAAAGAAAAAAAAAACCCTATTAAAAAGTGGGCAAAAGAAATAAATAGACACTTCTCAAAAGAAGACATACAGGCAGTCAACAGATACATTAAAAAAATGCTCAACCAAACTAATCACCAAAGAAATGCAATTTAAAACTACACTGAGATACCACCTACCTCAAGTCAGGAAGGTCATTATCAATAACTCAAAAAATGACAAATGCTGGAGAGGATGTAGGGAGAAGGGAGCACTTCTACACTCTTAGTGGTAGTGTAAACTAATACAACTGCTGTGGGAAACAGTGTGGTGATTCCTAAAAGATCTAAAAATTGACCTTCCATATGATCCAGCAATCCCCCTTTTGGGAATATACCTGGAGGAAATCAAATCATTCTACAAAAGAGATACCTGTGCATGCATGTTTATTGTAGCACTATTCACAAAAGCAAAACATGGAACCAAATATACTATCCATTGAAAGTAGACTGGATTTTTAAAATGTGGTAAATATACATGATAGAATTTTATGCAGCCATAAAGAAGGACAAAATTATAAACTTCACAGCAACTTAGATGGTTTTGGAGTCTTTAATACTCAATGATCTATTACAGAAACAAAGAACTGAGTACCACATGTTCTCACTCATATCAATTATCATAATACTACAAGAAAGGGATTGGCAGTAGTGGTAAACCGTTGGGGGGGTGGCCTCAAACCAAGTAAAATGGGGCCAAAGTGAGGTCCAAACTTTACCTGTACAATGACCACTTGTATTAATCCTGAATTGTACCCTACATCTTTAAAATAAAACTTAAAAAAAAAGACATAGAATGGCAAACTGGATTTAAAAAAAAAACAAACAAACAAAAAACCATGACCCAACAACATGCTGCTTCCAGGAAACACATCTCAGTATAAAGGACACTCACTCAAAGTTAGAGAATGGAAAAACGTTTTCAGAAGAATAGCTCACAAAAGAATGTAAGAGTCAGATCTTAATATCAGAAAAAACAACCTTTAAACTATCAAAAATTTAAAAAGATGTAGAAGGAAACTACATAATGATTAAAAGTACAATCTATCAGCAAGAAATATCCATCATAAACATATATGTACCCAACACAGAAGCACCAGCTTTTATAAAGCAGCTGCTAAGTAAACTAATGAAAGATATTAACTAACAGTATCATAACGGGGACTTAAATATTCCACTAACAACCTTAGATTGATCATCGAGCCAAAAAATAAAGAGGTCTAGAACCTCAACTTGACACTTGACCAAATGGACTTAATAGATACCTACAGAACACTCCACCCAACTATTCTACTCATCATCACATGGCACATACTCCAAGATAGACTACATTCTTGGCCATAAATCAAGCATAACCATATTGCATAAGATCAAAATACTGCCACACACCTTCTCAGACCACAGTGGATAAGAAAATACCACCACTAATAAAATTTCCCCAAAACCTGCAAAGACATAGATGCTAAACAGCATGATAATGAACAACTCCAGGGTCAACACAGAAATCAAAAGATTCCTGGGAAGAAATGAAAATGAAAAAACACTTTACCACAACCCTGGGATGTGGTGAAAATGGTGCTAACAGGGGAATTTATATCTCTGAACACACATCAACATAATAGAAAGATGACAAGTCAATGGCCTAACAAGTGCCCTAAGGAAGCTGGAAAGGCAAGACCACCAAAACCCTAAGAAGAAGAATCCAGATTACCAAAGTAAAAGCCCAAATGTGGGACATAAAAGACAAAAATATCACACACACAAAAATCAATGAAACAAAAACTTGGTTCTTTGAATGTATAAAAAGAGAGAGAAAGCCCAAATAAACACAATCAGTAATGTAAAAGATAAAGTCACAACTGGCCTCAATAAAGAAATGCAAAAGATTATCAGAGATTTCTATGCACACCTGTATGGAGACAAACAAAAAACCTAAATGAAATGGAGGACTTTATGACATCACATAACCTCCCAAGGTTGAAAAAAGAAGAATTTGAGACCCTAAATAGACCAATAAAAACCCAGGAAATTGACTTCCTCATAAGGAAACTACCTACAAAAAAGCCCTAGACCTTTCCAGTGGAATTCGACAAAACATATAAGAAGGAGACGATACTAAGCCTATTGAAAGTATTCCAGGCAATCAAGAAAGACAGAACTCTCTCCAAGCTTTTTATGAAGTTAACATCATACTGACACCCAAATCAGGTAAAGATCCAACGAAGAAAACTATAGTCTAAAATCTCTAATAAACATAGATGCAAAAATTCTCAAAAAGATTCTAGCAAATTGGATCCAATGACACATTTCAAAAATTGTTCACCATGACTAAACAGGGATGATCCCTGGGATGCAGTACTGGTTCAACATCCACAAGACTATAAATGTAATTAAATACATCAACAGATGTAAAAACAAAAACCACATGATTATATCATTAGTTGCAGAAAAACTTTCAGTGAAATCCAGCACCCCTTCTTGAAAAAATCCTTGAACACCTAGGCATAGATGAAACATCCCTTAAAATAGCAAGCACCATCTAAATAAAACTACAGTCAACATATTACTAAATCGACAGAAATTGGAAGCATTTCCCTCTGAAAACCAGAACAAGACAAAGATGCCCACTCTCACCCTTCCTGTTCATAGTGTTGGAAATCCTAGCGAGAGCAATAAGACAAGAGAAGGAAATCAGGGGTATCCAAATAGGAAAAGAGGAAGCCAAGTCATCCCTGTTTGCTGATCCTATACTTTTAAAACCCAAGTGAATCTGTCTAAAACCTGCTTGTATTGAAAAAGACTTTGACAAATTCTTAGGGTACAAAATAAATATGCAAAAGACAGTCACATTCTTTTATATTGACAACAAACAGGCAAAGAACAAAATAAAAGGCACAGTCTCACAATAACGACACACACACACACACACACACACACACACAAATTGAAATACTGTAGCATCTTCCTAACCAGAGAGGTAAAATGACTTTACTATGAAAATTACAAAACACTGCTCAAATAAATCCAAGAAGACACAAACACACAGAAAATTTTTCCATGATCATGGATTGGGAGAATCAACATTGTTAAGATTCTGAGCTACCAAAGGAAATCTACAGATTCAACACAATGCCCATTAAATTACCAACATCATTCTTCTCAGACTTGGAAATAAAAATATAGAAATTTATAAGGAAACATAAAAGACTATGAATAGCCAAAACAATCCTTAGCAAAATAACAAAGTGGGAGGTATCACACTTCCTGACTTTAAACTTTATTATAAGGGTTTGTGGGAGACAGAATCAACCCTCCTCTGTTTTGTTGTTAAAGCACAACATGGAGATTCAGAGATCAGGAGAGTGGAGTAGCTCTTTTAATCTCATTCTTGCAAGAACGGGTGTCTCTCAGGTGAGCAGGCATGCCGAGGCAGTCACAGTCATTGTACTTATACCCTATAGCACAAGTTTCTCCCCTGATCCCCATTGGCTGAGTACTTCAGAGGTTACATCACTTTCCTGGACATTGCCTAGCAATAATTTTGTACAAATAAGGTAAAACGCAAGCAGTTTTTACACAAATAAGGTAAAAGACATGTCTCTGGATTCTGAGTCTCAATGCTCACCAAAGGGAGCCTGCAAAAGAGAAAGCCTCCTAAGCAAGGTGGAAGAACTAGGAAGCGAAGTAATAAATCGCCATTTTGAAAATGAATCACCATTTTGTTTCTTACAATTATTCCCTCCTCTTTTATTTGTAAGTAGTTTTGATTTCATTTTCATTATAATTAAAGTTTGTTTTAAATGTTTCTAATAGTTTCTGACTTTCTTCGGCAAAATTTAATTCAGTTTTCATTATCATGAGATTGCTGGGATAATGGCCTATGGACTTTTTTTTTTTTTTTTTTTGAGTTGGAGTCTCACTGTCGCCCAGACTGGAGTGCACTGGCCGCTCCCGGCCACCGCAGCCTCGACCTGCTGGGCTCCAGCAATCCTTCCGCCTCAGCCTTCCAAGTAGCCGGAATTACAGGCATGCGCTACCACGCCGGCTGATTTTTTGATTTATTGTACAGATGAGGTCTCACTGCCCAGGCGGATCTCAAACTCGCGGGCTCAGGCAATCCACTCACCTCAGCCTCCCAAAGGCGCGGGATTATAGGCTGAGCCACCGAGCCCGGCTGGACTTTTTTTTAATAGAAGCCTTTATAAGTTTTTGGTTTAAGCCTCTAACATAGAGAATTATGCAGTCATCTATGGCTGTTAACATCCCCACTACAATCGCAAGGGAGTTGAAGATTGAGGCTATTATTCCCTTCCATTTTTCAAACCAGTCTTCTAACCAATTTGTAAAAGGATATCAATTCCAACATTTTTGGCTAATTCATTGGCCAGAGTTGTTAGCCCTTATAGTTCCTTGGTGATAGTTCCCTTAGGAGCTGTGTTACTTGGAATAAAAGTACAACATGTCCCCCCAGTATAACACAGATGCTCCCTTTTTCAGCTAAAATCATATCTAAATCCATATGGTTTCCCAAAGTCATTCAACTAGTGGTATCCAGGTCCCTAAAAGTTTTCAAAATCTAAATCCTCCTCACCTATATTTGGCTCAGGACAAAGATATTTGTCTGCCTGAGATAATTGTTTTTGCTTCTCTGGGTTTCCACAAGGCAAAATTTGACATGCATCAAATTTTATAGTTTGAGGTGATGAGTTTTTAGTCACACTGATTATCAAGATAGCGTGAAAGCCTTAAGGAATAAGGCTTATCTTTGGTTACCTGTATATTAATGGCCAATAAAGTTACAATAATAAGATAAGATATTATTAGAATAATATAATAATAATATAATAATATTTAATTATTAGAATAATTATTAGATAATAATGGAATAATAATAGAATTTATAATCATCGGTTCAAAGCAAGTAATTAGACATTTTGGTGGTTCTCAAGGGAGGAAACAGTCCCATGGGTATTCAGAACTAAGAGGTCCTTGATATAAATGTCTAATAAAATGGATAGTTAGGAACAATAAAAGCAGTCACTATAAGTAGGGTTATAAGGAGAACATCAGGAACATTCATGGAGACTAAATTTTAAATTAACTTTTTCTTATTTTTATCTTCAGAGGTTCTATTTGAGAGACTTCCTGCCATTCTTGTCCCTCTTTTACCACAGTCCCTGTTATTGATTTCTTGACTTGGGTATGATGTGTCCACCCCTTTTCTGCTATTCAGACAGCTGTCTCAGTATTTAGGAGCACTTGGTATGGTCCTTCCCAGTTGGGTTGGATTTTGGTTTCCTTCCAAGTCTTGATCAACACCTAATCGCCAGGCTAAAAATGGTGAACTGTGAATTCAAGAGGAGGAGTTTGAGCAAGGATTTCTTTTAATTTAAGGGAAGATAGGGTAGAGGAGATGGCTGAAATATATTCTCTTAAAAATTGATCTTTGGTGTCTGGGGTCAGTAAATCTGTTGCTCTACCTAGATAGAAGAACCTATATAATAATAATTCATAGGATGACAAACTCAAATCCCTTTGAGGGGCTGTTTTAATTCAGAGGAGAGCTATAGGAAGACATTTGACCCAGGGAAACTTTATTTCTAACATTAGTTTAGTTACATGGATCTTTAGAGATTGTTTCCTTTGCTCTATCCATCCTGAGGATTATGGGTGCCAGGGAGTATGAAAGTTCCATCACATGTGGAGTGCTGTTGCAATGCTTTGTAGTATCTTTGAGGTAAAATGACCTCCATTATCAGAATCAATGTTTTCTACTAGACCAAATCTAGGGATTGTCTGTCCCAACTGTATTTTTATTACACACCCTGGTGTAGCTGCTGTTATTGGGCATGCCTCCATCCACCCAGTAAGATAATCAACAATTACTAATAGGTACTTAAGTTTTCCAACCTTGGGTATTTTAGTGAAGTCAATTTGTATACTTTAGAAGAATCTTAATCCAGGAGGTCTTCCCCCTTTTAGTGACCCCCTGAATACTTTTTTATTTATTTTCTGACAAACTATACATCCTTCACAGATTTGTTTGTCAGTAATAGAAATACTTGCACATCCATAGGTTTTAAAGAGTGTGTCACTTATTGCTTGAGTTCCTCAATGACTTTCCTTATGCAATATAGTCATTAATTCCCTAATAATTGATGTTAACCATCTCTCTTCTATTGGGGAGGATCCCCTCCTTGTTTAAAACATCCCCTACCTTTCTCAGCTTTTCTATTTCCTTCTCTCACCCATACTTTAGGGCTAATTTTTTGTTCTTCTTCCTCTGTGAGATATGCCATTTGAACCTTAAGTTGACCTTGTTCTATCCCTACATTAAGGCCCGTCTAGACAATTAGATCTCTGCCTTACGAGATTTATTCCTGCTTCCAAGATAAATAAAAATGACCCTGTCATTGTCTTAGTTGCAGTTTTTATAATCATTGGTTCAAATATAGGAACCTGAAATCCTTCCTTTATTCTGGAGACTAGAAGCTCTTCTGGTAAAAACTGGACATTTTGGAAACTGAGTACCACATGTTCTTACTCATAAGTGAGCCCTGAAGAGTTATCATGATACTATAAGAAAGGGATTGTTAGTAGCAGGAGACTGCCAGGGGAGAGGGGGCACATAACGTCAATAAGGGTAACTGATCTCAAGCCAGGCAAAATGGGGACCAAAGCAAGGCCCAAACTTTACCCGTATGATGACCACTTATGTACCTAATTCTGAATTATACTCCACATCTTTAAAATAATAAAAAAAGGAAATGTTTAGGCTCAACTGAGTAAAACTGTTACCCCTTTTATTGACATTAGAGCTATACATATATATTAGTAGATATCATGTTATTTAGATATTGTTTTATCTAAAACCAATTTGCATGATTATTTCAAATATATATATTTTAAAATATATATGTGTGTATATATGTATTCGTGTGTGTAGATATACAGATATGCAGATATATGTCTACAAATATTTTTACATAATCATTATATAATTATTCTGAGTTATCTATTTGTTCTTCTATATTATAAGCCAAATTGCTCAGTTCACTAAGGTGTATTTTTGCCAAGATAAAAGCTACACTGCAAATTTATTTTGCCTGACTTTCAACTGGCAATTATTTGATAATCTTGCCATACAGACTTTTTAAGAAATTGGCACCATACTGTTTTAATACACTATTTTAAAAGTATTGCAATAAAGGTAGTTCATAAGGCATCCTCCAAAGTTTGTATTTTTTCTCTCCTTTAATAGTGAAATATTACAAAGATTTATGAAGAAAAAAAAAATCTTACTATTTCTTCCAGTGCTATCACCAAGAAGTATCCAATGCTAACAGACTGGCATACACAGTATAATTTCATACATTTACCTTTGTTCATATAAACATATGCCAACACACACACACAAACACACACACACACACACAAACACACACACATGTGCAACACACACACACATACACCACTTATTTATTTATTTATTTTTATTTTTATTTTTTGAGTTGGAGTCTCACTCTGTCGGCCAGACTGGAGTGCAGTGGCCGCTTCCGGCCACCGCAGCCTCGACCTGCTGGGCCCCGGTGATCCTTCCGCCTCAGCCTTCCAAGTAGCTGGAACTACAGGCGCTCACTACCACGCCCGGCTAATGTTTTGATTTATTGTAGAGATGAGGTCTCGCCTTCCCAGGCGTGTCTCGAACCCGCGGGCTCAGGCAATGCACTCACCTCAGCCTCCCAAAGGCGCGGGATTACAGGCTGAGCCACCGAGCCCAGCTGTACACCACTTATTTATTGCTTGACTGTGTTCACTGAACTATTGTATTAGTGTTATACCGTAGAAAGATTGTTAGGAAAGTATTTCAACAATTTTTGTAAAAACAAAGTGGCAATAGAATTGGGTAGTTGAAGAAAAATTGGGGAGGCAGGTAAGAAGTATAATTGAAAGAAATGTGTGATCTGACAATTCAGTTTGGCAACTCATTCTAGAAAAAGTGCTACATCCCTCATTGCTGAGGTCACCTCGGAAGTATTCCCCTTGGGAAGCTATGCTCCAATACTAGTGCCTAGTCCACCCATCAAAGCATTTTGGAACTCTTTTTCTGAAATGGTTATCAGAGCTGTCATTGTGAGAATATTGGAGTTTAAACTAGAACAATGATCAAATATTAAATTTCTTGCTAAACTTGGCAAGAGTGGAAGTGAAATCAGGGATGTTAGTTCAAGTGTATGGAGATAATACTATGAGGAAATCAGTATACAAATGGATTAAACGTTTTACTGTGGGTGGAGAATGCATCACTGATGAAGACATCAAAATGGCCAGTAACTAGCAGAACTGATGAAACTTTGCAAAAATTCTTCAAATTGTGCACCAAAATCATCACCTGACTGTAAGAAGCACAACAGGTCATATAAACATTGATAGAGAAACAGTTAAGAAAATCTTAACCGAAAATCTGGACAGGAGAAAGGTGTGTGCAAAAAATGGTCCTGAAAGAGTTCTTGCATCACAACAATACACCAATTCACACAGCACTGCCTGTGAGGGAATTTTTAGCCAATAAACAAATAACTATATTGTATCACCCCCATACCACCTGCTCTGACTCCCAATTAACTTTTTCTTTACCCAAAGGTAAAGGAAACATTGAGACACAGTCATTTTGATGACATTCAGTATATCAAGAGTAATAATGATAGCAGTTCTGATGGCCATTCCAGAAAAAGAGTTCCAAAATTGCTTTGACAGATGGACTAGGCACTGGCATTGGTGGATACCTTCCCAAGAGGAGTACTTTGAAGGTGACTGTAGTGATATTCAGCAATGTGGCATGCAGTACTTTTTCTTGGATGAGTTCATGAACTTAACTGTTGTAGTTCATAATGACCAAATGGGTATGGGAAATGAAGAGGATGAAATCTTTTGGTGATAAGGTCAATGCTGTTAGTATTTCTAACAGAGGTAATGAAAAAAGGTGAACAAAGTTGATAATGTAATATGACTGTTTAAGTTTGAATATGTTCATAGAAATGACTATAGTAATGATTTTAAAGCCATAGGAAAATAAGTATAAAAAGCATTTAAACACTCTGGGAAAGCATTTGAGTCTGTATTTGATAAATGAGTTTATGTCTTACTGGTCATAAACTTGGCTTGACTTTTCGTTTTTCCAACACAGCATAAGACCCATATAATTAACCAGGTCTTTTAAAGAATGGAACTGCTTAAATCACACTCACTTGATTGTGGGGACTGGCAAGTCTGAAATGAGACCTGGGGAGAGTTAACATTGTAGTTTCAGTCCAAAGACAGCCTGAAGACAGAATTCCATCTTCTTCAGGGGACATCAGTTTTGTTTCTTAAGGTTTGTAACTGATGAGATGAAGATTACCCACATCACGGAAAGTAATCTGCTTTACTCCACATCTACTGATTTAAATGATTCATCGCCACCACCACACTTCCCCAAAATTCATAAAATTTATGTTTTCAGCTAATTTTCTCTGGAAATATATCTATTATTCTGAAAGTCGCAGCTTCCATTCAGTCTACCACTTTTTTTTCTCTCCTCCTTTTTCCAAAAGTTCTAATCTTATAAGTTTAAACATAATTGATGAGAGCATAAATTTCTTTTTCAGAAACACTTCATAGATAACTAGGCATCAAAATACTTCTTATATATAATTTGAGAACATATTATTCTTTGTTTAAATCCATTTTAGAAGTAAAGTTTTCAAGTTTATACCAATCGGTGCATACTTTAAAAAATACAAATGTATTTATTTCCTTCTCCAAACCAATATGCCATTAACTGAAATTTACTTTACACTTGAAAATCATTTTAGATAAGTGGACTATAGTTTTACTTTTAGGCAATCACAATTTTGTCAGTTTTATCCTACAACTAAAAAGATACCTAGTTGATATAATTAGTTTATAAAGTTCACTTTCTTGGTAAACTTAATTTAATTCCATCTTTTATTTTTGAAATTCATCCTTGATTCCACTGAGAAAAACAAGTTAGAGGCCACTGTATTCAGCTTACATGAGTGACAATAAATCCCTGATCAGTGGAGCAAATTCCAAGCACAAGATAGTTCTTACTTTACCTGGCTCATTGGACAACTCTTAAAAATGTCCCAGTGTCTTCTTGACTCTGGAATGTTTGTACTTTGACCTTATAGCTCTTAATTGCCTGAGATAACTAGAAATAGCATAAACATTGGTGTCAGATTTATTGCAAAAATGTTCCAAATTATTCAAACGTCTTTAAATACTTGTCCTTTGCAGTATGACTTTTCAGCTCTTGTTTCTGTGCTGTCCTTGTAACTTGCTTTATTCAATAGGATGGTACTAAACATTTCCTAAACAGAAACTTGAAAAAATGCTTCCGTATTTTGACTTTTGCCCCCCCTTCTTCTTGAGATTCAACCATTGACAAAAACAGCACCCAGATGTCAAGAGACTCATGGTCTAATCATACACATCACCCACTGTTATTTTCAGCCAGACATACCTGAGTGGCCATTCTAGCTGCCAGCCAGCTACTCAGCAACACTGTAACCTGATCACAGACACATTAGCAAGTCCAGATGAGATCAATCTTGTCCATATAAGCAGATTCACCCAATTGCTAAAGTAACATATCAAATAATAAACTGTTATTTGAGTCATTGAGATTTAGGGTAATCTGTTATGCAGCTATAGCAAACATTTTGCATGAACTTTGTTATAGTCTCAAACATCTAAACTTACTTAACTGGCTCCAAGCTAGCAAATAATAGTTCTTTCTGAAGGTTTCTCCACAAATCAGGAATACTTTATTTTAGCATAAAAAGAACACTACTTCTACCTTTTCAACTTGGATGCCTATTATTTTTTTTTTCTTGTCTAAATTCTCTGACTGGGACTTCCAGTAGTAAGTTGAATGGAAATGGTAAGAGTAGGTATTGTTGCCTTATTTCTAATCTTAGAGGGAAAGCTTTCAGATTTACAGAATCAAGTAGAAAGATATCTGTGAGCTTTTCATATATAACCTTTATTATATTGCTGTAATTTTCTTCTGTTTTTAATTTGCTAAGTGTGTTACAAAAGTGTGCTGAATTTTGCCAAATGCTTTTTCTGCATCATTTGAGATGATCATGAAGTTTTTTACCTTTATTCTGCTAATGTGCTGTATTACACTGATTAATTTTCATGTAATAAACCATCTTTATTTCAAAATAAATACCAGTGGTTTATGATTGGATAATTTCTTTATTATCTTTTTGAATTTGATTTGCTAATGTTATGCTGAGAATTTTTGCACCATTATTAATCATAGTTTTCTTTTCTAATGTATCATACTGTTATATTGTGTTTATTTTTTATAAGACATGGGGTACAATTAAGGATTAGGTATACAAGTCATCATCATACAGCCCAAGTTTGGGCCTCCTTTTGGACCCCACTTCACCTGGTTTGAGATCAAGTACACTTACTGATGTTGTGCTTCCCCCCACCCCACACACACACACAGCAGTATCCTTCCTTATAGTATTATGGTAAATACTCAGGGTCTGCTTATGAGTGAGAACATGTGGCACTTAGTTCTTTTTCTCTATAATAGATCATCAAGTATTATAGACTTTAAATATACCCAAGTAACTGCTAAGTTCATATATTTGTCCTTCTTTATGGTACCACATTTTTAAAATCCAGTCCAGTATCAATGAGCAGCATGGTTGGTTCCATGTTTTTGCTATCGTGAATAGTGTGGCAATAAACATGCATGTGCAGGTATCTTTTTAGTAGAATGATTTGAGTTATTCTGGGTATGTTCCCAGTAGGGAGATTGTTGGGTCATATAGAAGGTCAATTTCTAGTTATTTTAGAAATCACAACAATGTTTTTCAGAGAGGTTGGACTAGTTTGCATTCCCACCAGCAGTGTAGAGATGTTCCCTTTTCTTCACATTCTTGCCAGTATTTGTTGGTGTTTGTTTTGTTGATGATAACCATTTTTATTGGGTTAGGTGGAATCTCAGAGTGGTTTTGATCTGCATTTCTCTGATGATTAGTGAGGCTGAGCAATTGTTCATGTGTCTGTTGACTGCTCATAATCTTCTATTGATAAGTGCCTATGTATGACTTTTGTCCTCTTTTTAATAGGGCTGTTTGTTTTATCCTTTTGGCACATTTGAGTTTCTTATAGATCCTGGATGTTAGGCCTTTGTCAGATATACTGTTGGCAAACATTTTATCCCATTCTGTGAGCTGTCTATCCACTCTCCTGATTTTTTTTTGTTTTGCAGAAGCTTTTCACTGTAATGGAGTCCCACTTATCTATCTCATCTCTTAGGGTGTGGACACCTGTGGTTTTGATCAGAAATTGGTTGCCTACTCTGATTTTCATAAGGGTGTCTCTTGCATTTTCTAGAAAGATTCTTATAGCTTGAGGTCTTACATTTGGGTCTTTGATCCATTTGGAGTTGATTTTTGTGTATGATGATATATAGGGATCCTGTTTCAATCTTCTGCATGTGGTCAGTCAGTTTTCCTACCACCATTTACTGAATAGATTCCCCTATCCCCAGTGGTTATTGGTGGGGGCTTTATTGAAGATGAGTTGGTTGAGAAATTGAGACTTTTCCTTCTGGAATCTCTATCCTGTTCCATTGATCTATATGCCTGTTCTTGCACAAATACCAGATTGTTTTGATTATTGTAGCCTTACATAAATTTTAAAGTCTGGAAGTGTAATGCCTCCCACTTTGTTTATTTTGCTGAAGATTGTTTTGGCTATTCATGGTTGTTTACATTTCCATATGAATTTCTTTATTGTTATTTCCAGGTCAGAGAATGATGCTGGTAATTTAATGGGTCTTATGTTGAATCTGTGGATTGCCTTTGGTAGGATGGACATCTTAACAATGTTGATTCTTCAAATCCAGGAAGATGAAATGCTTTTCCATTTGTTTATGTTTTCTTGGATTTCTTTCAGCATTGTTTTGTAGTTTTCATTGTAAAGGTCCTTCACTTCTCTGGTTAGGAAAATACCAAGGTATTTAATTTTTTTGTGACTATTGTGAATGAGATTGTGCTTTTTATTTGTTTCTCTGCCTGTTTGTTCTGTTTGTTGCTGGTGTATAAGAATGCAACAGTCTTTTGCACATTTATTTTGAACCCCAAGACCTTGTCAAAGTCCGTTATCAGTACAAGGAGGCTTTTTTATTTTTATTTTTTTAACAGATTCTCTTGGATTTTCAAGGTATAGGATCATATCAACAGCAAAGAGGGAAAACTTAACTTCTTCCTTTGCTATTTGGGTACCTCTGATTTCCTTCTCTTGTCTGATTGCTCTAGTTAGGAATTCAAACACATTGTTGTACAACAGGTGTGAGAGTGAGTATCCTTGTCTTGTTCCAGTTTTCAGGAGAAATGCTATCAGTTTCTGTCCATTTAGCAATATGCTGGCTGTAGGTTTATTCTAGAAGGTGCTTACCATTTTGAGGTATGTTCCTTCTATGCCTAGGTGTTTATGGGTTTTTCTCAAGAAAGGAAGCTGGATTTTATCAAAGGTTTTTTCTGCATCTAATGATATAATTATATGGTTCTTGTTTTTACATCTTTTGATGTATTTAATTACATTTATGGTCTTGTAGATATTGAACCAGCCCTGCATCCTGGAGACAAAGCCTACTTGGTCATGGTGGATGATTTTTGAGATGTGTTATTGGATCCAATTTGCTGGCATATGTTGAGAAGTTTTCCATCTATGTTCATCAGGGATATTGGTCTGTAGTTCTCTTTCTTTGTTGGATTTTTACCCAGTTTGGATATCAGTGTGATGTTCACTTTGTAAAATGGTTTGGAGTGAATTCTGACTGTCTCTATTGCCTGGAATACTTTCAACAGAATTGACATTAGCTCCTCCTTGTATGTTTCATAGAATGCCACTGGAAAGCTGTCTGGTCCAGGGCTTTTTTGTTTTGTTTTGTTCTGTAGATAGTTTTCTTATGATAGAGTCAATTTCCTGGGTTGTTATTGGTCTATTTAGTGTCTCAGTGTCTTCTTGTTTTAACCTTGGGAGGTAGTGTGATGCCTGAAAGTTCTCCATTTCATTTAGGTTTATCAAATTTGTTTTCATACAGATGTGCATAGTAATCTCTGATAATCTTTTGTATTTTGGGGGGTAAGTTGTGCTGTAAACTTTTGCATTTCTTATTGTGTTTGTTTGTGTCTTTTCTCACTTTTTGTTGTTCATTCTGGCTAGGGGTCCATCACTCTTGTTTATCCTTTCAAAGAACCACTTTTTTGTTTTGTTGATTTTTTTCTTTGGTACTTCTGTGGTCTATGTCCCGTATTTGGACTTTTACTTTAATAATCAGGATTCTTCTGCTAAAGTTAGGATTTTGATGGTCTTTCCAACTCCCTGAGGTGATTGACTATGCTGCTAGCATGTGATCTTTCCATTTTCTTGATGTGTGTTTGTAGATATAAATTTCCCTCTTAGAACTTCTTCTTGTTATCCCAGTGGTTTTGATAAGTTGTTTCTTTGCTTTCATTTATTTCTGGGAATCTTTTAATTTTTGTTTTGATTTCTGTGTTGACTCAAAAGTTGTTCGACATAATTCTGTTTAGTGTCAATGTCTTTGTGGGTTTTGGGGGAATTTTGTTGATGTTGATGTTTATTTTTATTCTACTGTGGTCTGAGAAGGTGCAGTATTTTGATTTTATGAAATTTGTTTATGTTTGATTTATGGCCAAGTATGTGATCGATCTTGGAGTGTTTTCCATGTGATGATGAATTGAATGTATATTCTGTTGGTTTGGGGCGGAGTATTCTGTAGGTATCTATTAAGTCCACTTAGTCAAGTGTCAAGTTGAGGTTCCAGATCTCTTTGTTTATTTTTGGCTTCAGTGATCTATCTAGGGTTGTTAATGGGGTATTTAAGTCTCCAGCTTTAATAGTGTTAGAGTCAATATCTTTTTTCAGGTTACTAAGTAGCTGCTTTACAAATGCTGGTGCTCCGGTGTTGGGTGCATATATGATTAGGATAGATATTTCTTGTTGATGGATTGATTCTTTTATCATTGTGTGATGCCCATCTGTATATTTGTAAACTTTTGAGAGCTTAAATGATTTCTTTATTTTATTAAGATCACTATTCCTGCCTAGGAAGAACTAAAGAGAAAAAAAAGTCATGATCCATTTGCCTGCAAGTTTGTTTTCCACTCTCTAAACTTGAGTTTGTGCGTCCTTTGTGGTGAGATGAGTTTTCTGGATGCAGCAAATTATTGGGTCATAATTTTTAATCCAGCTTGCCCATCTATGTCTTTTCAGTGGTGTATTTAGTCCATTCATGTTCAGGTTTATTATTGAAATGTCAGTGTTTATCCCCAACATGAAATTCTTTTAAAGTTTTTTCTTTCTTTGTTTGTTTTCTATTACCTTATGGGTTGATCTATCTGTGTGTTTTCAAGTTTCCAGTCAGGATGTATTCTCTGCTGATAACATGTTCTTTTGTTCTCTTGGGAAGTGTGTGGACATTCTTTTTTTTCTTTCTTCTGTGTTTAATACCTTTGTAAGAATCTCCTGTAGAGCTGGTCTGGAAGCTGTATAATCTCTTAGGGATTGGCTATCTGGGAAGGATTTTAATTCTCCATCACTGATGAAGCTGAGTTTGACTGGATAGGAAATTTGTGGTTGAAATTGTTTATCTTTGAGGATTTTGAATATTGCACTCGAGTATCTTCTAGCTTGTAGTGTCTCTGGTGATAAATCTGCTGCTGTTCTGATTGGTCTTCCCCATTTGGTATTCTGATCTTTCTCTCTTGCTATCTTTAGGTATTTTTCTTTTGTACTTACTTTGTGTTGGTGAATCATTATGTATCTAGGGGTTGGTCTTCTCATTTGATTCTTGTGGGATTTCTCTGTATCTCTTGTGATTGAATGGTCACACCTCTGGTGAGATGGGGAAACTTTCTTGGATAACCTCCTGGAATACTTGCTCCAAGGTGTTCTAATTTCCCTTTCTTATTCTGGGATACCATTGAGGCATAGGTTTGGCCTCTGTATATAGTCACACATCTCTTGGAGGCTTTGTTCTTTCATTCTGAGTTTTCTTTCTATGTTTTTCTTACAGCTCATGTCCATTCTATATTTAGGTCTTCAAGTTCTGAGATCTTTCTCCTGCTTGATTAATTCTTCTTTCCATGCTTATAATCTTGTTATTTATTTCCTGGATGACATCTTTTATGGCCAAAATCTCTGTTACAAGTTATTTCTGTATTGTATCTTGTCTTTCTTGAGTCTTATTCACTCTTCCTATCCATTGCTTAATCCTTGATGTATTCTGGGGCCAGTTCTATGTGACTTCCATTGTTTAGGCTCTAAAGTCTGATTTTTTAGATATTTTATCATTGGGACACTGGGAATTACCTGTGTTCTTCTGTTGACTTTTCCTCATTTGTGACAGATATCTTTCTTTTCTTTTTAGTTCCATTATTCAGTAGTAGTGGGAGGGACTTTCACTTCTGATGTTTGCTCAGTCCTCCATTCTTCCCTGATTAGGACTCTGAATTTGTTCTATTTTGAAACAGGGCAGAAAGTGGGAAGCTTTGCTGTTTCTTATAGTTTTGGTAATCAAATAAAGTGGAGAACGGGGAGCTAGGATTAGAAAATACTTGCAAATCATAGTCTTCACTGTTTGGGTTATGAATTTCCTGAGACTCACTCCCCACCACCACACTACAGCATGATGCAATGGGTATGTGTGTGTATCCCCCTGAGCCCAAGATACAGTAATAGCCATGAGGAGAACAGAAAAATAGAATGAAATAGGAAGGACAAAAATTTTAAAAAGCACAGAAAAGCAAACATAGAAATCAAAGCAAAACACACACACACACACACAGACCCCAAAACAAACTGAAATAAAATAAAACAAAATAAAAAATTAAAAAACTGAACACACACACACACACACACACACACACACACACACACATCCTCCCAACACAAAATGCAAGAAGAAAAAAATAAGAAAAGAGAAAAAAAGAGAATGCAAATTGAACCCTCCCACATACATTCACACACACATTTAACTAAAAAAAGAGAAAAACAAAAAACAACCTGAAAGATAAACACTCAATCATTCATGAACACACATAAACAGAAAACAAAAAATGAAAGAAGAAAGAAAGAAAATAAAAGAAAAAGAAAAAATGTGGGGAAATTCAAATCAAATCATCACATACACATTCACATACAAAGAAAAAAGAAAAAAATGTTTTAAAAAAACACCTGCCCTCTTGTGGTGAGCTCTATTATTGTTCCTCTCAGCAGCTCACAGGTAAGCCTCTCTGCTGTCTCCTGCCTGCAGAGCTGCAGCCACATTCATAATATCCCCAGTGCATGGTCCAGGGAAGGTGGAAGGGGCGGTGGAGGTGGATGGGTTCAGGCCTCCTCCCCACTCTTGTATGGTTGATCAGGGGGATCTCCTCCAGTGGAGACAAGAGGGATTGTCTCCTCCTCCCCAGGTGCTGTTGGGGTCATCCCAGCTAGGCTTATCCTGGAATAGAGTCCTCCTATCATTGCCGACATCCAGGTTCCACCTGGGTTCATCCATCTCATTCGAGCCCCAGCTGTGTGGGTCTGACATTTAGAGGATTGCTGGAAAGGACAGAGTTGGATCAGCCCTGGACTCATTCCTGATCATTTTGGGGGTCTTCCTTGTCCTTTCCTAGTCACATACTTTGTTCCATGGCTGAATCAGGGTAGTGGTGACACACCTGAGACTCAATATTCATTCTGTTCCTTCACAGTTTGTGTTTCAGGATATTCCCTCTGGATCATGATCAACCCCTGAGTAGTTAACCTGCTGGTCACAGAGATTGGGTCTGTCGCTCCATGGTGAGCAAGCCAGAGCACTTCCCTTGCCAGTTTTCAATATGATGGCAGTGTGCCTGTTTTGTCTTCTCCAGTGGCTCCCTTGCTGTGCTCTCTCCACAGCCTTTACTGCCAGTGTACAACCAGGCACTGTGGTGGTGAGGCAGAGCCTAGAGCTGGCAGCTTCTTCCTGGGGAGGGCTTTGCTGATTTTTTTAAAAATAGTGCTCAGTCATTCAAACACTTACATGTATAGACGTGTATACAAAATTGTCCATATACTCACTCACTGACACTGGGACTTGCATAGTCCAACTGACTACACTGCCATCTTCCTCCCTCTGCTCTTTCTTTTCTTATAGTATCTTTATCTGTTTTTTTGTTATACTAGCCTCATGAAATAAGTTCGAAAATGTTTCCTTTTCTTTGGTTTTTGAAAGACTATTTGAATTATCAGTGTTAATTCCCTTTCAAATGTTTGCTAGAATTCTCCAATGAAGTCATTTAGCCTGAGGTTCTTTATTGTCAGAAGGCTATTGTTTATTCATTTTTTTCATTTTGTCATGATTTAGTCATGACAGTTTGCACATTTCAGGGAATTTATCCATTTATTTTAGGTTATTTAATTTTTTGGCCTATAATTGTTTGTTATGACTCAAAATCTTTATTTCTGTGGCATCAGTTGTGATGTCTCCTCTTTTATTTGCAGCTTTTGTTATTTGAGTTCTCTCTCTCTCTCTCTCTCTCTCTCTCTCTCTCATTAGTCTAGCTAAGGGTTTTTCAAATTTTGTTCATTTAAAAAAAAAACCACATCTTGGTTTTGTTGTTTTTTTCTATTGTTTTCTACTCTGTATTGTGTTTAGTTATGCTCTAATGTTTATTATTTCCTTCACTAATATTCTTATGAAAGTTGATTTTTATCTATTGCTTTCAAAATTCTTTCTTTGTCTTTGACATTGTTATTTGCTTATAACCTGACCTTATTGGATTTATCTTAGCTGCAGTTCACTAAGTTTTTCAAATTTGGATGTCCATTACTTTTTCAGATTTCAAAGCTTTGAGTAATTATTTTTTTTCAAATAAGCTTTCTGCATCTTTCCCTATTATCCTGATGCATTCATAATGCATGTATTGATCTGCTTGATGGTGTCCCATAAGTTCCTTAAACTTTCTTCACATTTCTTCAAATATTTTTTCCTTTTGTTCCTCTGATAATTTCAAACCACCTGTCTTCAAGTTTGCTGATTCTTTTTTTACTTGATCAAGTCTAGTAGTTAAACTCTTTAATACATTCTTTTTTTTTTTTTTTTTTTTGAGTTGGAGTCTCACTCTGTCGCCCAGACTGGAGTGCAGTGGCCACTCCCGGCCACCGCAGCCTCGACCCACTGGGCTCCGGCGATCCTTCCACCTCAGCCTTCCGAGTAGCTGGAATTACAGGCATGCGCTACCACGCCCGGCTGATTTTTTGATTTATTGTAGAGCTGAGGTCTCGCTGCCCAGGCGGGTCCCGAACCCGCGGGCTCAGGCAATCCACTCACCTCAGCCTCCCAAAGGCACGGGATTACAGGCTGAGCCACCAAGCCCGGCTTCTTTAATACATTCTTTATTTCACTTACTGCATTCTTCAGCTCCATAATTTCTGTTTGGCTGTTTTATATTATTTCTATCTTATTGTTGATATTCTAATTTTGTTAATGCTTTTATTTATTTTATTTACTTGTCTATTTGTGTTCTCTCTTAGTCCACTTTAAGGTGGTTGTTTTGAATTTTTTGTCAAGTCATTAGTAGATATTCATTTCTTTAGGTTAGTTTTCTGAAAGTTTATCTTTTCTTTTGATTTGGCCACTTTTTTTGGTTTCTTATATATATCTTTTTTTATTTTTCAGGGATTTGGGCATTTGTAAAAACAGCTACCTCTATCAGTTATTTATGGCTTAGGTCAAACAATGGAAAATTTCATTAAACAGTCAGTCTGATTAGGTATTTGGAGGGGGGCCTTTCCAACCTTTTCTGGAGTTGTATTTTCTTTTAATTTGTGGATATCATTTCCCAATTAGAGAGGTTGACTGGTTTCTTTTTTAGAAGCTTGTGTTGTCTTCCTTTCTGTGGTGTCTGTCTATAGCAACCTATGTTCTCTGGTATTGAAAGAAGCACCAATCTCTCCTTTGTTCTCAGAAGTCTCCAAATATTTCATTTCTCCACCAGTGTGTAAGTCAAGCAAAGCAGAAATTTGTTCCTTGTGCATCCTCCCCAAAGTCAGAACATTGGACATGTATTCTACTCTTTTTTTCCCCCTCACAGGAGAAAAGCTGTGAGTTGGACATTTTCTTCTGATTGCTCTGAGCTGTGCCAGATAGGAGGACAGGTCATTGCAGGTAAAATGCATTGGTTTTCTTACCCTTTTCAGTGTGGCTATTCTTGCCTTTTCTATTTCTTGGAGTACTGCTGCAACTTTTTAAGTGGTTTCTGGAATTTTTATAAAGTCTTTTTGGACATATATTGTTACTAGATTAGTGTCTGTGAAGAAATGAGGTTTGTGGCTTCCTGTTCTAACAACTTGTTGACATCACTTCTCACATATGATTACCTTATATTTTTTAAGTATCTAAATTAAAAATATTTTGTATATAGTGCAAACATCTTTAATCTTAGCTCTTGAACTATCTAAAAACATTTTAATGTTTTATTATAAGGCAGAATGGCTAAAAGTTTACCAATGACTAAAAATTAACTCAAGGAAAATTGAGATTTTTAAATTTTTAACTTATTTTATGTTTCTTTACACTTATTATTTGGTTTTGTTCCATGGGGATTTATAGTGTAAACATATGTTTGAACATATAATATAGCCTTAAAAATTCCAAAAGTCTAATGAAACTTCTGTTTAAATAAAAACTGAAGAGTAATATGTTAATATACCACTAATTTTATTATATTTCAATTGTTTATTAAGTCTTAAATTTTTAAAAAATTGGTATTAAAATAAAAAAGCATTTTGCCACAACACTGAAATTCTTATATAATCTTGTGGTGAGCATTCTACTAAAATTATTGAATTTTTCATGTTGTATTTATAACATATTAAGCAAAACAGATAATTAATCCAGTTTTCTTCATTAGTCAAAATGTTATAGCAAATTCATCTCACTGGGATATTTTATTTATTTGTATGTTGCTTTAGTTATCAAATGAAAAAGTAATACATATGATAAATAATGCAAAGTAAGATATGTCTCAAAAAGTGTATTTTATTAAGCATTTATTTTTTATTTCTAAACTTTCTACTCTGTAACTGTAGAAAGCATAGGCATGCATTACTTTTTATACTGAAAAAAATAAAATTATGTCTGGATAAATTTTGCAAAGAAAGAAAAAAAGACCAACGCATGATGTAAGATGAAGAGGATTTTATTTATTTATTGAATTTTTAAGTCATTTAACTTTATTTCAGACAAGTGCTACAAAAAATATTTGTCACCTGTTTTCAAAGTTTAACTTAAAATGTTGTCAGGCTTGAGTTTCATGGTGTTTTATTATTAACATGTTTACTTCCCCTTTCTACAAGCCTTTTAAAATAATATAATCTTGAATTAATAATTGCCACTGATGGTTGAATTGACTGTACTATTACCAACTTAAATCCTCATCACAAATGAGACAGTACAAAGCAATTTTATCAAGTTATTTCTACTACAAGAGCATCAGATAGGTATATATAGACTGTTTATAGAAGATATAGATTATAATACCTTCTGGCCTTACACTCCAAATGGATTTTGGTCATAAATACATGTCACTAGAAAACGTGAAAGAAATATCGCTCATCATAAACATCAAGAAGTCTAATACAAGTAGAAATTTTTGCAGAAGGATGATTTTGTATGTTAATGCTATTAACTCATCAGGGATGATTAAGCAATACATGATACTAGTTTATTTTTTATTTTTATTTAATTATTATTTTATTTTAAAGATGTGGGGTAAAATTCAGGGTTAGGTACATAAGTGGTCATCATGCAGGTAAAGTTTAAGATAAATGCTCAGGGTCCACTTATGAGTGAGTACCTGTAGTTCTCAGATCTTTGTTTCTGTGATAAATCACTGAGTATTGTAGACTCTAAATCCATCCACATTGCTGCAAAGTCCACATTTGTTTTTCTTTATGACTGCCTAATAGTTCCATGTGTATATGTACCACATTTTCTTTATCCAGACCACTTTTGATGGGCAGCACAGCTGTTTCCATGTTTTTGCTATTGTGAATAATGCTACAATAAATGTGCATGTGTAGGGATCTTTTTCATAGAGTGATTTGAGTTCCTCTGGGTATATTCCCAGAAGGGGGGTTGCTGGTCATATGGAAGGTTGATTTTTAGAACTTTTAGAAATCGCCACACTGTTTTCCACAGAGATTTTACTAGTTTACACACCCACCAACAATGTAGAAACATTCCCTTTTTCCCACATCCTCACCAGCATCTGTTATTTTTTGAATTATTGATCATGGCCATCCTGACTGGAGTTAGGTGATATCTCAGTGTGGTATTAATTTGCATTTCTTTGATGATTAGTGAGGTTGAACATTTTTTCATGTATCTGTTAGCTGCTCATATGTCCTCTTCTGAGAAGTGTCTATTCATATCCTTTGCCCACTTTTTAATAGAATTGTTTTTTTCCTTTCAGCATGTTTGAGTTCCTTAGATAACTTTGCTGTTAGGCCTTTGTGAGAAATACAGTTGGTAAATATTTTTTCCCATTCTGTGGGCTATCTCCCTGCTTTCTTGATGGTTTCTTTTGCGTTGAAGAAGCTTTTAAATTTGATGAGTTCCCACTTGTATATCTTATTGTATGGAATTTGCTTTTGAAGAGTTGATCAGGAATTCGTTGCCTATTCCAATTTCCATAAGGATGTTTCCTACATTTCTTCTAGGATTCTTATAGTTTGGGGTTTTAATTTAGATCTTTGATCCATTTAGAGTTGATTTTTGTGTATGGTGATAAGTAAGGGTACTGTTTCAGTCTTCTGCATTCTGTCACCCAGTTTTCCCGGCAACATTTACTGAATAGGTTCTCCTCTCTCCAGTGATTGTTGGGGGAGGCTTTGCTGAAGATGGGTTGGTTGAGAAACTGGGGTTTTGCTTCCAGAATCTTATTCTGTTTCCTTGATCTGTATGCCTGTTTTTGTACTAATATCAGTCTGTTTTTATTATTGTAGCTTTATAGTAGAGCTTGAAGTCTGGAAATGTGATACCTCCCACTTTGTTTCTTTTGCTGAGGATTGTTTTGGCTATTCGGGATCTTTTATGTGTCCATATGAATTTTTGTGTTGTCATTTCCAGGTCTGAGAAAAATTATGTTGATGATTTAATGGGTATTGTGTTAAATCTGTAGACTGCCTTTGGTAGAATGGACAGCTTAACAATGTTATACCTTTCAATCCATTAGCATGGGATATTTCTCTATTTGTTTGTATCTTCTTTGATTTATTTGAACAGTGTTTTCTAGTTTTCATGTAAAGGTCTTTCACGTTTCTGGTTAGGAAGATGCCAAGGTATTTCATTTTTTTGGTGACTATTGTGACTGGGATTATTCTTTTTATTTGAGTTTCTGTCTGTTTATTGTTTGTGTATAAGAATGCAACTGTCTTTTGCATGTATATTTTATACCCTGAGACTTTGCCAAAGTCCATTATCAATGAAAGGATGTTTTTGACAAATTATCTTGGCTTTTCAAGGTATGGGATCACATTGTCTGCAAAGAGGGATAACGTTTCCTATTTGAATACCCTTGATTTCCTTCTTTAGTCTGATTGCTCTAGGTAGGACTCCAACACTATGTTGAACAGGAGAGTTGAGGGTGAGCAGCCTTGTCTTGTTTTGGTTTTCAGGGGAAATGTTTCTAATTTCTGTTCAGTTAGCAATATGTTAACTGGGGGTTTATAGTAGACGTTGCTTACCATTTTGACATATATTTCATCGATGTCTAGATGTGCAAGTGTTTTTTATCAAGAAAGGATGCGGGAATTTATCAAAAACTTTTTCTTCATCTAATGATATAATCATGAGACTCTTTTTTTTACATCTATTGATGTACTTAATTATGTTTATGGTCTTGCAGATGTTGAACTATCCCTACACCCAGGGTTGAAGCCTAATTGGTCATGCTGGATGATTTATGAGATTTGTTGTTGGACCTGATTTCCTAGAATATTGTTGAGAATTTTTGCATATATGTTCATCAGGGATATGGGCCTGTTATTTTCTTTCTCTGTTGGATCTCTACTTTGTTTGGGTATCAATGTGATGTTAGCTTCATAAAATGATTTGAGGAGAATTCTATTTTTATCAATTGCCTGGAATACTTTGAATAGGATTGCTCCTTCTATGTTTTATAGAATTCCACTGGAAGTTGTCTGTCTAGGGACTTTTTTTTTTTTGTAGGTAGTTTTCTTATGATGGAGTCAATTCCCTGCATTGTTATTTTGTCTATTTAGGGTCTCAGTTTCTTCGAGTGTCAATTTGGAGGTTGTATAATGTTAGAAAGTCTTCCCTTTCATTTCAGTTTTTGAGTTTGTTTCTATACAAATGTACATAATAATCTCTGGCAATCTTTTGCATTTCTTCAGGATTGGTTGTGACTAAATGTTTTGTATTTCTGAATGTGTTTATTTGAGCTTTTTCTCTTTGTCTTGGTCAATCTGGTTAGGGTCTATCACTTTTGTTTATCCTCTCAAAGAACCCGCTTTTTGTTTCGTTGAGCTTTTTAATGATAGTTTTGTCTTCTATGTCCCATATTTGGACTTTTATTTGGTGATCTGAATTCTTCTGCTGAAGCTAGAGTTTTGGTGGTCTTGTTTTTCCAGTTCCTTTAGGTGATTTGTTAGGCTGTTAACTTCTGTCTTTCCATTTTCTTTATCTATGTTCATAGGATATGAATTCCCTTCTTAGTACTGATTTCATGGCATCTCAGAGTTTTTTGGTAAGATATTTCTTTGTTTTCATTTGTTTCAAGGAATCTTTTAATTTCTGAATTGTTCCACTTTGTGCTATTTAGTATCCATGTTTTTGTGGGTTTGGGGGAATTTTGTTGCTATTGATATTTATTTTTATCCTGCTGTGTTCTGAGAAGGTGCATGGCAATATTTTGATCTTATGAAATTTGTTTATGCTTGATTTATGGTTGAGAATGTGGTAAATCTTCAAGTATATTCTATGCAGTGCTGAGTAGAATGAATATTCTGTGATTGTATGGGGAAGTGTTCTGTAGGTATCTATTAAATTCATTTGGTCAAGAGTCAAGTTGTTCTTCCAGATCTATTTTGTTGATTTTTTGCCTTGATGATCTCTCTAGAGTTGTTAATGGAATATTTACGTCCCCACCTATGATAGTGTTAGAATCAATTTTTTTTTTAGTTTAATTAGTAGCTGTTTATAAAAACTGGTGCTCCTGTTGAGTGCATATATGTTTGGGATGGATATTTCTTGTTGATGGATTGAGCCTTTTATCATTATGTAGTGTCCTTCTGTATCTTTTTAAATTTTTGTTAATTTACAGTTTGTTTTGTTTGATACTAAGATTGCAACTCTTGCATTCTTTTGTGTTTCGTTTGCCTGAAAAATTGTTTTCCATTCTCTAAGTTTTCATCTGTGAGTTCTCTGTATTGAGATGTGTTTCCTGTTGGCAGCAAATAGAGGGTTTTTTTTTTAAATCAAGTTTTCCATCTTATGTCTTTTCAGTGGTACGTTTAGTCTACTCGCATTTGGGTTGATTATTGAGATGTGTGAGTCTATGCCTGTCTTGAGACTCTTATAAAGTTCTTTGTTGTTGTTGTTGCTGCTACTGTTTATCTGTTTGTTGATTTTCTTTAGATTTGGGGGTTGATATATGTGTGTGTTTTCAATTTTGCTGTCACAATGCATGCTGTGTTGATTCTCTGCTTTCCTGCATTCTTAGCACGTGGTCATAATTTTTTTTCTTTCTTCTGTGTTTAATAACTTCTTAAGCATTTCCTGTAGAACTCATCTGAAGACAGCATAAACTCTTAGGGATTAAATGCCTGGGAAGGATTTTAATTCTTCATCATGGATGAAGATTAGTTTAGCTGGGTAGGAAATTCTTGGTTGGAATTGTTTTTCCTTGAGAACTTTGAAGATTGGACTCTAGTCTCTTCTAGCCCATAGTGTTTCTGCAGATAAGTCTGCTGGTATTCTAATTGGTCTTTCCTGGTAGGTGGTCTGACCTTTCTCTTGCTGCCTTTAGGATTTTTTCTTTTACACCTACTTTGTGCAGACAAATTACTATGTGTCTAGCATTTGGTCTTCTCATTTGATGCCATGCAAGGTTTCTCTGAATCTCTTCACCTCTTTGATGAGATGAGGGAAGTGTTCTTGGATAACTTCATGGAATGTTTGTTCCAAGGTGGTCTCTGTCTCCCTTTTTGCCTCAGCAATACTTATCAGGCATAAGTTCAACCTCTTTATATAATCGCCATCTCTTGGAAGCTTTGTTGCATCTTTGTACACTTCCTTTCTATGTTTTTAATTGTCTGGGTTAGTTTCCATGTTTTTGTCTACAAGCTCTGAGATTCTTCCTTCTGCTTGGTTAATTCTACTTTCAATGCTTGTCAGTTTGTTATTTATTTCATTTACTGTATTCTTTATTGCCATCATTTCAGTTATCAACTTTCATTCTTTCATCTTGTATTTCTTCACTTCTGTCTATCCCTTCCATCAAAGTCTTGATATCTGGATTTATGGCTTGAGACCAGTCATTCTGGAGGTTCTTCATTGTTTGAGTTCCAAGATCTATATTCTTAGGTTCTGTCTTCCCAGGGATCTGTATGGGACCTGTGTTCTTCCTCTGATTCCTCTTCATTTGTGATGGATTTTCCTCCCCCTTTTTCCTCCTACCTCAATAAGGGGGATAGTATTCACTTATGTTTGCTCAATCTCCTATTCTTCCTTATGTAGATCATCTGGATTTGTTCAATTTTGGTCCTTCTGCCTCAGCCTTCCAAGTAGCTGGAACTACAGACATACATCACCATGCTGGCTAATGCTTTGATTTATTGTAGAGATGAGGTCTCACCAAGTTGCCCACGCTGTGTTTTTGTTTTCTTTACTGGTGAGTCTCAAGCACTGCCACTGCTTTTAACTGCCCCCACAGTAGTGATCAGGCTCAGTTTTCCAGTCCTTTCCCTTCACTCTCAGCACAGGCAGATGGGTTGTTCTCATTGTGGGTCAGTTGTCCCATGGTCTGCTGAGAGAGGAGGGTGAATCAGATCTGGACTCATCTCAACTTGTCTGCTGTTGCTGCTGCTGCCAAGTCTCTAGTCAGATCAGACATGTGTGCACATGGTCCAGCATGGGGTTGGGACATCTGTCTCTCTGGCATCTGCTCCTGTAGTATCCTCTCTGGGCCAGGGATGATTGATCCCAGAGGAGTGCAGAGATCACCTCTGGGTCTCAGTTGGAGACTGATCAGAGCTGAGTGGTCTCTGCCCATCCTGAGATAGTGAAAATGGTGACAACTTGTGTCTCCTTTCCAGCCAGCTGGACTAAGCTTCAGATTTCCTCCCTTTACCTTCTCCATGGTTCCTGCTTCCTGGGTTGCTGCCACAGGTGGTTGCATAGGCCATGTGCCAGGTGCCAAGGAACATCTGATCTTTGCTGCTTTCTCCTGAGAGACACCCTGAGAATGGGGAACAATCCTGAGTGTCAGGGGCACTGATCTCAGATCAGTGGTAGGTTGCAGCCACCTCTGGAGGAGGCCCCTGGGTGCTTGATCCCTTGTCTCCCTTCAGATTGACATTTGCTCACCCATCTGCATACATCCATGCACGTAGACTTGTCCTCATAGAACACTCGCTCATGCAGAGACTCTCACACTCCCACCGGTCCTATAGCCATCCTTCTGGAAAACTTGTCACTAGTTTAAACTGAATCTCCTTAACTAAGAAAGATAAAATTTTTAAATTGTATAAATACTATTTTTCTTCACTGGATGATTCCATTTTAGTATAATTTCAAAAGAAGACCTGGTGGTTAAATATATTAGCTACTTCATCTACTTAAAAAAATAAAAAACTATTGTGATAATTAATTAAAATAACATCTCATGACATTTTCAAAAAATAAAAAAGCATGATTAACTGAAAATACCATACAAAGTATGATTTTCTTTAATAATTATATGAACAGTTTCTTCTCTTATTCATTCTTAAAGCATTTAACTAAAGAAAATTCAGATAAAATTAAAATGAGCTTATTCTACATTGCTTATCAGCTAAAAATAATGTACATGTATATCTAGCAATTATTTAATTTCTTAAACAATTTTTAAAACTTTTAATAATGAATATAAATAGAGAGGAGTTGTTTGTCCAAGAGAAATAAAAAAGATGATCATTCTTGCCACTTTTATTTTGCAATTGATATGTCTGGTAGTAAAGGAAATCATCTGAGCAGTACCCATGGCTTTCAGGCATATTTTCTTGGTAAACTATGTACCAGATAATGTTTGCCTGCTCATTACAGTCTACTTTTTTTTACTTATTTTTATTCAGTTTTTAAGTAAATGTAAGTGGCATAAAACATTTTTGAAAGCTCTATTTCATGTCAATATCAGCTATTATGATAAAGAAAATTTGAGTTGCCAAGGTAATCTAGAAGACTAGACCTGATAGTTTAAGATATTCTTTAAGACTATCAAGCATGCCTTTAGGTAAAATAAATTTTAATATTTGAATCAGTAACTAATATGCAAGTTTTTTCTACTCTAATTACATATCTATTATTTTAATTGCAGAATTCAAAATCATTTTTTTTTTTGAGTTGGAGTCTCACTCTGTCACCCAGACTGGAGTGCAGTGGCCGCTCCTGGCCACCGCAGCCTCGACCTGCTGGGCTCTGGCAATCCTTCTGCCTCAGCCTTCCAAGTAGCCGGAATTACAGGCATGCACTACCACGCCTTGCTAATTTTTTGATTTATTATAGAGATGAGGTTTCACTGCCCAGGCAGGTCGCAAACCATAGGCTCAGGCAATCCACTCACCTCAGCCTCCCAAAGGCATGGGATTACAGGCTGAGCCACTGAGCCTGGCTCAAAATCAAATTTTTAAAGCTATGTTAGAAAAAATAATTGCTCAAACCTCTTATTTAAAACTGTCTTATTCATTTCAGTCTCCTACAACAAAAATTCCGTAAACTGAGTGATATAAACATCAAATATTTCTCCCAATAAAGGCTCTCTTCAGGTTTTCAGTCTTCTTGTGTCCTCATGTGGCAGAAAGAGATGACACAAACTCATGCCTTTTCTTATAAGGGCTCTAATCCTATTATGAGCATTTCACTTTCATGAGTTAGATGCCTACCAAAGACCTCATCTCCAAATACTACCACACTGGGGATTAAGATTTTAATATATGACTTAGAGAGGAATACAAATGTTCAAACCACAGCAACTGAGCCTAAGATTTTAAATACTATCAAGCAGATTCAACTCAGTTGAAGATCTTGCTATTTTGATTTGCTAGTTATCTGTTAGGAGTTGCTTGTAGCATAAAAAACTATGGGATGTTATATTCAAAATTCACTAATCAAAGAATATAACTTCCATCTGGCTTGCATATTCTCTGTCTCCTGTCTCTATCTGTGTCTTTATCTGTCTGCCTCTTTGTCTGGTTCTTCTTTCAGGCTTTCTCTGATGAAGGAAGATGCTGTGTGGTGAGCTGCCTTATGAAGATGCTCAGATTGCAAAGAACTGAGGAAAAGCCTCTGACCAACAAACAGATAAGGACTGAAGTTCCCAGTTAAACAACCATTGGGGAACTACCAAAAACCATGTGAGTGAGGTTGGAAGTGAATCTTCAGATAAGATCAAGCTTTAGCAGCACTCTGATTCTGTCATATGAGAAATAGTAAAGAAAAGATTTATTTAGCTAAGTTATGCCTGGATTTATGACCCACAGATTTTGAAATGTCTTAGTTCATTCAGGTTGTTATTAAATATAAACTGCACAACATAAATGTACTTCTCACAATTCCAGAACTGAGAAATCCAAGATCAAGTCACCAGCAGAGTTTGTGTCTGTTGAGGGCCCACTTATTTATTGACAGTACCTTCTTACTCTGTCTTTACATGGTTAAAAAGGCTAGCTAGTTCTCAAAGTTTCTTTTATAAGGGCACTAATTTCATTTGTGAGGACCTACCGTCCTGAATTCATCCCAGCCCAA
The DNA here is from genome assembly GCA_027257055.1 of Cephalopachus bancanus. Taxonomy (NCBI): domain Eukaryota; kingdom Metazoa; phylum Chordata; class Mammalia; order Primates; family Tarsiidae; genus Cephalopachus; species Cephalopachus bancanus. The sequence goes on from JAPVLO010000303.1 coordinate 2,513,148, forward strand.
AGACTCTGCCTCCTAATACTATTATGTTGGGAGTCAAGATTTCAACCTATGAGTTTGGGGGAATATAAACATTTTTATACTATTGCATGAAATAATAAATATGTATTGTTTTAAGCTGTTAAATTTGTTATAATTTGTTATAGAGCAATAAAAAACTAATATTAGCATGGCAATTAAAAATATAAATGAGATGGCAGAAAAAATCCAAATATACCATTAATCACAGTAAATGTTATGAGAGTAAACTAACTTACTGAGAGAAAGAGAAAAATAGAATATTAGAATCAGCTGCATGGGGGCTTACAGAAGATATATGTGGGGGGAAAGGGTCCCATAAATGCTGAAAAATAAGAAACTTGAAAAAGCATAGCAACTATTATATCCAGAAAAATACCAGCCAACAGAAAAAATCTACGTATGATATTCCTACAGGGTATTATATTATTCAAAATGCATTTATTTCAGGATGGATTATAAATAATAATAAAAGGAACAAACTGCTGAAGATTTAAAGTAGCTACCCAATAAAAAATTGATGTAAAATGTATATGCAAAAATTAATCCATACAGCATGTGGAAATTTGATATATTGAGAATACAAGAAATCATTCACTGAAAGTTGTCATATGGGAACTGGCCTGGAGCTAACAGTTAGACCACAGGATTCTTTTGTTGTTTATAAACAATTTCAAAGAATATCCACACTGGACCAGATTGCAATGCACCAACCAAAAACTGATCAAACATGCCTCTGTTAGTTAATGTAATGACTTGCTTCTTTACCAATGAGTGTTTATTTCCAATTCATTCCTCCTGGCTTCTGGATACAAATTTTAAGATACCCAATCATAAAACTGCCTTCACTTTTAATATTATGCAATCCTGAGAAAAAAATAATAGTCTGAATTTTTCCCCAAATCACTAACACAAGCTCTATTTCTATAGCACACCCTTCCTATATGCCATTACTGAGACAGCACCTAGTTCCCCTAATCTTGTCTTCCTGATTGCAATGAGTCAATAAACCCAACTTAATTTGACTATAGGTGTGTTCCTGCTTACCTTTAGGTGAACAGTATCAATAATATCTTTCAAAATTTAACAGTCAAGGCTGACAATATTATCAATGATATATTCTTAAGCAATTTGACATCAGCAAGCAACCTTAAAAGTAGAAACACCAAAACTTTAAAATAAATAGGAATTAGGGCATCTGAGCTTTCCAATAAAAGTTGCCTTTCTAACCTAAAGTCCTTGCATAAAGAAAACATTGATGAGGTGTTAAGACATAATTTAGGTGTTAATAAGTCTTAACTTGATCAACATTAACTGGATTCTTGATGAATAACAAGAACACTGCCATTTCAAAAATTCCACAAAATATACTTTAAAGAAATCAGTTTTAACTAAATCAAATCAACTAATTTTGGAAGTTTTTAGGTTTAATTTACCTTCTATTATTTTATTCTTTAATATTTTCTGTCACCTTACAAATGTTTTACCAGTAGAACAAAATGGCATAACATTTTTTTCAGTTTAAACATGTTCATTTATTTATTTTCTAAAATGTAAAGGTCCACATTAAATAAATTCTAAGGACACAGATATAATAAATGTTTATGACAGTGGCATAGATATGGTTATTCTAGACCTTAATGTATTTTTTATAATAGTTTGCTCTAAATATAGTCATTTCCACATTTTTATTAAGCATTAAAAAATAAAATTGAGCCAGGCTCGGTGGCTCAGCCTGTAATCCCACACTTTGGGAGGCTGAGGTGAGTGGATTGCCTGAGACCGTGGGTTCGAGACCCGCCTGGGCAACTTGGAGAGACCTCATCTCTACAATAAATCAAAAATCAGCCAGGCGTGGTAGCGCGTGCCTGTAATTCCAGCTACTCAGAAGGCTGAAGTGGAAGGATCGCCAGAGCCCAGCGGGTCGAGGCTGTGGTGGCCGGGAAGGGCCACTGCACTCCAGCCTTGGTGACAGAACTCAAAAAATAAAACTCAAAAAATAAATAAATAAATAAATAAATAAATAAATAAAATTGAGATAAATTATCTAGTGAGATTTTTCCATTTTTTGTCAAAAATTTATGCTAATAACTTTCTAAACATAACAAATACAAATATTTACATGTTAATATATGTCCTCACTTTCTATTTAGTTTAATTTTTATTTTTAGTAACTCTTAAAATTTAACAAAATACAGCAAAGTTTTCACATATCAATTTATATTCTCAGCATAAAATACAATCAGTTCTTCTATAACATGACATGCATTCCTAAAGATTTCTGCCCTATGAAAAACCAATAATAAAATTTGGGGAGCATAAAGAAACATAGGATTAGAAGCATAAAACTAGGAAGTTTTATGATAAATAAAAAAGAAAGAAATGAAACTAACAAAAATTGTAGCACAATTTCACATATTAAATTGTTAAAAAAATACATAACTATTATAGCAAATATAACATTTGTCTGGAAAAAGACTGAAAGTGGGGGTCTGAAAGATTAAAGTTTATGAATTTTTGTGAAGCGATGGCGGAGGGCTATCTGAAATCCAATGGAAATCTCCAATACCATATGTGCATGGGTGGGTTTGCATTATGCATGATGAACTGAAGTAGCCGGCAGAATTTTTTAAAATAGATCACTTATTTTTTTATTTATTTTTAACTTTTAATTTTTTATTTTAAAGATGTGGGGTACAATTCAGGATTAGGTATACAAATGTTCATTATGTAGGTACCCTTGTTGATGAGGTGTGAGTAAGTAGGCAGATTCCCACTACTGCTAATCCTTTTCTTATAATATTGCGATAATTTTTCAAGGTCTATTTATGAGTGAGAACACGTGGTACTCAGTTCTTTATTTCTGTGATACATCACTCAGTATTATAGTCTCTAAGGCCATCCAAGTTGCTGTGAAGTTCATGATTTTTTCCTTCTTTATGGTTGTGTAATATTCCATCATGTATATGTACTACATTTTTTTTATCCAGTCCTCTTTTGATGGGCAGCATGGTTGGAGATTTTTGATGTGTGTACATATGTGTATTTTATGTGTTTGTGTCTCACTGGACTCAGACTTGCACAGTATTTTAGTTCACCTAGTATTTCCCACAAATCAAAACATGCATCAGCACATATGAAATTGGAGTTATGCTCAAGTTGTTTCCTAATATATTAGTCACATTACAACCGATTTGTTTTCAAAACAGGAATGAAGGCAAAACTGACTATAATATATTTCTACTTGTACTGAGAATCATGAAGTTTGAAAGCTTATGAAGACCTCTATCTTTTGTCTCATTTCCTCTTGTTGCTTCCTTGAATGACTCACTCTGCAATATGTCATATCTGTAAACATATTGTGATATTTCAAAATTTTATTTAATCTCTGGTGACATAGCAGATCTGAGTTCAGCAATAAAACACTTTTGTTACCAGGATTTCTTTTATCTTGAACCTTCCGTCTTGCTTCTATATACATTAGTTCACTTTATGCACAATTCTTGTAATTGTTCCTTTCCCATATTTGAACCACATATAAACCCATAATGTCAATAAATGTCAGCAAAGGTAAGAAACCTCCAGACTACATTGCTGTTCAGTTGAAAAAAAAGACTGGATATTTTGAATGAGATTATATATAATATAGGAATGATGATGATATATAATATAGGGGGAAGAACACTGACAGTAAGATGATGTAATTCACTATACCATGCACTGAAGATGAAACATATTTTAAAATGATCCTATTAATTATTGCAGGAAAAAGGTGTTATAGATATATCTTAGGAAAAGTATGTCATCACTGTTAGTAAATACTGTAAAAAAGTTAAATAATCTATGTGTACTTCACTGAGATTAAGATTGAGATTTAAAGAACAGAAGAGCGGAAGACTGGAAATAAGTGTTTCATAAATTTAGCAGTGATTACTTTGAGTTTACACGCTTTTTAAAAAATTTTTTCTAACTTCTTAATTTTGTCTCACTTCTTAATTTCTTGGTTCATTTATCTCTATCTTATTTTGCTCAAGACTTAAAACACTGAAATTATCTAAAGCATATAATGCTCACAAGTATTCTTTACATGCAGTTTTGTGCAAACATTGTTTTGATTCACTGCCTCTCTGCCAGTGTTCCATGTTCAACAGTTCATGTTCCAAATTGAACTCTCTTTATTTGTTGAAGAGTCAATGGGTAAAAAACTTAGGTCACAACTTACGGCCACTAAGTTGAGAATCAAAAAATACTATTTTAAAGTTATTCTTGTATAAGACTACTGAGAAAATATCATGATCTGATAATATATTACATTCAATCACATATATTGCTATTGCAATTTCTGTGATGGCTGATGCCACTACTTTGAGGATGTTAAGCTTAAAGTTCAATTTTAATATCAGAAATTTTGCTGCAATATATAAACCTTCCTTATCAGAAATAGTTATCTCATTAATACACTGCATATACTCATACTCAGTTCATTTTAATCCTCCTTTAAGTCCACATCCAGATTTTGAGCTCTGCATCTTTGAAATCTGTAAGCTAACTGAATTTTATAAAGATGCAACATTCTAATTTAAATTTTATTCATTCTAAACTTAATCTAATCCTTGATTATAGTACTAGTATCTCTCATGAGACCAATATAACATTTGAAAAAAGAAAAGTTTATTCCATTATGCTGAATACTATCCCCAAGTTCTTTTTGGGAACCTTAATAAGTTAGGTAACAAAATCTTCACTTACAAACTATCAACTGAATCAAGAGTGTATCTTCAGTTCTGCAATGAGAATCAAATCAGTGCCTTCCTTTTGAAAAATGTTACTGATTGTGTTTCATCTTTCAACAATCAATTATTTTTTTATTTCTTCACCTGATATTTGATGTCCAAAATGTCCCCTCTCACTCTGAGGTCATCCCAATGATTTGAGATGATACACCAGGAGACTGCCAATAAAAAATACAAAAGGAAAAGACATTCTTCGTGTACTTTGAAATCCAAAATCCCTTAACACATTTTCTTTAAGTTCACAGTATTTCAGATATAATGAGATTTCACAAAAGAAAAATAATCTTTTCACTGGCTTTAATGTTCTGCAAAGATTCTGTGGGGGAAGCAGGAAATTGATGAAGGAACCTAAGAAATAAAAGATGATTTATCTTGGTGATTTCTCCAGGTGATTATGATGAACACTAATAAGATGCAGATTGTAAATGAGATAATGTAATACAACTTGGATTTTATAAAATTGAAGAAAGAAGGAGGCATTCATGGAACCAAATAATGCATATAGACAATCTAAACTATTTTATTTTTCTCCTAAGTCTAAATTTTAAGCAAGAATTAGAACTACAAGGAAAATTCTAAATAAGTATGCACCAAAACTTTAAAGAAGGAAAAATAAGTAGTTCTCTAAGAAAATGTTCATCTATAAAGTAGAAAAAAACTTTGAAAAGTGGAAAAATGAAGAAAAAAATTACTTGACTAAATTAAGTAAAGCGGTATTAATATTTTTGACTTTCTAGTTACTTTGACCATTTTGTCTGTCTTTGCCTGAAAAAGCCATTCACAGTAATTATTTCTAAACTATATTTCACAAAAAAATTGAATAATGGACTAGAAGTTTGAAATCATTTGTGGAGGACAGACATACTGGCTCACCTTACTGCTTGACACACACAGAAGACTGAATGCTTCAGTCTTTACACATTTTTCCTGATAAAATGACCATTTGATAAACAATTTTTCCATGGGGGAAAAAAATAACTTGTTTGAATAACTAGGGAAGAAGTTATTTTGTGATGCAATGAACATGATGTTGGAAAGCATGCAATTAAATAAATGAGTTTGTTTGTTGGTCTGTTCTCTATTATTTTGCTGAAATAAACGTCAACAGCACTTTTTACATAGAATCCAGGTGTATATGAAGTCCACCTGGACTTGAATCAGCACATGCTTTTCTTAGCCATTAATTTCATAGTATAAAAGGTCTCTACTAATAATGTGTTGGTTTATTATAAGATCCAGCTACAGTCCTGGTCAAATTGCACACCATCTCCTTTATAGTACATCACCCCTCCCTTTAAATTGATAATTCAAATAATTACTAATAAATATAGCAAAAGAAATCATCAAGAGAGCAGGGAGACAGCCCACAGAATGGGAAAAAATATTTGCCAACTGTATATCTGACAAAGACCTAACATTTAGGATCTACAAGGAGCTCAAATGCACAGAGGGAAAAAAACAAATTGCCCCTTTAAAAAGTGGGCAAAAAACATGAATAGGCACTTCTCAAAAGAAGATATAAGGGCAGCCAACAGACACATGAAAAAGTGCTCAACCTCACTCAGCATCATAGAAATGCAAATCAAAACCACATTGAGATACCACCTAACCCCTGTAATAATGGCCATCATTAATAAAACAAACAGCAACAGAGGCTGGCGAGGATGTGGAGAAAAAGGAACACTTCTACACTGCTGGTAGGAATGCAAACTTGCACAACCTCTCTGGAAAACAGTCTGGAGATTTCTGAAAGAACTAGAAATTGACCTTCCATATGACCCAGCAGTTCCCCTATTGGGAATATACCCAGAGGAACTCAAATTATTCTACAAAGAAGATACCTACACTCGTATGTTTATTGCAGCTCTATTCACAAAGCAAAAACATGGAACCAACCATGTTGCCCATCGAAGCTGGACTGGATTAAAAAAATGTGGTATGTAAACACAATGGAATATTATGCAGCCATAAAGAATGACAAATATATGGACTTTGCAGCAACCTGGATGGATTTGGAATCAATCATACTCAGTGATTTATCACAGAAACAAAGAACAGAGTTCCATATGCTGTATGTTCTCACTCATAAGATGACCTTGAACAATTATAATGCTATAAGAAAGTGATTGGCAGTAATGGGAAACTGTTGGTGGGAGGGGGAGTGAGAATGGCAGTTGAGGGAAACTGTTAGGGGAGGGAGGGGCATACCTCATTAACGGGTACCTGCATGATCAATGTTTGTATACCTAACTCTGAATTGTACCCCACATCTTTACAATAAAAATTAAAAAAATAAGCCGGGCTCGGTGGCTCAGCCTGTAATCCAGCGCCTTTGGGAGGCTGAGGTGAGTGGATTGCCTGAGCCCGCGGGTTCGAGACCCGCCTGGGCAGTGAGACCTCATCTCTACAATAAATCAAAAAATCAGCCGGGCATGGTAGTGCATGCCTGTAATTCCGGCTACTTGGAAGGCTGAGGCGGAAGGATCACCGGAGCCCAGCAGGTCGAGGCTGCGGTGGCCGGGAGCAGCCACTGCACTCCAGTCTGGGCGACAGAGTGAGACTCCAACTCGAAAAAAAAAAAAAAAATTAAAAAAATAATAAATAGACAAATAGATAATTAAGTTAATTATTAACAAATTATATAACTTTATTAAATTGTATCAACTATAATGATAATTTTTTTAATGTGCATCAGTAATTTTTAAAGATACATTCTGTGTTTCTTGTTTCTTTCTATTAAAAATGTGTTTAGGGACTGGCTCAGTAGCTCAGCCTGTAATCCCAGCACTTTGGGAGACTAAGGCAAGTGGATTGTCTGAGCTCATGGGTTCGAGATCAGCTCAGGCAACTTGGCAAGACCTTGTGTTTACAATAAATTAAAAAACATTACCCAGGCATGGTAGCACACGACTGTAGTTCCAGCTACTTGGAAGGCTGAGGCGGTAGGATCTCCAGAGCCCAGAAGGTCGACGCTGGGGTGGCCGTGAGCGTGCTACTGCACTCCAGCCTGGACAATAGAGTGAGACTCAAACTCAAAAAAAAAAAATGTGTTTAGGGGCCAGGCACTGTGGCTCATGCCTATAATCCCAGCAGTTTGGAAGGCTGAGGCAGGAGGATCACTTGAGCCCAGAAGTTGGAAACCAGACTGGGTAACTGCTGGGAGCCAGCCTTGGAGGCCCAACCGACTGACAGGGTCCTGGTTGGCCAAAGCCCCCAGGCCGCAGGGTGAGCCTGGGAAGCTAAGGTCCTTCTGTCTTCCGCCTTTACTGATGGTATGGCCGAAGAATTCTGTGTAGTCATGGAAGAAGAAAATGGCATGTTTATATGAAGTACTCACAGCTAACCTGGGAATGTCATGGTTCATTTTTCCATTTCCCACTATGCCGCTTGGCCTTTTCTAACATATGCAAGGGTTAAACTCTGAAGCACATCAAGAATGCTTTCTTTCATTTGGTTATAAATTACTAGATATTGCTTGAGTAAAAAATGATATAAGTATATTCACTCCTTATTTGATTTAGAATTATGTCATTTAGTGTTTAGACATAAGGTTTTTTAGAAGCACGAGTTTATAGTAAGTTCATTACGAATTCATCATAAGTTCTAACACTTATCTAGGAGTTATGTAGGTGATTTATAACACTGTTTTCACAGATTTAGGATGAAGATTAATCGTTAAGGTTTTTACTTAATTCAATAGTTAAATTCTAAGTTAACATTTATAGAGTGGGTTTTCAATGAATTCATAATACACTAATTGGATACTTTTATGATAAATTAACTAAATACAGAGAGCAAACTTGGGGGCCTGGGAAACATCACTAAAAGCTTCTTTTGAGTTTTCTTTAGAAATAAACACTGCAGGATAAGAGAAAAGTAACAAAGACACCTGGAGAAGAAAGGTGATTACGAAGCTTTGAAAGTCATAGAAGCCCCAAAGAGAAAACTCCTGATACATGGAGAAATGTGCACTTAGAAACTTTCTTGAGACATTTCAAGGACTGTAATTCGGGACTTTGAACTAAAACTATCATTTTTGGCTTTATGAATAAGACTCATTGACTGAAAGTAGATAGTGTTCTTGGCTTGTTTGTTGCTTCCAAGACCACTAGATGGTGGTAACTTTTAAAGGATATGTACGTGAAGAAATTTTCTTTGTCTTGCCCCTTTACGACTGGTATAAAAGCTTTCTGTTAACTAATAATAAATGACATCTGTCCTGCAAGCAGGTGTTCAAGTATATCATTTCGTCGTAAGTTCCTTCTTTTGCCTATTCCATCTCTTCTTCAGGAAATCCCACACCTGGATGGAGCAGGACTCTGGTAGGTAACATAATGAGATCCCATCTCTAATACATACATATATATATATATATATATATCAGCAGGTCACTGTGGCCCACATCTGTGATCCCAGCTACTCTGGAGCCAGACTGCCAAGTGTTAAACGTTGGCTTTGTGAGCAAATGACTTCACCTCTTTGTGCCTCAGTTTCCTTGCTGGCAAATTGAAGTTGATGTGAGAATTAAATTGTTTAATTCATGTAAAGTGCTTAGAATGATGTTTGATACTAATTCAACCCCCAACAAATACTAGTTGTCACCAACCTGCTTATAAGATAGTTTATAAAAACATTACTTTGAATGGAAAAGATATACTATATATTAATCACAAGTAACTCATTCAACAAAGACTGAGTTTTTGCATGTGAGTCATTAACATCACAAGTATAAAAGTTATACTACTAAGAATACAAGATATTTTTTTTTAATGTTAGAGTCTCATCCTCTCACCTAGGCTGGAGTGCATGCAGTGGCACACAGTCTTGATCTGCTGGGCCCAGGCAATCCTTCCAAGTAGCTGGAATTACAGGTGTGTGTTACCATGCCTGGCTAATTTATTTATTTACTATTTATTTTTTTGTAGAAGTGAGATCTGCCAAATTGCCTAGGCTGGTCTTGAACCCCTGGACTCAGGTAATCCTCTCACCTTGACCTCTCAAAGTGCCATGATTATAGCCATGAGCCACCACACCTGGCAGGATTTTTATTTCTGATTGCCAGTATTACTAAGCATCAGCAATACACAATAGAGTAGTCTTTTAAAATACTAGATTGTATTCCGTGGGACAAATGTGAAATCTTTAAAGTGGATGATTTCAACATTGTTTCTATGAATGATGACTATGTCTTTATCCTGAGAAGAGGCAGGTACTTTATAGCTTATATGAACTAAATCTAGTCACTAGGAATTAACCCTGAAAAATATAAAATAATACTCTCCACCTATTGCTTCCATGTAGATGATCTGTGTTATTGCTTTTGGTTTTAGGCACAGGGGGCAGAGGAATTTTCCAGTTTTCCATCTTAAGTTGCTCAGTAGAGGCTGGGCTGCTCAGATGTTCAAGTATATCATTCCAAGTGGCCTCTTGACTCCAGGCCAGCTTCATGTGTAACTGGAAGAAGAAGACACTGTGCTGTACTATTAAAAAAGTAATTGAAACTTAGGATCAAAATGAATGCAGTTTCGTTTGATGCTTATGGTAAAAATAGATTTGGATACTAAAAAGCCTATTAGTAATAATATGATAATTGTACAGGGTTCACTTATGAAGGAGAACATGTGGTACTCAGTTCTTTGTTTCTGTGATAGATCACTCAGTATTATAGATTCTAACCCTATCCAAATGGCTGCAAAGTTCATAATTTTGTCCTTCTTTATGACAGCATAATATTGAATTATGTATATGCATCACATTTTTAAAATCTAGTCCTCTTTCAATGGGCAGCACTATTGATCCCATGTTTTTTTGCTATTACGAATAATGCTGTAATAAACATGCATGTCCAGGTATCTTTTTGTATACCTAACCCTGAATTATACCCCACATCTTTAAAACAATAATAAAAAATAAAAAAGCCTCTTAGCTATATTTTATTTCTTTAAGTCAAGAAAAATGCAAACAATATTTGTAAATCTTACGTAATGAACATTGTACTTTTGAGGAAAAAATACCCTTATTTTGACTCAAAATTTTCTTTTACAATTCTACTGAAATATATACATCCCATATACTTATAAGTTTATATAGCTAGATAATCAAATTGCAGATTAAACAAATCCTTAATTTAACATGCTGGACAATGCATTGTAGAGACTAAGTCAACACTTACCTTTGAATATGGCCCTGGCTGCTATGATATATGAACTTGACATGATTATTTTACTTATTGTGCACCATGTACAATGTAAGATGATTTGAATTTCCTGCCATTTCTTTATCAGTTTTAATCTCTGTAAAAACTTTGTTCATATGTTGAATACAGCATCCTGTCCCTGGAAACCTCTTTTATATATTGACGTCACCCTCCATTCTTCTTTTGTGAGGTTGAGACAGTTAAAGTAGTACTGCTTGGTGCTAAAAGAATGGTAAAGGCAAACACAAACCCAGGTCTTGAAATTGCACATTGAAATATCTATCTGCAAAACCTACAATAGCCTGTAATAGCTTGCTCTGTAACTCCATTTTGTAACAGATCTTCCATTTTAACCTAGAAATGACCCCCTTATGTAACCTTCCTGTAATCACACTGCACACACACATTCATTCCTGTTTCCCTCGGTGCTTGGAAACTTCCTAGTTGCAAATTCTGTTTCTAATCTAACTGTCCAATATTTTGCCAAGCAAAATGTAAATCAAACCGTACAGCTTATGTAATTTTTTTCCTTTATATACTCTCTATTCACTCTGTTCAGGGCCAAGAGTTCTTTGAACACTAGTCCACTCTCGGTCACCGGTATGAATAAAGGACTCACAATCTGACCTTCTCTGTGTGTTGGTGTCTCCTTTCTCGCTATCCAGCTATAACATTTGGAGGCCCCAAAGAGACAGTCACTAACCTCAGGAGGTAACCTCACTCCAGCGCTCAGTGGGGAAGGTGTAGGAGAGGTGCCCCCTGGGACATTCCAGGGCCCCATAACCTCTCATCTGGCTTGGAGGGAGTTGGAATGACTACAGGCTTCCCATTGCCTCAAAATTCCTGAGTCCATCTGCATTCTCCTAGGAGGTATGAATCTATATTGTTCTGTTTTTGCCCACAATTCTGTTTAAGGGAGTCACAGCCTGACGAGGTCACCCTTTGGACACTATTCATTAGGCCAAGACTTTGGCTGATAGAATCCTCTGGTTTTCTGCCCTGAGGTTGTTCCCGGGATCCATGTTCTGCCCTGAAGTTGTTCCAGGGATCCATAACTACCCTGTCTGTCATTATGTTTTAATTGTTTGTTTATTGTTTGCTCATTGTTTGTTATGGGTACACAGAATTCATGACCTGTCAATCTTCTGCCTGAAAAGGCTGCTCCTTAGACACGGTTCGTTAAGCCAAGATGTTGGCTAAACAGGGTCCCGGTTTAGTATCTGGTTTCTGTTTGGGTACCCACTTTGACTTCTAACTGCCTATGGTATTTCTATATCCCTCTCATCCTTGGCTTCTTTCCCTGCTTTGCATTCTTGCTGTGCTCTTTGCCACAGGGCTTGCTTCTGTTGCACTTTTGGACTGGTCAGCAGGTCAGAAACTTTTATTATCCTTTGCTTATCTCTTTGTAATTGGAGGTCTGCATCTCATCAGGTGCCCCCTGTGACTTACTGGGTTTTAATAATATGGGGTCTAAGTCCTCCAAACCTACAAGTCCCCTGGACTGTATGTTAAGAAATGTCTCTGTCAGGTTCGCAGAGAATTGCGGAGTATGTCTCTCAAAGGGCAAGCTCCAGACCCTCTGTAAAATCGATTGATAATGTTGGATGGCCCTCTACAGGGTCTCTGGATGTTCATGTTACTCGTTTTAAATTTGCTTTGTTTGTTCTGTTTATGGTCATAATTCTGTTTTCTAGTTTCAGAGCTCTGGTTTTGATTTTTTTAGTTTTCTCTAAGTTTGTTTTTATCTTTCTTTCTCACTTTTCCATTGGTATTGCTTATATAGTTCAGTCAGTTCTAACTAAAAGTGTAAATATCATTTAAACCTGCATGGTTCCAAACCACTAAGCCTTCTGAATTATCAGTAAAATACTAAAAACTGATTGGCCAGGAAATAGTTTTCATAAGTAATTAAGTGAACTGCCATAAATAACAAAATATATAACTAAACCAATGCTTATGGGTAAACATTTTATGTGATTTTTTAAAAAATCTCAAAATTATTTTAAAGGTCCATTAAGTATCTGAGTTACTTTCAATTTTAAAAAGGAGCTATAATATGGAAAAAATACAGGGACAACAGAGTCCAAGCATGCCATTATCAATGGTATGTAAAAATCATGAAGGGGAATTTATGAAGGAAAAAAATCTTGGTATATAATCAAGTTAGTTATCATTTTTTCTCTTGTTCTAACTGCTATTATGACTTAAAGGACAGTGCAAATTTGCTTACAGCCATTTGTAATTGCTAATGGTTAATTGTAATTTTAATTTGTTTTTCCACCCAAACTTGCAAGTGCTCTAATAAACTTTATTTCCAGCTTTACCATGTGTCAACACATTAATGTTAAATAACACCACTATTTGTTATATCAGGGTTGCTAAAGTGATACTTTATAAACAAAAGGATAGATCACCTGATGTGCCTAATTAGTTCCCTCTTATAAAACAGGTAGCTTTAAATGCTAAACACTTTCCATGACATGATAAGGTTTAAAAACTGACCTACACTTAGTACATCTGCCAGAAAGATAAGGTACTGGGTACCCTATGTGAGCACAGTGAAAATGAAAACTGATCACTCTCACCTAGTTGCTACATTGCAGTTCTAGTTGCAAGGTGTGGACAATTTGTGCCTTGCAACTGTAACTACAATTTAATAATTTTTAAAGGTTTTAAACAACTTTGCCCATTCATAATTATTAAGTAGGGGTAGATCATTACACATCCATATGGTCTATTCACTCTAAAGGGCTTTGCATCAGACTGTCACAGAGAAATGGTTTTAAAAAAAAAGTTTCATTTATGTACCTATTAAAAAATAAGCTTTTAAAGTTTTTTTAAGCCAAAACAAAATAGTGCCAACATGAAGGACAGCAGAACCAAAGGGCCAAAGAAGCACCCCAATTGACAGTTGCAATTAGCAACCATAACTCCGAGTGCCCATCAAAGACCTGGTAAAAACAAACCTGCTAAGGAGATGGTGTCCATTTCTCATGGGTACAGCCTGTAGGAATTCTGGAAGCATAGTTGCCCCAAAGAGGCATAACCTCCTGGACCCTTGTCCATTGTACAGGTCAATAAGTCATTGGGAAACAGCTGCACTCTTTTCTGAAGAGAGGAGAGAACACTTGACTCACAAATAACGGCCACCTATAGAGGCCTGCAAACCTGCTAAACTGCCTGGCACCGGTTCACCATCAACCCAACAAGCTCCCAGGTAAACCAGGATGCTGAAACCCAAATTAATTTTTATTTCACACAGATGCCAGCCTTTTGGTCCTGGCCATCCACGTTGAAATCATATAGTTTTATCAAAAAAAATTTACCCTCTACACATCAGAGAGGATAGAAATAGCTTTAGGGCTGCTAGGACAAAAGTATGGTCCAGATATAAAGGCAGTAACATATTTATCTAAACAATTGAACAATACAACGAAAGGGTAGCCATCTTGCCTTCAGACCCTAGCAGCCACTGCCATACTAACTAAAAAAAATGAATAAAATTACTTATAGACAGCATATTATTATGTTTATATGTTACATTTTTGTTCTATCATAAAATAACTAGTTATTTTATGATAGAACAAAAATGTATTGTATTTCCTTACTAAAGTACTACTACAAATAATTTATAAAAAATAATTTCAACTTACACTGATAAATCAAAGACTTCAGATGGCATTACTTTCATTTTTCCAGCATTGTTTCTGGAACAATGGCCTTTTTAATCATTGTTTGCCTAATAATTTTTGCCTGTACTTTTGCTTGGTATTTTATTAAATCCAAATAAAATTTGGCTAAGGTCCCACTGTTTCCCATATGTACTCTTAGGAATAAATAGTTAGGGGACATCTCTACAACCCACCTCAGCAGGAAGAATTTACAGACGATTGATGTTCACCTGGTTCCCAGAATCATAAAAATATTTCCAAGGGCAGAAATGGGAAATAAAAGGACAGACCAAAAGCGAGAAGCCATTTTTATTTTGCTCCTAAATCTTACCACAATAATAAAAATAAAGGCTGTGTCCTAGAAAAATACATACTCTAGGTAAACAGGAACTTTGCCAAATTTGTCTTTTTAGAAACCCAAACTTCTCAAGTATAACCGTATTAACCCATTCCAATGTACCCCTTCCTTAAAAAGATTACCAATCAGTCTCTGTTAAAATATCTCTGGTCTCTCCAACAGGTCCAAGTGGCTATCCAATCCAATGTCCAGGTTGTCTGACCAACTCCACCCTCCATGCTTTATCATCCATTCCAGCCCAACAACCTGGTTTTTGTCAAAAGTTCCAGAAAAAAGGACTAACTCCTGCCTGGAAGGGACCACTTCTCATCATCCTCACCACTCCAACAGCAATCAAGGTTGATGGGATACCAACTTGTATTCACCACACCCAAGTCAAAAGGGCCACAGAAACTGACCTAACTCCTTGAGTTTGTGTCATCGACTGTGCTGTGGCAGCAAGGGACCCAAATATCCACTCCCTCATTCAACAAGGGAAAACAGCCACCATTCAGTCAACTGAACTGCAACCAAGGACTCCAAGAACCTTCTCAAAGTCACCTTTTGACATACATCTAAATCGTGAGAATCAAACAGACTGATTGCTAATTTCATTTTAAATGCATTGTATTCATCCTCTACCTCTTGTTTTTGTAATCCCACTTGTTTTGAGTATTGGTGTAGGACTACTTACTGTAGCTCCTGCAGATTGAAAATATGGTGAAAAGTCCCTGTTAATGCTATCTTATCTCCTAATGCATAGAATGTGTTACTGCATTACTGTGCTCACAATAAATTTAACTTGCTTTATTCTACTTGAAGAGTCTAAAACATCCTATACTCTTTCTCCCTAACCTCTTTCACAACAGGAGAGGTCCTAGCTATTCAAAACTGGACCCACGGTTCACTTTCAGTCTAGTTTAAGGTAAACCTTCCTGACCTGCTACAAATAAAAAAAGAATGTCTATCTGGAAACCTGTACGGTAGACAAAACCCTTACTACACTGAATCATGTATATAGTGGGCAACCCCCAATTATGTAAGGGATGTAAACTTTTATCTCTGCCCCAGTAACCCCACTGACTGTAGTTGTAATCAGGAAAATGACTTCTTTTGCCCAGACTGAATATGCATCACCATTGCAACTTATATTGGGGGACCTAATGACACATCTGAAATCACCCTTTGGTTGAATGCTAGCCCAGAATAAAGGTTACTAATACTCTCCATTCTACCTGGAGTACAGGAAATATCTGGGGTATATGACTTTATATGAGTGGTTATGACCATGGTGCCTTATTTACTATCCGACAGTGCACGTTTGTCTACAAAGCCAAACCAATAGGGCTGTTGGCAGAACTGAAAAATCCCTTGTTTGGTTACTACCAGCTTCTGCTCTGCTTCAGCCTCTGCCTTCTACCAACCAAGCCACTATCCCAGGTTCACCTCAACAGCTCCCAAGTTCATCTTGACTGCTTCCAAAATTGGCCCTCCAACCCTCTAGTCTTTTTCCTATAATAACTAATATGCACCATCTGCTTAACACTATGCCCCTGCTGGCCTCAGATTACAGGCTCTACTTAAAACCAAAACCCCCATACTATGTGGACCTAGGAATTGAAACTCCTATCATTAGCAATGCAAACAAAAGTAAATGTTCTCCAGAAATGGTTCACATTACTCTTGATGATGTAACTGCTAAAGCCTCCTGCCTTGTAAATCCAGGTTTCAATCTAATAGCATCTCCATTCTCTGATATTTGTAACTTATCTCTCACCCTAACCATGGCTGAATCCATGGCCTATGTGACCCCTGCCAACACCTTGTTAACTAGTTCTACAGGTCTAACAAAATGTGCTACTACCAAAAAGTTAATTAATCTGTCTACTTTATATATTACTGTTCATGTGCTACCTCAGGTTTATGCTTACAGTGGTCCCGAAGAAGCTCTTCTACTCAATCCTCCTGGTCTTCCAATTGTTCATTCAAAATGTGCCATTCCCTTGTTAATACCTGCCTTAGTTGGGCTAAGTGTAGCAGGAACAGCTGCCAATGCAAATGCAGCTGCTCTGGTTTGTGCAGAACTGGGTCTATGAACCAACTCCTTGAACAGGTAAAATCTCTGGCTTAAGTTGTCCTCCAAAATCATAAAGGCCTAGACTTACTTTTCCTATCCCAAAGAGGACTCTGTGTAGCCCTCGTAGAAGCTTGTTGCTTCTATGCCAACAAGTCAGGGATTATTAAAAACACCCTCCAGAGAGTCTGAGAAAATTTGGACAAATGACAAAAAGAAAGAAAACAAACTAAATCCTTATTCCAATCCTTATTCAGCTGGAACCCATGGCTAACACTGTTATTACTGGTCTAGTTGGACCCCTCGTACTTCTTCTCCTTGGTTTGCTCATAGGGCCCTGCATAACAAATTAAATTATTCATCTTGTCAAACAACGAATCAGTACTGTAAAACTTATGTATATGAGACCCCAGTACAATAATATACTTATGACGATGACTCAATGCATTGACTCATGAAAAACTAAAAGGGGAAATGAAATATCTATCTGCAAAACCTACAATAGCCTGTAATAGCTTGCTTGACATAGTAACTCCATTTTGTAACAGATCTTCCATCTTAACCTAGAAATGACCTCCTTATGTAACTTTCCCATAATCACACTGCACACCCACATTCCTGTTCTCCTCAGTGCTTGGAAACTCCCTAGTTGCAAATTCTGTATGTAATCTAACTGTCCAATGTTTTGCCAAGAAAATGTAAATCAAACTGTACAGTTTTTGTAATTTTGGCCTTTACATACCCTCTACTTATTCTGTTCGGGGCCAAGAGTTCTTTGAAAACTAGTCCACTCATGGTCACTGGCATTAATAAAGGACTCACAATCTGACCCTCTCTGTGTGTTGGCGTCTCCTTTCTTGCTATCCAGCTATAACAACATGATATTGGACTAAAAGGCAGCCAGCTTGTAAAAGATGACCATATTGTTTAGAATAGTTATCTCCACCATGTGTCTTATGTATTCACTAAAAGTACTCTTTGTTGGTTCATCAGATCTATGGTAGCCCCCTACACAGTGAGTGAGTCCTGGACCTTGTTTTTCTTGCCATGCCCTGTTTATTGTTTGTTCATCTGTGTTTTTGCACACAGACAGCCTGGAACTCAGCAAAGATGTAGGCGAACCCTATGCAATTTGCATATTTCTAGAGATCTTTTATATATAGCTGCTTCCTTTCCTTCACTCTTCCTTGCACATTCCACAACTCTGCCTCCCTGAGTCCTAATCATCAGCTCCTCCAACTCAGAGAAGCCATGAACGTTATTTGGCTTCTACCTTCCTGCATCCACAGCCCAGAAATTGCTTACAGGCAGAAAGTTCATGCAATCACACTAACAACCTCATTTGTTTCAGTTCTCCCAAGAATCACAGTCATGAACCCCATTTGTCCAATGTCTGATAACAGTTATTTTATATATGCTTCCTGTGTTCTACTTGCATTTGCAGTTTAAGTTTGACTGTTGTAACTCCATCATGGCCAGAAATAAAAATCTGATAGAGAAGAATGGGAATATAAAGCAATATAAACAAAGCAAGCAGAACTCACTCAAGATAAAATAAAAATATACCAAACATAAAAATATAAGCTATATACTAAAATACATGCATTTGCTTCTCTCCTCAATCCTATACCTTAGATAGCATTTGTATTGTTAAAAAAAAAAAAAGATTATGAAAAAGAGAATGTAGGAAGTATCGCTCAGGTTCAAAATGTTTGAAGAATAAAGACGTCATATGTATATGAGTCAGAAGACATTAAAATGGTACTATTTTGGTAGATTTAAGCCTAAAATAAGCCATGTTTTTTTCTTATATGTTTAAAGTATAACAGCAATGTAATAATATGAAAAGTTAACCATTTACTTTATATTATCTCAGTATATTTTTCTTAATTAGATGTACAAATGCTTGCCTTCTCAATTAGATTAAATATTTTACCTGACTTACTAATCTAATAGTATCAAATTAATTTTTAAAATGATTTATGCCATATATATAGCTTTGGCATGATAATAGCAAATAGTGATTGAGTCTATTTTACATTTTTGACAAATTATGTTATTACTTCTTATCTCTTAAAATATAATAAGCCAGATGCATTACAACCATAAAATAAAACTGAAATTTTTAAAAAGTGTTTCTTCCTGAAATGTAAGGCATTTTCTTTCTTTTTTATTAAATTTGAGTTGCAATAAAATTAGTCTCAAGTAGGCTTTTTAGAAGAGTGATAATAAAATTCTGTAATAGGACAATGACAGAATGAGACAGGCTTGAGGCACATTTGAGAGATACATAGGTGTCCTCAGGAAGTGACTGAAAAATATGAAATATAGTGAGAAAAGTAGGAAAGCATGGTAGTTAAAATCATATCCTTGAGTGTCAAATGAAATTGGGGTAAAATTTAAACTACCACATGACAACAGTAAGATCATAGAATAGTTGAGACAATTAAATGAGGTAACGTTCCCAAAACACTTAATGAGCTCTGAATTGTAGTGACTGTTCAATAAAAGGTAGATATTGCATTTATAAAACTAATGATTGGTGGTGGTGGTGGTAGTCGTAGTAGTGGTGGTGGTGGTGGTGATGGCAATTAGAAAACAATTGAAGGCTTTTCTTTTAGGACATGAGGCATAAAAATAAACTGAATTTAGAGATAAATTGTCATAAATGCCTGTAGAATATCAGAATTAATCTAGAAAAGAGATTAAATCTGGGGATAAAAATTTGAGGTCACCACTGAGTAGGTAATATCTAAAGTTATTACACAAAGCAAGTGTGTAAAAATGAGATTAAAATGACCAAGCATTGACAGTGATTACATTTAAGAAGAGTTTATATGGAGTCAGAAATTTTAAAAATAGAAGATGATATTATCAGAAAAGCCAAGGAAAAATAATTTATTGATTAAAAGAAGATTAAAGTACCAAATTATGAAGAAATTTCAATAGAGTGAAGACTGAGAGGTAATCTTTGGGTTTGGCATTCAAGAGATCCCATTAATTATCACAAGAGCCAGTTTTTTGAGTGGAAATGAATAAAGATAAGGTAATTTTGTTGAGGACTGAATAAAAGGTACAAAAAAGAAGATAGCAAAAATAAATTAATCTTCAGAACATTCTTCCTGTTAACCCTATTTGGTATGTGAGGAAAACAAAGGCACAGAGAATAATATATTTATCCAGATCCATATTTCATAAGATGTGGAACCAGTATTAAAATCCTGTTCGTTTTAGAGCAGTTGAAATCACAACTCTCATGAATATATTCTATTTGAAATTAATTTTTAACAAAATCAATGTATTCACCTATAATGAAAAACAAATGAATTTCTCATTAGCTTATAGACAATGTTCTAATCTATCATATATTAACTTCAGAGAAAAGTGAGTGACTTTTAAGAGGAGAAATTTTTCTAAAATCCTGACAAAAATCTCATTTAGTCACAGGAAAATATTTAGATCATAAGATGGTTTTACTGTGGGTGCCACGCCACAAAACAAATTTTTTTTGTAAACAGGGAAACTACTAACATCATTGGTCAAATAAAACTATTTCTATAGTTTTTAACATTGTAGCATATTAGCTTTGAATGTGCCCCTTGACATGCATAATACAGTTCAATTAAATGGCACCTCTTCTCTTGGGGATCATAAAAGTAGCTATTCCCAGCTACTTTTTATTCTTGCCCTTCCTCTAGCCCAGAAAGTATATTCAACCACAGTTATTATGGTGATAAGATTATTTCCCCAGAATTGCTCTTAGAGATTAAATGATTAAATCTCACAGATGACTTGTAGGAGTCATTTTATTGGCTAAACTGTTTTAGGATTTCTTTAACTTATCAGACCTGTGTCAGACCAGTTACTAACCTCCAGAGCATTCAAGTGCCAGAATCTAACTTACTCCTAAGATTCTTTCATTTGCTAGGACCACAGCTAAATATATGGTATACTATACTGTTTGTAGTGAAGAAAAATGTGAGAAGATAAGGGGATAGAGATGGAGTACTTCAATTTTCTCAAAAAATTTTATACGTAAAAATTTTTTTTTAATTTTTTTAAATAAAGTTGTACAATGGGCATTTTAGAAATAGATGCATACTATTCTCTTTGAGGTACCTGGGCCCTTTGTATGCTTAAAGGGACACACAGACCCTAGGATTAATACTTCAGTGTCTAAGCAAGTATACTATTAAGTAATATTTGGTGTCTGATATTAAAAAATAAACATTAACCTTAACTTACACATATATAGAATGATATGACACACAAACATTTTCTATGTATACACAATCTTATTAGATCCTGCCAATAATGTTTTTAAAAAATCTACCCTCCCAAAAAGAGATCAATCTTAAATAACTTAATAAGCAACATTTACCTAAATCATCAAGGAGATAATTCACTCTCTAAGTTTATCTAACATATATAGGTTAAGTGCCAACACTTCATGCCAGGCACTATGCTAGGCAGCAAAGATTCAATAGTGAACAAAATAGACAAACTTCCTGCTATTGTGAAACTCATAGTTTGCAGACTGGGAAAGAGAAGAAAAACAAAAAACAAAAAAACAAGTACTAGAACACTGAATGGAGAGAAAGAGAAAGGGAACAAAACTTAAGTACTAGGAACTCAGCTGCCGGGGGGAAATAAATTAGGGTAGGAGGTAAAAAGCATATATTGGGGATGAAGTGAGTGAAGTAGATGAAGTTACTATTTAATATGACTATCGATTAGTCATCTAGATGAGAGGAAGAGTGAAGAGGAGAAAATGAGATTGGTCTCTGAAAAGATTTTTTTTTTTTTTTTTTGAGCTGGAGTCTCACTGTGTCATCCAGACTGGAGTGCAGTGGCCGCTCCCGGCCACCGCAACCTCGACCTGCTTGGCTCCGGCGATCCTTCCGCCTCAGCCTTCTGGGTAGCTGGAATTACAGGCGCACGCTACCACGCCCGGCTGATTTTTTGATTTATTGTAGAGATGAGGTCTCGAACCGCGGGCTCAGGCAATTCACTCACCTCAGCCTCCCAAAGTGCGGGATTAGGCTGAGCCACCGAGCCGGCTTCTGAAAAGATTTATGAGTTTACTAGAAGACAAGAATTATAAATTTAAAGTGAAACCAACCATCATCGTTGTGGTTTTTCAGCAGAGTCAGAGAACTAGAGGCAGTAAACTAGAAACAGAAAAGATTGGGATGCTTAATATTTCGATTATAAATGGAGTGCCACTATTGATTTAGCATAATCTTCAAGATGAACTTGGCATTGAGAATCTTACATGGTTGTCAAGGTGAAGAAATTCAATGAAGTGCGGGTAAATGGAGAGTTGCAAAGGTCCCTGGCGAGTGTTGAACGCGATGTGATTCTGCCCAGTGCTCTGAATGTTAAAGTGAAAATCTTACATGGAATGGAAGGCATGATTATTATGGTAGAAACTGTGAAGGAGTGGAGAGTCTAGGTTATTGAATGTATTATCTACATGGATATCTAGATCACCCAAATTATGAAGCCATGGATAAAGTTGATTACAGAAACTAAAATCTTCACAGAAAGATGAGCTCTCTAGGTGGACTAAAATGTTAATGGAGAGCAGTCTGCATAAATTGATGTATGTACTATTGGAATGCAATTTCAAGCAGTGGGCTTTTAGAATGGTCTAGCAGTGACAATAAGAACAAAAAGAAAATGTCTCTGTTCCAGTCTCAGTCCTGTGACAATGGTGTAAATCAGCCACCATTTAAGAGAGCTAGTAGTGCAGTAGAGGCAATAGGTTAGGTTTCATTTAGGATGATACATTAAAAACTTCCAGGGAAGAAGGTGAGGGCATAGAGAATTCTGTTCTTGATTGATTATACCTTTCAGAAGACAAAGTGTGTGGTTTGACATGCCTAGCAAGGGGAGAGGAGAAGAGCCATGTAAGTGATATACACAATCGTTCAAGAAGAAAATTAATATGATAACCCAGAAGTTACAGGCTTCTTGATTTCTGATATAAAAAGAATGATTGTGGAGACAGGTTGTGGAAGTGAGGCTGTTTAAGTTGAGGTGGGATGAGATGGATGTATGAGGATGCTTCTTTCCAAGGAGGTATTTAATGGAAATTTTTCAAAATATAAGCATCAGAATGCTGGAAAAGTGCTTCTTTAATGCCAAACTTGAAGTAACTCATCCTTTTGTCTCTGTGGCCATAGTCTACAGAAAATTAGGAAACAAGAACTAATTATCTTGCCCAGAGAAAGGTGGGAAGAGCTGCCGATGACTAGGACAACAGTCAGCATTTAGAGGGAAAAACTCTAGAGAAAAGAGAACTATTCTACACTCCATGTCCCAACCAATCTCCCTGGTCCTCTATACTATTGTGGAAGAGGCAGTTCCTATTCTCTTGCATTGGCACTCAAGCAGAAATGCTCAAACACCAGGAGGCTTCTTCTCACTCCTCCATTGCCAAAACACCAGGAGCTCCGGGAAATGAGGATTTCATGTCCTCATCTCTGACCCCATCACAGAGCTTTTCCCCAATCCTTAGAGGACAACCTCTGTGCACAAATGAGGTTTGTATTAAAATATTCAAGTGGGAATCATGTGTTTAATAGAAGGATATGATTTATTTGATTATGCATTCAAGCTGCAGTTATAATACAGATCCTTGCCAAGAACAGCATTTTTTTTCACTTGATAGAGAATGTAAAAATTATTTCCGAGTTCTTCTGAATCATTATTCTGAATCACACTCAGCTTTTATTTTGTCATGCAAGTTAAAGTTTCTGAAGTACTTTCATTAAAAAAGCATTCATTTATCACTCTGCTAGCCTATATATTTCTTTAACTGAGGAAAACAATTTGACCACATTACTGTGAAATAATGATATGTCACATTTTCACCTTAAAATGAAACTATTTGTCATCTTTATGAATATGATCAATCATTGCATTCTTATTTTTAATCTAATTTAGGGAGATTCTCTAATAATTTTACCTTTCATAATACTTGTTGTAATCTTTTCTGAGGCAGCATTTAGCAGCAATTTTGGTTCAAGATTGTTTTAATGCTATTTATTTTCAAACTGTATTTACCAAAGGGATGTAAGAAAAATGGTTATATCATATCGACACATATATGGTTTTCTAAAAGATAACTCACATTCATCATTGTCCATAATAATCAAAGTTTATGTAATAATTATACTAATAGTTAACATTTATTAAGCTGATATTAGATACCATATCAACTGCTACTTGTTGTAAATGGAATAATTCCTGTAATGCTGACAACCACTTCTTGAGGTAGGTACTAATATCATCTACATTTATCAGACAGGAAATAAGGTCAGGAGAGATCAGTAATTTTTTTCCCGAGCTTTTCATAGCTAATTAGTATCAGAGACAGGATTTTAATTCATGCATTTTGTTTCCAGGGGCTATGTTCATGAATTCTATTGAATTAGGAAGAAAACCAAATACATGTTTGAGGTCAACAAATGAGTGGAAGAAATCCTAAAATTCAGAGCTAAAACCAAAAAATGATCAAAACCAAGATGGTAACTAAAGACAGGATATATCAAACCACACAACTAAATTTAAATTGGCACTATTTGGCTATTGAAAACTGCCTTTCAAGAACCAAAACAATGACTTTCAAATTAATGCTTCAGTTTATTTTAAAAGAATACACTTAAAAAAAAATACTCTCTCTAACCACAGTCATATTCTTCCATATTATTGAATGCAAAGATGATAATATGTGTGTCCTTTTACCATGGTAACGATGAAAATGGAGAGTTTTTTAAAAAATTCATAGATTTACTCATAGTAGACATAATGGCTGATATAGAAAAACAAAATTTTTGGTAACAAAATTGATGAAAAGAGTTTGTTGATCAATATGCATGAAATTGTATGTGTCTCCAAGGAGTAAAACAAGAGCTCATATTCAGGTCAAGAGTTCAGGGACTAATTCCCAGATCTGTTGTAATCTAGTCAGTCACTTTATGCAAACTATTTCACCTGTTAGGATCTTTGGTTTTCTTTACTTAAAAATAAGTGCGTTGATGGTGACTTTTTCACTTTAAATATTATTAATCCATCTTCAACTTAAAAAAATTAGTTCTTTAAATACAAGGTTGTCATATATTCTTTAGGATGTGTAGATACTTAGTGACATGAGATGACTGATCTAATTTATGAAAAATCTATATTAATTTAATCAATAAACTGTAATTTCTGAATAAAAATTGACCTAGGAAGTAAATGTTCCCAAAGCAACATTAATCATTAGTAATAAGTAATTTTATTTTATGAAAATGAGTTTAATAGTGATTGGAGGAAATGTGACTCTCTGAGGAAGTCTTTATGTGAGATTGTTGTCCCAGTGAACAGAGAAATATTACAATTTGGATAGCAACAATGTATATTTCCTTGAGTTACTTTCATTTATTTCTCTTTTTCATTGTTAGCATAGTCCCATGTCCACCAAATTGTCATTTCAAATTTCGATGTCCGCTTAGCTTGATATACTGGTCCAGAAGCCAGAAATCCTGGACCTCTACTCCTCGTTACCATTATACTTTCCAGATTCTTATTTTTCTTTGGTTCTAAAAGGAGTTTGATTAATATGCCTAATTCAGTGTGAATATGAAAATATATACTCTGAGGCATGAGAAATATATTTTAGAAACCAAAAGTTGCAGCATTATTTTGTTCATTCATCACTCAATTATCAAAAACAACACTTACTGAGTACTTCCAATTTACAAGATCTGTGCCCCCAAAACAGCAATATGGTTCCTAGTCATGTTGATCTCTCCATTGAATTAGAGAAATTAACTGTGATTAAAATTCAGTGTGATAAATGCAAAAATAGAAGTAGGTAAAATACACAGCATCAACAAATAATTGTTCCTAACTCTTTTTTGGTGGAAAAGAGATGGTTAAGAAAAGTTTTCTGAAAAAACTAGTTTTGAGTTGGAATTTGAAATGAAAAGAAATTTTCCCAAGAGACAAAGGAGAAAGGGAATTTTTGGTAAGGCAATAACTGTGAAAATAGCACAATTCAGAGATGTGCAATCACTTTCTCATTGCAGAGGCTTCCAGGTTGATAGGAAGTGGCAGAGGATGAAAGTGTGAAAAGTTTTTCCTTGTGGGTGATGAAGACTCAATACTTTTTGTGTGCAAGTGTTACGATCTGATAATATGTTTTAGAAAAAGTTGTGAAATAAAGGCAATAGAGGCTATATAATAGGGAATGCAAAAGTCAACTGGAGGCAGTGCTATGAACATGGTGCAATGGAAACGTGAAGCTTCAGCACACACATATGCCTGGCAGGACGTAAGCAATGCTTGGAAAAGAAGACCTGGAGTCTGCAAGCAGATGGGTGAATAGGTGAGCAGGTGTGGACAAAGATGGGTCAGGGCTGACACACCAAGCTCTGCAAACAGATTGTGCAATAGTGTAAGTATTACATGCAGTTGTTTACATGTTGTTATGTTCTTTCTGAGTGCAAAGAGATTTAATTGGTATTCCTAGAATTGGCTTCAATTATTCTTTAAACAACAGCAACAAAACCCAAAAAGAATCCAGTTACTGACAGTGTCTACTGCTTTGTATTGAACTGCTACCAGATCACATTCTTCACCTAATCTCTACTGTAAGCAAGGACAGTAATGTACGTAGTTAAATGAGATCAGGGGATTAAAAGTAGACCCTTCATCTGCACTGGTTATGGCTCATCTTCTTTCTTCTACAACTAGACATGTGTATCTCTTGACTGATAAGATAATTTTTGACCATGTTACAGGACAAGATACTGAATTCTTTTTTGCATGTCACTTCCTGCTTATATTTCCAAAATCTACACAGTATCCAGAGTTTGAGAATGTATAAAAGCAAGACAAGTTAATAACTTGAGTCCTCTTCTTTTTGTTTGTTATTGAAAAATGTTTCTATGCTGCCTTTATTTATTGTTAAACATCTTTATTACACATAATTCACATACCATACACTTAACCCATTTAAAATGTACGATTCAATGGTTTTCAGTGTAGTCACATACATGTGCGATCATCACCAGAGTCAACTTTAGGAAATTTTAATTGCCCAAAAAGAAACCCTGCACCCTTTAGCTATCTCCACTCTCCTCTTCCATGCTTAAGAAGTCACTAATCTACTTTCTGTTTCTATATATTTCTGTATACTGTGCTTCCACATGAATGGAATAATACAATACATGGAGTTTTGTGAATATTTTCAAGCTTTATCCAAGTTGTATAATATATCAGTATTTTAATCCTTTTCATGATCAAATAATATTCCATTGGATGGATATGTGGCATTTGTTTCTTCATTTGCCTTTTGATCAACGTGTATGTTTCCACCATTTAGCTATCATGAATAATACTGCATAAACATTTATACACAAGTTTTCATGTGGACATTTTGTCTTCTTATTTTGAAATTTTTTTAAGTGCAAAAACCATGCAATTAATGAACCCTACCTTTTTTGTAAGGCAGTTTAGCAGTGTCTGCTTTTATTTAAGTATGATCATTTAATGTTTTACCATGTAATCCAGTAGGGCTTATCAAATATCTCCTTTCATTCAGTCTCCTCCCTAAAAGATTTCTGGCATGTTACTTACTTAATGAACATTTGCGTAGTGCTCACTATGTGATAGGCACTGCACGTAGCTTTTTAAGAAATATGAATCTTTATAAGAATACTATAACTGGTGTGTTACCATTCTCGTATTACAGAGAAGAGAAAATGAGGTAAAAGAGAAATAACTGGTTCAACACCACAAAATGCTAAGTAGTACCCTAAATTCAGTCCTAAGTATGACTCCAGAGACTTCGCACTTAACCATTACACTAACCAGAAATTATCTCTCAAGCCAGGCTCCGCGGCTCAGCCTGTAATCCCATGCCTTTGGGAGGCTGAGGTGAGTGGATTGCCTGAGCCCGCGGGTTCGAGACCCGCCTGGGCAGTGAGACCTCATCTCTACAATAAATAAAAAAAAAAAAATCAGCCGAGCATGGTAGCGCGTGCCTGTAATTCCGGTTACTTGGAAGGCTGAGGCGGAAGGATCGCCGGAGCGCAGCAGGTCGAGGCTGCGGTGGCCGGGAGCGGCCACTGCACTCCAGTCTGGGCGACAGAGTGAGACTCCAACTCAAAAAAAAAAAAAAGAAAAAAAAAGAAATTATCTCTAGTAGTTATTTTTTTAAATAATATTTTTATTTTAGAACAGTTTTATAGTCACAAAAAACTGAGGCCTTATATATCCTCCATCCAGTTTCCTCTATTATGAACATCTTGGAATTGTGTATTACTTTTGATACCACTAATGAACCAATACTATTATATTATTGATGAAAGTTCACCCTTTGTCCAAGTTTCCCTAGTTTTTCCCTAATGTCCATTTTCTGTCAAGGATTCCATCCAGGATATCATGTTACATTTATCTATCATTTCTCCTTAGGTTCTTCTTGGTTGTGACTTTTTCTCAAACTTTCCTTGTTTTTTGTGAATTTGACACGTTTTAGAACCACTGAGGCACTTTGTAAAATGTTCCTTGTTTGGGATTTGTCTTATATTTTTCTCATGATTAGACTGGGGTTATGGGTTTTGGGGAGTAAGACCACAAAGACAAAGTACCATTTCCATCACATCATTTCAAGAATACATACCATCAACACGACTTATCATCATTCATATTAGCCTTGACCACCTGGTTGAGGCAGTGTTTGTTGGTTTATCCACAGTAAAGTTACTCTTTTTCCTCTTTTCCATTTT
Organism: Cephalopachus bancanus; assembly: GCA_027257055.1. NCBI lineage: Eukaryota > Metazoa > Chordata > Mammalia > Primates > Tarsiidae > Cephalopachus > Cephalopachus bancanus. The sequence continues at coordinate 2,542,014 of JAPVLO010000303.1, forward strand.
ATAGTCTTTGAAAGTAAGTCACTATGAACACCTCACATTGGAGTGATGAGTCACAGACCACCTCCTTGAGGGTGAAATGCTATTTAAACTACTTGGAATTCTTTGTCTCTTTTTTGCCTATTTACTTATTCAATAATTTGTGTAAAACAAAATGGACCCATGACATTTTTTATAGTTTGGATTGTAACTCACTTTGCTACACGGTGTATTTACATATTTATTTACACTCAAATTGTTCCAGCCTTGTTTACTGGGAACTTTCAGCTGATCACTGTGTCGCTTTGACATACATTGGTGTGTGTGTGTGTGTGTGTGTGTGTGTGTGTGTGTGTGTGTTTGAATACTTTGTATTCTATCACCACAAGATGCCACAGACTCATCCTATATATTTCCTACTTGGCCCTATAATCAGCCATTTCTCCAAGGACACTTGGTTCCTTGTCTTAGAGAATGGTATTAAAAACCAAGTTATAATCTGGGTGTACAGTATGCTCATTTCTTCTTGAGTGTCCTTGCATCTAGGTCCTCTCAGCTGACAGAACAAGGAAATATATAGGCAAATATTAACAAGTGTGTATACACATATGTATAACAATTTCAAAATGCAACCATCTGTATTTATATTAAGCTAAATAAGAGTTCATACTGATATCTACAACTGTAATTCATTACCACATGAATCATTATTCTTTCACCAATACTGCACTTTGTTGACTACTGTAGCTTTACCATCGATCTTGAAATTGGATTGCATGAGTTCTCCAACCTAATATTTGCTCAGTATTGTGTTAGGTATTCTAAGTTGCTGCCTTTTCATCTAAACTGAAAAAACTGTTTATTGATGCCTATTAAATATCTCATTGGGATTTTGATAGTAATTGTGTTGAATCTTTTGATCAATTTAAGGAGTGTTGCCATCATAACAATATTAATTCATTTTATCCATGAGCATGAAAATTTTTTTAAAATTTACTTTGGTCCTCTTTCATTTTGTTCATCAGTGTTTTGTAACTTTCAGTTTATAAGTCTTAGAGTAACTTTTGTTAAATTTGTGCCCAAGGACTTTAGTTTTTTGATGTTATTGTAAATGAAATGGCATTGTTAATTTTATTTTCAATTTTATATTAATAGCATGTAAAAATATAATTGATATTTAACCCAATCTTGTATCCTGTAACTTTGCAGAATGTGTTTACTTATTATAACAAGTTTAGCGATTTACTTAGGATTTTCTATGCACACAATTACATCATCTACAAGTAGAGATAGAGTTTTTCTTTTTCTTTTTTTTCCAATTTGAATGCCTTTTATTTCATTCTCTAACTCTGTGTACATTGAAGCAGATCTTCAAATACTCAGGCAGCTCATAACTCTGTCTTAGCCTTCACTTTCTGCTTGTAAAAGGCTTCAAGTTCTCTGGGCTTACCCCACACAACCCAGCTGATGTGTGTAACTTTCTAGATTTCCAGGAGTATGTCAGGACTTTTCAAAGCCTCCTGTAGATATCTTTTTCTCTAATATATTTTTTAAGGTTATAGTTTACCTCAACTGGTATTACAATCTCAGGCAGCCCTGGTGTTAAACAATTGTCAGTGATAATTTTTATCTAACACCTTGCATATGGGAACTTTCTCACAGAATGAATTCTAAGTCATGTCAAATAATATCAACACTACTACAATTGGTCTCTTCTAGGGAGCTGTCAGACATAAGAAAAAGTGACAATGTTCTGGAGACAGGCCTTTCTGAACAGCTTCAACTCCAGTCTACCTCTTCCATAGGCTGCAAGACTGCTGGTTCTCTCAGCTACTGTGATTGTAAGCTGCTTATTTTCGAGTCTACTGAGGATCTGAAAGGAGAGCAGTGGGAGTAGATCAATTGAAGAGGTCACAAAATCCACTGTTCCTACTAAGATTTGGCAACATTTCTTGATTAAACGTTTACAGAATATTGCAAATCTTTGATTAATTTCCAGGATCCTGTAAAATTTGAAACTTTATTTTAGCTTTTTTATTTTCCAAACATTTTGAATAGGTTCAAAGAACAAGTAATTTGGTATTAATTTTGATATACAATTTTTAAAAATCACTTAAAAGAATTTTATAAAGAAGACAATTAGAATGGCTTAAGGAGTTGAGAGCATCAACCAAATTAGGAGTTATCTCCAACTTGTCTTTTATTCAGCTGTTTCATACCCGAGCCCCAGTAATGCCTTCATCTTCTGTGAACACACCAGGCATATTGCCATCTGAGAAACTTTTGTACTTCATGTCCGCTCTGATATTTTCATGGCTTGTTCTCTCAACTACATTCAATTATTTGCTCAAATGTAATGACTTCAGAGAGGCTTCTGTGGTCATTAATCTAAAATATCTTTTACTCTATTTACCATCTTACACTGCTTTATTTTTTTTCTTTTTAGTGCTCATTACCACCTCATACTTATCAGTGTATTTTCAGAAACTAAAAGAATGTTTGTCATATAAGAAAGTAATAAAATTCATTGCTTAAATTAAATATATAAAAGAATATAACCAGTATTGTTTCTGCAAACTTGCATTATAACACTCTGGTTGAAATCAGAGTAGTAATAAAAGATATTTTATATTATCATTTATGGAATTTAAGCACACCCACTAAAAGAAAATTGAAAAAGTAAAGAAAGGAATAAGGTAAAAAATTTACAAGAAGAAAACAAGTCACATTAGCGATTATACTTTCTTCCAGACAAAAGCAAAGTTAGCATTCATGTATTTCTTTCAAAGTCTTTTAAATATGCAAACAACAGTAATACATTTGAGATTATAGAAACTTTTTTTTATGTTTTTATTTTTAAAGATGTGGGGTACAATTCAGATTGAGGTATACAAATTATTCTTCATAAAGTTTTTAATTATTTTATCTAGAAATAAATCTGCAAATTGTTCACAAGCAATTTTTATTTTTCATGTAACACAATTCTGATTTTTCACAATTACATGTAAAGTTTTGATAAGCATTGATGCATCATTTTGCATAATCATTCACATATAATAAGGTTAATTTCTTAAACAGAATTTGAGGAAATGACATTTTTATATGGTCCTTTAAATTTATTACCAAGCTGCTTTCTGGAAATACATTATCAAATAACATTTTCAATGGCAGTATATAAGACAGCCTGTCTTATAACATTCTTGTCAATATCCAGCAATAAATTATTACTTTCATTCAACCTTTGCCAATTTCACAGAAGAAAAATATTATATTTTTATTTACTTTATCATTCATACGATTATTTCCTCATTGTCATATTATTATATACTCTTTTTATGTTATACTTAGAATTATTCGTTGGCTATCTGCCTTCCCATCCAAATGTAGTCCCATATAAACAGAAACTACATACAGACCACTGTCTGTATTTTCAACATCTAGCACCAGACTAGAAGAACAACAGACACTCAGTTGCAACACTATTCACAAAAGCAAAAACATGGAACTAACCATGCTGCCCATCAAAACTGGACTAAATGAAAAAAGTGTGATACACAATGGAATATTACACAGCCATAAAGAAAGACAAACATATGGACTTCACAGCAAGAAGGATGGATTTAGAGTCTATCATACTCAGTGATTTATCACAGAAACAAAGAACAGAGCACCGCATGTTCTTACTCATAAGCAGACCCTGAACATTGACAATAATACTATAAGAAAGGGATTGGCAATAGCGGGATACTGCCAGGGTGAGTGGTGGGGACTCAACATCAATAAGGGTACCTAATCTCAAACCAGGCAAAGTGGAGACCAAAGGGAGGCCCAAACCTTACCTGTACGATGACCACTTGTGTACCTAATCCTGAATTGTACCCCATATGTTTAAAATAAAATAATAAAAAAACTCAGTGAATAAATTAATGAAAGATGAGTGAATACAAATTATGTTTTTAACTGTCTCGTTTTTGTTGAAATACCTAGATCACTTATGTACCCAATCCTGACTTGTATCCTATATCTTTAAAATTAAAAATAAATAGCTAAAAATAAAAAAAGAAATACCTTGCTAACTTCAATTTGCCTTTTTTAAAAAAAAATTTGTGGCATATTAAAAATCATATTAAAGGTATATATTTAAATATACTACAGTCAATAATGTATTTTTTAATTGTAATATTGTCATTGCTTTTATATCTTAGAAAAGCTTTCTCAATTCAAAGATTAGGAAAACTGTCATTCACATTTTTTCCTGGTTTTTATGACTTTTCTATTATTCTTTTTAATTTATGATAATCAAAAATTTAGGATGGAATATACATAGCTAATTTGACTTATTCATATAATTACTCAATGTACTAATATGGCTTATTGAGATATTTCATACTTTTCTCATTGATTTGTGGTTAGCTTAAAGTTAAATTACATTATATAGCTTTAAAATATACAAAATTATTTCACAAACTCTTATTAATAATTATTGAGAGTCAGGGTGGGGGTGCATGAGACCAGCATCTCCCCTGCTCCTCTGGAAGGCTTTGGGTGGGATTGCTGTTCTGAGCATCACTTGGCAACGTGCAGTAAGTGTGAGATGTAGACAGTCTTTGACCTCCAGGTTCCACTTCTAAGCATGTAACACAGAAAATGGTCAGAGAGGCTGACAGAGACTGATGCCCCCAATGTCCACTGTGGCATTATGCATGATGGCTGAAAACCAAAAGCAGCCGTGACGCTCTCTCAGTAAAACAGGGAAGGAAACAAGGAGGACTAGACAATCCATGTCACGTCGCTTTAAGATGATGTTTTGGGACTTTGGAAGCAAGATGGCGATGGCATAGGTGAACTGGTGAGATTCTCTGAATGTGAGTTCCCAAAAAGGCTATTACTTCTCTTCCCCCATCCCCCAGCCCACCACTAACCATGCTGGTGCCAGGCCCGGGAACTTCTGTCCCACGCAGGACCAGATATTGCGCCCCCCCACTGCTGCTGTTCTCCTGCGTGTGTGGTAGTCTCCGGTCCCAGACCCCTCCAGAACCCTCCCTGGCTGCATTGTCTCCAGCCCGGCACCTGGCACCAAGCCGCCGGTCACACAGGGAGGCTCTGGGCACCCACCCCTCAGAGACACTGGTCCCATTCCTGGCTGAAGTACCCTGGGGGGGGCCCAGAGCCACTCTTGCCGCCCACTGCCTGCCCTTTGGAACTTTGGAGATCTGGAACTCCGGGCCCACCCTGGCTGAGGCACTCAGTGTGAAACCCCAAGCTGGGGGACCCAGACAAGTGGAGAAAAACAGATCTGCTTAAACTACCTTGCTATTCTTCAGGCAGAGACTTCCATTGCCCCGCCCACCTATCAACAAACTTTACCTCAGTTCCTAAGGCAACAGCATGAAACAGGAGACAAAGCCCCACCCCTACGCTGCAACAAAAAACAAAAGGGAGAGGCTGGAATCAGAGATCAGAGAAGTGACTCTAGTCAGATCACTTATTTTGACTTATGATTTTATCATTGAAATTGTTGGTTTAGATCACATTTGGTGTTTACCTTCTGACTTACACTGTTTCTTGATTTTATTGGCCTGTCTCTGTGTAGCTATCAGTACTCTTTAGGGAATCTTTCTTACCTGTCTTTCTTCACTTCTTCCCAGCCCTGTGTCTCTTTCTTACCTGATAGTTGGTATGTATATCTGTTTTCCCGCTTGCACTTCTCTTTTTTGCTTATTTTGACTAATGATTTTATCATTGTAACTGTTGGTTTAGATCACGTCTGTTGTTTACTTTCTGACTTACACTGTTTCTCGATTTTATTGGCCTGTCTCTGTGTAGCTATCAGTACTCTTTAGGGAATCTTTCTTACGTGTCTTTCTTCACCTCTTCCCGGCCCTATGTTTCTTTCTCACCTGATAGTTGGTATGTATATCTGTTTTCCCTGTCACACTTCTCTCTTTCTAACTCCCTATTGACCCCCCGTCCTCCATTATTTTCCTCTTTTATACACCCCCTTTTTAAATCTAGGGACCAAGACTACATACTGCTGAATAGACAGATTGTAAAGCAGAGGGAAAAGTGAACAAAACCAGAAGACCCTCATAAGGAAGAACAGGTCACTGCAGAAGAGAAATAAAAGCAACCCCACCTTCCCTCAAAAACAGAATTGAAGAAGGAGAGGGAAAGGGGGAGAGGGAGAAAAATCTACAGAAATGAAGAAAAACCAAAAGAAGAGTATGGGTCTTTCCCACATGCCTGGGAGAGCAGACACTGAGAAAACTGACTTTGGAATGCAAACAATGAAAATCCCCCAGAATGAAGGGTCTCAAACTGCAAATGTAGATATCAAAACAATAATGGAGAGATTAAAAAGAATTGAGGAGACACAAGAAGAAACTAGGAAGGAGCTGATATCTGAGATAACAGTAATAAAGAATACTGTGAATGAAATAAACAACAAACTGATAAGCATGGAAAGCAGAATTACCCAAGCAGAAGAAAGAATCTCAGAGCTTGAGGACCAAAATATAGAAATAACCCAAATTCTTAAAAACACAGAAAATAAGCTCAAAAAAGACAGAACAAAACCTTCAAGAGATGAGTGTCTACCTCAAGATGCCTAACCTAAGAGTAATAGGACTCCCTGAGGCAGAAAGAGAAACAGAGACCACATTGGAACAAACTTTCCATGAGATCATTCAAGAAAACTTCTCTTATCTAATCAGTGATGCAAAAATTCAAACACAAGAGATTCATAGAACCCCTGCAAGACAACAAATGAGAAGACCAACTCCTAGACACATAATAATTTGCCTAAATAAAGTAGGCACAAAAGAAAAAATCCTAAAGGCAGCAAGAGAAAAAGGCCAGATCATCTACCATGGAAGACCAATCAGAATAGCAGCAGATTTATCTGCAGAAACCCTGCAGGCTAGGAGAGCTTGGAGCCCTATCTTCAAAGTCCTAAAAGATAAACAATTTCAACCAAGAATAACCTACCCAGCCAAGCTAAGCTTCATCGGTAAGGGAGAATTAAAATCTTTCCCAGATATCCAATCCCTAAGAACTTATGCTGCCACCAAACCATCTCTACATGAAACACTTAAGAAAGTATTAAACACAGAAGAAAAGGAAAAAAAGAACAACGTTCTTCACAAGAGTACACAGGGAAAAGAATAAAATATACACAAACCAACCCCAAAACCAAAAGAAAGACCAAAAAAACAAAAAGGAAAAGAAAAAACTAAGTGGAAGAACAACAACTCAATAAGAACTCCATGATAGGGATGAACTCTCACATTTCAATAATTAGTCTGAATGTGATTGGACTAAACGCACCACTGAAAAAACATACAATGACAAAATGAATAAAATATCACCAGGCAACAATATACTGCCTTCAAGAGACCCATCTCACTAGAAAGGACATACACAGACTCAAAGTAAGAGAATGGGAAACAAATTTTCAGGTGAATGGAACACAAAAGAAAGGAGGAGTTGCGATCCTAATTTAAAACAAAATACCATTTAAGCTATCAAAAATTAAAAAAGATACAGAGGGCCACTACATAATGATAAAAGGTTCACTCCATCAACAAGAAATATCTATCCTAAACATATATTCACCCAGCATATGTGTGCCAACATTCATAAAGCAACTTCTAGGAAAACTAAAGAAAGACATTGACTCTAGCACCATAATAACTGGGGACTTTAATACACCACTCACAACCCTAGACAGATCATCAGGACAAAAAAAATCATCAAGGAGATCCGGAACCTCAATGAGACTCTGGACCAAATGGACTTAATTGATACCTACAGAACACTCCATCCAAAGACCACAGAATACACATTCTACTCATCACCGCATGGAACATATTCTAAGATCGACCACATAATTGGACACAAATCAAGCATAAGCAAATTTAAAAGGACTGAAATTCTACCATGCACCTTCTCGGACCACAGTGGAATAAAAATAAACATTGACACCAACAAGGTCCCCCCAAAACCCACAAAGACATAGACACTAAACAGCATGATGCTAAACAACTCCTGGGTCAATGATGACATCAAAACAGAGATCAAAAGATACCAGGAAACAAATGAAAATGAAGAAACATATTATCAAAATCTCTGGGATTCCTTAAAAGCTGTAATAAGAGGGGAATTTATATCCCTACAAACACACATGAGGAAAATGGAAGGAACAGAAATTCACAACCTACCAAGCCACCTAATGAAGCTGGAAAAGCAAGACCACAAAAACCCTAATTTCAACAGAGGAATCCAGATCACCAAAATAAAAGCCCAAATCCAGGACATAGAAGACAAAAAAGATAACAGAAAAAATCAATGAAACAAAAAGCTGGTTCTTCGAAAGAATAAACAAGATCAATGGTCCCCTAGCTAGACTGACCAAGAAAAAACGAGAAAAAAACCAAACAAGCACAATCAGAAACACAAAAGATGAAGTCACATCTGACCCTGAAGAAATACAAAGGATCATTAGAGACTACTACATACACTTGTATGGAAACAAACTTGAAAATCTTAAGGAAATGGAGGACTTTCTGACATCACACAACCTACCTAAGTTGGAACAAGAAGAAATTGAGACCCTAAATAAACTAATAACAATCAAGGAAATCGACTACGTAATAAGAAAACTTCCTACAAAAAAAAAAAGCCCTGGACCAGATGGCTTTCCAGCAGAATTCTACAAGACATTTAAGGAGGAGCTGATACCAATCCTACTGAAGGCATTCCAGGCAATTGAAAAAGATGGAATGCTCCCCAAATCATTTTACGAAGCCAGCATCACATTGATACCCAAGCCAGGTAAAGATTCAGCAAAGAAAGAGAACTACAGGCCAATATCTTTCATGAACATAGATGCTAAAATTCTCAACAAGATCCTAGCAAACCAGATTCAGCAATACATCTCAAAAATCATCCATCATGACCAAGTAGGCTTCATTCCTGGGATGCAAGTCTGGTTCAACATTCGTAAAACCATAAATGTTATTAAATACATCAACAGATGTCAAAACAAAAACCACACGATTATATCATTAGATGCAGAAAACACTTTTGATAAAATCCAGCACCCCTTCTTGATAAAAACCCTTGAACATCTAGGCATATGGGGAACATACCTCAAAATGGTAAAAGCCATCTACGAGAAACCCACAGCGAGCATACTCCTAAATGGACAAAAATTAGAACCATTTCCCCTGAAAACTGGAACAAGACAAGGATGCCCACTCTCACCCCTCCTGTTCAACATAGTATTGGAAGTCCTGGCTTGAGCAATCAGAGAAGAGAAGGCAATCAGGGGTATCCAAATAGGAAAAGAGGAAGTCAAGTTATCTCTCTTTGCAGATGATATGATTGTGTACCTTGAAAACCCAAGAGAATCTGTCAAAAACCTCCTTACACTGATAAAGGCCTTTGGCAAAGTCTCAGGATACAAAATAAATGTACAAAAGACAATCACATATCTCTACACCAATAATAAACAATCAGAAACCCAAATATAAAACACAATTCCATTCAAAATATCCACAAAAAAAATGAAATACCTTGGCATCTTCCTAACCAGAGATGTGAAAGACCTTTACAAGGAAAACTGCAAAACACTGCTCAAAGAAATCAAAGTTGACACAAACAAGTGGAAAAATATTCCATGCTCATGGATCGGAAGAATCAACATTGTGAAGATGTCCATCTTTCCTAAGGCAATCTACAAATTCAATGCAATACCCATCAAATTACCAGCAACATTCTTCTCAGACCTAGAAAAAACAACGCAGGAATTCATATGGAAACACAAACGTCCAAGAATAGCCAGAACAATCCTCAGCAAAAAAAACAAAGCAAGTGGTATCACACTACCACACTTCAAACTTTACTATAAAGCTACAATCATCAAAACAGCTTGGTATTGGTATAGGAACAGTCATATAGATCAATGGAATAGAATTGAGATTCCAGAAGCAAAACTTCAATTTCTCAACCAACTCATCTTCGACAAAGCCTCCACCACCTACCACTGGGGAAAGGAGAACCTATTCAGTAAATGGTGCTGGGAAAACTGGCTGACCACATGCAGAAGATTGAAACAGGATCCCTATCTATCCCCATGCACAAAGGCTAATTCCAAATGGATCAGAGACCTAAATGTAAAATCTCAAACCATAAGAACCTTAGAAAATGAAGGAAATACCCTCATGGAAATCAGAACTGGCATCCAATTCCTGAACAAAACCCAAAACCCACAGCTCATAAGAAAGAAAATAGACAAGTGAGACCTTATTAAACTGGCAAGCTTCTGCAAAGCCAAGGAAACTATCAAGAGAGCAGGGAGACAGCCTACAGACTGGGAAAAAATATTTGCCAACACCAGTTCTGACAAAGGCTTAACATCCTGGATCTACAAGGAACTCAAACGTGCTTAAAAAAAACAAACAAACAACCCCATTATAAAATGGGCAAAAGATATGAACAGACACTTCACAAAGGAAGACATCCGAGTAGCCAACAAACACATGAAGAAATGCTCAACCTCACTAATCATCAGGGAGATGCAAATCAAAACCACACTGAGATACCACCTAACCCCCATCAGAATGGCAATTATCAACAAGTCAAAAAATAACAGCTGCTGGAGAGGGTGTGGTGAAAAGGGAACACTTCTACACTGTTGGTGGGAGTGTAAACTAGTGCAACTTCTGTGGAAAGCAGTGTGGCGATTCCTAAAAGCTCTAAATACCAACCTCCCATATGACCCCACAATTCCCCTACTGGGAATATATCCTGAAGAACACAAATCACTCTATAAAAAAGATACCTGCACACACATGTTTATCGCAGCGTTGTTCACAATAGCAAGAAACTGGAAACAGCCATGCTGCCCGTCAAAAGAGGACTGGATTAAAAAAATGTGGTACATATACACGATGGAATACTACGCAGCCATAAAAAAGAACAAAATCATGAATTTCGCAGCAACCTGGATGGAACTAGAGTCTATAATACTGAGTGACCTCTCACAGAAACAAAGATCCGAGTATCACATGTTCTCACTCATATAATGGACCTTAAACCTCCAATGCAATACTATACGAAAATGACTGACAGTACTGTGAAACTATGGTCGGGGGAGGGAGATGGTATTAACAGAGGCAAATATCTGTCTGGGAATGGGGAAACACCCATATCAACAGGGTGCCTGAATGAAACGCAATTGTATACCTAACCCTTAACTGTACCCAACAATTTCATAATAAAAATAAATAAATAATTTTTAAAAATTATTATTATTATTATTGATTTTTATGCTTTAATATTTTTGTTAAAATTGCTTTTAACAACTTTTGATTTTTTCTTTAATTATTAGATAACAGAAAAGATTCCTAGATGAAATGTGAAAACTTTTCTGTGATAAAAATATCGCATCATGAGTATGAATACCCTTTATTCCCAATAAATTGAATTGTAACTATATTTCTAATTAACACTTTTGAGGCATGCTACGTATCCTATTCAGACCCTGCATTTGGTACTGATGGGGCTGTGAAGAGTGTATCTGGCCTCTTCACTGTGTACTTAGGTGCTCCACACCTCTTCTTTTATGTTTACCCGTAGGAGTCAGATTAATTCTATTCAGCAAAGCTCAACTTGCGAGGATAGTGCAGATGGTATCCAGGAAATGCAAGTGTATCTTGCCTTTTTTTTTTTTTTTTTTGAGTTGGAGTCTCACTCTGTCGCCCAGACTGGAGTGCAGTGGCCACTCCCGGCCACAGCCTTGACCTGCTGGGCTCTGGCGATCCTTCCGCCTTAGCCTTCCAAGTAGCTGAAACTACAGGCACGCGCTACCACACCCGGCTAATTTTTTTGATTTATTGCAGAGATGAGGTATCAAGTTGCTCAGGCGGGTCTCGAACCCGTGGGCTCAGGCAATCCACTACCTCAGCCATCCGAGGCGCAAGATTACAGACTGAGCCACAGGGCCCGGCTGTATCTTGCCTTTTAAGATGAGATTGAAATTCACTTACATTTTGAAATTCTTCTTCAAAGAGTATGGCACATAAAACACCTAGCCCAATATATGAAACTACCTCTAATCTGAAATACTCACTGCAGTTTGCCCATCTTTATTTACAAGTTTTTCTTGAGTAACTAGAACTACCACTCCTCCACACCTCCTTCACTTCTTTTTTGATTGCCTACTGGAAATAATGTCCATGAATAACATAAACAAAAAAGAAAATGAAAAGGATTTCATAAGGTGCAAGCAGAAGTCTCCAATTCTGGTTTATGATAACATAGTTCATTAAGGCTGCCCTGCATGCCCAAAGTGGATGCAGACAGGGATTAAAAATCAATGTTTTTACAACTCCATGTTAGGATCCATTGGTGAGTCCTAAAGTCAATATATTGGTGGAACCAATTTTTTTGTTATTGTTTTGTTGTTTTTATTACATAGGTGAGTAAGGCTTTCTTAGCAAGTACCCATCTACTTTGTCTTGGATTTCCCTTAACTTGGCAAGAGTTTGACATAGGCACTTTCTCTCCAGGGCACTATATAGGTTGTTTAAGTACAACCTCTCTACCTCTCACTCCTTCCTTCCATTCCTGGGGAACTTCACTGCAGGAATGTCCAGACAGAATTACCTTGGAATGAGTGTGCACACACACTCATGCACACAGAGTTCTTTAGCAGAATTATCTTAACCCAACTCTCTATCTCTTAGAATTATTAGAGACTTATCATTAGATACTGTCACTTCCCAGACCCAACCCTTGAATTTACTCCCACCAGTTAGCTCATTCAGTATTTTATGTTTTAAATTTTTTTAGGTGAGAGACAGACACAGACACCAGTTTACCATTCCTGACCAAGTGGTAGTGGACAAATATCAAGCTTTGGGAAACATCTCCTTGAGGACTCCTCAATATCCTTGGGGTGAGAGAACACCCAGCTCTCTGCCACGGGGTTAGGCATGATTCCATTCACAACACTCTATGACCTAGAAATAAATCTACTATAGTATCTACTTTTTATGTATTCTTTCCAATTTTAAAATTTAGTAAACAATGGTGGGTATCAAAAGAGGTTTTAGGTACCTCTTTTCCAAGCTTCTGCATTTTACTTTATAATATGAAAGTGGATCTCAACTAAATCTGAAAATTAAATAGTTTTATCTTAAAATCCTGTTTACACTATAAGGAAACACAACTTGTGCATGAACTATAGTAAAATTAAATAGTTTATTTTTAAGTATATGGCTAATAATTTTAGTGCCTATCTACTTATCAACTGTGGGAACTGTTTGTTGTTATTTGCTTGCTTGATTTTTCTTTCTAGGATAAAGTACTCATTCTGATGCATTTGGCAATGCCATTTGATAACATGACCAAGAGCTTGTGAAACTCCTTGAGAAAATTCTGTGTTGATAGTTGAGGATTATTCTCATATTAAACTGTTGTGGATCTTTAAGGGACAATAGATATCAAACTTTTAACAAATTACATGAGCATAAGTTTCTATTACTCACATCTGATAGCCTGTCTTCAACCTGACATTAACAGGAAAGCAAAATCCTTAAAAGTGCCTTTAAAAGGCTTATGCAAGGTATCTAATATTTAGGACCGTAAGTTCTTGTCTCTCTAAAGAAATGTTAGTGTTGGCACAACTGTTGTACATATATATATATATCCTGTTCTGTCTTATGCGTCTTTGTGTAAGATGTCTCTAATCCTTTTTAAAGTATATGAGAGAAATGCTTGAATGGGATGTTGGAGAAGTTTGTCAGGACTCATTTATAATTTCTTTCAAATAAAAATTCATCACAACTAATACAAGTTAAGATACACAGCTCTGATTAAGTTATGAAAAACAGGTTTTCTAATAAATGTTATAGGACTAATTTCTCTGATATTCTTACCTTTCATATTCAATATCAAAAAACTGTCTCTCCAATTTTATTGCCAAAAATAATTGAATAAAAAGGCCGTACAATATTGACTGGCATAAAGTATATAGATAATTAGGCAAGTTTTTGAATTGTTCTCCCTAAGACTTGTGTCTTTGTTAGATGCTTTCCTCAAAGTACAATGTGTAGTTAGATATGGAAGGTGGGAATTTTCTGGGCACTGTAATGTTCATATTACCATCATCAGTAGAGAAATGAAATAACTTGGGAATTTCCTTGGCACTATAATTTCCAGAAGTTTCCATTACTACTAGAGAAATGATATAGCTTGCGATACTCTTGCTGAACAATCATTATAGTACTATTAAGGATATTGCAATTTCTATGATGGTGCTTCATTTCTTAGCACCGTATGAGATTGAGGATGATGAAATGAAAAAATGTGCAAAAGTAAGTCTAGAAATATAAATTGCATTTAATGTTTCCAAACTAATGTGGTTGGATGATAGAATGATTACTTTTATATATGCTTTTGAGTTACAAAACTTCCTTAGAATTTTTTTAAAAGAGTGAAAATCAAAGGAAATGGTCCTTCAGACAGAAAGGACTTCTCTATATACTTAATATTCCAGGTGCAATCCTGGTGATGCATTCAAATTAATGGAGTTGTTGTGATATTCATTCCTGAGTAAAGGAGATATAATTTTCAGAAGCTAATATTTTTAAATTAGTTCACTGATTTTACATAAAGAATAAGAATAATTCCTGCATTACTAAAACTGTGAGTTCACAGTATTCTTTTGCACTAGAATCTACTTTGAATTTTCAACTCATGTTCTTATTTTTTAAAAAGGCAAAAAGAACCACTGCGGGGAAAAAAAAGCAAAAAGAAAAATGCCTTGGAGTTTTGAGAAGAGAAAGCTCATAGTAGCTCTGAGTTTTGCAAGAACTCTGAATTTGAAGTCTAACAATCCTGAGAAGATCATTACATTTCTCATAGCACAATATTTTTTTCACTTACAAAAAACGAGACATAGCCGGGCTCAGTAGTTCAGCCTGTAATCCCACGCCTTTGGGAGGCTGAGGTGAGTGGATTGCCTGAGCCCGCGGGTTCAAGACCCGCCTGGGCAACTTGACGAAACCGCATCTCTACAATAAATCAAAAATTAGCCGGGCATGGTAGTGCGTGCCTGTAGTTTCAGCTACTTGGAAGGCTGAGGCCGAAGGATTGCCAGAGCCCAGCAGGTTGAGGCTGAGGTGGCCGGGAGCAGCCACTGCACTCCAGTCTGGGCGACAGAGTGAGACTCCAACTTAAAAAAAATAAAAAAAAAAAAAACGAGACATTAAAATATGGTTATCAATCTCAACAAGTAAAAATGAAGATACATATGGTAATAGAGAAAACAATAATGATTATTATTTCTCTGATCTTGAAGAACATGAAAACTTCTGCTCTTCTTGGATATGGCAATGATCACTTATCTGTGGATGACATTGAGAGTTTATAGACTTTTCCTATTTGTTATTATAATTTATATTTTATGAGCAATATGCAAATTAGACGTCTTGGTCTGTTTGAACTGCTGTAACAAAATGCCATAAACTATGTGGCTTATGAACAACAGAAATTTATTTTTCACAGATCTGGAGTCTGAAAAGTCCAAGATCAAGGCACCAGGAGATTCAGTGTCTAGTGAGGGCTCACTGCCCCGGGTTCATAGAACAGTGTGTTCTCACTGTACTCTAACATGTTAGAGGTACAAGGTAGCCCTCTGGAGCCACTTTTATAAGGACACTAATCTCATTCACGAGGGCTCTGTCCTCATGATCTCATCACCTCCCAAAGGCCCCACCTCCTAATATCATCACATTGGGGGTTCGTTCGATTTCAAAAACACAATAATCCAGATTACAGAATTAGGTAAAATAGTCTTTTTCCCAGATAAGAAAAAATACATTGTACTGATAAGAAAAGAGACTTGAGAATTTAAAGAAATTGTTCAAGGCCAATGAATTACAGAATTTTATCTTTCATTCTGATTTTATCCATTTAGTCAAATGCTCTTTTTACTATATTATGCTATCTAATTTTTATAGTGCTAGTGATACATATATAGGTTATAATGACATTTCCAGGAAGTCATATTGTGTGCCATGTTACTCAAATAAAAGGATTTTCTGGGATGAAAGATAGAAAGCCTAGCACTCTCAGTAATTTCTTGCATTGAATCGTCCAGATACCAGAATCTGGTTATGAAATAATTTGAAGAGAATATAGTAATTTTTTATCATTTGTTACTTTTGTAATCTGTGTTGAAAATGAAATATACAAAATCCTATGACTGAAAGTTTGACAGCCTTATGGAAAACAATCTTTTAAAGTATTTGATATGACGTTTCCAAAATTAATAACTGTTCTACCCAGGAAATGGTTTTGTGCTAAAGGATCAGGAACTATTATTCACAAGAGTACAGTTTGTTCATGAATATTTGAGGTAGGAAGAGAAAAGATAGAATAGAATGATTGAGGTTAATACTCCCTAATTCCATTTGTTTTCATTTCACTTTGGCTTCCTTTTGTGGTCTGACTTTTCTTCTTTTTTCATAAAAAAAGTTTTTATTACCATGATCATTATTAATATTCTTTTTTTAAAACTTTTTTTAATTATGAAGATGTGGGGTACAATTCAGGGTATGCAAATGTTGATTATGCAGGTACTCTTGTTGATGAGGTATGCCCCTCCCTCCCCTAGCAGTTTCCCTCAACTGCCAATCCCACCCCTCTCCCCTGAGTTTCCCACTACTGCCAATTCCTTTCTTACAGTATTATAAGTTGTTCAAGATCCACTTACGAGTGAAAACAAACGGTACTCTGTTCTTTGTTTCTGTGATAGATCACTGAGTATGATTGACTCTAAATCCAACCAAGTTGCTGTGAAGTCCATATGTTTGTTCTTCTTTATGGCTACATAATATTCCATTGTGTATATGTACCACGTTTTTTAAATCCAGTCCAGCACTTTCCAACAGCATTCTAATATCCTTTCAGGCCTCTCAGAAAATGTGCATTATGAAAGTCAGGCCACAGGATTGCACATTTTCTGAGAGGCCTGATAGGTTATTAGAATACTGTTGGAAAGTAATTTTTTAAATAGAGATGGTTTGTGTTCGGGGAGTATTAAATAATACTTTTGTCTGGTGACTAACTTATTGGATGTGTTTAGCACCTATCACCTACATACACTGTCACGTACATACACCCTCAGCAAAGCCAAATTTGAATGTGTTGCTTTCCCTACAGTGAAGGCCGTCTCTTCTTATGAAATCAAATCACAGAGGAAGAATCAACAAATTTACCAACTTATGGACGTTGTTGAAGTTTGAATAAAACATACTTTGATTTGTTATTGGTGATGAATACATAAGGCATATATCCTAGGTAGTTCATCTTAATTCTCACCCTGTGAACTAAAAAATGAGCCACCATCACTAACAATTACTATATAAATTCTATTTAGGGCAATTACTTATACAAGGGAAATGGGGAATAAAGTCAAGTTTTAACAAAGAAACTTGAGGATGGAATCTTATTGAAAACTTCCACATTCACTTTATGCATTGCTATGTGACATGTTCTACTTTCTACTTCTTCCCAGCTACCCACTGCCTTCTACTACACTCCAGTCCCTGTAACCCCCATCATACCGGGTCACTAAGGTCTGCTCTCTGCCCCCTCCCCCCCCATCTGCTAAATTATTCTACTGTTAACACAATTTCACCTTCTTGCCACAAACCCCCCAACTCTTATAAAGACTCCTGCGGGGTCCCGCCCCACAAGGGTTGTGAGATATGTTGAAGGAGAGACAGATAGGCGACGACGACGATCATATACCGGACACCTGCTTCTTGAACAGATGACAATTTAATGCGAATTAATACAGAGCTTTTATACCATTTGTGAAGGGGCAAAACAAAGAAAATTCTTTCATATACATATCTTTTAAAAGTTACCAGCTAGTGGTCTTAGTAGCAAACACACCAAGATTCCCAGTGGCTTTAGTAGCAAATAAGCCAGGAATCTCATAGGCATTAGATAAGTCCTATTCATAAAGCCAACAATGACACTCTCAGTCCAATGTCCCAAATTACAAATGTTTCAAGAAAGTTTCTTTAAAGTGTATATTTCTTTATGTGTTAGGAATATTCTCATTTTAGGCTCTTGTGTTCTTCAGAGTTCTGTGATCGCCTTCCTTGTCCAGATGTCCTCGTTACTTTTCTCTTATTTTGCAGTGCTTGTTTTTAAAGAGAACTCAAAAGAAGCTTTTAGTAATGTTTCCCAGGCCCCTCAAAGTTACTTTCTGTTTTAGCTGATCTGTCATAAAAAGTGTCTGATTATTATATTATGAGTTCAGTGAAAATCTATTCTATAAATGTTAACTTAGAGTTTTAACTATAGAATTAAGTAAAAACCTTAACATTAATCTTTATCCTAAGTTAGTGAAAACAGTGTTATAAGTCACCTACATAACTCCTAGATAAGTGTTAGAACTTATAATGAATTCATAATAAACCTATTATAAACTTGTGCTTTTAAAAATCCTTGTCTAAACACTAAACTGCATAGTCCTAAATCAAATAAGGAGTGGATATACTTATATCATTTATTACTTAAGCAATGTCTAGTAACTTATAACCAAGTGAAATGAAGCATTCTTGATGTGCTTCAGAGTTTAACCCTTACATATATTAGAAAAGGCCAAGTGGCATAGTGGGAAAAATGGAAAAATAAACCATGATGTTTCCAGGTTAGCTGTAAGTACTTCACATAAACATGCCATTTTCTTCTTCCACGACTGCACAGAATTTTTCGGCGGTATCAAACAGCAAAGGTGAAGGACAGAAGGGCCTCAGCTTCCTGGGCTTGCCCTGCGGCCCAGGGTCTTCGGCCCACCCGGACCCTGTCAATCAGGTGGACCTCCAAGACTGGCTCCCAACAACTCCAATTTTCTAAAATGTCGTTGGGTTCTGACAGTGGTTCTAAAATTTTTCTACTGTTAAATGGAAGAATCCTTAAAATTTACTGTTTCAAGCTATCTTTCATTTGATTTAACAGATTTTTTGCTATTTGTTTTAAAGAAATTAAGATCATCCTCAGTGAGCATGCTGGATTTCCATTCCCTTCAACTGCAAATAGTCATCCTCTGAAGATCACAGATGGGAGCCATTAGTATTCAAGGATTCAGAACCTGAGGGATGCTGCATGGAGCTAGTGTGCCAAGATCTGCATATGGCATAGCCATGTCAGCTGTAGACCTAACCCTTCTTCAGAGTATTAACGTTGTGGTCATTCACCTACATTTCAGTTGCATTTTCATCTCCTCCCTATAATGGGCTCTTTTCTGTCTAAAGATGTTCTCAAGTATTCTGAAAATGATTCTCTGTAGAAGGCTTACCCTCTTCATGGCTTAACTTTACCTACACACTCTAACTCTACTTTTTTACTAATTCCTTAAATGCAAATAATTTTCTATTCAGTTTCTGGATGAATAAATAAGAATATTAAGAGATAAAATTCTAAAGTAGGTGATACAAACCAAAGTTTCAATCAATTATCTTAAATTATTTTATTTGTGCAGGAGAAATAACTATTGATCCTGCCTGTGTTTGAGGCTGGTCCTGTCTTAGGGTAAAAGAGAAAATAGATATTTTCCTATAAAATAAAATGTTTATATAATCATGGCACATTTCAGAAATTTCTCTATAGAATGTGGTTCCTACAAACCACACTCATGACCATCCCCCAGCGTTAGTCGATAAATGCATGGTAAATATCGGGTAACTTTTTTGAATAATCAATATTTTCAAATAACGAAATAAGAAAAAGTGATTTAATGTGAGAAAAAGCTATAGTGAAAACATTATTGCTTTGATGTTTTGCCTGGTATGTAAAGAAAGAGGATCCTCTGACTCCTATAAATATTTCCAGTGCTATAGTTCAGAGATACGATTGCAGAGCAGATAATAGGGCAGCCTGCATCACTAACTGGCATTTGTTAGAATCCAGTCATATAGTAACATTCATTAAATTACACTTGAGTTATAAGATCACTAAATGTCCTTTTGTTTACATCATTTGCCAGAGAGTGAAAAGAGGAAAATAAAAAGAACAAAATTCTCATAATTTGGTTTTACTTAGCCTATAATAGAATATAAATGGCTATATTTTAAAATCAGAGAATGTTGATTAAGTACAGTATTATAATTTTAGACAGACTTTGGATGACACCTAAAGTAAAAATAAATAGTGTGAAAATAGTGTCTGCTCATTTTATCTCCTAATGATCACAATCGAATAAAAGAAAATGCATTTTGTCAAAGATTACTCACAAAATTTCATGTCAGTAAAAAATGTGTTTTTGAAAAAATGGAAGAAAGAATGAGAATTTTAGAAACATTTTATATTAATTATTAAAATTTTTCTCTTATTTTTACTTGCCTCTGTGAAAGTATCTTTGATATGTATCTACCAATAATCTTTCAGCTTCTAAAGCCTGAAGGACTCTATTAAACCCCCTTTGCTATAATTAAAAGATATTAGCAATCCATGCTAAATATTTCTTTCAGGGGGCTAAAACCAAAAATGCTTTAATAATAGAATGGTATTTTATATCACTAATCTTGTTTTCAAAAGGCATCGGTCATTGATAAAAGGTATAATATTAATTATAATTTGCTGACAAGTGTAAAAGAACTAATCATGATGTATGAAGATCTAGACCCTAATACTTGTCTTGTTACCAAGCTAAATATCCTGGTGCCAACCTTTCCAGGTCAACATTTTCTCAACTATAAAAGCATGGAGTTGAATAATATTGCTGGAGTCCTATAATTCTGGCTTTATGTGACTATGATATGTTTTAACAAACTATCCTTTTCTTTTTACATTTACCTGTGTAACTAAAATGTATGAATGCGAGCTTTACACTGCTGCCTTTCCTATGACTACTCAGGAGAGAGAAGTTTGTGGCTAATATGTATTTTAAAATATATGGCCATAAGGACTGCATAAAAATTTTTAATTTCTAATACTGTGGTTGGTTAAATAGCTCACCCCAGTTCTCCAAGTATCCCATTCATCCATTCATCGCTGAGCTCAGAATCCTGATGGCCCTTTACCTTCTTCTAAATCCACCAAGAACTGCCATCATTCATCAATGGATGAGTTACCTCCTAGTAAAGCAAAATGCCTCCAGGACCTTGCACCCATTCTAATTGGTGAATATATCTCTTGGACAATTAATTATTTTAAGTATCATATAAGACTATAAAGGCATATTACATATGTTGGTGTTCTACAAAAATACGAATCTTGAGCTAAACCATTAAAAGATATGGAATTTAAACAAATGTATTCTTTTCTTTTCTTGATAAATTAAATTAATAAATGTATTTCAGAAAGTTTGAAGTGTTTGTAATATTAATTTTGAGATCAATTTTAATTGGATAGTTTTAACTATTATTTTGTAGAGTTCTTAATATATGTTGGATGTAACTTCTACATCAGATATATGTATTGCGATTATTTTCTGCCAGTTGAGATTTATCTCTTCATTTCTTTTGTAATGTCTAATGATGAATAGCATTTTGAATTTTGATGAAGTCTAACTAGTCAATTATTTGGGAACTTAGTGTCATTTTTTTGTTCTCTATGAAAAATCTTGATCTGGCATAATTTTGTCATTGAAATTTGTATTGATATAATTGTAGATTCACGTAAAATTGTAACAAATAAGACAGAGAGATCTTTTGTCCTCTTTGCCTGGTTTCTCCTATGATAACATTGTGAAAAACTATAGTATAATATCACAATTGGGCTTTTAACTGATTTATTCAAATTCTGCATCTCATTTGTATTTATTTGTAAGTGTGTGTACATTGTGTTTATGTTCTACAATTTTATCACCTATGTAGCTTCCTGTATAGCTTCCTGTATTCACCAACAGAGTGAAGATGCTGAATAATCCATCAATAAAATGACTTTTTATACCCACACCTACCTTCTACTCTCCCCACTTCCTCCTAACCCCTGCCTATTACTTTGCAAGTCTGATTATTCTACTCCATTCATTTATCTATTTATTTATCTACTTATTTATTTTAGTTGGAATCTCACACTCACTGCCACTACAGCCTCTACCTGCTGGGCTTAGGTGATCTATCCACTTCAGTCTTCCAAGTAGCTGGAACTATAGGTGCATGCTATCACACCCAGCTTTTTTTAAAATATTTATATAAATTTATTGTGACATTTATTAAATCCAAAAAAAGTCAAATAGTCCACATGTAATGCTACCACTAGAATCTGAATCAAATTATTTCATGTACTATGTAATATTATAACACACCATACACACACACAAACACACATAATACTACTTTAGGCACTATAATTTTGATCATCAAAAAAAACCCTAAATTTAATTTGAATTGAATAAATTTCAGGATATTTAAATATGGCTAATTGTATTGCTTCTGATATACCCAGCTACAAGTAATACAAAAAATAAAACTTTTACAGTGAAAAAAATTTTATCTTATTAGAGTCCCTAGGTAAGGTGCATCCAGAGTTATCTTCTCACCAGCCCAGACATGATTCTTCTCGTGTCCTCAGTGGGCAATAGTTCTTCCAGGTATTAAATGCACACATGACCTTGACAAGCTAAAAAAGAAAGAAAGAAAGAAAGAAACTTTCTCCATCTTTCCATTTGCCAAAACAAAACTTTTTTTTGAGATGACTTCCCATAAAGTTCCTCTCATCTCCCATTTGACAGAATTAAGTTGTGATCCCTCACTAGTCCACTGGGATTATTATGACCGGCTTTGGATAATTGAGATTTACCCCTGGGCTGGTAGTAACGTCCTCTTCCATAAACGCATGGTTATACTGAGGAGAATGCCAAGGAGTAAAAAGAACACTGTTGTGTAAGCAACCAACAGTGTGTCCAAAATACACATACATCCAAAATAAACATATTTCTATTTTATTTGTGAAGCCATAATCTGATAGAAATGTCATCCTGTATATAATTCACACAGATATACCAATAAAAAGAAGTGAAAACAGTAATAAAAGCAAACCAAAGAAATCACATCAAGAAACAGAGACCAACTCTTCTAATTCCACTTGCTTACTGTAGCAACCAGGTGGAAAGTTGCCTTTAATTTATTCCAGATTTTTCAAAGCATCCTAACAAAGGTGTAGTTACTGATTTTTGAAGACTTTTTTTGTGCAGAAGTAAAAAACAGAGTTTAATCTCAATAAAACCAACTTCTTAATATTTACATTTATCCAGTGAACTGGAAAATAACTCTTTTTTTTCTTTCAAAATTGCATTTTTATTTTTCAGGTTCACTTTATGATTAACCATAACAGCAAAGTAAGTATGCAATATTTTTAGTTGATGATCCATTAAGTTTTTTTTTTTTCTCTTTTAATTTTTATTTTAAAATTGTGGGGTACAATTCAGGGTTAGCTATACAAATATTCATTGTGCAGGTACCCTTATTGATGAGGTGCGCCTCCCTTCCCCAGCCAGATATCGACTATTGTCAACTCCACATCCCCTGCCCCTGCAGTTGCTGCTACTGTCAATCCTCTTCTTGTAGTAATACAGTAGTTGTTCAAGGTCCACTTATGAGTGAGAACACATGATACTCAGCTCTTTGTTTCTGTGCGAGATCACTCAGTTTTATAAATTCTAATTCCATCCAAGTTGCTGTGAAATTCATGATTCTGTTCTTCTTTATGGCTGTGTAGTATTCCATTGTGTATATGTACCACATTTTTGCCCCCGGTTCTCTTTTGATGGGCAGCATGGATGGTTCCATGTTCTTGCTATTATGAACAGTGCTGCAATAAATATACATGTGCAGGTATCCTTTTCAAAGAGTGACCTGAGTTCTTCCAGGTATATTCCCAGTAAGGGGATTACTGGGTCATATGGAAGGTAGATTTTTAGATCTTTTAGGAATCGCCCACTGTTTTCCACAGAGGCTGTACTAGTTTTACATTCCCACCAACAGCCTAGAAGTGTTCCCTTTTCAACACATCCTCTCCAGCATCTGTTATTTTTTGAGTTATTGATAATGGCCATTCTGACTGGTGTTAGGTGGTATCTCAATGCAGTTTTCATTTGAATCTCCTTGATGGCTAGTGAGATTGAACATTTTTTCATGTATCTGTGGCTGCTTATATGTCTCCTTTTGAGAAGTGTCTATTCATATCTATAGCCCACTTTGTAATGGGGCTGTTTTTCTTTTTAGCACATTTGAGTTCCTTGTAGATCCTTGATGTTAGGCCTTTGTCAGACATGGAGTTGGCAAATATTTTTTCCCAGTCTGTGGACTGTCTCCCTGCTCTCTTCATGGTTTCTTTGGCTTTGCAGAAGCTTGTCAGTTTAATGAGGTCCCACTTGTCCATCTTATCCCTTATGGCCTGGGCATTCAGGTTTTGATCAGGAATTGGTTGCCAGTTACAACTTCCATAAGAGTTCCTCCTGCATTTTCTAAGGTTCTTATATTTAGAGATTTTACATTTAGGTCTGTGATTCATTTAGAGTTAATTTTTGTTAATGGGGATAGGTAGGGGTCCTTTTTCAATCTTCTGCATGTGGTCTTCCAGTTTTCCCAGTACCATTTACTGAATAGGTTCTCCTCTTCCCAGTAGTGGGTGGTGGAGGCATTGTTGAAGATGAGTTGGTTGAGAAATTGAGGTTTTGCTTCTGGAATCTCAATTCTATTCCATTGGTCTATATGCTTGTTCTTGTACCAATACTAGGCTGTTTCGATTATTGTAGCTTTATGATAAAGTTTAAAGTCTGGGAGTGTAAGATCTCCTGCTTGGTTCTTTTGTTGAGGTTTGTTTGGCCTATTCTTGGTTGTTTATGTTTCCATATGAATTCCAGTATTGTTTTTTCTAGGTCTGAGAAGAATGTTGCTGGTAATTTGATGAGTATTACATTAAATCTGGAGATTGCCTTAGGTAAAAATGGACATCTTAACAATGTTGATTCTTCCAATCCATGAACATGGAATACTTTTCTATTTGTTTGTGTCATCTTTGATTTCTTTGAGCAGTGTTTTCTAGTTTTCACTTAAAGGTCTTTTACATCTTTGGTTAGGAAGATGCCAAGGTATTTCATTTTTTTTGTGGCTACTGTAAGTGGAATTGTGCTTTTTATTTGGGTTTCTGTATGTTTATTATTGGTGTATAGAAATGCTATTGTCTTTTGTACATTTATTTTATTCTCTGAGACTTTACCAAAATCCTTTATCAGTGCAAGGAGGTTCTGGGCAGATTATCTTGGGTTTTCAAGGTATACGATCATGTCATCTGCAGAGAGGGAACTTGACTTACTCTTTTTCTATTTGGATACTCCTGATCATCTTCTCTTCTCTAATTGCTCTAGTTAGGACTTCCAAAACTATACTGAACAGTAGGGGCAAGAGTGAGCATTCTTGTCTTCTTTCAGTTTTCAGGGGGAATGGTTCCAATTTCTGTCTGTTTAGCAGTATGCTGGCTCTGGGTTTCTCGTAGATGGCTCTTACTATTTTGAGGTATAATCCATCTATGCCTGGATGTTTGAGGGTTATTATCAAGAAGCAGTGCTGGATTTTATCAAAAGCTTTGTCTGCATCTAATGATATAATCATGTGGTTTTGGTTTTACATCTGTTGATGTATTTAATTACGTTTATGGTCTTACGAATGTTGAACCAGCTTTGCATCCTGGGGATGAAGCCTACTTGGTTGTGATGGATGTTTTTGAGGTGTTATTGAATCTGGTTTTCCAGGAACTTGTTGAGAATTTTAGCTTCTATTTTCATCAAAGATATTGGCCCTATAGTTCTCTTTGTTTGTTGGATCTTTACGTGACTTGGGTATCGATGTGATGTTTCTTTCATAAAATGATTTTGGGAGAGTTCCATCTTTTTCAATCACCTGAAATACTTTCAATAGGATTGCTATCAGTTATTCCTTGTATGTTTGTAGAACTCTGCTGGAAAGTCATCTTGTCCAAGGCTTTTTTTTTTTTATAGTTTTCTTATGACATAATCAATTTCCTTGACTGTTATTTGTCTATTTAGGGTCTCAGTTTCTTCTTGTTTCAACCTAGGGAGGTTTTATGTCAGAAAGTCCTCCATTTCCTTTAGGTTTTCAAGTCTGTTTCCATACAAGTGTACATAGTAATCTCTGATAATCTTTTGTATTTCTTCAGGGTCAGTTGTGATTTCATCTTTTGTGTTTCTGATTGTGTTTATTTGGGCTTTTTCTCTTTTTCTTGGTCAGTCTGGCTAGGGGAACTTCTATCTTGTTTATCCTTTTAAAGAACTGCTTTTTGTTTCGTTGATTTTTTGTATTATCTTTTTGTCTTCTATGTCCCAGATTTGAGCTTTTATTTTGGTGATCTGGATTCTTCTGCTGAAGTTAGGGTTTTGGTGGTCTTGCTTTTCCAGTTTCCTTAGGTGACTTGTTAGACTGTTAACTTGTGATCTTTCCATTTTCTTCATGTGTGTTTGTAAAGATATGAATTCCCCTCTTACTAATGTTTTCATGGCATCCCAGAGGTTTTGGTAAGATGTTTCTTCATTTTCATTTGTTTCCAGGTTCCTTTTAATCTCTGTTTTGATTTCATTGTTGACCCAGAAGTTCCTTAGCATCATACTGTTTAGTGTCCATGTCTTTGTGGGTTTGGGGAAACTTTGTTGGTGTTGATATTTATTTTTATTCCACTGTGGTCTGAAAAGGTGCATGACAAAATTTGAGTGTTATGAAATTTGTTTATGTTTGATTTATGGCCAATGATGTGATCAATCTTGGAGTATAGTCCATGTGGTGTTGAGTAGAGTGTATAGCTTGTGGTTGTTGTGTGGAGTGTTCTGTAGGTATCAATTAAGTCCATTTGTTCAAGAGTCTTATTGAGGTTCCAGATCCTTGCTGATTTTTTGGGGGGCGATCTGTCTAGGGTTGTGAGTGGGGTATTAAAGTCCCCAGCTGTGATAGTTTTAAAGTCAATCAATTTTTAAGTTTGCCTAGAAGCTGCTTTATGAAATTTGGTGCTCCTATGTTGGGTATATATATGTTTAGGGTGAATATTTCTTATGATGGATTAAACCATATATCATTATATAGTAAATATCTTCATCTATTTTAATTTTTTATCGCTTATAGGTTATTTTATCTGAGATTAAGATTGCAACTCCAACTTTCTTTTGTGTTCCATTCACCTGAAATTTTGCTTCCCATCCTCTTACTTTGAGTATGTGAGTGTCCTTTCTGATGGGATGCATCTCTTGGAGACAATATATTGTTGCCTCATGATATTTTATCCATTTTTCCATTCTATGTCTTTTCAGTGGTGCATTTAGTCCATTCACATTCAGGCTAATTATTGAAATGTGAGGGTTTATCCCTGTCATGAGGTTCTTATAGAGGTTTTGCTGTTACTGTTTGTTTTGTTTCTTTTAATTTTGGGGTGGATTCATGTGTGTTTTCAATCTTTTCCTGTACTTTTGTGAAGAACATTGTCATTCTTTTTTCCTTTTCTTCTGTGTTTAATACTTTCTTAAGTGTTTCTTGTGGAGGTTGTCTGGAGGCAGCATAAGATCTTAGGGATTGGATGTCTGGGAAAGATTTTAATTCTCCCTCACTGATGAAGCTTAGTTTGGCTGCGTAGGTTATTTTTGGTTAAAATTGTTTACCTTTGAGAACTTTGAAGATTGGGCTCCAAGCTCTCCTAGCCTGAAGTCTTTCTGTAGATAAATCTGCTGCTATTCTGATTAGTCTTCCCTGATATGTGGTCTGACCTTTTTCTCTTGCTGCCTTTAGGATTTTTTCTTTTATATCTACTTGTTCAGGTGAATTATAATGTGCCTGGGTGTTGGTCTTCTCATTTGTTGACTTGCAGGTATTCTCTAAATCTCCTGTTTTGAATTTTCACATCACTGATGAGATGAGGGAAATTTTCTTGAATAGTTTTGTAGAATGTTTGTTCCAGGGTGGTCTCTGTCTCTCTTTCTACCTCAGGAGTCCAATTACTCTTAGGTTCAGTCTCTTGAAGTAATCATTCATCTCTTGAAGTTTTTGTTCTGTCTTTTTAAGCTTCTTTTCTATATTTTTGACAGTTTGGTTTAGTTCTATATTCTGGTCTTCAAGCTCTGAGATTCTTTCTTCTGCTTGGCTAATTTGGCTTTCCATGCTTAATAGTTTGTTATTTATGTCAATCATGGTGTTCTTTACTGCTGTTATCTCATTTATCAACTCTTTCCTATTTTCCACTTATCTCTCCTCATTTCTTTTTATTTTCTCTATTAATGTCTTGATGTCTGGGTTTGTAGTAAGTGACCAGTCATTCTGGGGCTCTTCATTGTTTGCATTCCAAAGTCTGTTTTCTCAGTGTCTGACCTCCCAGGGGTCTGTTGAGACCTATATTTTTCTCTTGATTTTTCTTCATTTGTGTAGATTTTCCTCCCCACTTTTTCCTTTTTTCCCTATCTTCTTTAAATCTGTTGTTCAGGGGTGGCAGGTGTGCTTTTACTGCTGTTTGCTCAATCCCCTATTCTTCCTTGTGTGAATCCTCTGGCTTTGTTCAATTTTGAAGCTGGACTGTTGATTGGGGGCTATACTTTTTGCAGTTCTGAGATTTAATTGAGGGGGAAGCTGTGATTCAAAATCTATATGCAGATCCCAGTATCCACCGACAGGTGTATGGATACCCTGGAACCTGCTTCCCATTGCCTTGCAATGTGTCTATGCAGTGAGGGTATAGGTTTGCTCCCTGAAAGCAAAATGAGGTAAGAAAAAGGAAAAAAAAGGAACAGGGAGAGAGGAAGAGGAAGGTGGAGAGAGAGAAGAGTAAGAGGGAAAACAGACAAAGGTACCAACTAACAAATGAAAATAGACACAAAGACAGATAAGAGTAAGAGAAAAAAACAAAAACAAAAAACTAGAACAAACAACCATACAGACATATGAGCTAACCAACCTCCTTGTGATGTACTATTCCCCTACACAAACATGAGGTCTTAGATCCCACATTGGAGGCTGGGCAGAGCTGGGTGAAACTGGGCATGGCAATGCAGTTCTCTCCCTGGTCTCAGGGCTTCGGCTAATCTCTGGTTCTACTATAGCCAGATCCAGCTGGGGGAGGTGGAGTGGGAGACAGCCAGGCACTACAGGTGTCACAGTGCAGCTTGGGTTGCTTTTTCTTTCTTTGTTCTTAGGTCCCAAGCTGGAGGCTGGGCAGAGCTGGGTGGAGCTGGGTGGGGCAATGCAGATCTCTGCCTGATCTCAGAGCTCCAGCTGTTCTCTGGTCCTGTTTCATGGAGATTCTCACAGTCCCACCTGTCCCTCCATCTTCTTGCCACTTTTTAACAATTATTATTTATTGTAGAGAAGAAGTCTTATCAAGTTGCCCAGGCTGGTCTCACACCCCAGGACTCAGACAATCCTCTCATCTTGGCCTCCCAAAGTGCTGAGATTACAAGCTGAGCCACCATGTCCAGCCTACTGATTTTTTAAAATTTGATTTCACCCATTATGATTTTTTCACTGTTGGATTCTGAATTTTGTGTTGTTATACATAGTGTTTGAATTTATCATGGTATGCAGTTAACTATTTCCCTCTTATTTGATAGCAATTCAGTATTCAATCAAAGACTTAAGGGAACTCCTCTACAGAAGTCCAGAGTTCATTCTTTGTGAAGTACCCTTTAACTTGTTACTATGCACCAAAGTATTGCATACTTGGCCTCCATGAACTACCGTCTTTATCTGCTTAATTCAGCAAACAATAAGCTCTATCTGGTCTCCTTATCCCTGCTCTGCCAGGTAACCACTACCTGGCAGGAAGATGAGACAATTTTAGGGCTCATTGTTTTATTTTTCTTTTCTCAGGGACCACAGTCCTATGCAACTTTATTATTATCCAAAGTCTGAAAATGCTGTTTCATAGATATATTTTATCTAGTTGCTTAATTAATTATGACATGATAGTAAATCTGAGACTTCATATTTTATCATGGTCTGAATTGGTAACACAGTGGTTTTAATTTTAGTAAAGTTGAAGTTATTCCTTTTTAATTTTATAATTACTACTTCTGTGACCTAAGAACTCTTTGCTTCTCACATCAAGAAAATATTTTCTTATATTTCCTCTAAATCTTTCTTCTTTTAGCTTTTATGTTCACATCCATGACCTATCGTCAAGTAATTTTTGTGTATAGTGTAAGGTAGGCATCAAACAAAGTTTCATATGTCCCCTTATGAATATCTATTTATTATGACACTAAGTTTTAAAAAGAAATTCATGCCGGGCTCGGTGGCTCAGCCTGTAATCCCGCACCTTTGGGAGGCTGAGGTGAGTGGATTGCCTGAGCCCATGGGTTCAAGACCTGCCTGGGCAACTTGGCTGAGACCTCATCTCTACAATAAATCAAAAATCAGCCAGGCGTGGTAGCACGCGCCTGTAGTTCCAGCTACTTGGAAGGCTGAGGCGGAAGGATCGCCAGAGCCCAGCAGGTAAAGTCTGCGGTGGCAGGGAGTGGCCACTGTACTCCAGTCTGGGCAACAGAGTGAGACTCCAACTCAAAAAAAAAAAAAAAAGAAATTCATGTCTCCCATTTTATTGGTTTGGCACCTTTGTTGGCAATCAAATAATCCTTTAAGTGCGACTCTATTCCTGACTCCTTTTTTTGCTACATTCATTGAAGTGTTGATCTTTATGGCAACATAGCACTTTTATAGTTTTGAATATAATCTTGAATTTAGGTAGTATATTTTGTCTAATCTTTTTCTTATTTTTCAATATTGCTCTGGGTATTCAAGATTCTTACCTTTGCACATACATTTTAGTTTGCCCATGTCAATGTTCACACACAGAAAAACCTACTCACATTAGAATTGGAAACCCATTAAATCTTTTGACTACTCAGATTCATATTAAAATTTCAACAGTATTTAGTGTTCCAATGCAAAAATATAATATTTGTTTCCACATACTTAGGACTTCATTAATTTCTTTCAGACATATTTCGTAGTTTTCAGTGTAGCAGCCATGCACATATTTTGATAACATTCTTCCTAATAAATTTATGGTTTTTTATGTTATTTTTAATGGAATTAAAAACTTTTATTTTTCTAATTACCTGTACCTTTTAATTCCCAGGTAGATGTAGTTTTATTAGCTGTCTTATCATTTATTTATAATTCAACACTTTAATGCCAAAAGAATTCACCAGGGAAGCCATGCATCTTGTCCGGTTATACTTGGGAGAAATTTTTAAGCACAGATACAATGTCTTTAATAGAAATATGACATCTCATATATCCATTTGATCTGTATCAACTTTGGTCAGTTGTATTTTTTTCTGTAAATGTTTTCATTTTAAATGAAGGCACAATTTTTTGTTATAAAATTGTGTGTAATAGCTCTTTGTGATCTCTTAACACCTTGGCAGTCTTGGGGTATCTTCCTTTCCATTTTAATTGACTGTTGATTTTTTTCTGTGTTCTGTTTCACTAATTAAACCTTATCTTATTATTCTTTCTAACTCTTTGCATTTAATTTACAGTTTTTTTTAACTGCCTGAGATGGATGCTCAGATGGTTGGCTTTCTCCCATTATTTCCAAAAGTATGCATTATTTTTATTGTATAAATAATTTAGTTCTGCTCACAGAATCATATATGCATTATAAAAGGGATGGAAACAAAAGAGGAGGATGATCAAGACAGAGATTTATAGCAGTAGCAAGAAAAACTGAAACCAGGGGACACAGTCCCAACACCGTAACAGAGAATTTGTGAAGAAAATTGTCCTGAGACAAAAGTTACCTCTCTTTGTCTGCTAGAAAACAAATCAAAAGCTCACTTGGGGAGACCAGCTTCCTCTCTGTAAAACTCATTCAAGCTTCACAGGGCCGAAAACATAACAAGTAGCAGATTGATATATGCAGTCTCCCACCATGACCACTCTAAGGTGATTTTATCTGTGCTTCCTCTGTTGGGCCAGAGTCAAATGGACTACTATTAGGTCAAGCATTACAGAAATCAACTGAGACTTTTAACTGTTAGTTGAAACACCACAGGGCTTTACTGTACAATTACTAACAGTTAATTGCATCCTTAAGTATTGATAATGTGAAAAACAAAATCATCTTGCCTCATTTTTAAAGCTTGACAGGATTTTAACAGTGATCTTGAACCTAAGTGTTGTCAGCACAAGAAAGTTGGTCAGTATTTGGCATCTGCAATGTCACAAAATAAATATATTGTTCTCTCAGCTGTGTGGAACTACCAAAATGTCAAAGTGCTTAAGAAATTATTGAATGTGAAAATTATGCATTTAATACTAAATTTCTAACCAGGATTTGAGATAAACTCAACAAGCTTAAACATGTAATAATTTCAAAATTATTTAGTAAAAATAATTTTACTATTTCTCTTTTGACTTCTTCTTTGACCCATTGTTTATTTAAAACTATGTTACTTAATTTCCAAACTTTTAAAAGTTTTGCAATTTCTTTTTCTTGTTAACTTAACTTCATTGTGGTTAAGATCTCTGCTTTATCATTTCAAACACCTATCAGCTGTTAAAATTTCTTTTATGAGTCAGAATATGACATAAATTTTGTAAATACTTCATGTCTACTTGAAAAAAATTGTAACTTTTGAGTGTGTGTTCTTAATATATAAATTAGTTCAATTTTTTAATTTGTATTTTCAAATGTTTTTATCCCTAGTGATTCTTCAGTTTTTATCAACACAGTACATTAAAATCTCACAAAGTGTTTGTGGATTTATATTTTTTCTTTAGTTCTTTACTTTTATGATTTATATATTTTGAATATCCATTTTTCTGTAAAGCTTCAAACAGTAAAATTGTATAGTTACAGTACATACAGACTCCATGGCAACTACTCATCTCTGCCATCTACCATAAACATAGCTTTAGATAATAAGCAAAGACAAATTTCTGATTGTGTTCTCATAAAACTTTACAAAAAGAGGATATGGAACATAGTTCACAGATTTCTGGTCTATATTTTTAGACTGTGCAAATTTTTTCCCCCCATAGGGCCAGGATCTCACTATGTTGCCCAGGCTGGTCTCGAACTTCTAGCCTCAAACCATGCTCTTGCCTCAGCCTCCCAAAGAACTGGGATTATATGTGTGAGCCACCACACTGACCAGGACATATAAATTTTTAATAAAGTTTTTGGTCTAAAAGTTAATTTTATCTGATATTATATAACCACATATAATGACTAGCAAGGTTGAAGTGAGATAGCATTTGCTTGTTGTATCTTTATTTTAATATTTTTGTTTTCCTTTGCTATCTCATTACTTTAAGGTATGTTTCTTGCAAGCTGTATATAATTGGTTTTATATTGTTCAGTGGGTTTGTGAATTTTTTATTTTCACTTGGGACATTCATTCCATTATATTTAGTGTAATTACTGATGTATTTGGGTCTAAATCTACTATATTTTCTATTTGTTCTGTGTTTTCTTTTTAAATCGAGTTTTATTTTGGAATAATCAAATAAAATTGTATTTTTCAATCTTCCCCTTTATTATCTAGTCATTTGAACAATTATTTTATGACTCTTTAGTGGTTTCCTAAAGATAACAACCTGAAATCTTGTCATTAACTCCTAATATATGGTTGTACTTTTATCACTTCTCAAGCAATATAAGGATTTTTAAACACTTTCATTATCCTAGCCTACTCTCATATTTGCACTATTTTGACATGCAGTTTAATTCAATTTTTTTCTATCATAAAAGACATTTCAGTATTATTCTGTGTAGTCAAAATTCATTTAAATTTACATATTCACCATTCTGTTTTTATGCATTCTTCTATTTCTATGTTTATGTCTAGAATCATTTATCTTTTCCTCAAAAACTTCCTCAAGCATTTCTTTTAATTCATGAAACTAAAAGAACTTAAATTTTATTTCATTATAATTTAGTATATTAACAATGTTAGGTTATTAAGAGAAATTATCTCACCCTTTCACCTTTAAGTAAGGCAGACCCATACAAAGGCTTTTAAAATAAAATGTTTTGGCCCATATATTTGTGAAATAATCAGTGGCATGGGCTGGATTTAGGGCACAATAAATATCATAAGGACTGTCTCTCCATTTTGATTCTTTTTGCGTCTAGCCATCTTTTTAAAATTATGGTACAAAAGGAAAGAATCCTTATAGATGTCCCAGATTACAACATGTCCATAGTGTCAGCAATATAAACTTCTTTTTTTCTAGCATTCTAGAGGACTCTAGCACTCTGGAGCCCCTTAGCACTCTAGCACTCTGGAGAACTTGGATCAGTTATCTCTGAGTTAATCATGGTACCAGGGTGATGTTGTAATAATAGTTGGATAGGCCTGGATTACGTGTTTATTCAGCGTCTATGTTTGGGAGAAGTCTCTACAAAGGAAAGGTTACAATGTTATACTATATTAAAATGGAAACTGGTGTACTGGTCATG
Organism: Cephalopachus bancanus; assembly: GCA_027257055.1. NCBI lineage: Eukaryota > Metazoa > Chordata > Mammalia > Primates > Tarsiidae > Cephalopachus > Cephalopachus bancanus. Next base: position 2,576,478 of record JAPVLO010000303.1, read on the forward strand.
CAAAAAAACTATAGTACAGCACATTAGAGTAACATTCTTTATTTTTTTGTTGTTGTACTAAATAGTATGTTGGCTATTTCAGAAAAGTCAAATAGAATACACAAATGCAAATTCATTAGCTTCTGTGTTTCTTCAATAAATCATTTGCATGAAGATCCTTATCTTAACGTCTGTTTTCAGTATCTAAGAGAATTAGTCACAAAATTGGTTTTAGGGAACAGACTCTATGAATGCATAATAATACTCAATTACTCACTGTATGAGTAGCAATAAAGACCCTATCACTTATGATAGATAATATGTTGACAGCCCTAACATAATATATTATTGCAGTTGATGAGACTTTTATTTGTAACTAATTGCATTTGATACAGGTAGAAGAGGCTGCATTGGTTTTTGCATCTGGCATTTAAGAAATACAGGGGAAAATGAAAAGCATAAGGACAGTGAAATTGGTTGTTGCTAGGTGTGATTTGCATATTGAAAAAGAAAAATGACAAGTTCAGATCAATTTCCAACTCAAAATACAGTGTGAAAATCAGAAAGCCTCTTTGGCAGAAACCGTCTGAAGGGCCAACAGACTTAAAATTCAATGGTGAGAATCGCAAGATTTGAGAGAAACATATTTTAGGTTTCAACAAACCTACAGAAAGTTTTGGCCTTGATAGGAAAAGAGTGAGATTCTAACTTTGAAATGGGAAGATCTGGGTTGATGAAATTCTCTCTTACCCTGTGTGCCTGAAAAGTACCCTACCTTCTTTGTATGGGATAGCATTCCCCTTTGCTTGAAGACTATGCAAGAGGGAGGTAAGAAATGAAATTAATAATTGATTTTCTTCATGCTTGATCTCCTCAGACTCTTTCTCCACAAACTCCCAGTGTCACTAGAGAAGTCAAAGCACTGCATGCCACAATTAGGCAACTAGTGTCTCTGCTAAGGGACATGAGGAATTACTTTCTAAATCAGCATTAGGATTTAAGTAATAGCTACAGGAGTAGATATTGAGAATGCTGAACCAGAGTGTTAGAACATAAAGTAAAATAAATTTTGTTATACCAAAGAACTCTCCCAATTTCTATTTTTAATGCCAAAAACTCCTGGAGCTAATAAGATTGCCCTTGGAGGCTTAGAAAAAAGATGATGCATATCAAATGATATGGAGATAGCATCAAAATATATGAAAAAAACTAACTGAAAAGCAAATGGACAAATAAATGCATCCATAATCATCCATATCAACACTCTCAATTACTCTCAGCAATTGATAGAAGAAGTTAAAAAAAAATAAGGATATGAAAGAGAAGAATGGAATATCAACCAAATTGACCTAATGGAAATCTACAAACATTCTATCAAAACAGAAGAATACTTTTCCTTTTTAAGTGCAAATACAATACTCATCAAGATAGATAGATAATATGGTAGACAATATAACTAAGTTTCAGAAAATGCAGAAATATATTGAAAATCAATAACAAAAAGATAACTTGAAAACTCCATGAGTATTTGGAAATTAAGTAACATATTTTTCAAATAAACTCATTGTCAAAGAAGATACCACAAGATAAATTAGCAAATAGTCTGAATTGAATAAAAATTAAAACACAAATTTTGCATTTGCAATACATAGTATGTAATGAAAGCAGTTCTTAAAAGAAATTTTATAGTGGTAAATGCTTATATTAGAATAATAAAAGTCTGATACCAATGATTTTTCTTCTTAAGAAAATAGAGGGCAACCCCTTTGGGTCCCCTCCCACTGTGGGAGCTTTTCTGTTCTCTTGATAAATCTTGCTTTCTCAAATAAAATTAAATAAATGCTTGAAAAAATAAACAAATTAAGTGTAAAGTAAGTAGTAAAATGAACTATTAAAGATTATAATATAAATAATAAGTGAATAAATAAATAAGCAATAGAGAAAATCAATATAAGCTTTAAAATTTGAAAACATCAATCAATGTAATAAAATTCTAGGTAGGCTAATCAAGACGGAAAGTATATAAGTTGTAAATATCAGGAATGAAAACAATACATAACTACATACATATTCCAGAGACATTAAATTAATACTAAAAGATTTATACACTGGGAGTTCTAAAAAATGTATACACATTTTAAGAGATGTTCATCATAATCAGGAGCATCTGGATGGTGGTAGTAACCACTTTGAGCACCTCTTGTAACTGCAGAAGTCAAATGTGACTTGTATTCATCTTATTGAGTATTAAAATTTTAATACTGTTTTTCTTTCTTAAAATGTTTATGCATTTTTGTCACCCTTTGTATACCATGTACATATATAAAGCACAAATACATATATATGCCAAAAATTTGACAATGCGAATGAAATGAACTAATTCATTAGAAGTCACAAATGACCAAAATTGATATGAAATGAAATAGAAACTTGAATAGTCCTGTACCTATGAAAGAAATTTAGTTTGTCATTAAAATTTTTTACACGAAGAAACAGCCAAGCCTAGTTTGTTTCTCTAGTGAATTATATCAGACATTTTTAAAAGGTATAATATTTACTCTACCAATAAAATTTCCAGAAATTATTTGAGGAGAAAAACATTACAATTTATTCTATAAAAAATTACAATTTATTCCACTAAGATAAATAGAAATAGGCATTATAGGAAAAATAAATTATAGACAAATATTTTTTATGTATATAGACGCAAAATTCCTTGACAGGACTTCTGCTTTCCACTCTGATGTGTAAATAGCTTAGCTTAGAAGTTGTCACTCCTGTCCTCACAAGAAAATAGTTGAAAGTAGAAAATAACAGCTCCTCCTAGGTCCACCAAAGAATTGAGGTCACAGGGCAATCATCATCCTAACTGAGAGACAGGTGGATGTAGAGAATCACAGCATAATGAGAAAAGAAGCCAGAAAGTCATAACTGGGCTCCAGTATTACAATAGTGAATTGCAACACAGAGTTGCAAGAAAAGATTTTATTTACCATAGAGCTTCTAGGGAAATCCAAGGCAAATCGAGGAGATAAAAATAAGGACACTCGAAGAAACTGAAGTCCCTGACACCTACAACTACAACTAACATTATATATACCCTAAGTCCTAACCATATAAACATAAACATAAAACTTCACACTGCACACCCATTTGCCTTCATTCTTATTACCTAATACATCATGTCTGGCTGCTGACCAAAAACGACAAGCTATGATATATGTCAAGATAAAACACAGCCTGAGGAGATAGCACAAACATTAAAAAATAGTGTAAGGATGCATGTGTACTGCATTAATGGCCACCAGGGGGTATTCGTTGCGGAAGGAGTCACATAACATGCAGGTAGACAAGATGACCCTTCCAGTAGATTTCGGTAGTCTCTGTCTTTGGTCATTCTGCTGCTTGTGCAAGAATAGGGTAATAATGTGGTGACAGAAATGAAGACAATTTCTAGGCCCAACAACTTTATCCAACAACACTGATTTGGTTACACCTCTTCCTGACGAACAATAAATCTTGGGCAAAAACGGATGCCAAGCTCCCAATATGCTACTGTTCCTTAAGGAATCTAGCTAGCCACTTGTTAGCAAGATGGTTACATTAGATACGTTCAATCTCAAGAGAGAAGTGATTCGTCTCTATTGGAATTGATACACATATTCTGGGGTTAGTTTTAATTGTTCTGTCTATAGTGCCTTGGCCAACATCACACTCACAGTGGCTAAGGAATCAACATAAACGCATACTTTATGACAAAGTTTAGCAGTAGGCATAGGATCATAGGATCCACTGGTTCTACCATATCATCTAGAATCTGGTGGTCTGATAGTACATTGGAACCAACACTTTCAACCGCATCAGATTGGAGGTCATACCACGTGCATTGTAAGCTTTCTTCTCCAGGATGTGATATACACTTTAAACCAGTGACCACTGTGTGGTGCTCTGTCTCTGGTAAGTGTAATATATAACCCAGGTCCCAAATGGTGAAACTAGGTGCAGTCACATTCACCATCTCTCCCAGTGATCCATTTGTGGTTATGTTTTCCTAACCTTACAACTTTGTATTCTTTGAGTCAGAGAGAGAATGCTTTCACTAGTAAAAGTTCCACTAAATGTAAAGTTATAACTCTTGCTCCTTCAGTTTGGAATTATTTTTCTCCTGGTGGGCTAGCAAGTACAGAAAGAAGTTGGCATATTTGTAGGGGTCATTGACTTTAAACATCATAAAGAATGGGGCAAAGAAGAACAACTTTAGCAGATGGGCAAAGAAGAACAGCTTTAGAAACTGAAGTTCTGGGTCACCTACAAGGTGAGCTGGCTAGACCAGACAAAGTGCTAACCAAGGATGAGGGGAATCATGATGGATGGTAAAGAAGAGAGCTGATGCTTCAGCACCAAATGCAGGAAGCAGCAAGGACTGCAGGCCACTCTGCTACTCCTGACTTGTAGGAGATCCCCAGAAGTTATAAGTGACAAATATCTTGAAGAAATCTTGATAAAATGTAATGAAGATAATATGAGAAATAAACAGATTGACCAGTACAAAGCTGGACTGAGAAGATACTGCCAGTGAACTGTTCAGGTTGTCTCCAAGCCCTTGTTCTGGTCTGTGCATTCATTCCCCAGCTTCTGTATTTTATCCTTTTAATGTTTCCACACATGCAAACTCCTTCAGAAGTTAACCTTCAGTCCTCTTCACAGAGTCAGAGCAAGATTTGTGCTCTATTTCCCTCTTTTGGATTAAGCTGTGGTAGGAATTCTCTTACAGTTATTGCTCATATGTGGCTGCTTCTCTTTCCTTGCCACACTATTTCTTATTGATTCCTTGCAGAAGCAATCCTATAATAGCTTGATTGCAAATGAATGCTCATCTCAAGGTCCAATTTTGGGCAGCCCACATAAAAGCATAGAAATACTTTTTTCAAAAATGGAAAACAATTTCCAAATGTCACAAACCTATCCAGGTAAGTTCTGGTAACGTATTATGTATTATTTGTTTTCATGTTAATGGAGAGAGTGAAAATTGAGTCAAAAATACATCTCATTCAATGTTTATAGCAAGACACAAAGATCTCATTTATCTCATAACTCCTTAAGCTTGAAAATTGTGTTGTGGGGGGACACATAACATCAATAAGGGTACCTAATCTCACTCTAGGTGAACTGGGGACCAAAGGGAGGCTCAAACTTTACCTATACGATGACTACTTGTATACCTAAATCTGAATTGTACACCACATCTTTAAAATAAAAAAAATTTTAAAAAGAAAAGAAAATTGTGGTGTATTAAAAACAGGCAATGAGCCGGGCTCGGTTGCTCAGCCTGTAATCCCGTGCCTTTGGGAGGCTGAGGTGAGTGGATTGCCTGAGCCCGCAGGTTCAAGACCTGCCTGGACAGCGAGACCTCATCTCTACAATAAATCAAAAAATCAGCCGGGCGTGGTAGCGCATGCCTGTAATTCTGGCTACTCGGAAGGCTGAGGCGGAAGGATTGCCAGACCCAGCAGGTCGGGGCTGCGGTGGCCGGGAGCGGTCACTGCACTCCAGTCTGGGCGACGGAGTGAGACTCCAACTCAAAAAAAAAACAGGCAATGTTTTATTTGTAAAATGTTATAACAATCACTTAGTCTCATTCTACAGTCTTATCCAAAAGGAATCATACATGTCCAAATGTTTCTTCAAAATAGAATATGAGCAAGATAAATGAGTTTATGAGATTTCATGTTGATAAGAGATATATTACATAAAGTCTAATGTCCATCAGGAAAAAATGAGTTAATAAAATTATGGTAATTCATATAATAAAATACTACAGTCTTTTAAAAGGTTAATCAGTTTTATATATAGTTGTATGAATTGATGCCCAAGTAATATAAGTAAGAAGAAAAATTAAGGTGTGTATAGTATTACTGTATATTATTCTAAAAATTAAAATATTCATATAATATTATATGTGCATATTTGTGTAGAATACATCTGAAGGTACACAACCAAAATGTGGTAATAATTTTGCTTCTTGGGAAAGCAAATGAGGAATAGAAATATTATGAAAGAAATAGGGACATTTATTTATAAATGAAAACAATTTAATACATACATGTATATTTACCTGTATGTATGCCTTTAAGATTTGTATTTAGGATTTAGGATTTGTATGCATTATTATTGAATTAATGACTATAAGAATGAATTAGCGAGTGTGTCAATAAGTTAACTAACTCCAGCTTGTTAGGGATAAATATTTCCTCATATTTATTTTTTATTTTAAAGATATGCACAAAATAGATGGTGGATTTTTTTTTGTCTACAAACAGGATAAGATACTCTATTTTACATTCTTTTCAAAAAAAGAATAAAATCTATGTTGTACCAAGAATTATTTTATTTAGTGCCCAAAATAATCTATATGTAGTGCACAGAGAGAGAGAGTTATGAGGCTTATACTTCCAGATATACTTTCATTTAAGGTGAAGGAAGAGATTTTTGACAAGGGAGATTTTAAGATGGAAAGGTATAGATACATTACTTTGAGCTTCGTGAAGCCTTCAAATATCTCTACCCAGTGCTAAATATTGAAGAACTCATACATGACTAAACATTCATGCTATATAGGATAAGCAATTTCTGATGAGGTGCAATTTAAATTGCTGAGGAATGTTCCAAAATTTGTGTGTGTGTGTGTGTGTGTGTGTGTGTGTGTGTGTGTGTGTGTGCACTAATGAATAAAGCCTGTCCATTGGGGAGTCATTTCTTTGAAAAAAGGGGAAATTCATTGATCAAACCCCTGGTTATAACAACACATTAAGCTAGCCAGCACAAAGTTCTCAAAAAACAAGTTTTAACTTTGGAACAATGAAGATAACATCAACGGGATGAACTCCAGACATGGAAAATTGGTAGGGACTTTTTTATTCATTCCACAGGTAATTTTAGGCTCTCTATTGTCGTTCAAAGCACTAGACGGGCACTCTGACAAGTACAAAGATGAAAAAGACAAGGACTCTATCCATAAAAAATTCTACAGTTCAAAGCATTTCAGGAAAAGTACAAGAACCTATTACAGAATGGAATTTTAATAGAACCAGTACCAAAGGAGTCACAGTCTCAAACTCTTCAATAGTCATGTCATACTGAGGAACAGGTACCCAACAGGGTGAGAGTGTCCTGCACTACAACAATGAATCAGACACTTTAGGGGAACAAAACTTTATGTCACTTACTTATTTTTGAATCTTGTACACAAATAAGTAGACATCCTTTTTGTTTCTTTTTTAAGACTATTTAATTCATTCAATCTATACATCAGAGAAAACTGGAATATATTATTGCACCTCTTTATTCCTCTCCTAACGGGGCTTATAGCCTCCTGATATATCATTTACCTTAAAAGCATCAGCAGAATAGAAACACAAGCAGGCTGTGCTGAAAATTATCTATGACCTGGTTATCTTACACAGAGTTTGTATTTTAGTTAGTATGCTGCCAGATACAGCTTCCACCGGTGCTGTTTTCATTTTCCAGCACAGAACTACTGTGCTTTGACAAGAATTCTTTCCCTGTAGAGATAATGGCCTGAGGCACACATTCAACATAAATTAGTCTTTTGGTACTTTCAGCTGGAAGCCCAATGTTCGCATGATAAAGATAAGCAGAATTGTTAACAAAAAAAGAAAGAAAGGAAAGAAAAATTTTTTTACTATAGACAAGAAATAATGTGCAGGCTTTATAATGTGCAGTCTTTCAAATATTTGTTTCATTTTAAAATTTCCTGGTTTTGTATAGTTTTAACCTTTACTGCAATATGATATTCATGCAAGTTTTCAAAAATTGAATCAGCATTTCTTCACATCACTATAGGTGACATTTTATTTAATATCATTCTCCTTTTTCTACAAAGATTCACATAATATGTGAAATATTATAGTGGTATGAGATTTATTTGATTTTTTTTAGTCGTTTCCCAAGCTATACAGGTGTTTTTACTACCAGTACAAGGTGACATGCTATATTAAAAGTATTCTTTATCCTTTGGATGAGCTAACTCTTAAAGTAACTATTGCTCAATTAATATGGCTGTTCAGAAACAAGTTGAATCAAAATAATGCAGGAAATATGATCTTATTAATGTCAATTTAAAACTTTATCAAAAATAAGTTATTGTAAATCTTTATTTCTTAAAATTTCTGTAGAACATTTAATTTTATGAATATAAAGTTAATTATTCACTGTAAAAAATCAGATGTTGCCATATTTTTAGTATCATAAATAATATTATAAGGAATATTCTCAGACCTCTGTCACTGGTTACAAGTATGACTGTTCTTCTCAGATAGGTGTCTAGAAGTTACATCCAGCAGCTCATGCTGAATCAAATAGGAAGTAATGCCAAGATGTCCTCTCACGAGCAAGTCATAAGTGTCTACAGTAAAATACATATTTGTCAATTCTTGATTTATAAGAACTTATTAATATGGAACAGTGTGAAAGGCATAATAACATACCTAACATTATTTTACTTTGTATTCCCCTTATTAATAATGAGGTTGAATGTCTTTTCTTGTATTTTAATGGTCATTTAGATTTTCTCTTATGTGTATTCCCTTTCCTACACTTGGTTCATTTTTCTACTAAATTATCTTTTTTTTTTTTTTTTTGAGTTGGAGACTCACTCTGTCACCCAGGCTGGAGTGCAGTGGTATACTCTTTGCTACCGCAGCCTCAACCCACTGGGCTCAGGCAATCCTTCCGCCTCAGTCTTCCAAGTAGCGGAACTCAGCCTTCCAAGTAATGGAACTACCAGACCTGGCTAATTTTTTAATTTATTGTAAAGATGAAGTCTTGACAAGTTGCCCAGGCTGATCTCAAACCCCTGGGCTTAGGCAATCGTCTTGCCTCAGCCTCCCAAGGTGCTAGGATTACAGGCGTGAGCTAACACCCCCGACCAATTGTCTTTTCTTATCTACTTATTGAGATTATTTTTAAATTATGGATATTAATCCTTTCTTTGACAATATCTTCTACCAGGCTGTCACTCATCCTCTCACTTTATTTATGATGCTGTTTATTATAGAGATGCTTTTAGTTTCATTGTGTTCAGTTATACCAATTTTTGCCTTAATGTTTATTTTTTGTTTCTCTAGGCAATTCTGCAATAACAAATGTTGATAGAGATATCTTTTAAAGAAATTTACTGTTAAGATGTTTGTATTCAGATTGTTGCATCCACTTGGTATGAAGTGGGTCTCTTTAATATGTCTCAATAGCTTTCTGATGCAGGTCATTGAAGCATTTGAGGCTTCCTAATGTGATGCAAAGTTTATCTGTTACATATCAAGTCTCTGATGCAAGTTTTTTTTTTATTTTTATGCTATATCATTGCTTGATATCATTTAATATCTAATAGGGTGAATAGTTTACAACTTGTTTTTTTCTATAAAATTTATCAGATCCTGAATATAAATTTTAGTCAATCTTTTTTTACATTCTATAAAATACTTGTGACAAGTGACATCAGCAAGATGGAGCAGGAGATACATGCCTTCTTCCTCCCCCTCAAAATAGCAAATAAACCATTATATATATAAATCTTAATAGACTTGGATGGGTTTAACGGGCTATTTAAGAATTTATAGCAACATAATGGAGGAAAAAAACAGAATAACAGCATGGAAAAAATTGTTGGAAAGATCAGCATATGTGAGATGTATAGAGATGCCTAGGAACAAAGAAGAAGGGTGAGGGATATCAGTATTAGACATGCAGTTCCCAGTGACCTTCTCCGCAGAGAACACAAACATATTTTGCCATGTAGATGGTCAAAGCCACCATAACACAGAGTCCCTAAAGAGTGAGATGCTCCTGTGCTACTCCCATCAGGAAGGAGTCACTGTTGTACTTAACTGGGACTGGAGCCACTACCCCTCCCAAACCCTGATCCCAGAGCTGGCCACTTCATGGGTGCCCAAATGCCAAATTCTGGTTCTGTGGCTATTACATGTTTGTCTGTAATATGCCCAGCTCTGCAGTCATATTATGTGCACTTGCACTCAAACAACAGAGACAGCACTGGTATGAGATGAGCCCACCCCAGGCCTTGTAGTCTCAGACACTCTGCACACTCCTCCACCCAACACATCACCTCTCTGGCTGTGCTTTGTGTGCCCATGCCTGAGACACCAGAGCCACCACTGTAGTGAGATAACCCATGTCCCAGACTTCAAATCAAAGTAGATTTGCACATTGTTTCATAAGTACCCATGTCTTGCATATCTTTATAAACATGGCAGTGAGGTACGTGTGCCCTGGGCACTGGTGTCATCATTGCCCTGGAGAGCAAAACCATGGTCCCTCCACACATGCCAGAACTCAAAAATAAGTAATTTGAAAATATACACTCAGAGAAGGAAAAAAAATTAAAATTAATGACTAAAACCTATGAGATGTATGAAACAGCATTAAGAAAGCTAATTTTCGTATTGTTTAATGAGGAGAAAAGAAAAAGAAAGGAAAGGGTGCTTATTTAAAGAAATAATGGCCAGAAGCTTCCACCAAAAAAAAAAAGAAAGAAAGAAAAAGAAAAAACTAGGAAAAGATATAATTATCAAGGTGCAGGTGCAGGAAACTCTAAGTACTGCATTTGGGTTGAAACCAAAGCAGACTACACAAGCACATGTTGTAATCAAACTGTCAAAAATCAAAGACAAACAGAGATTCTTGAAAATAGCAAGAAAAAAAGAATGAAAGATAGTCACATACCAGTAAATATCTACAAGGCTATCAGTGGACTTATTATCAGAATGTTTGCAGGCCAGGAAACAATGAATTGTTATATTCTAAAGTTCTGGAAGAAAAAATAAACTATCAACCAAAAAAAATAAAAAAGCAAAACAAAACTTTCCCAGCAAAGCCGTTTTTCAGAAATGAAGAAGACATGAAGACTTTTACAGACAAGCAAAATCTGAGGGAGTGCATCATAACTACATCTAACTTACAAGAAATGCTAAAGGGAGCTTCTCAAGCTTCAATAAAAAGACATTAATTAGTAATGTAAAGTATATGAATATGTAAGACTCACTGGTAAAAGTAAGTACAAAGTCAAATTCAGAATAATCTAATACTATAATGGTAGTGTGTAAGTCACTTAAATCTCTAGTACAAAGTTTAAAAACAAAGATTAAAAATAACTATAGCTACAGTAATTTGTTAAGGGATCACAATATTAAAAGCTTTGAAGTGTGGCATCAAAAATATAAAATGGGGAGACAGGTTACAGGTACAATGTTTTTTGTATGAAGTTGAGATTAAGTTATTATAAACTTAAAATAGCCTAACTATAAGATGTTTTATGTAAGCTTCACAGTAACCACAAAACAAAAACCTATGCATTTTCACATCTTTCATTATCAATCAAGCATGCTCTTAAAAAACAGCTGCTCAAGAACCCACTGAACATAATCCTGCTAGGCATGGACAGATCAGATGGAATCATCCCATTTCATATCAGTTATCTACAACTATTGCGTTTCTGTGACTATCTGAAGAACTGACATGTGAAAAAAGATGCAATAAAACCTGTTGAAATAGGCAGTGTTCGTTGTTAAAATTTAAAGAATAAATAAATGTAAATTTTATTCTCCAAAGCAAGATCTAAGTAAGAAGAGAAAAATTATTAAAAGGAATTTCTTTCTTAAAGATAAATAGTATATAACCCATAGACAGATCTAAAAACTGAAAAACTGTACAATCAACCAGAATCATCTTTGTCATTTCATCCTTTTGGAAAATAAGTCACATGAAGTATCTATTCTACTAACATTGTGCTACAGCACTGTTTCCTGACCATTTATTCTGGATGAACTCACTTCTATTCAAATATATCTGTTTCCTAGAAACTTAATCATTCCACTAGGGTTTGATTTCTGTCATTTGACCAAAACAATGGCAATGAAGAACTGCTATCTTCACAAGACATTGTGTCTTAGGGCCTTAATGCTTGTGAGCTTTGAAGTATCTGTCCTAATTTGAATATAATGGTCACTGGATAAATTTATTGTTATAAATTGAATTAAATTTTGTTGTATAAAATTTATAAATTGATTTTAATAACATGAAATACTCATGATAGGAGGTTCAGACAATAACATTTTAACATGATAAAATTTTTTTGCTAATTCTCAATTTTAATTACTTTGAAGGATTGAAGGATAAGGATATTTTAATTTGTTTATTCCACAATACTGGGGATAAAAGTTTAATAGTCTTGAAATTAGGCTTTTATTTTTTCTTATTTATTTATTTTTTATTTTAAACATGTGGTGTGCAATTCAGGATTAGGTGTAAAAGTTGTCATGATACAGGTAAAATTTGGACCTCCCTTTTGTCCCCACTTTGCCTGGTTTGAGATCAGGTACGCTTATTGATGTTATGTACCCCCCTTACCCTGGCAGTGTCCCGCTACTGCCATTCCCTTTCTTATAGTATTATGCTAAATGTTCAGGGTCTGCTTATGAGTGAGATCATGTGGTACTCGGTTCTTTGTTTCTGTGATAGATCACTGAGTATGATAGACTCTAAATCCATCCAAGTTGCTGTAAAGTCCATATGTTTGTCCTTCTTTATGGTTGCATAACATTTCGTTATGTATATGTATCACATTTTTTTAATCCAGTCCAATTTTGATGGGCAGCATGGTTGGTTCCATGTTTTTGTTATTGTGAATAGTGCTGCAATAAACATGCATGTGCAGTGATCTTTTTGGTAGAAGGATTTGAATTTCTCTGGGTATATCTCTAGTAGGGAGATTGCTGGGCCATATGGAAGGAATTGAAATAAAGACAAGAGGGTCATGAATTACTCTCCCCGCTTATTGTAATTTATATCCAAACTATCATGTTATAGAACTGTAGTATTACTATCATGAACTAAAATAAAATAGAATGGCCTAACAATAGGTTACTGACATTCCTGTTTCTTCAGTACAGTCTAAGTAAACTCATTAACCTAGAATAAATTGGATGATAAATCATATGGTCCAGCATAGCTAACAAGTACTTATGATAAATGACTAACAGAATGTAGATACAGCACAGTGGTGTAATTTTTTTTCCAGATACTGGGTCTTGCTCTGCCACCAGGCTGGAGTGTAGCGGTATGATCATAGCTTACAACAGTCTTGAACTCCTGGGCTCAGGTGATCCTTCCACCTCAGCCTCAAGTAGCTGGGACTCCTGCCATCATGCCCAGTTAATTTTTGTTATGTTTTTGTAGAGATAGAGACTCACAATGTTGCCCAGGCTAGTCTCAAATTCCTAATCTCAAGTAATCCTCCTAAAGTAATGAATCTACAAGCATGAGCCACCATGCCCAGCCATCAGTGGTGTAATTTAAATCAAGTTTATTGTTCCAAACATAATAGAGTATGTCAAAAATAATTCCCTTGTAGTCATACCTTTGGTCAAGTGCACAGAAAATAGCCTATTTGGCCATGTTATGGATAAAATTTGTGAAATCATATTTTGGTGCATATTTAACAACATATGATTTATCCTCTAATGCAGGTCATAAAAATGGAGTTACATACATAAAATACTTGATGTATTTATTGCCAATATTTATAAATGAGATAGTTATTGACAAGTTATTGATAGCTATTGTTAGTTGCTTATTAGATAATTAGAAAACAAAGTTCAAACTGGAAATAACAAGATCTACAATTTGTGGTATGATTTCTATATTTTTTTAAGGATATTTTACATATTTTTTCACTTCATCTCATTTAAAATCTACAAAACTGAGGAGTTCTTGAACAATTTCTTGTTTATTAAAATTGAGTTGTTTACCTGTTATCAATTCATTCAACAGATATTTAATTAATATCTAATACAATATTAATATCTAATTCATATCTAATAAACATACAAAAAGTCCCTACCTTGAGAAGCTTACACTTGGTAAACAGTAATAATTAAAATAGCAAATATATGTACATTATATTGGAAAATAAATAAATAGAGCTGTGTAAGAGAGGTTAGGAGTGCAAGTGGAGTTACTACTTATACAGGCCTCATTGAGAAGATACAGAAGTTGTAGAAGTACAAATAGTTGATTTTTCAATACTCTTAGGTTTCATGTTTGAGTTGTTCTTTCAAGAGCTCTAATCCTCTCAAAAGGGTACATTAAAGGAGGGAGAGATTGGGATTATATGTCACCAAGAAGAAGGTATAGAGAGAAAAGGGTACATTACTGAGAAGAGAATCCTGTGAAAAATCAGCATTTGCAATCTTTCTTCTAAGAAAAGTTTTTCAGTCAAGGCAACAGTTTATATAAATGTGTTAAGACAAGTATGTTCCAGGCATATTTTAGCAAAGTGAAGAAGTAAGAGGAAATAAAATGAGTCAGATACATTATGGAGAAAAAGGCAGATTCTGTAGGGCCTTTTTGGCCATCAGAAAATCTTTGCCCGTGATTCCAAAAAAAATTAAAGATGTTCTGCAAGTTTTTCACCAAAGATCACGTAATTGAACAGAATATTTTGAAAGGATTATTCTTGTTGTGTAGTAAATGGATGGTACAATGAAAGGTGAAGGTCAAAGCTGGCATGCCACTTAAGAGTTTTGAATAATAATCGAGGTGGAAGATGGTAGTAGCTTGTATGTGGATGAAAGCAGTATAAAAAGATAAATATTAGTCAAATTATGGATTTATTTGAAGGTAGAGCCAGAAATATAACCTGACAGATGAGATGTAAAATATGAGAGAAAGAAGTTGAGAATTTTGACTTGAGCAAGGAGAAAATTGGAGTAGCCTTCACTGGGGAAGAGTCAGGTAAAGAGAAACAGCATAGTGCAGGCTGAGTTTTGTATATCATTACATGTGCAATGAAAACACCTACTAATTTGATGGGATATGAAAGTCTGGTTTCAGAACAGAAGTTAAATTGGAGGAAATGTGGAGGTCTTTAATATATAGAAAGTATTTAAAGTCAGTCTAATATATAGATCCATTTTAAAATCATGAATATACATGAGATTACCAAGATTATGAGTATAAACGAGGGCTGAACTTAGGGACCACTGATGTCAAAGAGTTCATGGACAAGAAAAGAAACTGACCATGAAAATCAAATAATAAACCACGAGTTAAGAGGAAAATGCATTGAGTAAGACAAAAATAAAAATACCTTGAATTCCCGAAGTTTTCAGCAAAGCAGAAAGGATAGAACTGAAAACAAGTTTTGAGTCTCAATAAAGCTCTCGGAATTGAGTTGTAAACAAGCATGTGTTGGGTTTCTCATGCTCCCTAGTTTGTGTGTCTGTGTGTGTGTCTGTGTGTGTGTGTGTGTGTGTGTGTGTGTGTGTGTTGTGTGTTGTGTGCTGTAAATGATAATGTCCCAGATAAGAAATGTAAAAGGAAGAACAGATTTCAAAGTTGTTGTGCATAGGAGACTGGATGGATCTGTAACAACAGAGCATGTGTAGATGGCAAAGTAATCAGGTCTAAAAAAAAAGAACACTGAGGCAAACAAATACTTAAACAAATAGTAGATGTAGAAGAAACAGACACAACATTGGGTAAAAACAAGGCATCAACAGTGGGTGGGTGGAAGAGAGTTGGAAGAAAGGAATGATCAAAATGGCCAAAGTCTCAAAAATAAAATGAAATGAAATAAAAAGTTACATACGGGCTTTACTAAAAAGGAAGTCATTTGTACTGATGGCAAGAGTAGTTTCAGTGCAATTAGGGCAGAACCAAAATGATAGCATGATCTTCTAACTAGGAAGTAGGAAAGTGACAGCAGCAACCATAGAACACAATTTCCAAAACCTTAACTTACATGAAGCATGAAGGATGGCAAAAAAAAAAAAAAGTAGATAGAAGGCTAAAGCTTGTGTGTGTGTGGAGGGTGGAGGAGGAGGGAAAATGAGAGTGGGAAAAAGGAAGAGAATGAGGGAAGGCACGAGAGAGAAACATGCTAATTGGAAAGAATCAGGGGACAAACTGAAATATTAAAGGGAAGAGACACATTCAATAGGGGCTTAGAGAAGGCAGAAGGAGATGGAATGTGGAGGAAGTTGAAGCGATTAGCCTTTAGTACTGGAGAGGGAAAAAAGAAAAAGAAAAAACAGAAAATAAATAAATAAATGAAAGTTAAAGATTTAGATCAGTCACACTGGAAAACTGAAAAAAAGATCACATTTAAGATGAATTTAGCTATACTAAAGGCCAAAAGAAAGCGAGAAGCTGTAACTTTATTCCAGCATCACTGATGCACTAGTTTGTTTACATTTTTCCAACAGTAGTTTCAGAGCAGCCTGGATATAGTTACAAAGAAAGCAAGTTTGAAATGTGATTCATAGATGATAAAATGGGAAAGGTAATTAAAGTTTGCCTAAGGTACTTTGGCAGCCTGAAGAGCTGTCACTCTAGGAAGGTTCATACTTTAAGGGTGTTATGAAAGTCTCCTGTGGCCCATTCCTGCAGGGTCAACAAATTTCTCCAGATTCCATTTCATCCTCTATCTCTGCTCTGGCATCAGCCCCAGTGCCTATGCCTGAATTTGTTTAAAGCTCCCAATTTTATTTCTCCCCATTTTAACCTCCATACTCTGTGATTCATTAGCCTATCTTGCCCCATTACAGCATCTATCCCTAGTCCTGAGACAATGAGCTCAGTTTCATTATCTAACCTCTGGCTTACCTGGGAGGAGATTTCAGACAAAGGCATCAGAGAACACATTAGCTGATCCTCTACACACAAACATTTTAAACTACAGTCTGTGTCTCCGTAACAGTATGTAGGAAAACACTGAAAGCAAAAAATAATGTATAATACAGTACACAAAGTCAGAATGTGAATATAACATATCCTCTCATTCCAACAGGACCAGCAAATCCTGTAGATACTTTAGGACAATGAGTAACATAATTACCTACTCGAAATACATAGTCAGTAGTTAGTCTTATTAAAGCAAATGCTGCACTGGACAAAATTAAACAAGTAGGGAAGAATTTAAACCTATTGAAAGAGGGAAGGCAGATAAAACACAGTCTGATTTCAATTCAGCTGAAACAAAAGGCAGGAGTGATTTTATATCCTGGGGTAAGAGGAAGATCATGCATCATGTGCATTTGCTACTCAAAGGAAAACAAAACTTTCTCTAATCATTATAAACAGAGATAGTTTTGCATTTTGGAGCAAGGTACCCACTGAAGTTAGGCTCCTACAGAGATAGAAAAAAGGGAGTTATCTTCTTTAAGGACTATATTTCTTTTTTTTTTTCTTTCTTTCTTTCTTTTTTTTTTTTTTTTTTTTTTTAGTTGGAGTGCATCTCAGGTGCCTAAGAAATACATTCCTGGGTTGTAAAACTGACCAGTGGCTTTTACAAGATTTATATAGAAGGGGCAGAAAAATAATTTGCAATTACATATTTTCTAAAGAACTATTCTGAGAAAAGAGAAATCAGGGACGACCAAGAGTCAGAAGGAAGCCTGTCTAAGGGTTAGTCATGCTGAGAGAAACGTTAAAGCCACCCTGGCCAGTCTCATTTGCTGCTATGTTGGTTCTCTGAGAAGCTCCTTAGTTTCTAAAAACTTATTGATTTTCATATACTCAAAATATTCTCCAGTGGCCTCCAAATTCACATCAAATTATTTGCAGACCCCTATTATGGCATTTGGGATATCATTCAGTGTTGCAGCCACAATGGCCACCTCTGATTTCCCTTCCACACACCAAGACCAGGCACTTACTGTTCTCCTAGCAATATTCTTCCCCTAGAAATTCCCAGAGCTTACATTCCTACTTTACTTGGTGTCACTTCCTTAAATAGGTGTTTCCTAACATTATTTTTATATTCCTACACATTCTTCAACTCGTATTTCCTTATATCATTTATTTTCTTACTCTTCCACAAGAAGGTACATTTCACTAGGGCAGGGACCCAATTCTATCATTGTATCTCCAGCATCTAGAACAATGACTAGATAATAACATAGATCCCCCAAATATTTGTTCTTTAAAACCTGAGAATGGTAAAGGGAATAATAGAATCAAGAACAATAGATAGTATTTGACTGAAATAGGTGGATATTGGTGGTGTCATTTACAGAAATGGGATAGAGACTTTACCAAGAAAGATGGTGTGGGAAAGAGTGAGAGAGACAATTAGTTCTGTGTTTTATATGTTGAGTTTGAATTTCAAAGGTAAATTCAATTGGAATTCTCTTTCAGTTATAAAGTATCTGAGTTTGAGACTTAAAAAAACACAGGGCTGTAGATAAAGATTTCATATTCATAATCATAGAGTTGGTGATCG
This sequence comes from Cephalopachus bancanus, assembly GCA_027257055.1. Lineage (NCBI taxonomy): Eukaryota > Metazoa > Chordata > Mammalia > Primates > Tarsiidae > Cephalopachus > Cephalopachus bancanus. Next base: position 2,594,776 of record JAPVLO010000303.1, read on the forward strand.
ATTACTTTTTAGTGGGGGGGAGAAAAATAAATTAACAAATAGGTATGTAATATGTGAGGTATTCGCAATTTGGTTAATTATTTTAAAAGGAAATTACATTAGGAAATAGAAATTAAAGAAGGAATGCCAAATAAAAAGCAAGCCAGGGAAGTGTTCATTAAGAAAGTGACACAATAAATTGAGCTCCAGGAATTTCTGGAGGAGGAAATATTTCAGGCAAAGGAAACAAAAAGTGCTCAAACCTGTGCTTTGCATGTTGCAAAAAGATCAAAGATGGTCACAGGAATAAAGATAAAGTCATTCAATACATCATGTAAAATTAAAGAAATGCAGATTGAGTTATAAAATTTCAGGAAGCAGCACCATATCATGACTAGGTAGAGAAAGAGGATAAACAAATAGATTCTATAAGACTTTGGTCTCAACTGGCAGAGCACAGAGAATAAACAAATTCAATAAGGCAAATATCTAGATAGTTAGCTAGAAAAATAGATAATACATAGGTGATATAGATAGATAATAGATATATGATTTAATAGGTATGCTATAGCTATATAAATATAAAGATACAGATAGATATAGATAGACACAGAGGAAGGAAGAAAGGAAGAAAGGAAGGAGGGAAGGGAGGGAAGGAAGGAAGGGAAGAAGGGAAAGATTAAAAATTTAGAGAAATAAGATTATAGATACATAAAGAGATGCTCTTTTTGTAGTTTTTATCCAAATTCCTAAAAAAGCAGATCACTCCTTCATGGTTTCTCAGTTTAGTTAATAGCTCCCTTTATATATGAAGCTCAGTTTAATACTTAATGTTACATATGATTTCCTTCCTAGGAAAACTACATTGATTCTATTTCATTTCACTTAAATTGGTGACACTGTAAATAATGGGATAAAGCAGTACCAATGACCTAGCATGATTCCTATTTAGGAATTCTTTTTAATAAATATAAAATTCCAAAGCAAAATAAAAAGCTGGTAAATGTGCTTGAGTTTACTATAGAGTATGTTTGAAATTCAAAAATATATTCAAAAGGCATACAAGTACACAATATATACTCAAAAATATATTCAATATATTTTTAGAAATACAATATATATTCAAAAATATATTCAATATATTTTTGTATACAAACATATGTTCAAAAATATATTCACAAGGTATTCAAGTAATAACATTTAAACCCATAGAATCATTAAAAATAAGCCCATAACCGCAATGGGTGTTATAGAAAAATTGTCCAACTTTTGGCAGAACTTTTTAAAGAAGACCTACATATATGTATATAAAATACATATATATGCATATATATATATAAACTCGCCTAAGAGTGAAAGCAAAAACATTCCTCAATTAAGCAGAAAGTGCAAGAAAAAAAAATAGATCAATTTTTAGCTTCCTTTACAGTATATTTTAGAATATCAGTCAGTTACCAGACTTGTACTGGAACAGGATTGGCCTGGTTGGGTTCGCATTCAAGCAGTCTTTCACCAAATGAGAATCTATTCTCATGAAACTACCTCAAAAATAAAAAGTGTCCATGGCTAATAAGTAATGAGACACTGTATACTATTTTTCTTACAGATTTACCCTATGCTTTTACTTATTAAAGATTCTGAGAGGTCATATGGTAAAGAAACATTTTAAGCTTTGTTTATGTCAAGGTTTCTCAATTTTTTAAAAGATCGTTTTTCTTCATCATTAATTACATTAAAGCTAATTATTGACATTAAAGTTAACTATTATTCTATGGAACATATTCTGAGAGTAGATTCTCAGAGAGGAAAAATTTAAACTTGTCTGACTGAACATTGTAAGGGAAAGATAAATTTTTAAACAATAATACAACCTCATCATATGAATCAGTCTGGACTTTTTTTTTAATGCTCCCTTTCTACATTTATTATTTCTGATCTCTTAAACATTTACTACTGACAAATAATAATAATTCCATTGCTATAAAAAAAACCTTATTTAAAAAGAAAAGATCAGTTTCTTTTAAACTCTATTGATTTTAAGATGGAAAATGGGATCTTTAATTAAAGTTTCCACAGAAAAACATGCCTGTAGGCAATTTTAATTGGCAATTTAATAACTAGAGAATTGAGAAAAAAATAAGTTCTGTTTCCACCTCCACAAGTTGCATGCTATATTAGATCTAGTGCTCTAAGTTTATAGCTATCATGCCCAGACAATATTTTCCAGCAGTGAAGTGACAGTGATAACAATTGTTCATTCCTTTTAGTGAGCACTGAGGTTGAGAAGAGAAAGCAACACACTACAATTATTTAAATCATTATAGTGTTTTATAATAGTTATTATTTGTTCACGTGTGTGTTTTTAAATACTGTTTCTGATTGACTCCTAGTGATAAAACAGTGATATATATCTGCATTTGTTTAACATTTAGATTTGCCACCCTTCTTTTTTTAAAATTTTATATTTTAAAGATGTGGGATACAATTCAGAGTTAGGTATACAAATGTTCATTATACAGGTACCCTTATTGCTGAGGTGTCCCCCGCTTCCCCTGGCAACTTCCCACTATTGCCAATCTTTTTCTTACAGTATTATGATCATTGTTCAAGGTCCACTTATGAGTGGAGAACATGTGGTACTCAGTTCTTTGTTTCGTGATAGATCACTCAGTATTATAGACTCTAAGTCCATCCAAGTTGCTGCGAAGTTCATAATTTTGTCCTTTATGGCTGTGTAATATTCCTTCCTGTACATGTACCACATTTTTTAATCCAGTCCTCTTTCAATGGGCAGCACAGTTGGGTTCATGTTTTTACTATTGTGAATAATGCTGCAGTAAACATGCTTGTGCAGATTATCTTTTTCATAGAGTGATTTGAGTTTCTCCAGGTATATTTCCAACAGGGGCATTGTGGGGTCGTATGGAAGGTTGACTTTTAGATCTTTGAGGAATCGTCACACAGATTTCCACAGAGGTTGTACTAGTTTACACTCCTATCAACAGTGTAGAAGTGTTCCCTTTTCCCCACATCCTCTCTAGCATCTGTTGTTTTTTGAGTTATTGATGATGGCCATCCTGACTGGAGTTAGGTGGTATCTCAGTGTGGTTTTAATTTGAATTTCTTTGATGGCCAATGGGGAGAGGAAAACTTATTCAGTAAATGGTACTGGGAAAACTAGCTGACCACAAGCAAAAGATTCAAACAAGACCCCTACCTATCACCATACACAAAAATCAATTCTAAATAGATCATAGGCCTAAAGGTAAAACCTCAAACTGTACGAACCTTAGAAAATGCATGAGACACACTTATGGAAACTGGAACTGGCAACTAATTCCTGGTCAACACCCCAAGTGCCCATCCATAAGAGCTAAGATAGACAAGTGGGATCTCGTCAAACTGACAAGCTTCTGTAAAGCCAAAGAAACCATCGAGAGAGCAGGTATATAGACCACAGACTGGGAAAAAATATTTGCCAACTGGATATCTGACAAAGGCCTAACATCTAGGATCTATAAGGAACTCAAATGTGCCAGGGGGTGGGGGGGAGGCCCCATTATAAAGTGGGCAAAAGATATGAAAAGACACTCGAGCAGCCAGCAGATACATAAAAAAATGCACAGCCTCACTAGTCATCAAAGATATAAGCAATTTTACCTCTCTTCACAACACTTGCAACAAAAGAGTGAGGATGATATTCCATAACATGTCATTTTTAAATTGTTTTTAAATTTGTAATTTTAATTATTTTGGATACATAACAGTTGTGTATAATTATGGGACACATGTGGTTTTTTGATACGGGCTTTCAATTCCTTACTGAACAAGAGTATAAATTTAACAATAAAAATAAAAATGAATGCACCAAACACTGTAACAACAGCATTGTGAAATAATCAGGGTAATTGGGATATCCATTGGGTATCCATCATTTCAAGCATTTATCTTTTCTTTGTGTTAGAAACATTCCAATTCTACTCTTTTAGTTATTTTTAAATGTACAATAAATTATTGTGAATTAAGGTCACCCAATTGTATGTTGCCAAATATTAGGTCTTATCCATTTTATCTGACTGTATTTTTGTACCCACTCCCTCCCCCACTACCCTTCCTGGTCTCTGGCAACCATAAATTTTTGCTCTAGCTCCATTAGTTCATTTTTAAAATTTTTTAACTTCCACATATTAATGAGAAATGCAAAATGCGTCCATCTGTGCTCAATTTACTTCACCTAATATAATGTCCTCCAGTTCCTTCCATGTTGCTTCAAATGACATTTTATTTGTTTATTTATTTATTTTGTTGCTGAATAAAATTCCATTGTGTATATATACCACATCATCATTTTACTTCTCTATGCAGTTCCTTCCCTGTTTCTTCTTTTACCACACTGACTCAAGCCATGCTTCTACATCATGGCCTTTACATTTGCAATTTCTTCTTACTGGAATTATCCTCACAAGATAATGACAGAGCTTACTCCTTCACCTCACTCAGGCATTCACCCAGACAGTACATTGTCATTGCAGTCTTCCAATTTTAACTAAAATTGTAACTGCCTTTCCTTCATCCACTCTCCTTCTTCCCCTTCTTGCTTTATTGTCTTCTCTAGCACTCATCACCCTTTAACATATAATACATTTGGCTTATTTTTCTGATTAACTGTATTTCCAGTAGCTTATAAGCTACAGTAGTATAGGAATTTTGTCAACATTTTCTTTATTGAACTCCTTGCATGTATTTTTTGAGTAAATGGAGAAATTCATTAATCCTAGACACAGACGGTGTATCCTGAAGATCTTAATTTTCAGTGTGAATTTTCAAGCTGACCATCTCAAACAACCAATATATTGTTTTAGGATTTCACAGGTGATTTGTGCTTCTTGAAATTTGGGCACTAGAGAATGACCAGTTTTCCCAATCTATACCATCACCTTTTTCTTGAGAATTCCTGCTCTGTTATACATACAGACTCCATATTTCTGCGTGCACATGCTTATGGAGACATACACATGCACATTCACACACATGCATGGGCACATAAACATAGGGATCCACATATACACTCTTGATACATATTCTAGGGAATCTTCACACATCCCAGAGCACTTTGGAATTTTCATTAAACACAAAGCTTAAGCTATAGCCCTAATGTGCCTAAAACAACTTCTGTTTTTGCTTCTCTTTCCTGTCCTTTTTGCCCATGACCCTCTCTACATACTGGGAGGTGAGTACATCTGATATTTAATGCTGCCCCTAACCCTGAAGTTAATTCATACTCTCCAGGTTCCGGATCCATTAATATTTGGAAGAAAAACTTTATATCTTTACATATAAAATGTCATTTTTACAGGTTTTCAAATGAGTAGTAACATAAGAGATGCATTATTCATTGTCAGAAAGAATGCTTCCTCTAATTAAAACTTTGGGAGGAAACTCTTCATATCTATAAAGGCTCACATTTCTTGGGGTTAAAAAATCCATCCGCAGTAAAAAACAGTCTTTTATAAAATTTATCTGACTCTATAAGCTCAATAGTCCTTTTAAACAGTGACTATTTAAACTGAATTTTACTATTATGCTTACATATGCTATTTATTAGGTGTCACTGAAATTTAAGAAATGAATATTTTCTCATAAACCTCTTCAAACTTTTTTAAGCTCAATATTAATAGTGCATATCTATGAACATCAGTATAAAAATGCATATTTTTCAAAACCATCTCAAAGGAATCAAATGAAATTTGCCATAAAATTAGAAAAAGAAATGCTCTGTTTCTCTCTGTGGTTGCTAGTAGCAGAAACTAATCCCTAGAGATCCTAAAATAAAAAGTTTGTGCCAGAAATAGATTAGCACAGAATATTATATTCTTAAGAAAGAAAAATTGAGTTGTTGGTAAGAATAAGTTAAATATGAGGATAATACAAAAATGTAAAGCTAAAATAAAACTAAAATAAAACTAAAATCCTTTAACAAGCATTATTTGGCAAGCTACCATAGGACAAGAAGAATAAACTGAGAAGGCAGAGCTGTACATGATGACACAGAGAAAGTCAACCAAAAGAAAAGTAAGACTAATTTGAGTTGAGGTTACCACAATTAAACTAAAAAACATGATCTCTACATATTCACAAGAAAAAAAACAAGAGCTTTTTTTCAAGGGCTTAGATTTAGCTAGAATGCTACTTTAGTTTTTGTTCTTTGTATCTTTTACCTTCTCTTGTTGTTTTATTTTTTTTTTTCCTGTCTTATAGGGTTACTGGAGAAACTATCTTACCACACTGAGGAAAAAAATTATAACTATAGAATATCTTGGAGCAGGAAGATTTTCAAAAGGCTGGAGTCTTTCATTGTTGTTATGCTATGTGCCATGATTGTCTAAACTTAGATTTTTGTTACATAAAACAAATAAACATTTTAAATATTTCAGTTGATTTTAAGCAGATTTATAATCATTTGTTATGCTCTGATAGATTACAGCTTTTCCCATTTTCACTTGAATTTTATAAAATTATAATCTTTTGGATAAATTCATTTCTAAACATATGTTGTAATAAAACATGTATTGATTTATTAAATGACTTCCAATTTTACCAAATACCAATTGCCTGACTTTTAGTTTCTTTTTATGAGCAACTTCCCATGTAGTTCACTTGTTCCAAGGTCAAATTTTTAACTGGGTACAGGTTGAAGCATGGTTGCTGTATTTTTCCTTCATTTCGATTTATTCCAAATTTTCAAGGGTTTATTATAATTGCTTTTATCTTTGTCAATAAGGAAATGTATAGTTATATTACTTGCAGTTTTAATTATTGCTGTTTTGTATTAGATTTTTCAAAATATTGATATTCACTATTGTCTCAAGTATCTCAGAAAATACTCATAATGCATTTTCAAAATTCAGTTTCAATTCAGATATGAAAACTAGATGCAATAATTTTCTTTCACTCTTTATTTCATTAATTGATGATAATTTCATATGCAGTAACTCACATAAATGATATAAACAAAATAATACACCTTACTTTACTAATGAATGTATTTTTAATAGCATTTATGGGAGCAAACTATTTCTTTATAGTTTCTTTTATAAAAATGAAAGTAGCAAATTAAGTCACAGAAGAGAAAGTAAACAAAGCAGGAAGTGCTTTGTTAAAATAAAATAGACCTTTAGAAAAATGACAGAAAATGGAACACAAGCAAATCATCATGTTTAAAAAAAGCTTTTGTAAAATATATTTTCTTAATTTTAAAATTCAATTATTATATATTAGAAATATTAGCATTATGTTTCTCATGTTTTTGGTAAACAGAGTATAAATGTTGAATCATGACTTTTGCTTTCGGATACTATACTCAGTGAGAATTCACTAACAATGACATGAAACAATAAGGACAAATCTCACACACAAAATATTGAGGGAAAAAAAAGCCAGACACAATGCAGTACCTGTAACATATGGAGATACCGAAAGAGGCACAGGACAAAGGGCCGGTATAAACCAAGCGTTTACTGGGGGGAAAACTCCCACGCGAGGTCCCATGGTCCGGAAAGATGGGCCAGGGGAGTCATGCCCAAGGAAGGGCAGGCTTGGGTTTTTAAGGGTGCTGTAATTGAGGAGGATGTTGGGGGCGGCAGTGAAGTGGGGAGACAAAGCATTGCATCCAGCGTGGGCTGGAAAGTTTCAATCTGGCCCTTCTCAGCAGCTGCCAGCAGGTTCTAGTAAGCTGGTATGTGGTTTGTAGGTTTAGGGTGGAGGGGTGCATAGGGGATCAGTGGGTGGAGGGGCAAATGGGGGAAAGTGAGTGCTGCTTCTCCCCGGGCCTAACAGTACTTGTAATAGTATTCAATTTTTATGAAATTTAAATTTTGTGAAGTTGTGTAACTAGCAAAAGTAGCCTATGATAGTAAAAGTAAAAATGGTAGTTACCATTGGTGGAGAATGTTGGGTGGGAGAAAGCATAAAAAAGCCTTTGGTATGCTGGACTTGGTCTATATTTTGATCTGAATTTTCAAAACAATAAGCGAATACATAAAAATTCACTAAACCATATACTTATCAATCGTATACTTTAAAATATTTTTCCTGGGAATTCCAGTAAGATGGCAACGGCACAGGTGGGACTGAGATTCTCCAAAAGTGAGTTCCCATAAAGACTCTTACTCTCCTTCCCCCACGCTCCCACCCACTGCCAGCCGCATCAGGCCTTGGTTCCATGCACGACCAGCTACTTCGGCCCCTCTGCAGCCGCTGTTCCAACCCAGGCAGCCCTGGGCCATAGCTGAGTGGAGCTCCCAGCTCCCTCCCTGGCTACACCATCTCACCTGGCCCCAAGCCGCCCACCACTGCCTGTGGAGGCCCTCGGATACCGTCTTGTGGAGATCTGGGTTCCCTGCTGGCTATACTGATCTGCCCAGCACTCAGCTGCTGCCAGCTTCCTCCCTGGCTGGGTGCCCAGCCCATTCTTAGGCTGTGGCAGCCTGGGGAGGCCCTCCACACCTGCCCCTTGGAACTTCAGGCTCCATTCCCTCTTGGGGCACTCCACCAGCCCCAAGGCTGCCACTCCCCAGACAGGCCCCAGTGCCTATGCCTCCAGGCTCTGCATCACTGCCTGGGCTGAAGCACCCAAAGCCATAGCTGGTGCTCAACCCTCAGAGTTCCGGGCCCCCACCCTGGGTTCCAGGTCCCCGCCAGTCCCATCTCAAATTGCTATTGCCCAGGGAGACTCTAGGCACCCATCCCTCAGAGATACCAGCTCCATTCCTGGCTGAAGTGCCCTGTGGGGGGCCCAAAGCCACTGCCACCGCCTGCTACACACCCTGTCCACAGACCCGGATGAGTGGAGAGAAAGGATCAGCAAAAGAGGAGCTGCCCACCACAGCCATTTTCCAGGCAGAGATTTGCATTGCCCTGCCCATTTACCAGCAGCCTCCACCTTAGTTTCTAAGGTAACCTTGCCAAACAGGAGACAAAAGGCCCTCCCCTATGCTGAATCAGACACAGGCAACTCAGTCCTGAGGCAGACCTCTCAGGCAGCAAGCCAAGGGAGCCAACCCAACCTATGAGTAAGTCTACCTGCAATGCAAAGGGGAGAGGCTAGAGATCAGAGCTGAAGAGACTTTAGACACTCAGGAAAGACTCCAGAGCTAGTCTGGTTTCTTATTTTGATTTTTTATTTTATTGTTTTGACTGTTTGTTTTGCTACTTTTGTTTGCTTTCTGAATTAGACTACTTGTTTGTGCTGGGGAAAAGCACATCAAAAGGCATGAATACATTGGACAGTCTTTGTGTGATTACCAGTATGCTTTAGGGAATCTTGTTTGTTTTTTACTCTTTTCTGGCCTTGTACCTCTTTTCAATCATTAGTTGGTATATATGTCTGTCTTCCCTCTTATTCTTCTCTCTCTCCAACTTCCTCTTGACACCCCTCTCCATTTATTTTCCTTTTTCTTACCTCCTTTGGTTCCAGGGAGCAAACCTAAACCCGACTGCATGGACAGATTTTAAGGCAGTGGAAAGTGGGTTGAGGTGTGCCCATATACCTATTGGTGGATACTGGGATCTGCAGATAGATTCTGAATCATAGTTTCCCCCTCAATTAAATCTCAAAACTGCAAAAACTACAACCTCAACCTACAGTCCAGCCTCAAAAGTGAACAAAGCCAGAGGATGCTCATAAGGAAGAACAGGAGATTGAACAAAAAGAAGTAAAAGCAACCCCACATTCCCTGAAAAACAGAATTAAAGAATTAAAGTTTGACAATAATCAAAACAGCTTGGTATTAGTACAAGAACAGGCTTATAGACCAATGGAATCGAATTGAGATTCCAGAAGCAAAACCCCAATTTCTCAACAACTCATCTTTGACAGTCTCCACCACCCACCACTGGAGAGAGAAGAATCTATTCACTAAGTGGTGCTGGGAAAACTGGCTGACCACATGCAGAAAATTCAGACAAGATCCCTATCTATCCCCATACACAAAAATTAACTCTAAATGGATTAAAGACCTAAATGTAAAACCTCAAACATTAAGAACCTTAGAAAATGCAAGACACACCCTTATGGAATTTGGAACTGGCACCAATTCCTGAGCAAAACCTGAAACACATGGGCCATAAGAGATAAGATAGACAAGTGGGACCTCATTAAACTGACAAGCTTCTGCAAAGCCAAAGAAACCACCAAGAGAGCAGGGAGACAGCCCACAGACTGGGAAAAAGTATTTGCCAACTCCATGTCTGACAAAGGCCTAACATCTTGGATCTACAAGGAACTCAAACATGCTGAAAAGAAAAAAAACAAACAACTCCATTACAAAGTGGACAAAAGATATGAACAGACACTTCTCAAAAGAAGACATACAAGTGGCCAACAGATATATGAAGAAATGTTCAACCTCACTAGTCATCAAGGAGATGCAAATTAAAACTACACTGAGATACCACCTAACTCCAGTCAGAATGGCCATTATCAATAACTCAAAAAATAACAGATGCTGGAGAGGATGTGGCAAAAAGGGAACACTTCTACACTGTTGGTGGGAGTGTAAACTAGTGCAGCCTGTGTGGAAATCAGTGTGGCGATACCTAAAAGTTCTAAAAATCGACCTCCCATATGACCCCGCAATCCCCCCACTGGGAATATACCCTGAAGAACTCAAATCACTCTATAAAAAAGAATACCTGCACACGTATGTTTATAGCAGCATTGTTCACAATAGCAAGATCATGGAACCAACCATGCTGTCCATCAAAATAGGACTGGATTTAAAAATGTGGTACATATACACAACGGAATATTATGCAGCCATAAAAAAGAATAAAATCATGAATTTTGCTGCAACCTGGATGGAATTGGAGTTTATAATACTGAGTGATCTCTCACAGAAACAAAGATCTGAGTATCACATGTTCTCATTCATAAGTACACCTTGAACAACTATCGTAATACTAAAGGATTGACCTTGGTGGGAAACTATGGGGGGAGGCAGGGAGGGAAAGGGAATTGGGTTTAATGGTAGTCAATATCTTTCTGGGGACGGGGGGCACATCTCTTCAACAGGGGTACCTGCACAATGCATATTTGTATACCTAACCCTTAACTGTACCCCACAATTTTAAAATAAGAAATATGTTTTAAAAAAATTTGTCCTTGCAGCTGAGTTTATTCATGGGTACATTTTAAATATTTTATTCTAGGAACCTCATTTTATGGACAAATTTTTGTTATTTTCAACATTTTATTAACTCACACAATGTCTACAAATCCATTCTACAAGCAATGCTCTCAAAACCACATCTGCCTCACTCATTCAATTTTATTCCATATGCAGTAACTCAGTAAATATTTACTGATTGCCTATATCCCAGGAATATCTGTTAAATACCAGGGATCCAAAGACTAATCATACATTTTCCTGTGATCAACAAGTGTACACTCTAATAGAGGAAGATGGCTATGATGCAAAACTGCACTTTAGAGGTACTGTCACTGCACTATGGTCAAGGTACTATTTAAGGAGAGAATAGTGATGCAAAACCAGGCTTCAATCCAGTATGCTGTCTCCCACTCTATCAAACCACACTACATTTTAGATATTAAACATTTTAGTTTCATTTTCTGTTCTTCATGGTCTATGACTACCGAACCATAAACCATCATACCAGCTTTCATATTCACACATAACCCATCTACTTTTTAAATAAATTCTTTCCAACTTCTGTGGTCCACTTGACAGAAAATTTCCCATCAGTCTCCATGCCTTACATTTTAGTCTTAACCCTGATTCCTTTATCTGGTAGGTTCAGAAAGGTGTATTCTTTATTCTGTACAAGTTCTACCTAAAAAAAAATTAAAAGAAAAGAATAATTGGATCTTTTCAAAATAGTGAATTATATTTGTTTAAATTTTCGATTAAAATTCAATATTAAGAGTTTCTCATAATTGTGTCTGTGTTTAAACAATCTCTCAAGGCTCACATGGAAAATGAAAAGATGACAACATTGGGTAGGTAAACCACATTAGGTGATACCTGAACCTTTTATGTTTAGAATTTATATTCTATGTTCCTCATGCTTTTATAATGCTAAAAATAGGAGTTTGTCATCAAGAAGAATCTACATGTTTAAAGGAATCTGGAGATATAAAATGTCAATTCAAAATGCGAATGTACTCAGATTGTATATGGCTCTTTAAAAAGTCATATCAGAGCAATTTCAGGACAAAAAGCAAAAATAAATGACACAGCATAGAAGCTTCAACAAATAGGGGGAAAGTGTTAAATGATAAACTGAGGCACATTGAAATATTAAAGAGTTTATTTGAGAAGACAGTGATTCATGAATTGGGCAGTTCTGGACCACAAGGTGTTTAGAGATTCCACAAAAGTACATGAAGGGAAGACTTCTAGAGGGTGAAGGAGGAAGCAAGGCAAAGAAAATATTTGAATGGCTAAAGAAAAGTCTTATTTGGATCGATCATTCTAGTGTAGAGTATGTGGTTAGAGGTTACTTGATGGTTTCTGATTTCCCAAGGATATAACTTTTTACAATTTGTTAGGTTTGGGTTGTCCTATATAAGAACCCAGGGCACTGGAGCTGCCTCAGCCTAATGGCTTCCCAATTAATATTTTTTAGCAGAAGACTTACTATAAAAGAAAATAAGAAATTGGGCAACCCTTTGGGTCCCCTCCACTGTGGGAACTTTTCTGTCCTCGTAATAAATCCTGCTTAAAAAAAAGAAAGAAAATAAGAAATTAGTTAAAATATCTTGAGTAGAGATTTTGAAAAAATGAACCAGGCAAATCCATTCTGAAAGAAAAGTTCAAAGTAAACTTTTAGAGGAAAGACTTTAATAGTTAATGATAATGTAATCACTTTCCCTTCTATTAATGCATTTTAATTGTGATGTTTTATACTTTGAATGCAAGAATTAGAAGTATAGTTATTTGCTTTCCCTCCAAAATAAACTTTTTTTTTAAGACAAAAAGTACCAAACAATTTTCTCCCCATTCTCTTTACCTCTAGGTGGCACCTGTGAACTGCCTAAATGTGGACAGAGTAGATTCTTCCAGACCCCAAGGCTTCAGGCTGAAGGATGATTACTTTCTTCATCCCCTCCAGCTCCAAGACCAGAGCTCAAAGGTCAACATAAGGGTAGGAAGGGCAAGGGTTCTAATGAGAGGACCTAAAATAATGATCATGATTTCATCTTTCACTACCTGTTTGGCTGAGCCATTTAATCTTGCTAAGACTCCTTTATTTTAAATGCAAGGTAGAAATGAGAGAGAATAGAAACAAGGTTGGATACAGACAATAATAGTCTTAGCACTTTTCAAGCATTAGATGACTCTCCAGTTATACACTGTTATTATGGGAGATAGATCATAGAAGGTGAAATATGGATTGGTTTCAAGATCAATATATATGAGGACAAGTAAATGTAAAATGAGAATTGGGGAATAGATAGAATCAAATAAAATATTAAATAAAAATTGTTGTTAGTGGCAGCATCCATGCTTTTCCCACGGTTCTATACCTAGAATAATATTAACATCCATATAACCTAAATTATCGCACTGTTTGTCAATTGACACAAAATAATAGATACATTGAGTAAAAAACATTTTGTTCTTATGCTATGATTTAAATATTTTGCACAGAAAAAGTGAAATTATAAATGTACAGAATATTGTTTACCATTTCTCCCACAAAATCAGTATTTCTACCAATCAAATGAAATAAAATTTTTTAAAATATGTAATTTTATCTAATATTGTGTTGTTAAAAGATACTGTTATCACTTTTTGTATGTATTCTGCGCTCGTTTTGATGATTTGTATATATATAAATACAGTTTAAAACTTGTGCATGAAAGTGTCATTATATCCTATTTAGTGATTTTTTATAGTTATGTTAACTAATTATAGTCAATTAAAATATAAATGAATGCTATTTTCTTTAGGCAACTTCTCCCTGTTTAAAAGATAAATTATTTAGACAGAAACAAAAATTATAGTTGCTTGAGAGAAATTGTTTCTGACAAATCTGTTTTTATTGCTACTTAACATTTTGTGCACCCGGTGCTTCCAAATTGATTTCTTATTTAATTGAATTTTCTCCAGAAGCGTGAAAAGTGACCAACTGGCTTCTAATTCTCAAGTACTGTCTTATTTATGATTCATGAAAAGAGACTCAGTCAGATTTTCTTCCCTTTGTATCAAGATACCATTTATTGATCTATCATTAGTATTTAAATATGATGAGTTATTTGAGATATCATCATTTCATTCCTTAAATACTCTAGGAAGTATTTGTTTAGAATCTCTAAAATAAAACTCTTGCATTGATGAAAACATTTTTATTCTAACTGGCATTTATTTTGCTTATAATTTTCTGTCTGTGATATTTTACTCCTCAGATTAAAGCAACATAAACATTTATACTCTGCCTGCCAAGCAAAATGGAACATCCAACTACGTAGGCAAAGCTTTGACAACTGATTCAAATATGAATTCAAGGAATAATTCTGTCCACAATAAACTTAAAACATTCCATAATGATATTAGCATTGCTATATATACAATTTTCTTTTTTAATGTATTTATTTGGCAAAATAAAAGGTAGGTAATCCTGTCATTTCTCCCCAATATTTTGTTATTGGTATTATTTTTCCTGCCCCTTTAAAATTAATGCTTTGGAAATGCTAACTTGGGTCTTAGACTGTGTTTATGCCAATGTATTTTCTCCATTTATATGTACAGAACAAACCATAGTTCAAATTGTGCAAGTAAAGGCTTTCACACACTTCAAGGGACATCAAAGTTTCAATGAACAGGAAGATAATTTGTAGAAGACAGAAAGTCCTTTCTGGCCCATTTGCAATTGCCCGATACACAGTGTATGTTCATGGGGAAGGGTGATCATCTACCAACTTTTTAGTCAGAGACTTTCAGGGAGTTTAACCTACTGATCACTTAGATATATCACATTTATTCTCGTGTCTTCATTTGTGCCATTTCTCTCTATTTAGAATGCTCAATCTTTTTTATTCCCCCCTCTCTAATTTACTATAGGTAAAAGAATGCTGAATATCCTCTCCCAGTGCCCAAACTCTAACTTGTGGAGAGGAGCCATTTATAACCCCTTTGAGTCTACAAAATTGTGAGGTGGTATTTTACTAGTGTGTTGGATTGCTGTTCTTTAAAGGTCAACGGTCATAAAAAAAAAAATACTTGCTATGTGCTGTCTATGCCTGGAAGTAAGCAAATGAGCTAGACTCTGTTCTACAGGGCACAGAAGATGAGACCTCTCCCTATACTTCTAAGTACCTAGGGTGTTAATCTCCTACAATCAAGTGTTAAACCAAGTGATTATGCTGCTAGCAAAATGTATCACTTAAAACTTGATAACCAGTTTCTAATACTATCTAAACTAGATATTATCTTTAGGAGTTACTTGGAATTTGCCCAGATAATAATAAAGTAGAACTTTATCTCTCACATGACAATTGTTTCTCTTCTAAATAACAACATTGGTGGGGGAAGGGGAGTGAGGAATCCTGTAAGAGGAGAAATGAAGGAAGAGTGGAATTTAGGTGTTCTGGGATGATGAGTAAAATATCAAGCAAAAAACCATCTCCCAAAACTCATTTAAAATGCCTTAAAGCATATTTTTGATTACATGTTACCCTCTAGGGTTTTTCTTACTCTTTTTACCATATAGTGATTTCAGCAGAATCAATATTTCTTTGTAATCCTGACAGTGTCCATAATAAATACTTTCAAAATGAAGTCTTAATGATACCAACTGCAAGAGTGTTTATAATGTCAGAGTTTATACAGTTTTGATGCTTCTTGTCATTTCCTCAATTGCTTACTTTATTTAATTCAAATACGTGTAGATTTTTAATCTATGTTTTTGTTCTCCTATGTTCTTATCATTTTGCTTTTGCCAATTTATAATACTTTTCTCATTCTTTTTAAAAATTATGTCTTGAGTTGAGTATTAATTTTTCTAAATTAATTCCAGCAGTCAAATTTTAGGTATTTTTTAATTAAATTTCCAATGTTCTTGCTTTTCACCTTTTTCTCTTAATTGTAGGCATTTTCTTTTTTTCCTTCTTCAAACCATCAAAAAGTTTAATTTTGGCCCAGTGCAGTGATTTATGCCTCTAATCCCAGCAATTTGGGAAGCCAAGGCAAGAGGATTGCTTGAGCCCAGGAATTTGAGGGCTACATAGCAAAAACCCAGGCAACATAGCAAAAACTTGTTCTATAAAAAAAAAAAAAAATTACCTAGACATGGTGGCACATGCCTGTAGTCCTGGCTACTCAGGAGGCTGAAGAAGGAGGATCGATTTATTCCAGGAGGTTGAGACTGCAGTGAGACATGTCTGTGCCACTGCACTCAGCCTGAGAGACAGAGTGAGACACCAATTCAGACAAATCTTTCATAATCTTTCATTTTTTTCTTTTTTTATATTAGGTAATTAATTTTTATTATTTTTATCTGTCATTAGGTATGCTGTTATAAATAATGATCTATATGTAAAATGTTATTTGTAGTGGAATTTACTGTTATAAAAAGTTACTGATGTATATACTGAGGATTTAGTCAGGAACAGTTACTTCTTTCTCTATTCAGTCCATAAATTCGGACTATAAGAAGCCAGTGAAAATATTAGTTCATTGTCTTCAGTTTTCTTAGAATAACAGATTTATTAATAGAAGTTGGCCTGTGTATAAATTATAGATTTAAGAAATGTAAAACATTGAATCAGTTCTGAGATACATATATAAATCAATATATATGATGTGTAGCTGAATATATAATAGTATCTGAAATACATATATATGATCAATTATATTGTATATGTACATTAATACATATATATATATATATATAAATTTTGACAGTTTCTATTGTCTTGCTTTCCCTAGAATGGCCATGTGTCTGTGTGTGTTTAGTTGGTATGTGTGTGCAAATGTGCCTGAAAACAAGTAAGACTATAACGAAGAGTCATGGAAAGTACTGAGTTTGTTTTGAGCTCATCTTACAATCTATTCCATTTGAACTCTTTTTCTTACATAAGAGAAAAGTAGTATGTATAGAAACAAGTTTTTGTTTGTTCAATACTATAATTGTAAGTGCTTTTCGATTGGAAAATTAATTTTGCTGGATCTCTGGAATTTGTCCAAGCACAAGAAACTAGACACAAAACTGTCCAGAAACTTTTGAGAGACATGGGAGTTCACGCACTCTTATTAGATTATCAGAAAGCACCCATAGTTACATGCCACCAACCAATGAAACCACAAACCATTAGAAACAGGCAGAATCTTAGAAATGGATTATGGACTCCTATCTATAAATAAGAAATACTAAGCAAATTCATACAGAAAGATCTCAAAATCTTTGAATGCCAAGCCAATAAGAATACATACCGCATTAAAGAAAATGTATTTCGTGTATGGAATGCTTGACACCTAACAGAGACTACTGATGAGAAGTAAATTGAGCAGTTTCTTTTTTTTAATTTTATCTTCTTATACATGTAGCATCCTACCCCATGACAACTCCCACCACACCATGGCTTAAAAGTGCAAAGCAAACACCAAAGCCTGGTATTTAGCTCTTTTTCCTTGCTTTTCTTTCTGAGAATGTAGTTCTACTGCTTACCCCTGAGCCTCTGAAGCGATTTATTTCCCATCTGGCTCTTGCCAGCCAATAGCACTAATAGCATCCCAGAAGGCTTGACTCCTCAGGGTCACAGGCTGAGATGTTCAAATGCCTTCTGATATTCATTGGTCTCCTTATAGGTGAGAAGGAAATGGGCTCTTGAGACTGGAGCCAGAAATTAGTTAGAAATAGGAGGCAGATTTGCAAGACGGATGACTGTAACACAACAAAAATAAGATAAGCCAAAAATAGATAGATAGATAGATAGATAGATAGATAGATAAAAATCAGTATTGTAGAATACTTATTATGCCAGTCTTTTGACTCTTGGTTGTTTACATTTGGGCTGATAACTTGGAACTTCCCTTAACAAATGTTTTGTGTGACAGTGACTCTGAGGACCCAACCCCAATTTTTCAAAACATTACTCGGGTATTCTAGAACCATCTCCTGGATGTTCATGCCACTTCTGCAATGAGCCTTCTGGGAAAAAATACTTTCTTTTTTTTCTTCAGAAAAACTTAAAACATACTACCTACTCCTTCTCTTCCAACAGAAATACTGGCTAAGTGATAACAAATTCACTTGAGGGTAAAAAAACAAGAAAGCTGAATTTATGAATATCACCTTGAAAAATGCAATCCTGTGCATCAGTACCTTAGTTGTTAATCCTGGAATGAGCTTGCAAGAATATCTTATAAATTTCCTATGAAAATAAATGAAGCCAAATATTATGAAGAAATTACATAAAAACAAGAACGTGCCTATATGAATTTTATGAACCACAAGCTTCCTTTTTTTTTTAACTGAGGATAAAAAACGTCAGAAAAAAATAGATAAAAACAAGTCAAGGATGTTATTTAGGAGAAATTTTAGCCACAAATATTTTTTCTTGACCAACAAGAATTAAATCTCATTTTATGTCACCTTCCCCATCTTACCTCTCACCACAAAAAATACTTTTTATACCCTAGATGACTTTTCAATCTGAAGTAAACAAACCTTTCGTTTGTATAACTTATGTCATGTTTTTTCTGCAAGTCGTTCCTTGGTTCTATACTTTTAGAATCTCATTTCTTTTCCAAAACTTAGCTCAGATGTTCTCATTCTGTTTGATTCTTTTTTTTTTTAGATTGGAAAATAAAGTTTATTTAGAAAGTAAGTTGGAGAGAGAGAGAGAGGAGATTCACCTTCCCAAGGTAGAGGAGAGGGCCAAAGCTAGAAAAACAATGGCAACCATAGCTCAAAGAGCTACATGGCCAGACCAGAGTTTAGCAAAGCAATGACTCTGTTTGATTCTTTACCTAATATTCACTAGGAAGATAAAAATCTTTCTTTCCATAGCACTTTACACCTATCACTATTATAACACACAAGATGTTAGAACATACTAATTTGGTAATGTCTATATTCATAACTTTCCAAGACCTCTTTGAAGATATGGATTATGTTTTACTCATCTTTCCAAGTTCTTTGCAAAACAAATTATAAATTAAAGCAATATAGACTTTCAGATGGGTGAAAAAAAGAAAGGAAGAAAGAGAGAGGAAAATGTATCAATTTGTTTCTGTATCGCTTTTTACTTGTTTCTTATTCTGTGAAGTTGTCTGAATGTGAAAAAATAAAGTAGAGAGCAAGCATAAATCATTAGAAATTTAGCAAGCTTCAGCTAGAAGGTGATCCATCTAACATCTTTATTTTATATTTGAGGGGACAAAAAACACAGAAAAGATAAGAGTAAATAAAATTCCCCTAGTAGTCTACACAGCTACATGATGACTAGCTCTTAGATTCAGGTGATTAGTTTATGCAAAAAATATTCAGTACTTATACTATCGAAATCCAATGGCTAGACACTGGAGAGATAAAGATAAGTAATATTAAGCTCTTCTAATTAGGTTATTCACAGTCTGGGAGTTGGTAGTGAGCAACCAGGCTAGAAAACTAAAGAATCACATTATGTAGAGATAACACAATTGATCAAACAAGTGTATACAATTCCTTCTAAGCCTGAGCTCTAGAAGTAGAGTATAGGTTATGTTGACTTCCCTAGGCTACTTTTTAGCAATGCATTGCAAGAAAAAAAATAAATAAAAGCTTAAGCAAGATGCTACAATTTTTAAGCAAATATTATATAGAATGGAAAATGTCCAGAGATCATGAGTTTTACAGAGTTATAAAATTCAACAGTATCTGGACCCAAATTGTCAAACATAAGACTCAAAAATACCATGACTTCTCAATCAAGAGACAGAAATGTAGCAAAAAATCAGATTTAGGGACTTTCCCACCTACTATCTCAAATGGCTTCAATATAGTCACCACTAAATTGTAAAGAAAAAATCAATAGGAAGTAAGAAACTAAGAAATATATTAGTCTTGGTAATTGTACCTAGAGAAGAAGTTTGGAAATGTATACTAGCATATTAGAACTTCTAGAAAAAATAGAAAGTAATATTGGTATTTGAAGGAATTGTTTAATATTGGAAAGAAACCTTGATCTTGAACTAAAAAAAATTTTCACTATTCAGTTTTTTTGTTTTGTTTTGTTTGAGTTGGAGTTTCACTCTGTCGCCCCAGACTGGAGTGCAGTGGCCGCTCCCAGCCACCGCAGCCTCGACCTGCTGGGCTCCGGTGATCCTTCTGCCTCAGCTTTCCAAGTAGCCGGAATTACAGGCATGCGCTACCACGTCCGGCTAATTTTTTGATTTACTGTAGAGATGAGGTCTCACTGCCCAGGCGGGTCTCGAACCTGTGGGCTCAGGCAATCCACTCACCTCAGCCTCCCAAAGACTGTTCAGTTTTAAAATTGAAATATCTAATGAAATATCTAAAATGGTTATAATAGCTTGCTTGACATAAGTAATGCCATTTTGTTAAAATCCTCCATCTTAGCTGTCTGCCTGACTTAAAAATGACCTCCCCCAGTGTGTACGTGTAATTGTTGTAATGTTTCTATGACCACAGACCCACAGCCTTGTTCCCCTGAACTGTTCACACTGACCGTTCTGGCTGACCATTTGAAAAGTCCCTAGCCACAAGTTCCGAGTAATTGTATGCCTTGTTAACTGAAATCCAAGAGATTGTTCCTTTTGTTTTTAGTTCCTTGAACCCTCACACCCTGCCATGTAGCCCACTTGTGGATTTTGCCTTTATAAGCTTCTTGCTGATTCCACTCAGTGTTGAGAATTTTCTTGGCGTTAGCCTACTCTTGACCACATGCTATTAAAGGACTCAAAATCTGAAGCCAGTGTGCTGGCGATTCTCCTTTCTCACTGTTCTGCTATAACATTTGGAGGCCTCAGTGAGATTTGTTGCCAACCTTGGGAGTTGGCCTCGCTCCAGCTCTCCCTGGCTCAATGGAGAAGTTACAGGGGAAGTGCCCCCTGAATCATTTCAAGGCCCCATAACCTCTCATCTAGCTCTGAGGGAGAAGGAATGACCACTGATTTTCTCTCACCTCAAAAATTCCTAGATCTGTCTGCGTTCTCCTAGGGGGTAAGAATTTGTTCTATTTACCGGTAAGAGTCTGTTTTGTTTTGTTTGTGGCCACAATTTCTGTTTAAGGGAGTCACGGCCTGATGAGGTTGCCCTTTGGACACTATTCATTAGGCTAAGAAGTTGGCTGAATAGAGTCCTCTGGTTTTCTGCCCTGCAGTTGTTCCAGTATCTGTAACTCTTCTAACTTGGTCTGGATGCACCCTGTTTGTCATTGGGACTATGTGTTTTAACTGTTTGCTTGTTGTTTGCTCATTGTTTGCTATGGGTTCATAGAATTTACAACCTGTCAGTCCTCTGGACAGTATGTCAAAAAATTTATCTGTTGCATTTGCTGAGGACTATGGTGTCTGCCTTTCAAAAGGCAGGCTCCAAACTCTCTATAAAATAAACTGACCCACATTTAATGTTAATTGGCCCTCTACATGGTCTCTAAATGTTCATGCTACTCAATCTGTCTGAAAGGTTGTTACAGGGACCCCTGGTCATCCTGACCAGTTTCCCTATATTGACCAATAGTTAAATTTAGTTAAATTTAGACCCAAAACCCCCTCTTAAATATGTTCTCTTAAAACTCAGGACCCTTCCCATAAACCACACTATAGGGAGACAGAGCTTCTAACTTGAAAACAACAGGGTGCTATATACAAAGGCTCCTGGCTAAACCTGTTTTACCTGTTTCTCAAGAGAATAAAGTCTTGCCAAAATCCAAACCCTAGGTTTTAACCTTCTGGAAAAATCAATCATGTGCACTCATCATCCCACCTGGGATGATTGACAGCAGCTCCTTTTAACCCTATATATTTCTGAAAAGCCAGAATGCATTAGAGCTGAGGCTAAAAAGTCTGTCCTGGTCTCAGCAGCTGGAATAAAGGGAAAAAAATCAGGAAATGTTAGAGGGGGTTTTTCCCTCCTCTCACCCAGATTGGGATCTTAATGCTTTGGCAGGGTCTAGAACATTAAAAACTTACACTCGACTCTATTAGCTGGTTTGAAGGGAGCAGCCTGAAAATCTATTAATCTTTCCAAAACTACCAAGATTATTCAGGGTCCCAAGGAGTCACCAGGGACATTTCTTGAATGTCTTCAGGAGACATTCCATACCTATACCCCGTTTGGCCCCTTGGCACCCAAGAATGCTCAGGCTATCAGTTTGGCTTTTGTGGCTCAGGTGGCTCCTGACATCCAGAGAAAGTTACAGAGGTTTGAAGGTTTCACAGGAATAAACATTTCTAACTGCTCAAGGTAGCTCAGAAGGTTTTTAATAACCAAAATGCTGAGGAAGATAAGAAAATGGACACTGGGATGGAACTGTCAGTCCTAAAGTCACCATTAGGACCCATATCCAAGAAACAAATGTCTAGTCAAAGGGCAACAGGGGCAATAACAAACTGCGAGTTCACCTCCAACTGGATGGTTAATCTAGGTCAGAAATGAGTCACCCACTCATTTCTAATAGCCCCTGACTGCCCATACTCTCTCATGGGCCAAGATTTACTCCAGAAACTAAGAGCAACTATTAAAATGTATAGGCCTACTGACACTGCTTACCAAATGCTAATCACTGTTCAGCTTTCTGAAGAATACCTCTTAGCTTCTTCTAATTCTCCCACTTAAAATATCTCATCAGATTTGCTTTTACAGTTACAGCAGGAGTTTCCTTCAATCTGGGTGGAAACCTACCCACCAGAATTGGCGAAGCATCGCCCTCCAGTCATGCCAACTTATATTTGCTTTTGAACGAACAGATCCTAACTCGGGGAACACCAGTCAGCCGACTTGAACTCAATTGCCGCAGGGATTCAAGAACTCCCTGACTCTCTTCGAGGAAGCCCTACAACAGAACTTAGCAGGGTTCTTTGCCTTGTACCCTGAATATACTTTACTCCAGTAAGTACATAATCTCTTACTTGTGGCTGTAGACTTGGATACTTATTTAAAAGTTATTAAGGCTCTGTTACAGCTCCTCCAAGACTTGAGCTACCATGTGTCAGTGAAAAAGGCACAGCTCTGCTCAACCGAAGTTTCCTACCTGGGATACTGTCTAAAAAAGGGTAAGTGAGCCCTGACCTCAGCCCAGAAAGAAGTCATTCTTCAAATTCCCATGCCAACCACAAAGAAACAGGTATGGGAATTCCTGGGGTGGCAGGGTATTGCCGGTTGTGGATCCCAGAATTTGCTGAAATTGCCAAGCCACTGTACACAGCCACTGCAGGGGATCAGCCCCTAAAATGGACTGCTACTGAGGAACAGGTGTTCTAGAAGTTAAAAAGGGTTCTTGCCCAAGCCCCAGCTTTAGTCCTCCCAGATGTTACCAAGTCTTTTTATTTGTTTGTTCATGAATAGAGGAGAATCATGAAAGGGGTTCTTACCCAAACCTTAGGACCCTGGAGGTGACCTATGGCTTACTTGTCAAAAAGGCTGGATCCAGTGGCTTCTGGCTGGCCATTCTGTCATCAAGCCATCACCGCTATTGCTATACTGGTTAAGGAGGCAGACAAGCTGGCTTTTGGTCAAAACTTGGCCTTAACAGTTTCCCACACTGTAAAGACACTGCTACAGGGAGCCTCTGATCATTGGATGTCAAACAAAAACTTTAGCCCTTCTAGAAGCTATATAGCTCCCCAAAGAAGTAGCCATTATACATTGCAGGGACACCAGAAATTGGGGACTCCAGAGATGACAGAAAATTGCCTAGCTGGTGAGGTAACATGTGAAGCAGGAGAACTCCCAGTAGAGTCCCTCACTATTCTGTTAACTACAACTTTTCTAATTCCCTTGCTTCCAAAACAGCCTGTCTACACCCAATAGGAAAAGGAACAAGCTACCCTAGCAGGAGCACACAAAGACCCCTCAGGATGATGAGTAACCAAGGACTCTAAAATCATCCTCCCAGTCACCCTTGGACTACATACCTAGGAGGTACTAAATTGACTGAGATGCTAAACCAGTATTAGTAGCCGGGCTCGGTGGCTCAGCCTGTAATCCCATGCCTTGGGAGGCTGAGGTGAGTGGATTGCCTGAGCCCACGGGTTTGAGACCCGCCTGGGCAACTTGGTGAGACCTCATCTCACAATAAATCAGAACTTAGCCGGGCGTGGCAGTGCACGCCTGTAGTTCCAGCTGCTTGGAAGGCTGAGGCGGAAGGATCGCCGGAGTCCATCAGGTCGAGGCTGCGGTGGCCGGGAGTGGCCACTGCACTCCAGTCTGGGTGACAGAGTGAGACTCCAACTCAAAAAAGAAAAAAAAAACAGTATTAGTACATTCAAGACTTAAGAAGCCTCACTGCCATAGCTGCTGCACTGTGTCCAGCTTGTGTGCAAGCAAGTAAATGCCAAACAAGGACCAAGACCACCAAATGGTATCAGGGTCTGGGGACTAAACCCCAGAGAAAAATGGAAATGGACTTTACTGAGGTAAAAACCCTTCATGCTGGTTATCAATACCTGCTGATTTTTATAGACACTTTTTCGGGTTGGACGAAAGTCTTTGCCACAAGAAATGAAACCGCATTTACGGTTACAAGGTTTTTGTTAAATAAAATTATTCCTAGGTTTGGTCTTCCCTCTCTATTGGCTGTAATAATGGTCCTGTCTCTACCTCACCCATAGTACAGCTGGTTAGTAAAGCACTAAATATCAATTGGAAATTACATTGTGTTTACTGACCACAGAGCTCTGGACAGGTAAAACTCATAAACTGGACTTTAAAATCTACTTTAACCAAATTAATAATAAAAACTGGTGAAAAATGGATAAACTTTTTGCCTTTAGCTCTTCTCCAAACCCAATGCACCCCATATAAAGCTAAGTGTACCCCATATAAACTCATGTTTGGGAAGCCTCCTCCTCTGTTGCTCCAGTTACAAGATCCCATCCTAGAAAAAAATAACTAATCAATCTCTGCTAAAATATCTTCAGTCCCTCCAGCAGGCTCAGGCTGCTGTCCACTCTGGTGTCCATGCTGTTTTGTCCACTCTGTCTTCCATGCCTTGTACTCACTCTTGCCTGGAAGGGACCCTTTATCATCATCACGACTCCAACTGCACTCAAACTCAACAGGATACCACCTGGATTCATCATACACAAGTCAAGAGAGCCACGGAAACTAATGTAACTCCACCAGCTCGCTCCGTAACTGTGTTGTGGTGGCCAGGGACCCTAAATAACTGGAACCCCTGGTTCCCACTTATCCTCCTCTTCCTCAGTTTGCTTATAAAACTTTTATATTAAACTAGATTATTAACTTCATAAAACAACAAATCAATTCTGTAAAACTTATGCATGTAAGAACCTATTATAATTCCATACCCATGACCAAGGAGTCAATAAATTAACTCATGTAAAACTAAAAGGGGGGAATGAAATATCTAACAAAATATCTAAAATGGTTATAATAGTATGCTTGACATAAGTAACTCCATTTTGTTAAAATCCTCCATCTTAGCTGTCTGCCTGACTTAAAAATGACCCCCCCAAGTGTGAACGTGTGATTGTTGTAATGTTCCCATGACCACAGACCCACAGCCTGTTCCCCTGAGAGTGACCTTGTTTATGCTGATTGTTTTTGTTGACCATTTGAACACTGCCTAGCCACAAGTTCCATGTAATTGTATGCCTTGTTAACTGAAATCCAAGAAATTGTGCCTTTTGGTTTTAGTTCCTTGTACCCTCGCCCCCACTATGTAGCCCACTTGCAGATTTTGCCTTTATAAGCTTCTTGCTGATTCCACTCAGTGTCGAGAGTTTTCTTGGCATGAGCCTACTCTTGACTCAAAATTCGAAGCTGGTGTCCTGACATTTCTCCTTTCTCACAGTTCGGCTATAACAAAATAACCTTCAGGATCACTCAAGTGGTTAACCAGGTAAAGGACTGCAAAAGCAGAGAAAATCCCAAGGGATCATAGACCACCAAGGCCCACTCAAATTAGAGCTATAGAAGATAATATATGGGGAGGGGGAAGATAATGAAATCAGGTGTCACAGATACTCTTTTAAGAAAGTAGAATCAGTGTCTAACCAAGGAATCTCACAACAATGGTGGGGCCTTCACAAATTCTGTCTTGCAAGAATTTATAATTGCAACAGAACATGTCTGATATATCTTTTATCTTCTCCTTTTCTTAATAGAAGTTTTGTGTTGTTCGTGTTTTTATGCCATCATTGTATATAGGGTGTGTGTGGCAGGGTAATATGTTAGGTACTGATAGTGAGAATTGCTTATCATTTAGGAATCTGAAAAACTGAGCTGAAGGAACTAATTGTATGGGGCTTTGTATTATCTGTCCTGAAAAGAGAATATGCGTGTTCTTTACATGGAAGGAAAGTTGAGATATGTTCATATTTAGAGAAAGAAAGGTGGACTCTGGCAGCGATTATTCACTGATTACTAAACCTACTCTCTTTTTTCATTTGCACTCATATAGAATACATTCCCCTGCCTCTCTTACCAATAAATGTGGCCATGTGACCAATTCCAAGTCATTGAGATGTGAATGGACAACATCTAGACTTAGCCATAATCATCATCTATGTATAACACTCTATGTTAGCACAAAACCTTTTCTGTTGTTTGCAATCCCAAGAATCTTAACAGATAAGGTCTAAATAAGAGAGAGATTGAAACTGACACAGTTGGCATAGATAGGTGGGAAGAGAGTTTCAAAACAATTTACCCCAAATCTGCTTAATATGTGATGTGAGATAAGAAAGAGTCAAGGGTAACTACCAGGTTTCTAGCTTGAGTAACTGGATATTACCAACTTAGTGACTACAGGAGGCTTTGAAAATAGAGTTTAAAATGTCTCTGGAGGTGTCAAGATGGAGATATCTAGGGTTAGTTGGAGAGAAAAGTCTTGTTATACCCAAACTGACTGAGTTAAGGGATGCCCAGATAGTTGATAACATATTTCTGTGAGGGTGTTTCCAAAAGAGATGAGCTCTCAGCAATGTGGACAGGCATCATGCAATCCACTGAGATCTCAGACAGAAACAAGAGGCAGAAGGAGGGTGAATTTTCTCTCTTTCTCTCTCTAAGCCAGGACATTCATCTTCTCCTGTCTTTCGGCACCGGTGCTCCTGGTTCTTAGACCTCTGAACTCTAAGGTTTACATCATCAGCTCCCCTGGTTCTCAGGCCTTCATACTGAATTCCACCACCAGTTTTTCTGGTTCTCTACTTTGCATACTGCATATGGTGAGACTTCTCAGCTGTCACGACTCTGTAAGCCAATTCTCATATTTATCTCCTTTTTATTTATCTATATGCACCCTATCTGTTTTATGTATCTATATGCACCCTATCCTTTTTATGTATCTATATGCACCCATACTGTTTCTCTGGAGGATCCTAATTCGAGTTTGTTGTCCCAGAAGAAAGACTGGGCTGAAGATTTCAGAGTCAAAAAAACAGGGGTTGCCGGGCTCGGTGGCTCAGCCTGTAATCCCGCGCCTTTGGGAGGCTGAGATGAGTGAATTGCCTGAGCCCGCGGGTTCGAGACCCGCCTGGGCAGCGAGACCTCATCTCTACAATAAATCAAAATATCAGCCAGGCGTGGTGGCGCATGCCTGTAATTCTGGCTACTCGGAAGGCTGAGGCGGAAGGATCGCCAGAGCCCAGCAGGCCGAGGCTGCGGTGGCCGGGAGCGGCCACTGCACTCCAGTCTGGGTGACAGAGTGAGACTCCAACTCAAAAAAAAAAAAAAAAAAACAGGAGTTAGTCATGCAATATCTCTCATGATAAACTTGAAGAAAAAGAATTGAAAGTACAGGGGGTAAAAGTGGCCTTTTGGATTTACCTACATTTATGGGGCAGAAAAAGAACCCAAAAAAGAGAGGACATAATTTTTCTTCCTTTCTTTCTTTTTTCCTTTCTATTCTATTTTATTTTACTATAGAGATGTGAGTTGCAAGTCATGATTAGCTACACAAGTAGGCTGCATGCAGGTGAAGTTTGGGCCTCCAACTAGTCCTCACTTCCCCTGATTTAGGACCAGGTACCCTTTGTGTTGTTACATGTCTCCCCCCCCTCCTTTCTCTGGCAGTGTCTAGCAACTGCCAATCACTTCCTTATGCTAATGTGATTAATGTTCAGGTACCACTTACGAGTGAGAACCTGTGGTATTCAGTTGTTCCTGTGATAGACCACTAAGTATGATGATCTCCAACTCCATCCAATTTGCTATGAAACCCATTATTTTAAGACACAATTTTTCTACACTTAATGCTGCAATTAATTTAGCTAAATAATAAAGCTAAATTAGATTGACTTATGGTAAACATCAGGGGAAATGTGATAATATATTGAGAGGAAAAATAGACAAAGCAAGTGGGAACACAAGGTAGTCCCTGGGGGGAGAAAAGATAGCAGGAAAACAGGAAAAGCAATAAGAGAGCAGAATTCACATTGAATGAGATGGAGTTTTTTCAAAAAAGCAAAAGAAAATATGTTAGAACTTAAAATAGAACTGAGATAGGAGTCAGGTGGACACCACAGATATCAGGTTGAATCATGGCCAAAGGATAAATAGCAAAATAAATATGTAAAAATGTCTGCTGCCTTTCAGCATTCTGAGTTGATCTAATTCACTCATTTATTGGCATAATTCACTTTATAAGTGATCAACGATCTTTAAATAAAGTCATTCTGCTATGAGAGTAATCAGTTTTCTTGAAAATCTGTAAATGTGGAAAATTTATAATCTCTAAAAATAATTTATTTGTTGAGTACCAAATCTCATAAGCATTTTACATGTATCAATGTATCATCTTCTGCAATCCTCACAAAAATTTAATCGTGAGGTAAAGACGATTTGCTATGGTTTGAATATATGACCACTCATGTTAAAAATTAGTCCCCCATCTTGAAGGTTGGGCCTAACTGGGTCATAGGAGTGGATCCTTCATAAATAAATTAATACACTCCCTGGAGGATGAGTAAATTTTCACTCTGTTATTTCCCACAAGAGTTGGTTGTCAAAAAAAGCCAGGTCTCTCCTTCCTTCCTCTTATGCTTTTTCTCTTGCCTTGTGGTCTCTGTATACACACTGTCTCTCCTTTCACCTTCCACCATGAGAAAGCAGCCTGAGGCTTTCATCAGATGCCCAGTCTTCCAGCCAGCAAATCGCGAGCCACATCAACCTTTTCTTTATAGATTACACAGTCTCAAGTATTCCTTTATAGCAACACAAATGAATGAAGACACTATTACAGGGGTCAATTAAGAAAATGGTGGCTCATGAACTGGCGTTAAGTCTGATTTACTGCAAATTCCACAAACTACTCTATATCGTCCTTTTTATGGCAGGTCTGAACAAAAGTACTCTTCCATCTCTCATAGTGTACTATTAACATCTTTAGCACATTGCACTGCTAGACATAAAAGTTAGAAAAACTATTTAGGTATGTGCTTGAATAAAACAGTGAGGAATAATCAAAGACAAAAACATAGTTACTGTGATGAAATGGTGATTTCTTCATTATTCTAGGCTTCTTCTTAGTCAATTATTTTATTCATTACATAGGACTCCTAGTTGTATAAACTTTCCAGTTGCAGATGTGCAAATTCATGCATATGTTTCAAAAAATAAGCATGATTAGCCTAGTTACCTTGGAAAACTTGAATGATATATAATTATATAGTTAATAGAGACTAGATCCAAAGTCAATCTAGATAGCCCATGCCACATAAATGCCACAAAGTTTTGTTAAAGATACTGTGAGCAACAATGAAATGCACTGAGTTTTTGTCTCATATGCATACTTAGTGTATGTATTCTAGGATTCGTAATTATTTCTCCATAACCACCACCACAACAACAAACTAGTGTGTCTCAGAATATTTGTGGCTTATGAAGAAAAAATTCTTTTTTTTTAAACAATGACAAAGAGTATGTGTGTGTGCGTGTATATATATATATATATATATATATATATATATATCTCTCTTCAAGTAACACAAACTCCATTTGTATTTAGACTTTTCGAACTATTTTGCTGAAAATTTCACCCTCCAAAAATGCTAACAAATTATTTTTGCTAGCATCTTTCTAATTATAAAATGAATAATCGGATTGGTGTAATGCTAAAAGAAATTATTTGATTTGCTTATGCTTAATGTGCATATGTTTTCTGCTGTTTACAAGTTGAGACCTCAAACATGATTTTAAAACTTTAGGCAATTGTTTCTACAAAGCAAATGGGAATATTAAATCCCTAATATAAAATATTAGTAGATAATAAATGATATAACAAAAAACTCAGTTGAATAACTGGTACATAATTCAGCACTTGATTCATACTAACTAGCTTTCTCTGTATACTTTTATTGATATGTTCTCTCTTAATATAAATGTGTGTGTATATATATAATGATCTACTATCAGATATATAGAAGAATCTTGATACATATTGAGAAAGAGATGTCTCTCTATATATACACTTAAATTGACTATTATTTATTTACAACTGAAATGAATGTTATCTATGCTTTAAAATATTTTGGGTTATCTAATAAAATATTTTAAGGTGGCAATCAATTTAAATAAATAATTTCATTTAAGGATACTAAATATTTTGCATGTATTTTAAGGTTGCTGCTGTTTAGAAAGCCTGTCCTTAGTCATTTATTTATTTGTTCATACAATCAGTCGATTTACAGTGACCATTTTCTTACCCTGCATGTGGTATTGTGATAGACACAGTGGAGGATGGAAGAATTAATTTGGCAGAGTTTCTACCCAAAAGCAATATAAAATATGAGATATTTGAGATATCTATTTTATTCAAAATATGTAAATGATTCTAAGATGTAAAAATAAGATTGTTGTGATATTAAAATATCACAAATATGCAAAATGCCAGAGGAGATCAGAAGCAGCACGCACATCATATAGGCTGTAGAGACCTTAGCAGCTATTTTGAAAGATTTCAAATTGGAGATGTCATATTGAAGGGTGAACAGAAATTTGTAGGGCAATGATAAGATATGGGGTAATATTTTATTCATCCATATTCAAATGGAAAATTATAGTTTCTGAAATTTTAGCTTAAGTAAATGACTTAGGGTTCTTTCCCCCCTGCATTTCAGTAACTTGAATTCAAGGAGAGTAAAAGTTCTAAATAGAAAGCTCTTACAAAAGAACAGTGAGAGCTGAGATTCAATTTTCGAGTTCATAAGAGTATCAGATATGAGATGTGGGTCATTCAAGTATCATTGCTTGGCATGGCCTATCTCTCAATATGACACAAGGAAATATAACAGAAGGTAAACGGAAATGCTCTATTCATTCTGGAGGAATATATTTGCTGCTGGTAAAAATTATCTATATGAGCAAGCTTTGACACACACTTGTTAGTATTTTGGAGTGGACCCAGTAGTCCTTCTTTCACATGGGAGGTCAGGTCCCTGGTCCTTTTTTTTTTATAATATCCACAATAGAACTGAGTCCATTACACATCATGCTCTCCAAAGGACAGTATCTGAGACAGAGGGCCACATGCAATACATCCCTTTCCACCTCTGTGCACCTGCGGGAGATCTCAAGGAGATGGCTGCACAGCACTTCCAGTAATGGGCGGTGTGAATAAACTGCCATTAATGTGGAGATTCTTCATTTCAAGTCCTGAGCAAAGCCAGCCTGAGGATACGGCAAATTGGAACACTACCCCAAGAGACTCCTGCCATTTGAGCATGTGGCAGAGTCAAATGCTTTCTTTAGCAACTGGCTGCTAAAAGACCCTTCAAGTCAGCATTTTTATAACTATTAGCATTATCATGGAACACTGCACCTGCAACCTTTCCATTTGGCTTTACAACACAGTCATGCTTCTTGTTGAGATAATTTTTATAATTCTTGCCTGCAGCAAATCTATCTGCTTGATGCTGTTCTCAACAATAATATTGCAGAAGTCATTTATTAACAAAGCTATGAATTTTCGCTTTGAAAAGAAATTACCAATTTTAAAAGGCTGGGGTATTATATAGATCTCAAAAACAAAATGTTGAATAAAAGAGACATTATAGAATGATACATACAATTTATGTATTGCTGGTTTTCTTGTTTTATCAAAACATGAGAAACTATCTTATTTATGATCACCTGTAGATGACCCACTATATTTTTGACAGTCGTCAGGAGATTGAGGAGTATAGTGATAAAGGGAAATTGGAAATACGGAATAAATAAAATTTCAACTTTATATAAAATATATGTATATAAATTTAATATTTTATTTAAAGAAACACAGCAAATATAATGCTAATAATTGCCAATTACAGTAGAGAGTAGTTAAGGGTGTATTCCTATCTTTTTTTAATTTCAACATGTCAAATAAATATTAGTTTTTAAAAAGAATTGGGTGGCTGATAGTTGAAGAATATTTCTGAAATAACAACAGTGTAATTTTGCTAGAACTAGGTGGCCCTCACTTTGTTTAACTACTTTAAGCAACATACTACTAAAGACAGAAACATCTAACAAACTATGTGAGAGTGGTAAAGTTACTTTAAAAAAGTAATAAAGCATGTTGAATATTCATAGAAAGACCAGGAAATATGCTCAAACTATTAAAGAAAACAGAGTTATCTAGCCCCAACATAGCTTTCCCGTGATCATGCATCCTATGCTTACTCTATGGACAAAATTACATTTTTATAGTAATGTTACCATTTAACATACTATTTTGCCAAGATATAAATAAAGAGAAGGTACAGTATGAAAAATATTAAAACAATTTTGGTGAAAAATAAGGGTATACGGTCTATTAGATACATGAGTTCTTAAAGTTTTAGACAGAATTCCACTTTCTATCCTCCAAAATCAAAGGTTTTATGAAATAAAAATTAATGCAACTGTACTCAGTGGGTCATGTTTAAGCATTCTCAAGCAAAGAGTTTTGTGGAAAGAGAAAAACAGATCAAATTATGAGTAAGTAGCTTAGTTATGTATTTCATTGTCATTCCTGAGAGATCAGTTGTTTAAAAACATATCAACTTCCATACAAATCTAAGTAGAAAAATATTGCAAGACACTATCTTCAGACACAAAATACTTTTTCACATTTTTTAAAAAAGGATGATTTGGTGGAACTGAGTGCAAATAACTGATATCAGTGTAGATTTACTACTTAGAAGACACTGAAGATCAGAGAGAAGACCATCCATCCTGTCCCTCTCATCAGTGGCAGCTGTCACACATGGCAAACTGGCTTTAAATTTAAATCTCAGGGTAAGCCCAGCATAGACTACATCATGGAGGGGAAAAATCCTGTCTCAGCTCTATTCCTCTCTTCTCTGATTTCTGTCTTCACTTTAGAAATTCTCAAAGTTTTCTATTTTCCTCTAAGTACCAGAAAAGAGCTGAACAAGTGCTAGAAACTTGATCATCTGTTAACCAATCTGGAACCATTTGCATTTAGAAAGGCCCATGTCTTCTCTCCTCTGATCTGATAAATATGTCTGAGACACAGACCTGTGGAAGCAACCTAGAGACCTGAGACATGGTGCAGGCTGCACTTGATCTTAGACTAACCCCCATCCCTACAAACCTCAGGTTATCTCTTTTTGTCCCTCTGACTTTGGTCACATGATGTATTGAAACCAAGTGGGAATATAGTGTGGTGGTGAAGGGCTCAGGCTCAGGACAAATTTTGGAGTTTATAATGTGAGCGCCGTCATTAATTGCCTGATGACCTTGGAATGATTAAATTTATCTCACAGTTTTCTCACCACTTTCTATCTGAAGACAATGGAAATTAGTGAACATAACTGAAATATAATATAACTGAAATGAGTGAATATATACCAACCATTCAGCACAAGGCTGAACCACCAATACTGAAGGCAAAGTTCAGACTCCAAGCTAAATCTGAATGAGGCAGGAAGTACTTTAAGAGACTTAACCCTAAGTATAGGGCAGGAGTCTTGGAAAAAATTCTTTCTCCCCAGGCCTGGAATTTGGTGATCCAAACTGTTTACTCTTCTTCCCTTCACTCTTTCCATCCGGAGTCAGGAGCCAAGATGGCAGAGGCCCTAAATCCCTTTACTTTCTTCCCTCATGCATTTCTCTCTACCAACTGTTTATCCTCTTCGTTTCACCTAAAACTGGATCTGCTTTGAATTCCAGCCCTGGTGCTCCTGTAATTTCTGTCAGACCTTAGTATTAGGGGCTGGAGTCCTGCCATTGGCTAAAACTTCGCAATAAACATCAATCCCTTTCTGGTTCCCAAATGTCTCATGCCGTGAAGGTAGCACTACATGAACAAACACAAAATGAAAATCTAATTACACAAACCCATGCATCTGTGGAAGACGGATTTTTTACTCTTTCAAATATGCCATATACCCTGCCTGTAAATTATATATTCTTCGTCTTTTAATACACTGATTTCACTGTCTCTCTTTTTTTTTTTTTTTTTTTTTTTTTGAGTTGGCATCTCACTCTGTCGCCCAGACTGGAGTGCAGTGTGGCCGCTCTGGGCCACTGCAGCCTCGACCTGCTGGGCTCCGGCAATCCTTCCGCCTCAGCCTTCCAAGTAGCTGCAACTACAGGCACGTGCTACCACGCCCAGCTAATTTTTTGAATTATTGTGGAGATGAGGTCTCGCTGCCCAGGTGGGTCTCGAACCCGCGGGCTCAGGCAATCCACTCACCTCAGTCTCCCAAGGTGCGGGATTGCAGGCTGAGCCACCGAGCCCGGCTTTCTCTGTCTCTTGAACTCCCACTAAGTCTCAAAATCAGAGCTTGACCTCACTTCCCCCTTGACTTCCTTTTGGTGTTTCCATAGCATTTTTG
Organism: Cephalopachus bancanus; assembly: GCA_027257055.1. Classification (NCBI taxonomy): domain Eukaryota; kingdom Metazoa; phylum Chordata; class Mammalia; order Primates; family Tarsiidae; genus Cephalopachus; species Cephalopachus bancanus. The sequence goes on from JAPVLO010000303.1 coordinate 2,629,731, forward strand.
CAAGTGTGCTATTATAGTTTTTACCATAGACAATGTAGAATGATACACACAATTTTGCCTGAGCCCTATGTTCCTGGAAAACAGCAATAGGTAAAGAAATTCTTCCACCCCTTGTGTTCAGGAAAACAATTTACTGAAGAGAACCACCTTTTCTCAAACAACTAAATAAGACTACAGGATATCCCACTTGTTTACCTAAGACAGAGACACTACACACTCCCATTCTTCATGTCATAAATGAATGAGTTCAACTATTTGTCCACACTCATCAATGAGAATAAAACATCTACCAACTTGGCTTGACCAAACTTTAGTCAGGTTATTGTCTTCCTCCAGGCCCCTGAACCTCAGTTAACCCTGGAGTTTCAGATAGCCCCTCCTTTAAGGGCCCTACAGAGAGAGTGGCTGGCCTTAAGAGAAAATATGAACTTGGCATTCATGCTGCCTCATCCACTCCACACCTGATTCTTTCTTCTGCCTACCAAAGAAAAGCCCTTTCTGCCTGACCTCTCAAATCAGAGGTCCCTCCTTATTGCAATAGCCTCTACCTCCTTATTATAGTATCTTCTTCCCCTTACTAAAATAAAATTTTAAATAAAGGCTCTCCTTACATGATTGTAGTTTTGTTTTTCTTCAGCATCATCTTTTATTTTAATTATCTGTTTCACTTTCTATATCCTTTTCTAGATTATAAACTCTTTGTATAGAGTCAGTCTCTTTTTTCCACATGTGCTTTTTGAGAGTTTATCAGAACACTACATTATAAAGGTACTTCGTAATTTTGTTATTATTGAATAACATCTAGTTCTAATCTCAAATATCTAACACTTTAATTCAATGGTCTATAAGTGATCCTGAAATAGAAAATCACAACTTGAACAGCAATCAACTAGGAAAAGAATAATTTGAAAATGTCAAAATCAGAGATCATGCATTATCCCATATATGAGCATCATATGGCACCTTGATAAACTGAAGCTGTGTATAAAAAGCACTTCTATAGCTAGAAATGAAAATAATTTTTGGTTAATTACATATAAGAGGAAGAGCAATTAAGTTCTCAAAAATGTTCCTATTAAGTACATCTGTCAATATGATGAGACATTTGTCTCCCCATAGCAGAACTAATAGGATAAACTTGTAAAATGAAAATGATGATATTCTACATAGTCAAAAGGTTTCGCACAGTATATATGAAGTACATTGTGAGGTATATTTTATATATAACCTAAGGTGAGATTCCATAGTGCAAGAGCTAACAAGTTTTATGATTTCTTAAAAACATATGCTAATTGAGAGATCATTTAGGTATGTCCAACTACCCTAGAGAGACAGATTTGGAAAATCTCATCTCTTTTTACCATGACTGTTTTCTTAAATGCTGTCTCAAACTGAACTATACGATTCTTAATTCCTGTTTTGCAAAATTCCAACAGCATCTTCAAATTAAATCTTGGTAATCTATCTTATATGCTGCCTCTAACTGATTCTCTCATCTCAGATGAAACTTCATGCCAGCTTGTGGTTTTCCACAATACTACAGCAACGCAATGCAGTTTGACCTTGATTACCGGGACACTTCAACACATCCAATCCAGGGTGCATTTTAGAAACTTAAATCAAGATATTTTTTATCATATTTGATTAAAAGTAGAAGAACAAGGTTGTATCATATGTTAAAATGTTTATGATAAATCTAGAGCAATCTATATACATTTACAAAAGAGTGCTGGTTTTAACAACTTGAGATGCTTTTTTTTAGATAGTTTTACTGATTTGGTGATTTCTTTGCAGAAATTTAAAATGCAATACCTAAATTCTAACATAATAGTCATTAATCATGGGTGGCAGGTAAGTTTCACACACTGTACCAACTATCAATTAGCAGAGACTGCCCAGTGTACCATGTTAAGAAAGTTTATAATGCCAGATCTGAACTTAGTAAATTATCATGAGTGATTAGTCAGAACTGCAATATCCATGACAGGTAAAAGTAGCAAATATAATAAGAAAGCATAATTAATTTTTTACTTCTGAAATAGATTAAAATCTAAGCGTTTACTATATTGTCTGATTACAAGGCAAACAAGTCAATTTTCAAAAGAGTACACTATGTGACTATATATATATGTGTATATACACATATATGTGTGTGTATATATATATATAGGCAACGTTTTAATCAGACCAAAATGGCTTTACAATAATCATTGCATCACTCTTCAATAAATCAAAGTCAAAGTCAAAGGCAGCTCCCTTTTTTACTTAATTGATTTCCTTATCAGGATTAGAAGTACATAACTGAATGTAATGGAAAACTCTTGAAATTTTTTAAATGATTGCATAGGCATAAATGCTACCCAGTATTACTAGATTAATTTTTAGGCAGTATTCCTTCTCCAGTAGAGATGCAAAATGGAACACAGATAAAGTAAAAAGTCCCACTGCAAAATTAATCTAGGGGTTTTGATTTTTCAGTTTTGTTACTATTTGTGGAATTGAAATAAGAAATGGAAATCTTGTGGGAAAATATTCATTAAAAATAAACATCTGATATCCCTTTCTGATCATTAGTATAGGACAAAGTTTGAACAACTTTCAATAAAACAACTTTTAAAAAAGATAAAGCATATTGCACATAACTAAATGATTACATTAATGGCAAGAATTTGGAGGATTTACAAAGGCCAAAATTTAAATACAATAGATTAAAATCCTGGGAGAAAAGTAAGTGGGAGGATAATTTTCCCTGCGGGATCAAGTAATTGTAACATTGTATTTTCATTTCTTCTGGCTCTGTAAAACAAACAATGAAGCCTAGTACCCACTCATGGAAATGCAGACAAGATAATACAACCTGAATGAATGTGGGTCCATAAGAGTTATTTTAAAAGGTAAGTTGAGTAATACACAAGTAAAAACTAATGTACAAGTAAATACAAGTAATATACAAGTAAAAACTAATATACAAGTAAAAACTGCCTTATTTTAAAAGGTAAGTTGAGTAATATACAAGTAAAAACCAACACACACACACACAACACACACACACACACACACACACACACACACACACACACACACATAACCTGTCTTGACCTTGGCGCTGAGTGAACAGCAAAATGAAACCTTTGATGGGACCACTTAAATCATACGTTGACATTCACGTTAATTTTCTATACATGAGGTTTACAAACTTTAAGCTCAAAAAGTACTTGTGGAATGATATAGACCTCTGAAAATCTGCTCCTCTATCAACAGTGAAAAGACTGAAATAAAATGGTCAAAATCAGCTTTTATGAACTCTGTAAATTAGCTAAATACTTGCAACAACAAAAAGGTCAAGGAAAATCTATGTAAGAAAAAAATGACTAAATTTCTCTGACCAATGAACTTAGCAGAGACTTTAGTGTCTGCACATGGCAAAAAATACAGGCTTTACAGAATGAATACAGAGAAGTTGGTAAACAAAGAAACAGCAACACTAGTAACAACAAAATCTGAAAAACAACAAACCCTAATTGAAGGAGAGGAAGTCTTCTGATTTCCAGAGTAGGTGCATCCTATTATCTAAAATGTCAAGTTTACTGATGGGCTGCTCCGAAAAGCCATCTTTGCATTGCTTCTGGTCTGGCTCTCAGCTGGCTGTGTGGCTTCGACAGCTTTAACTTGAGTCTCCGAACTCCTCCTATGTTCCATATTAGTCCCTTGCATGGGCACACCGGCGTGCCCCACCATGTCACGTGCAGCTGTGGACGCCAGCTCTGAGATCACCACCGGGGACTTAAAGTAGAAGAAGTTGTGGAGGAGGCGGCAAGGAAGCGATGCCCCTGCTAATGGGAATGCCAATAAGAAAATCCGGGAGCAGGAGTTTGATGATGAGGCAGACGAGAAGAAGAAGGTGGACAGGAAGAGGAGGAGGAAGAAGAAGATCATGGTGAGGAAGAGGATGGAGACGAAGATGAGGAAGCTGAGGCCGCTACAGGCAAAAGGGCTGCTGAAGATGATGAGAATGACGATGAGGATACCAAGAAGTGGAAGACTCATGAGGATGGCTAGACAACAAAAGAGGAAAAGTTGGACTTTTTAAAAAGGCCGCGGTGACCTACTCACCCTCCACTTCCTTCCTTAGAATCTGACGTGGTCACCTGCGAGTAGAGAAGCCGGCCAGCCAGCGCAGGCGGCGCCACCCATGGATGACACGTGGGCTCCACTGTCGTACCAGAACCAGAAGGATCTGCAACACCGGAAGGAAAAGAACTGAAACTTGCAAGGCCCCGCTTTTTGTCTTAGAAGTACTTTAAAAAGAAAATGTGTTTGCATTTTTTATTTACATTTTAGATTTTTGTACATATTGTTAGGGGTCAGCCAATTTGAGTAGTCTGGGATAACCAAACCTGCCTCCAGAGCATTCTCTGTCTTACTTTTGGCTTTACTTGTGGTGTGACCATGTTCATTATACTCTCGAAGGAGAAAAAAAAAAACTTGTTTAAAAAAAAAGCACAACAATAACAACAACTACAAATCTTATTCCAAGCAGTTGGTTTGTATGACATGGTTTTAGAAAGTCAAATATATAGTTTCTTTTTTGTCTATGAAGTTGCCGTGTATTTATTATTTATTTAATTGACCTGTTTGATGTATGTGTGAAACAATGTTGTCCAACAATAAACCAGAATTTTATTTTATAAAAAACTTTTTAAAATGATAAAATGTCAAGTTTTCAATGACCAATTATAAGGCACACCAAAAAATAAGATATGGTTCACCTAGAGAGAGAGAGAGAGAAGAAAAAAAAACCAGTCAAAAGAAACTGTCCATGAAGAAGAAAACAATTTCAATTAGCTATTAGAAATACATTCAAATAACTAAAGTAATTTATGTCTAAATAATTAACATATAAGAACAAGTTTTCACCAAATATAAATAAAATGGACACAATTATAAAAGAAGTTCAAATAAAAATCCTGGAATTAAAAATAAGTTAAATGAAAGTTTAATAGAAAAGAACAGCAGATGGCAAAAGAAACAACCGGTGAACATGGAAACAGGTCAATTGGGATTATCCAGTCTGAGTTTACAGAAAGAGAAGAGAATGAAGAAAAATGAACAGAAGAAGCTCAGACACTTGTGGAACACCATCAAACATATAAACGTGCATATAATAGGAGTCCTGGGAGAAGAAGCAAAAATAAAAAATGTTAAAGACAGAAGGGATATTTGAAGACAATGGCCAAAAAATTTTTTAATTTTATTAAAAATACTAGTCTGTAATGCAAAATGTCAACAAACTCTAAATAGGATAAATTCAAAGCAATGCGCATCTTGACACATGATGATCACATGACAAAAAGACAAAAGTAAAGATTTTTCCTTTCTACTGGTGCTTACCCTTGACACGTAAATATATTTCAGTGTATCTCATATTAGAATGAAAATTCGAATCTCTTTTTCTTTCTAGATATGGCCTCAGCTATATACTTAGATATATATAAACAAACCCTAGTATCACTGTCTAGTTTTATATAAGCATATCGAACAATACTTTCAAAATCAAACCTATAATCTTTCTACTATCCTATCTGCATTTATTTCAATACCTATGTTCCCCATGAATGTGGATACACTGACCATTCACTTAGATGATGGATGATTTCTTTGTCCTGAAGATTCTACTTCTAAATGTCAGTCAAATCAGTTCTTCTATCTCTTTTTCACGGAATTAGCTAAGAATAACCTTCAGCACTTCTCTGTACTTCTTTTATAGACACCAAACTGCCATCTTCCTCTCTAGTTGTATTAGTTTGCTACGGCTGTCATCACAATATGCCACAGACTGGGTAGCTTAAACTACAGAAATGTATCTTCTCATAATTCTAAAGGCTAGAATTTTGAAGTCAAGGTGGTGGCAAGGTAAATTTCTTCTGAGACCGCTGTCCTACTTGTTTGTAGATGGTCCTCTTCTCCCTCTGTCTTCACATTGTCTTTCTTCTGTGTGCACATGTCTGTGTACAAATGTCCTTTCTTATAAGGACACCAGTCATATTGTATTAAGATCCACCCTAAAAGTTTTATTTAAACTGTGTAACTTTTATAAATCTTTATTTCCAAATACAGTTACAGTCTGAGATAGTTGGGGTAAAACTTCATATGTGAATTTTGGGGGACACAATTCAGCCCATAACACCACTTTTATTTAATCACATTTAGGCTGAAATAAAAGGACACTGGATAGTAATTCAAATCAGTAAAGATAAATACATAAAGTACTGCAGATGTATTTTTGTTTCTTGCTTTTTTCTTCTGCCTATAAAAGTACATAATGAAAGAAAGAGATTAAATATTGAATTGAATATTGAATATTAAACTGAAACATTAAATGTTGAATTGAACCATTAAAATAGTACTGTATTATATAGGTAAATGAATAGACCTGGAATTTTTTATTAGATTAAACTTCTTCCCTCATGTAAACAGTCAATATCACAATGCAGATATTCTTAAAAGCCCATTACATATTATACACTGAATTTCTGTATCTGTCACATTTTCAAAAGTGAAACATAGATCAGAAATGTCATTCTTAGTGATGATCAAAAAGACAAATTAAGAAACAAGTTATTTATTTTCCAATTCTTGTCCCTCAATCTGTGGCAAATAGTGATTATCAACATAATAATTAAGATAATGTGAATATTTTTATGTCTTGGGCAAGAAAGGAATATCCATTTTTGAAAGAGATAGAAGAGGAATATTGCCTAAGCTCTCAACTAAGAAGAAGGGTCCACCTTTTGAAATTATGTCAAAGACTCATGAAAACCTTGAGAAAATGTGACTTTATGTCCACTGTCCAGAGCATGCTATAAGAAGTCTGTTCAGGAGGCTGAGGTGAGTGAATTGCCTGAGCCCGCGGGTTCGAGACCCGCCTAGACAGTGAGACCTCATCTCTACAATAAATCAAAATGAGCCAGGCGTGGTAGCGCGCGCCTGTAATTCCGGCTACTTGGAAGGTTGAGGCGGAAGGATCGCTGGAACCCAGCAGGTGGAGGCTGCGGTGGCCAGGAGCGGCCACTGCACTCCAGTCTGGGCGACAGAGTGAGACTCCAACTCAAAAAAAAAGAAGTCTGTTCATTCCAGTCTGAGCCATCAGGGTCACAGGTGTAGTGTAAAGACCTGTTGAGAAGGTTGGCCCATTATGTATAAAAAAATGAAAACATGGTAGCTGATCCTGGCTTTATACAGAAGGAATCCGAATGGTAAAAGAAACAATGAAATGTAGATTAGATGGCATAGGAAATAAATCATGGTCTAGATTGGACAATCTGGCAATTTAAAGCTCTTCTGATTCCTAGGATTTTAATCTAGTTGTAGCCATTTAATCCACAAGATTTTAGGAATCTCAAAAAACAAAATGCTGTATTTATTTGTAAAAAGGGCATACTTATGCAAATTATTCATCTCTGTAAAGGACTCATTATTTACGAGGAAAAGTAGCATCTCCCTTCACTCTGCATATGCAGACTGAATTACAGATAGGAGATAAATGAATGTTAATAATAATAATTCTTTCATCAATGTGGTTAAAAACTTTATCACCTACTTTACTTAATTAGAATACTTAATAATACCACAAAACACTTAAGATTAGCTTGCTAATTCTTTTTAATACAACCACAGTTATTCTTACCCAAAAGATTAAGCCCATCATAATGTCAGGATGCAGGCAAGAATTAATTTGGCCTCTTTGTTAAAATAATGAACTCCTTTATAAACTCTAATTAAGATTCAGAAAACCCAGTTCTAATAAAGCCAATTATTTAGTTCTGAAACCATGGCTTAATTTACTTCATGATTATTAAAATAAAACAACTTTAACATCTGGAAAATCACATTTTAGATGAGGAGATTGATGACTTACAAAAAGCTCCACGGAAATTTTAAATTTGAATATGTTATAAGTTTATTCTTAAAACTTATTCATTATATATTTAACCAAACTGTCACTGTCAACAAAGAACTAAGTAAACTCCCATGGTTATGCCAACTAACACGTTGCTTACCTTTTATATTAGCACTGCATATAAATGAAGCAGGCACATATGGACAGTATTGTTTATTACCAGAAAGGATTCTTTTAGAGAGATTAAGAATATCACGGATAAACATACCTCAGTAGATAAACAACTTTTTTGTTTAATTAAATATAGGCAGGAAAATAAATAATAAAAAGTCACAATTGCCACTTCTTCAAAGCTGCTGGCAGAATTTAGTTCCAACATCAAGTGAAAACTGGGCATGAATCTAATTCAATGTGAAAACATAAACACATTGTCCTGGCTATGCCAATAATGCTCTTGGCAGTAGTGCTTTATATTCCTGTTTCTGCTTCAAAGTATAGACTTTTGAACATGAAACTATGGAGTCTTATAAGAGTAGAGGCCTGTCTTCTATCACTGTAACAAAGAAAAATTAGAAATATCACTGCAGATAGGTAAATAACCTCGTTCAATGTTTTTCCTTTGTGTCCACAATATACCTCTTAACAGTCAATTTTAGAAATGTTTTACATGCCTTTTAATTTGTAAACTAGAATTACCAATCTGTTAAAATATATTGCATAAACGAAAAGCGGATTTTGTAAATCATTTGTAGAAAATGTATTTTGAATATATTCATAATTCCACACATTCTTAATATTTTAAGTTAATATTAGATGAGATTTGTCACTAGTTTTTTTTAATATATTCATATGATTTTTTGCATGTTTTTGTTATAGATGGTATCTTCCAATTAATATTTCTAAAAATATCAAACTCCTCAAAATGTTTTCTTTGGAAGAGATAAGTTAATGAATTATTATTCTCAGAGGTAACATGACATTTGACTTTCTCTTCTAGAGGCATTGAGGATGGAGCACCTGAGCATTAAGAGGAAAATATTCAAGTCTCATTTCTACTTTTAATCTTCATTTCATAAAAAAAGATATGAACTGTACTTCTATACTGTACAACTACCTTAACTGTGAGCAGGCTGGCTCACTATGAGTTTCCTTTCAAAAACGCTGGGATGGCTAGAACTGATGGTTAAAAAAGAGAGAGAGAGAAGCCACATTTTCTAAAATTAACAATGAATGTGAATATGATTCTCTCCATACCTGAATATCATTGTGAAATAATGATCATGATTTTTCCACATGTACATGGATAATCCATCAACATACAGATCTTCCAGATCCTTTGCCTTCTTTACTCCATAATATTGTCCTTGTCCCCAACTTTATTTATCTAGTTTATTCCAGAACATGCCATTACCAGTAACAAGCCCTTTCCATAATCAATTGATCCTAACATATTTTTCCTAAACCTTAACCACTTAAGTTCTTACTTCCCTCTTTATCTAACTTAGATTAAATAATTTCCTTTTATATGAACTTCTTGTATTCACCCTTAACTTCCGTTTTCTTGTATCTTGGTAACTTTGGTGATAGCCAAGTCTTCAATGACCCTGAACCTACAGAACCTTGTTGGCTGGTTTCATTGTTTATTCATAACCACAAGGCCCAAGTGGTCCCTCACTTTTGCAAAGTTTCTCTACTGTTAATGTTTTATCATTAAAACAAAATTCACATATATCCACAGAGTAGTGATGCAAATAAAATAATGGGCTTATATCCACCAAGAGTTTCTTTGAATTTTAAAAAATGTAGCCAAACTATCACAGTGGATTAATACCATTACCTTTAGTCAATGATGTACAAAAGTGGAAATGAAGAAAAACTACAATAACCATTTTTATACAAGCTACAAGTATTTAAGTCCAACATAAAGTAGAATTTGGCCCTGAGTCTAAAACACAAACATAAAAACATATTAAGACTTTTCAATAATTTTCTCTGCCATTGTCCTTGACATTTCAGATTCTTCCTCTAGAGTCCTACTACATTGTCTTTGTCAATTTATACTACTCTCTAAGATGACAATACGACTCCTTCTTCTCTTTTCTCCTCCAATACTTTCTTCTTTATTCTCACTTCCAGCTGATGGCATGGTTTCCAGTTCATAGAAAAGAAATGTAAGCGTTTAGAGACAACTTCCCCATGCTGACTCTAGCATATTTCTATACACTCTGTCCTTGTGTTGCACTCCTGTGCTTTGCCTTGCTTCATGGTTGTATGGAAAAACCATCTATGCCTCTGTCCAATCCCAAAGTTTCCACTTGAGCACCAGACTCCATCTACCTAGTCTCACCTACTTAAGGACATCATTGCAGAAATTCTTCTCTATTTTCCCCTCTCCATTGAATCATTTCCATCAACGCAATAAAAATAATGGCAAGCATTTGTATACTGCATATAATACTGCAGGCACTGCTGCACACTATCTTTATAACAACTTACAGAGGAATATAACTTTATTGTCTTCCAGTTTTTACAGGTGAGAAATTTGGAGCACAAAGAAGGTAAGAAACTTGCCTAAGGAGCAGAGATAGTAGGCTATATAGAAGTGCTATCTAACATTTGCCCTGCTGCTGATTCAACTACACACTTCACATACTACAGTCAGGAAAAAAAATGTATTTATGGTATAATAAAAATAAGGAAGCCACGCTGATTGGTTCTTGTCTTGGCAATAATAAAATCTTGAATATTTTTCTTAAATCAGACTTCCTAGCAAAAACAATTTTATTGCTAATTCCTGATGTGTTAGAATTTGAATACATGTCATATTTAAACAATATGAATATGTAAATGAAAAACATTTGTAAAAATTGTCAGTTTTCAATCATGAGCAGAGAAATTCACACTAGGTAGTCTAATTAATTGTACACTTTTCCTTTGCTTTGTTTTATGTTTAACAAATATTTTCTACTGAAATATGACCCCCTTGCATTCTTTGCAAGTATTATTTTTTTCTGAATGCATTTGCTCAGAGTCTTTTTTGACAGTTATTCTTGTAAGTGCCATTACTGTATAATCCACCTGAGTTCTGTCATCAAAGTCAACAGAAATATAGATTCTCATGGCATATCTTGTCTGGGCCTGAACCAACTGAGTTCTCAACTCAATTTCAATTGGCTTCTCTGGCACATCTCATACATACTGAGTAAGCTTTTTGGTTCTACCCAGGAACTCTGTTTTATGACTAGGTCTGTTTCCAGGGACAATAGTGATGAAAACTGATTTTGAACTATGCCTGTAGTAGACGTCAGAAATTGGGTCTCTATCAGGTGGCAGTCAACAAGAAGCCCAGAATCTACTTTCTTACTATCTTTTTTTTTTTTTTTTGAGTTGGAGTCTCACTCGGTCGCCCAGACTGGAGTGCTCCCAGCCACCGCAGCCTCGACCTGCTGGGCTCCGGCGATCCCTCCACCTCAGCCATCCAAGTAGCTGAAACTACAGGTGCGCGCTACCACACCAGGCTAATTTTTGATTTATTGTAGAGATGAGGTCTTGCCAAGTTTCCCAGGTGGGTCTCGAACCCGCGGGCTCAAGCAATCCACTCACCTCAGCCTCCCAAAGCGTGGGATTACAGGCTGAGCCACCGAGCCCAGATTCTAGTCTTTATTTAATTTGTGTATCTGTGTTTGTCTAAAGATTCTCATACTTCCTCACATGAGAACCAAGCATTCAAATGTTTTTATTATTTTTCTAACTATTGGGTGATTCCTGTTATATGTTTTGTGTGTATCCCAATGTCAATTCATCTACAAGGAAAATTTTTCAGCAAAAGAAAAACAAATTTCTAACATACATTGGTCAATTTTGTCAATTGGTATGCAAACACTTCCAATGACGAAATGATTCCAAATTAATGTGTCTTTAAACCCTTTTAAATAATGCTAAAGGAAGAAGCTTAATATTATTTTAAAGATAACTAAAAATAAAAATGAAAAGCTTATACTGGTAAATTCAAAAGTAAATCAGAAAATTCTTTAGAAGTTTAACAATGATATTTCTCAAAAGACCTAATGGGCTTAATTTGCATCTTTAAATAATTGACAATTCTTAATAAGTACTGGAACTTACATTTCTACTACTCTTTCAAAAATGGCTTTTTTAACTTGAGTAAGAATAGATATAACTTCATATATCTTAAATATAAAATATATTTTTTAAAAAGTCTACCCATGTTGTCTAAATATAAGATGAGGCAGTGGAAACAATTTCTCACCACTCAGCATGCCCTAACCCAAAACACTGGCAGAGGTGAGCAGGAGGCAGGATGGGGCTGGGAGAGCAGGTGACAGGTGGACATAGTGCACCCAGCAGAGCCATAGGTCCCATGCCACACTAGGACCCCGTGCCATGCCGCCATGCCCTGCCACCCCACATTGCCTGTCTGCCACACATACACATGGGGACCCCCCAGGCGATGCCCACTGGGCACCCGCGAAAGTTTGCAGCTCCTGCTGAAGGGCAGTGGCACTCATGAGCCCCACGTTGCACTTCCGTCAGGAGCCTTCACGTAGATGGGTCCTGGCATGCCTCCCAGTAAGACACTGGAAAGCTCAGGAATTAGTGTCTCCAGCGGTCTGAGGCCATGTCTCTGGGCCTGCAGGTGCTCTAAGGACCTCCAGGAGTACGATGACCTCGACTTCCCCATGAGTGACCTCCACCAAACACAAATAAAGAGAAGAAAGAATGACAACATTCTTCACAAGAGTACAGGAAAAAGATTGAAACACATTAATCAACCCAAAAACCAAAAGAAAGACAACAAACAAACAGCATCAACAACTCTATAAGAAGCTCATGACAGGGATAAACCCTCACATTTCAATAATTAGCCTGAATGTGAATGGACCAAATGTACCACTGAAAAGACATAGAATGACAAAATGGATAAAATATCATGAGGCAACAACATATTGTCTCCAAGAGACTCATCTCACCAGAAAGGACACTCACAGACTCAAAATAAGAAGATGGGAAGTAAAATTTCAGGTGAACGGAACATAAAAGAAAGCAAGAGTTGCAATCTTAATCTCAGACAAAATGTCCTTTAAGCAATCAAAAATTTTAAAAGATACAGAAAGTCACTACATAATGATGACAGTTTCAATCCATCAACAAGCAATAGCCATCCTAAACATATATGCACCCAACATAGGTGCACCAACATTCATAAAGCAGCTTCTAGGCAAACTTAAAAAAGATATTGATTCTAACACTATCATAGCTGTGGATTTAGTACCCCACTCACAACCTTAGGCAGATCATCAGAACAAAAACTAAGCAAGGAGATCTGGAACCTCAATCTGACTCTTGACCAAATGGACTTAATTAATACCTACAGAACACTCCACACAACAACCAAAGAATACACACTCTACTCATCACTGCATGGAACATACAGTAAGATCAACCATATCCTTGGCCATAAATCAAGCATAGACAAATTTTGTAAGATTGAAATTTTGCCATGCACCTTTTCAGACCATAGTGAAATAAAAATAAATATCAACACCAACAAAGTTCCCCCCAAAACCCACAAAGACATGGACACTAAACAGCATGATGCTAAGCAACACCTGGGTCAACATGGAAAAAAAAACAGAGATTAAAAGATACCTGGAAACAAATGAAAATATAGAAACAACTTACCAAAATCTCTGGGGTGCCTTGAAATCAGTAGTAAGAGGGGAATTCATATCTCTACAAATGAACATGAAGAAAATGGAAAGATCACAAGTTAACAACCTAACAAGTCACCTAAGGAAGCTGGAAAAGCAAGACCATCAAAATCCTAACTTCAGGAGAAGGATACAGATCACCAAAATAAAAGTCCAAATTAGGGGCATAGAAGACAAAAAGAGAATACAAAAAAATCAATGAAACAAAAAGCACGTTCTTTGAAAGGATAAACAAGATTGATGGTCACCTAGCTAGATTGACCAAGAAGAAGAGAGAAAAAAACCCAAATAAACACAATCAGAAACACAAAAGATGAAGTTACATCTGACCCTGAAGAAATACAAAAGATTATCAGAGACTACAATGTACACTTGTATGGAAACAAACTTGAAAACCTAAAGGAAATAGAGGACTTTCTGACATCACACAACCTCCCTAGGTTGAAACAAGAAGAAATCGAGACCATAAATAGATCAATGACAATCCAGGAAATTGACTATGTCATAAGAAAACTACCTACCAAAAAAAAAAAGCCCTGGATCAGATGGTTTTTCAGCAGAATTCTGCAAAACATACAAGGAAGAACTGACACCAATCCTATTGAAAGTATTCCAGGTGATTGAGAAAGATAGAACTCTTCCCAAATCATTTTATGACGCTAACATCATATTGATACCCAAACCAGGTAAAGACTCATCAAAGAAAGAACTACAGGCCATCTTTGATGAATATAGATACTAAACTTCCAACAAGATCCTAGCAAACCGGATTCAACAACACATCTCAAAAATCATCCACCACAACCAAGTAGGCTTCATCCCCAGGATGCAAGTCTTATTCAACATCCATAAGACCATAAATGTATTAAACACATCAACAGACATAAAAACAAAAACCATGTGATTATATCATTAGATGCAGAAAAAGTTTTTGATAAAATACAGCACTACTTCTTGATAAAAACCCTCGAACATCTAGGGATAGGTGGAACATACCTCAAAATAGCAAGAGCCATCTATGAGAAATCCACAGCCAGCATACTGCTAAACAGATAGAAATTGGAAACATTCCCCTGAAAACTGGAACAAAACAAGGATGCCCACCCTCATGTCTCCTGTTCAATGTAGTTTTATAAGTCCTAGCTAGAGCAATCAGAGAAGAGAGGTGATCAGGGCTATCCAAATAGGAAAAGAGGGAGTCAAGCTATCTCTCTTTGCAGATGACATGATTGTATACCTTGAAAACCCAAGAGAATCAGTCAAAAACCCCTTGCACTGATAAATGAATTTAGCAAAGTCTCAGGGTATAAAACAAATGTGCAAAAGACAATTGCATTTCTATACACCAATAATAAAAAGTGCAATTCCACTCACCATAGTCACAAAAAAATGAAATACCTTGGCATCTTCCTAACCAGAGATTGGAAAGATCTTTACAATGAAAACTACAAAACACTGCTCAAAGAAATCAAAGATGACACAAGGAAGTGGAAAAATATACTATGCTCATGGATTAGAAGAATCAACATTGCTAAGATGTCCATTCTACCTAAGGCAATCTACAGATTTAATGCAATGCCCATCAACTTACCAGCAACATTCTTCTCAGACCTAGAAAAAACAATACAGGAATTCACATGGAAACATAAACGACTAAGAATAGCCAGAACAATCCTCAGCAAAAAACACAAAGCAGGAGGTATAGCACTCCCAGACTTTAAACTTTATTATAAAGTTACAATAATCAAAACAGCCTGGTATTGATACAAAAGCAGACATATGGACCGATGGAATAGAATTGAGATTCCAAAGCTAAACCTCAATTTCGCAACCAACTCATCTTTGACAAAACCTCCACCACCCACTACTGGGGTGAGGAGAAACTATCAGTAAATGGTGCTTGGAAAACTGGCTGACCACATGCAGAAGATTAAAACAGGACACCTACCTATCCCCATACACAAAAATTAACTCTAAATGGATGAGAGACCTAAATGTAAAAACCTCAAACTATAAGAACCTTAGAAAATGCAGGAGACACTCTTATGGAAGTTGGAACTGGCAATCAATTCCTGATCAAAACCTGAAGTGCCCATGCCATAAGAGATATGACAGACAACTGGGACCTTATTAAACTAACAAGCTTCTGCAAAACCAAAGAAACCATCAAGAGAGCAGAGAGACAGCCCACAGACTGGGAAAACATATTTGCCAACTCCGTGTCTGACAAAGGCCTAACATCAGGGATCTACAAGGAACTCAAATGTGCTGAAAAGAAAAAAACAAACAGCCCCATTACAAAGTGGGCAAAAGATATGAACAGACACTTCTCAAAAGAAGACATACGAGCAGCCACAGATACAAGAAAAATGTTCAGCTTTACTAGTCATCAAGGAGATGCAAATTAAAACTATACTGAGATACCACCTAACTCCAGTCAGAATGGCCATCATCAATAACTCAAAAAAATAACAGATGCTGGAGAGGATGTGGTGAAAAGGGAACACTTTTACACTGTTGGTAGGAGTGTAAACTAGTGTGTAAACTAGAGTGTAAACTAATGTGTAAACTCGTGTGTAAACTCTGTGGAAAATAGTGTGGCGATTCCTAAAAGTTCTAAAAATCGACCTTCCATATAACCCTGCAATCCCCTACTGGGAATATACCCGAAAGAACTCAGATCACTCTATAAAAAAGATACCTGCACACGTATGTTTATCGCAGCATTGTTCACAATAGTAAGAACATGGAACCAACTGTGCTGCCTATCAAAAGAGGACTGGATAAAAAATGTGATACACGTACACAATGGAATATTATGCAACTGTAAAGAAGAACAAAATCATGAACTTCACAGCAACCTGGATAGAATTAGAGTTTATAATATTGAGTGATCTTCACAGAAACAAAGATCTGAGTATACATGTTCTCACTCACAAGTGAACCTTGAACAACTATGGTAATACTATAACAAAAGGATTGACAGTAGCGAGAAACTGCAAGGGGGAGGGGGAGTGGGGAGGTGGGACTGACAGTAGTCGAGATCTGCTTGGAGATCTTGATTGTATCCCACAATTTAAAATAAAATAAAACATTGAAAAAATAAATATAAGATGAATTAATAAATTATAAGATCTCTCAAAATATTCAGTGAAACAGGACTGCTACTTCAGGCTTTGATGGAGTAACTGTGATCATATTAACCCTCTTGTCGTTAAAAAAAAACCTAAACAACAGATAAAATTTATAAAATCATCTTTTTCAGTACTTTACAAAAGGTCACAAAATTTTGGCCCATGAGAGAAGGGATACAGATGAGGTGAGTCGCACAATTGCCCTGACTTTCAGTCTGGATGCACTTTCTGAATTATGGTATAGAGGGTGAAGGATGCACTTTCTGAATCATGGTGGAGAACAGACAAAGTACAATGGTCTTTCCTAGTCAAGGAGGCATAAATCAGAAGACAAGACAATAGATGCAGCAGACATTTGTTAGGCAGACTGCCAGAGAAGAAGGAGCTACACAGAGAAAGAGCTCCAGAAATTTACAAAGTGACCATGTCAAAATATCTGAAATCACAAAGGCCAAATATTTTATATATTTGATTTAAAAAGTAGAAACCTGCCTGTGTTGGTTTGCTAACACTATTGTAAAAAGGAAACAAAGACTGGCTCTTAACAACGAGAGTTTATTTTCTTACATCTGAAGACTGGAAATGAGATATCATGGTGTTGGCAGAGTTGATTCCTTCTGAGGTCATGAGTGAAAAAATCGGTTCCATGCCTTACTTCTAACTTTTGGTGTTTCTTGGTATTTCTCGGCTTCTGTTGTATCACCCTAATCTCTGCCTTTAATTCATATGGCATTCTTTCTGTGTATGTATCTGTCTAAATTTCCCCTTTTAAGAAGTTGATGCAAAAAAAAAATCAGCCTGTTTAATGAGCTTAAGGACCTCACAAAATGAGAAAATATGACCTGTGCAAAAATTATCATGAGAATATTAAATATGACAATTTTCCTAGTACCAACAAATTGATAGTAACAATTTAAAAATCCTCATTTTATAAGGATGCCCATCCAAGAAGCTCAATTTTTATTGAAAGCAGACACCAGAAAACCCACACCAGGAAATAATAATCAAATTGCTAAAAAGTAGTGATGTTTTTAAAATCATCCAGGATAAAAAGAATATTAAAGAGAAAAAGCAATCATAATCATGCAGTTCTTGTCTCAATCTATGGAAGCCAGAAGATGCTGAGATGGTTGTTTTTTAATTTCTTCTCTCTCTTCACTTTCCTTTTCCTATCCTTCTCCAAAAAAGTTAATCATTGCTTTCTTTTATTTATTTTCTTCTCTACCCCTTCTCTCTCTTTCCTGAGTAATTCAACCCAAAAAACATTTTACAGGGACAAAAAGGATAAGTATCTGGACACATTGGTGGCCTGATACAGTATGTAGAAACTTAACAGGGTATATATGGAGGTTATCTTCACAATGTAAGTAGAAAATCTACTTGGGGACATGGCCTGGCACAGGTTGTTGGGCCCAGGTGAGGTGAGGAGGACTAGACTTCCTAGAACAGCATGAGAAGTCAGAACTCAGAGTAGGGAGGCTACATATATACAAACAAAAAGACGAATAAGATCTAGAAGAAAAATAAAGATGTAAGCATGTATGAAAATATACATACATTCCTAGCTCTTTCCACTGAAAGGAATTTAGAGTATAATACCACACTAGCCATGAACACTCCTATTACCAAATCTTGAATTCCACATATTTTTTTTTAGATTTAAAGCCTTTGGTTCTTTGGAGAAATGATGGAAGCCAGGGATAGAGCAAGGAAGTACAAGATGAGCATTGGTGCTTGTTATCATATAAGAAAGCAAATAGGTACTCAAAAAAATGATGGGACATGTAAGGAAAAGCCAGCTTGAATGACTCTGGCTAAATCTGGGATAATTTGAGCACAAACATAAATAACAGCACATTAATTTTCTTAAATCTATAAAAGTATTAAACTAACAAAGTTTAGTAAAGAGCAGAGTGGCTTCCTAGCAATGATAAATCGAAAAAGGATAAATTCCTGATTGGAGAAGATGTGCAAACAGTACCTAAATCAAATTATCACAATGAATATTACCCAAAATGAGACAAAACAAAAGTGGGTTCTACCTATTGGGTGCTGCCTTAGTCCATTTTGTGTTGCTTTCACAAAATGCCTGAGACTAGGCAAAATTTAGTCCATTTTGTGTTGCTTTCACAAAATGCCTGAGACTAGGCAAAATTTAGCCTAAAAAGTTTGGTCATCTGTTGCTTAACAATCAGGATATACAAACCCAATAATAGAATAACCCAGTACAAAATTAGCCTATATAATATAGCCTATTGCTCCTATACTACAAACCTGTACAACCTGTTACCGTACTAAACACTGTGGGCCACTGTAACACAATGGTAAGTGATTATATATCTAAAGACATCTAAAAATAGAAAAGGTATAGTAAAAATATGATATTATACTCTTAAGGGACCACTGTCCATATGTGGCACGTGACTGTATTTGGCTCATGATTCTAGAGGTTATGAAATCCAATATCAGGAAGTCCATCTGGTGAGGGTTATGTGCTGCTTCAACTCTTGTTGGAAAATTGAAGGGAAAGTGGGCATGTGCAAAGAAACCAAGCATGAAAGAGAACAACTCACTCTTGCTGTAACTAATTCAGTCTCCCTTGAAAGAGGGAACTCACTCCTGAAAACCAGCATCAGTCTATTCATGAGATTTCTGCCCTCATGACCCAAACAACTCCCACTGAAACCTACCTCCCAACATTGCCACACTAGGAAACAAATTTCAACAGGAGTTTTCATAGGAATACATCACATCCAAACCATTGCAGAAGCAATGAGAACACAGCATCATTTGTATTATACTTACCAAAGATGGGTAAACTGAATTGAATCTCAGGAAAGTATCAGACAAATCAAAACTGACATTTAACAAAATAGCTTGCCTTTAGTTTTCAAAAATATCAAAGGCATAAAAGTCAAAGAAAAACCTAAGGAACTGTTTCAGACTGAAAATGACTAAAGAGATATGACAACTAAATGAAGGGCTTGCTTCTGAAGTAGATCTTTCTGTTAAAAAGAACTTTATTGGGAAAATGGTGAAAATTGAATGGGGCATGATGATTAGCTGGTAAAAAATGTACTGGTGTTATTTTTCATATCTGTCATAGTATGTGATTATGCAAGGAATGTTCTTGTTTTTAGGAAATGCACTCAAAATTTTCAAAGGTGTGGGAATATCAGATTGGCAGAATCCTTTCTAATGGCTCAGGAAAAAAAAAAATCTTATAATTAACTTCTAAATTTATGTAAGTTTCAGATTGTTTAAAAAAACTTGCAATAAATGTTTAGACTCCACTAAGTGACATGAAGATTTATTTTAAAAATTCATATGTTAAAAGTAAATCCTAAAAAGTTAAAGCCAGATGTATTGAGAGAGAAAGAGAGTATCTGTAAGACTTATTTAAAGCTAATTCCACATAAGCACAACTTTTTAAATAAAACAAATGCTTCCTATACTCAACAAATATAACATATAAGAATAATAAAATCATAAATTATTATAGTCTTTTAAATATCTTGTAGAAACTGAGATATAAACAGGGTTATACACTTAATGGCAAATTTAATTAATTGATATAGCTGTCAGCAACACTGTGTTGAGATGAACTCAGAAGACATGTCTAATCTCTAAGAGAATTTTGTAATCACATTTTTGCATGTAGAAAATAGTCATAACATTTGCCTCTCAGCTACTAAACCTGCTAAGAAAAAAATGTTCATTTGAATTAAAGGGTTTTTCAAGACTATCAAGATAGGCTATCTTTACTATAGAAATATACATATTGTCATTTCTTTCTCAATTTAATCTTGAGCTGCATAAATCTGGTGAAAATCATGATCTTTGGTTTTAGTATAAAGCAAGAAAATGGAACAAAAAAGACTTTTTTCAAAGAAAATTCTAATTTCTAAAATTAAAAGAGAAACATCAATAAGCAAAACCAAAATGCCTGAGGTTTATGTGTTATTTGGTTGAAAGTGCCTAAATATATAAAAAATATTTTCTTGATCTATATGCATAAGCATAAATTAGTAGTAGAGTGAAAAACCACCACCTCCTGTGGATAACATACCCTTGCTTTGTTGAAAAGGCAATTAAGCAAGTTGCTTGTTTCTGTCTTAATCCAAAAGTGTCCCAAGACAATTATCTATAAACAAAGCCATGGCATACCAATGCATCCTTGAGGTGGTAATGAATCTAATGTCTAAATTGAATATATTGAATTCTATACTTACATAATTGTTATCATTGAATATAGGAAAGAAAGAAATTTTTTTCAAACTCTCTAACATTTTCTCCCAAATCATGCAATTTAAAATATTTTCCTAAGGGGAAATCCCAAAAAAGATCTTTCTGTACAGATATATTAAAGATGGTAGTTTCTAGTCTAATTTTTCCCTAAAACTCTCATATGCATAACATTTTCATACTACTTAAAAAGTGTAAATAGTTGAGGTGATTTTCAGTTATCATAGCTATTCTAAACAGGTAATACTAAAGGTGAACTGTGATTTTTAAAAAAATGAAAGGAAATAGTATTGATTGATATCTAAGAGAGCTACTAGTGCAGAAGTAACCAAAAGAGCTCAAGCATCATCAAAAGTATAGAAGTATCTTCTTTTCAAAGAAGGATGTTTGTTAATTAAATGCTATTGAAAGATTTATCCCCATTCTTATCATTCGTATACCAATCAAGTACCAACATCTTCTAATTTGTTGCCTGAAATGTCTTAAGAGCCTCCTTAATTATCCTAGCCACCCTTTTTAATGCTTTTTGTAAAAGGCCAAAGGAAAATATCCTTCTTTCCAGTCAAAAATAGTTCCTGCATCTGCATTTTTTCACTTCCTATTTCACTTGATATTTACTATGAGTCTATTATGTCCAGTTACTCTGCAGAAAACAATAGAGAACAGGGACTTGAACTCCTGGAGCTAGCTGGACATTGGTAAGGGGAGACACATGAACTCTGAAGTGAGTTAAGAAAGGGATAGCAAGTAAGCCCTTAAAACACAGAATTGACTTTACTGCAAAAGTATTTACCTGTTTCTGCCTTAATCCAAAGGTACTGATGTTGATACTGAAATCTAAAGGAAAGATAAGATTTAGTAAGATAAATATAGAAGAATGACCAGATCAAGGCAGAGAAGGGAGGGTATTCAAAGATCTGGAGTCAAGAAAAAAAGAATAGGGTATTCAAAGACTTGAAATAACTTTAGCATACTTGAACCACTGAAGCGAGAGTGGTGGTCAGGTTGTCTTGTACCCGTTAGGAATGAGGCTGGAGTAACAGACAGATGATTCAGGGATGCATTCCAGTCAACTTTCGGAGACTGGAATGTTTTATCCAAGAAATGAAACACCACTTGGGAATTTCATTTAGGAAATGATTCTTTGTTATGATTCACATTTTTAAAATTTCATGTCTAGCAATTTTTTTACTGAATGCTTAGCAGACCCAAAAGATCACTGTGCAAATTTCTGGAGCATTTTCTCTGCATAGTTCTGTCATCTTTAGTACTCTCCTAGAAATTCCATCCCCCTTAGCCTCCCTGAGTGTTGATCTCTATCTCTGAATCACCAAGACCACCTAGAATTGCCTCCCTGTATCCCTATAGGGAAAATGCTTTCAAGTTCTAATTTTCCTCCTCTTAAAGATCACAGCCCTGACCTGCCAGTTTTCTAATGTGGTCATTTATATTCTGTCTAGTTTTCTACTTGTGTTGATAAAAGCTGCCAAACTGTAAAATATTTAATGAGGCTTATTCTGAACCAAATGTGAGTGACCTAGGCCCATGGTACCATCCCAAGAGACCCTGAGAACATGTGCCGAGGGTAGTTGAATTGCACCTTGGTTGGATACAATTTAGAAAGGCAGGAGCTGAAAAAAAAAATCCATCAATACATGTGAAGTTTACATTGGTTTGGAGGAAAGGTGGGATATCTCCCAGTTGGGGCTTGTAGGTCATAGATGGACCCAAAGATTTCCTGATTGGTAATTAGTAGCAAGAGTTAGGCTCTGTCTAAAAAATTTTGAAACCAGTAAAGGAAATGCTAAGTTGAGATAAGGGTATAAGATAAAGGGTGGTTTGAGGAAGTCAAGTTTCTTGATATGTAGAAGAAGCCTCATAGGTGGCAGCCATGAGAATAGACAGCAAATGTCTAACCCCTCTAGGTATCCTGGGGGAAGAAATTCTGTACAGATGCAAATTTCCCCCAAAAATTGACTTTGCAGAGTCATAAAAATATTTTTGATTTCCTTCTTTGTCTGTTATATGATGTTATAACAGAATCAGTTTGGAAAGTAAGTCTAGTCCCAGTTACTAGGCTGTGGCAGGGAGCAAAATCTATGAATGTTGTTTCTATTCTACTTAGATTATACATGTAATGTGAAGTCTTTGGGGAAGCCGTTCTCCCTCTCCTCACCCACTCCTTTGTACCACCAATGAAAACAATTAGCTCAAAATTATGTAATAATTTTAGAAGTTGCACCAAAAAAAGAAAAATTTATATTTGTCATATTAAATTTACTCTTTCAGATAAGTACATAGTATTTCTAAAATAATAAAAGCAATTATATAAGATATATTATTATTTACTGTATACCAAGTTTTGTGATATATGTGATTCATAAATGTTTAACTTAATTTCATACAAAATCTTTATAAAATAAAGCATAACATACTTGATTTTGCTCATGAGGAAATTTTACACAGAGTGGTTCTTTCAAAGTCAAATGAGTAGTAAATGATAAAGACAAACTTTGAACTTGTCTATCTACTTATTTTCATTATCTTCTAATTTTATATACTAATGTATACTAACAAAATTACCTCTTATGAAAATTTAGTCCTTTGAAACATTTCTCTGGGTGATGCATCTCACCATACTTCTTAAAATTAAGTCTTGTTTTGTTCACATTTACATTTGTATTTTCTTACACATTCAAAATGTTTACCCTTTTTCTAAGAACAAAACTAAACTGAGAATCAATGTTCAACTTGAACAACATTCTCAGTTCCAATTAAGGCTGTGGCATTTGAAGTTGTGATTAAGGGTATGTCAGATTTTAAATCCAAGCTTAAAATTGTTTCTAAGAACTGGTAAGAGTCTAACATTTTATGTAGAAACATGCTGTGCTGAGAATGACTACTAAATCTATTTTTTAAATGGGAAAAATGTAATATTCAGAAAGAGATGAGCTGATTGGAACAAAGATTTCTCAGTAACAGAATTTTTAAAAATACTTGTTTCAGATTAATTTTATAACTAATCAAACAGCAAATTAAAATAGTATTAGAGAATATGCAATAGAAAATTATTCATTAGTCAATATTACCTTTTTCTTCTCTGCACCTCTGAAAAGTGTATTGCCAATAACAAGTTATTAGTTAAACTAGAAATAGAAAAGTTCTAGTGCAGATACTATGGTTTTTATGGGACCTATTAGGCGATAATGTACTTTCCACAACTAATATGTGATTATGATTATTTTTCTTTTTCCTTTTTCTGTATTTTTACTCTCATTTCTCTTTCTGATATCAATTTCTCCTTTTCAGTTTTCCTTTTTAAAATCTTTTTTCTTTTATTTGGTTTTAGAGAGAGGAGAGAGGATAGAGGAGAACACAAGGGCAGTTAAAATTAAAATCACTACAATTCTTAGCTTTACAAAGAGTGCTGATTTATGTAAGAACTGTTTTGTTCACCTGGAACTAAGGCTGATTAATATATAGGCAAGTAATATGAAAAATTCATACCAATATTTAAATGAATAGCCAATTCAAACAATAAATTATGTTTGTAGCTTAAGCATAGAAGAATACAAGTAACTCTAATATTAACCAAGTTTGGAAGGCCAAATTATTTCTAATTTTATCAGTAACAGAAAGAACACAAGCAAAAGTGGCTATCTCTTTCTGATGGGTCCTGCCTCATATTCCCCTCATGAAGCTAAGCAGAGAGACAAACAAGACTCCATAGTATAGAGGTTAAGGATAATAAGCAATGTGCTTTTTTTTTTTCCAAAATCTGAGAGAACAATCCCAGAGCAGATGAGGTTGGATTGAGAGGAATCAGTGACATATATATGGATGCAACAGCACAGTAAATGAGACTAGAGGGAGGACAAAAGATGCTTGGACCAAATAGCATAGAACACTGGCAGAAAATGAGAGACACAGTATAACAGCATTGGGGAGAGGGTCAGCCACTCTACTGATGTTCTCTGGTAGTCAGACCCCAGTCCAGTGCACATGGAAGATAGTCCCCTAAGGGTTCTGTATCCTGTAGCAGCTCCTGGAGGCTTTAGGAGCCATAGCAGCTTTGACTTTGACACTACAGTCACTGCGGATCTTCCTGTTCTGGAATTCATGGTTTTGAAATCCTGAATTCCAGTTTGGAAGAGAGTCAGTTATGAGTCAGCTCTCTTTGCAGTTGCATGGGCAGAAGAGAATGATTCATATGTTCCTAGCAATTTAATGCAAGAAATTAGCCTCCTAGAAAATATATTCTAGTCAATGCCCCAGAATTGGATGAATTAGACTAGTAATTTTTCGAGAATAAATTGAGAGTTCAGCTGAAGTTGGGAAGGCAGAAGCATAAGGTAAGAACATTTCTCTAAATGGAGGGCTACTCAATTTAATACTCATTGAAATTACCTCATTCCAAAAGAAAGTGGCAAAGGGGTCTCCAGATGCCTCACATATGATCCACTATATGATCCAAAGTTTACCTTTTCATTCATCCCACCACTGTCCTTCTCCCCAAGATTCAGCAGCAGGGTTATCAAACAAATAAGACAGAAAGCCAAAAAGAGAGCTTTGGGGGCATTTTCAAAATGTTCTGGACATGCCACTCAATCATGAGAGGTGTTTCCTCCATGAGTGATTGTATTAGTCAGAGTTCTCCAAAGACACATAATCAACAGGATGTGTGTGTTTAGAGGGAAAGAGAGAGATTTACATGCGATAAGAAATTGGTTCGTGTGACTATGGAGACTGGTATGTTCAAAATCTGCAGAGAGGGCCAGCAGGCTACAGACTTGGGAAGAGCCAACATTGTCATTGAAGTCTAAGGCAATGCGCCAGATTTTCCTTTTACTTGGGAGAGGCCAGTCTTTTGTTCTTTTCAGGCCTTCAACAGATTGTATGACACCTACGCACAATACAGAGGGCAATCTGCTTTACTCAGAGTCATCAACTTAAATGTTAATCTCATTCAAAAAATGTACTCATAGAAACATCTGGGAGATTTCAGATTACATAATCTCCCAGATTCAGGTCACTGTGGCCCAGCAAAGTTGATACATAAAGTTAGCCATCATACCAGATATTCTCTTCATCCTGGGAGATTTCAAAGGTAATAAAAAGAAGATGAAGCAAGACAAAGCAGCACTTGGTAAAACAAACAAAGAGATTTGGCCATTAGTCCTAGGACTGAAATTTTGCATACCAGGCTGAACACATGAAGGACAATTTTTCTTATTCTAGGTAGACTTCAGGTAGCCTCAAAAGGTGACTGTACCATTGCAGGTGACTTAATAGAGATAAGAATATAAAATACCTCCCTTGCTAATGTACTAGTAGGAGTAGAATAATAGTATAACAACCAGTTTTGAGAGGTTAAGCTAATTACTGAAGGAGCCATGCTCCTATGGTGAGAATAAAACCAGGGACTAAGCCAAAGTGGCCAAGGTAGGGAGGTTTTTATTGCAGGACTCCCCAATACCTAAATCTGGTGTCTATTTCGTGCTGGTGTCTGCTCTAGCACTGTCACTTAGCCATGAGGAAATAGACCTGGATGTGAAAATGACCATAAAAAATCCAAACAACCTCCAAGCATTTCAGAGCAATTTCCACATCACTATTATTACTACCATTAACAAAAGCAAATCAGAACAAATGAATGCTAACAGTCATCAATGGAGTACCTACTAAATAGACAATGTACTAGGAGACTTACTACAAGTATTATTTTAAATATCCGAAGTTTTGTAAACAATAGTGTGATCCCAAGTTTCCATATGAGGAAGCTGAAGTTTTCCAGGTTATATAACCTCCCAAATTCAGGAGCTACTCAGTAAGATCAGTTATCGTATATAGGGATCAACATTTTGTTAATCAGTTAACAAGAAAACTAGAGATGATAAAACTGAGAAATTGAGAATGCCAAAAGTTTCTGATGCTATATCTATGTAATCTGGAACTATACAACTGTTCATGCCCATTGAACCAGATAGCTCACCAAAGTTTCATATATAAATAAATATGTTTATGGTTCAACAGATAACTGTGGGATCAGCCTAAAAATCTAACAGCATAGCATGCATTTAAAAATTATAGTATAATCACTCTTAAAAAAGACAGCCATAATAATTGTAAAAATTCAAGATCATTACCTTGATAATCGCATAAGACACGACTGCGATGCTACAGACAGTAGCGAATACATAGAGTGGTAGGCAGGCCAATAGATAGTGAGGCTTACTGGAAGAAGGTAAAAGGATGGGTAATAAAGTAACAGTAGTATTTGGAGAGAGATTGAAATAATTTATTTTATTTTCTCCATTTCCTACATTTTCTGAAATGTGTTTATAGTTAATTTAACACCTTAAAATACACACATACCTAAATGATTAAATTTGAGTAAGTATGGTTTGGTATTAAAAGAAGTAATTCTCATTAAATAATTCTGTTTATAAAGGAACACATTGTTGCAAGCATTCCTAAAAGGGTTACTAAAGAAAGTCAGCTATTGAAAGGGAGTATTTCCCTTGGCTGTTTTATGCCCCAAAAAAAGAAAAACAAATTCCCCAAGACCATTGTCAACAAAACACCTTTTTCTCTTTGAAAAAAGAAAAGAACCTTTGAATGAACATTTTCAACTACTTGTCACATATTTGTATTGCAGTTTTGCTGCTTTTGTACTTGTCTGTCTCTGTCAAGTTTAGAAGAAGCAGGGGTTCTAACTGCAGAAAGGTTGAAAAGGTCACAAGCTAGAGTGGCTTGTCTTGTCAACATGGAGAATCATCCCTCTCGGGACATTTTGACAATTACCAAAACCAAGCACTGAAGAAAAGCTCAGTAAAGAACTGCTGACTAATCCTTATGAGTTGATTAAACCATATATATGGGAAGACAATTAAGTCTTTGGCATTTTCTTTTAAATTTACTCTTAAATATCATCATTAATATTTAATAAAATTTCATTTGTTTCAATATAGGTTTTCTTGTAATATTGAAAGCACTAAACTAAATCTGCTTTCTTCTCAATTTGTAAATGACAGATGTCAGCTATATCTACTTTTGAAGTGCAAATCCTGCTTTCTCCATGAGATCTTCTCACATCACAGTAGGATTAATTAAAGATTTCCTTCCTTGTTCTCCACTGCACTTTTTGAGTTGAAGTCTCACTCTGTCGCCCAGACTGGAGTGCAGTGGCCTCTTCCGGCCACCGCAGCCTCGACCTGCTGGGCTCCGGCGATCCTTCCGCCTCAGCCTTCCAAGTAGCCGGAATTACAGGCATGCACTACCATGCCAGGCTGATTTTTTGATTTATTGTAGAGATGAGGTCTCGCTGCCCAGGCGGGTCTCGAACCCACGGGCTCAGGCAATCCACTCACCTCAGCCTCCCAAAGGCGTGGGATTACAGGCTGAGCCACCGAGCCCGGCTCCACTGCATTTTTTAAACTTCCATTATAACATAGTTTACAGCTTATGTCTTTCTTCTTCAATGGGTTAAAATATATCCCAGCGGGACCTTCAGAAGGTGAAGTCAGACCTGCCAGGGGAAGGTTGTGTGATCCATGCCACGTAAAAGATGCAAAGAATTGCACAGAAGTTAAATTGGAAAATATAGTTTATTTAGAAAGTAAACTAGAGAGAGAGAGAGAGGAGATTTACCTCCCCATTGTAGGGATGAGGTCCAAAGCTTAGGAAACATGGCTGCAGCCATAGCTCAAAGAGCACATGGCCACACCATAGCTCAGGAGGCAATGGTGGCTGGCTACTTGAGGTCGAATGCTTTTAAACATTTACTTTTGATGGGGTGATTGGGTGGTGGCCTGCTCCATGTTATCACAGAGGGGACAGGCAAGTGCAGGTACTGATGTCAGGTGATGGACAGCAGGCAGATGGGTGGGTGTCTAGTGGGTAAGTAAAGTAAACGGCTAGATAAATATAACAATGCTAAGCAATGTTAAAATGGCTGCTCTTTGGCTAACATTAACTCCATGTTATGTTCTCTTATGCTCACTAGACTATAATGTGCCCAGAAGCCATGTGTGAGTAAGCCATACACCATAACTGCAACGATAGTACCTAGTTAGTCTCTTGTAGGCATTTCTTAAATCCATATGATCTTAACATATATTCATAGCTTAGACCTTGTGACCATCTGTCACATGATAGCAGCCTAACAAAACTGTAGAAACTCAACTAAGATCAATGTGGTATAATAAAGAGAATAATATTTTAGATTTTCATAGCTATTTCAACTTAAATTATACTTTATTATCTTACTTGAATTATACTTTATTATCTTACTTAATTCACTTAATACTCTTGTGATTTAAAAGAATAGGTAGAATAGGTATCATTAGCCTAGTTTTACAGATGAGCATACAAAGGCTCAAACAGCTCAAGTGCTATGGCCAAGTAATGAAAGCTTGAACTTTAGTCTCAGAATTTCTTTCTGTATACAAGCACCACCTGTATAGGTTTAGCAAGTGGGCCATTTAACAAAATTAGTGCTCGATAAGTACTTGAAAACTATATTCTCTAGTAGAAAATGTGAAAATGTATTTATGCAATTATTTACTTGGTCTATGTTATGTGCATGTGTGTCTCCTGATTCTATGAAGTTAATTTAACCTTAGAAAAAAGATTTATTTTAAATTCCATACTAATATGATCTACACATTTTACCAATATTACAAAGTAAAATTGACGAGACTTCTAAAAATGAACACATAAAAATGGTGAACTTGTCCTTTTGTGTATATGGACATGGTCTCTAATGCAAATCTGTAGAGAAGAACAATTTTTAAAATATCAAAGAGTCTTCAGTTTACACAAAACCTGTCTTTAAGAAGTCATTTTGAATGCCGGGCTCAGTGGCTCATCCTGTAATCCCGCGCCTTTGGGAGGCTGAGATGAGTGGATTGCCTGAGCCCGTGGGTTCGAGACCCGCCTGGGCAGCGAGACCTCATCTCTACAATAAATCAAAAAAATCAGCCGGGCGTGGTAGCGCATGCCTGTAATTCCGGCTACTTGGAAGACTGAGGCGGAAGGATCGCTGGAGCCCAGCAGGTCGAGGCTGCGGTGGCCGGGAGCGGCCACTGCACTCCAGTCTGGGCGACAGAGTGAGACTCCAACTCAAAAAAAAAGAAGTCAATTTGAGGAGAAACAGAGATCTGGTAACTGCTAAGATTTGACTGTATTGACACTCTACAACTTGCTACTATACAGATAAATGAGAAATGGCAAGTGACCAGAAAACTTGACCACACCATTTAGTTCAGCTTTGTTCAATGATCCCCTAATAAGTACTTGCTCAATTTAGGGGGATATCTACATTCTCCTTAACTCACACACACTGAAAAAGACATGGAGCAAGAGAGAGGATCTGGGTTCTCAGATTAAACTATAAAATTATGCAAAATAGGAGGAGAAAGAGATGAAAGGGGAAGGAAAGCAAGAAGGGAAGGCAAAGGAGGGAGGAAGGGAGATGGCTCGGGTTCAATTCTATCACAGTGAATATCATTTTACCCCCAAACAATGTGTGTCATCATGACCAAAAAACCTCAGCTGTAGACTTATTTTGTTTAAGAAATATTTAATGGAACAAATAATGGGCATCAAACAAACAAAAAATTAACCACTATAACTACTATAGTTTCTTGTATTGTTGTTCAGCCTGTTTCTAGAAATGAAAAGCAAAATTTTATTGGTGTATTTTGACTTCATAGTATAAATAAAATAGTGTAATCTTTTCAGAAGTAATGCTAAATGCACCTTGTTAATGACACTGAATTTCTTGCATCAAAAGTCTTTCTTTTAATGATTTAATGAAATGAGATTTGCTTTTTAATGATTTTCACAGACTTAAAAGAGAAAGTCTAATTTTATTATAAGTTGCATTTCAATTTTTATTTTAAAAGACATTTAGATGAGATTTCAATTTAATTTTTAATACAACAAAATAAAGACTTTTCAATATCAAATTCATTATTCAGTGTCAAAGTGGTCATCCTAAAATGTTTTAATTATTCTTTAATAAGGTTCAATATAAAGCCCCACACAGTTTCAAAACTAAATTATACTGTTCAGGGAAAGGAAGATGTGTTTTTCTACTGGAAAAACTATAACAAAAAGTTATAAGATATAAGGAAGAAGATTTGACCATAGCATAAAATGGAATATTTAAGTTACTAGAGTCCAGCAAAGAAATGAACTCCCATGTAAAATTGTTGGCTCAGCATCACCAGAAGTATTCAAGCACAGCTTAACGTATTTAGAAAGTTGTGGAAGATCTCCAAGAGTTGACGATCTCATCTGTGTCTCAGGGTCTATAAAAAATCATTTATACAAATGATGCAGCACACTGACCTTGAAATCACATAGACCTGGGTTTTAATCCCTGCCTCAACTGCTAATGAGTTGTGTGACATGGGAAACATAATTTTACAGTTTTCTCCAGCTGTGAAATCACTCTTGTAATACCCTCAAATACATATAAATATTAAAAGAGGTAATGTATAGATAAAAGATGTACTTGACCCTCAAATAGCCCAGTATCAACAAATACAGACTTATAAATGTTTAGGACTGTTTATCCTAATGAGTTATGGTAAATAAGGAGTAGCAAAAGAAGTGTTCTTAGTGCATTTGGGCAGTAAATAAAAGGATCAGAATGGACCCAGAATGGGAGCCATTCTTCTAGCAAGTGTACACTTGTCTAATGGTGCTAACTGGAAGGTTTTCTGGTTTTATAGAGGTAGCTAGCAATACTAGGTGAAAGGGAAGGACTCTCACAAAATGTGAAACTTTTACATATTATGGCACCATTCCACACTCAGATATTACTCTTATACAACTTTTTTGCTTAGTGACGAAATATGAGTGGTAATAATAAGTAACATTTGTCTTATTTACAGATGGGATTGCTTTAGTGAGAGCTCACTGGATAATGAGTTAACAATTACAGAGAACTTCATCGTGGATGGATCTCTCTCCCTACCAAGTATACTAGCTCTCAAGAGTAAGGCTGTACCACAAAGCCTTCTGTCCAGGTCCTATGCTATTTGTGCAGAGTATAAAACATGATTGACAGAGAAAGCATTTAATAATACCTCAGCCAGACTCAAAGGGAAATATTGGTCAGTTTCTACAGATAACCTGACAGTTCTTTGTTTTCTATCCTTGTTTTATCAGATCAGATTTGATGTCTGAGTGGCTTCATTCCTCCTGCTCTCCTTTTTGAGTCAATAGGCATTGCTGAAACATTTGAGCATTTTATTCAATCAGTGAGAAGGCCCACTCACAATTTTCAACTAGTTGCAACCTAAGCACCAGTGAAACATGACTTTGTTTCAATATTAGCTACCTGGGAATTTCCCTAGGACAACCTCCAAATCTGTTCTATTGCTGAGGCACTGGACCTAAACTGGTCCTAAATTGATCTTCCATGTTGTCCAGTGATTAAGCCACACAATCATTCATCATCCCCCAAAATCCATTTTATCCTCTGCTCCTACCAACTACAGTGAAGAAAAAAAATCCTTAAATGCCGCTGTAAAATGTGTTATTATGTCACTCTTCTCTGAAGACTTTTTTATTCTTCTAAGTTTTCATGTCCCTCTGTGTGTAGTCATAACCTGTACTAAGGTTATTAATACTAAAAACCTGTACAAAGATGATTAATAATAAATTGATAATGATTTAAACCAATCTAGTTCTATACCGTATGTTAATTTCTCATTGAATTATCTAATCAAAGCTACTACATAAAGTATTTAGCACAGTAGAGGGTATACAGCAGATGCTCAAAAATGTAATTTGTATTACTATGTTGAAATCCAAAATATACCCTATGGGTTAATGAATTTTATGTGTCAATTTGCCTGAGTTAAGGGACGCCTAGAGAGAGGATAAAACATCATCTCTAGGTATATCTGTGAGGGAGATTCAAGATTAGCATTTGGATCAGTAGACAGAGTAAAGATCCATACTCGCTGACGTGGGCAGGCATCATCCAATCTATTGGGGGCCCAGATAGAAAAGTAAAATGGCAAGAGAAGGGTGATGACTTCTCTCTCTTCTGGAACCAGAATGTTTATCTTCACCTTTAGCCTTTGGATTCTGGGACTTACACCAGCATCTTCCCCTACTATCTTTGGCCTCAGACTAAGAGTTGCACCATTGGCTCCCCTGGTTCTCAGGCCTTCAGACTCAAACTGAATTACAACACCAGCTTCCCTGATTTTCTAGTTTGCAAGTGGCATATTGTGGAACTTTCTTGGACTCCATGATGCATGAGGCAATTCCTATAATAAATCTCATCCAATATATATATGTGTGTTTATAGAATGTATATATACGTATGTATGATGTACATATGATGCATACATATATACATATATGTATAATATATATACTTCCTATTGTATATATGTGTTATATATATACTTTCTATTGTTTTTGTTTCAATGGAGAACCTTACTAATACACCCTGAATACACTGAATACACAGAACATTCTAACCTCAATCTCTGCATCAAACCAAGATTTTCTTGCTTGAAAACCAGGACAGTGTATTCGTCTTTTTGTTCCACAATAGGACACATTACTTTGCAAATATAATAGGATTCAAATAAATATTTTTGAATGAAAATAAATTAATGAACTTACTGGGTAAATAAATTAAATGCATATGCTCAAGTTTATTTTTAAAGCCTGGTTTAGGGTAGGTCTGATGCTGAAGTGTTTTTTAGACCTCCTCAGGCCCATTCCAGGATTCTTCACATAGAACATATTCAAATGCAAGGAGTAGCCCTAAGCTTAATTATTCATGTTGATCAGGAATGCCAGGAGGACTTTAGTGAGCATACCTTACGTTAATGTTAATGTGTGATCCCATTCAGTCTATTGTTGCCCTTGAATCTCTGCATTTGTGGAGAAAATAAAAATGAATATGAAATATATTCAGACCGGCAGGGCGTGGTGACTCAAGCTGGTAATCACAGCACTTTGGGAGACCAAGGCAAGAGAATTGCCTGAGGCTAGGAGTTCGAGACCAGCCTGGGCAACTTGATAAGACTTCGTCTCTCCAATATATCAAAAAATTAGCTGAGTGTGGTAGCGCATGCCTGTAGTTCCTGCTACTTGGAAAGCTGAGGTGGAAGGATCACTTGAGCCCAGTGGGTCGATGCTGGAGTGGCTGTGAGCGTGCCACTGTACTCCAGACTGGATAACAGAGTGAGACTCTGACTCAACATGTATATATATATATATATATATATATATATATATATATATATATATACACACACATACATATATATAAAATATATTCAGACCAATTCTCCTCATGTCATTAGCATGGGAATCAACAGCATGACATCAAAGCCTCTCTTTCTATCTGCTATAGGTAGCTAAAATACCAAACAAAATTAAATGATTATGATAATATAAATAGGACTATGAATCTAGTCAAAACATGCTATTGCTGATTGAGTTCACAAGCTGAGCAGAGTGGTATAAGAAAGCACAAAGAGATGCTCAGTAGAAAACGTATAAAATGGAAAGGTCAAGAAGTAGTGGTACATGTCCAAATAATATGTATATTAGAAAAGTATGTGTAGGCCAGGCTCGGTGGCTCAGCCTTTAATCCCAGTGCTTTGGGAGGCCGAGATGAGTGGACTGCCTGAGCCCGTGGGTTCGAGACCCGCCTGGGCAACTTGGCAAGACCTCATCTCTACAATAAATCAAAAAAATAAATTAGCCGGCCGGGAGCAGCCACTGCATTCCAGTCTGGGTGACAGAGTGAGACTCCAACTCAAAAAAAAAAAAAAAAACCCTCAGAAAAGTGTGTGTAAAACCCCCAAAAATCTGCTAAACATAAAAGTGATTGAAGGAATTGAGAGAAGGACGACACGGGGCCCGTGGTACCCTTTTTTTTATGTGCCGTGTAGTAACACTGGCCTTTTAAAACTATGTGCAGGTATTGTTTTGATAAACACAAAGTAAATCAATAAAAAGGTTAAACCTATCACAAAAACAAAACACAAGTTCTTAAAGAACTGGGGGCTGAGGCAGTGTAAAGCTGTCTACTTTTGTCCTTCAATTTCCTTTTTAACAAATGCCCAGCAGCAGCTGAAGATCTAAAGAGGTATTGGAAGTAACCTCTTTGAACTTCACCAACCTGGAAAAACACTCATTTTGTGATCATTGTACCTAAAACACAGATTAAGTTTGAAGCATAGTCAGTCACTCAGTTGCTATATGTGCCAGGTTTACATAGATAAATGAGACAATGCTTGTCTTTTTTTTTTAATTTTTTCGCAGAAGTGATAAGACTGATTGTAATTTTTCTCTCTTAAATACTCAGCATACAATAAAACAATCCACAAAGCCAGCAAATATTATTGAAAGCTTTTGCCGTTGCCACATTTGCCCAACATGAAATCCCAGAGAATATTTCTCTGCAAGGATTTTCAACCCCAGATTCAGTCTGCAGTTGGCAGGATAGGTTCATCATTGTTCTACAGTAAGAAAACTTTTTTCCTTACAAAATGACTGGAAATAATGTGTTTTGATATCCTATTGCTGGAGTGTCAACACTCCTAGTATTAGTGCAATTCTGAATTGGTAATAGAACTACTCATTAATCTCTGAACCTGTTGGCAAGATACACCCTGCACTTGAGTTGAAAAGAAGCTTGTCAGAGCCTTTTTCTGAAAAAAAATTTTAATGTAGTAGCTAAAATGTTCTCATCTGTGCTTGTGTGCTTGTATAAACATAGGCATTTTCTTTTTTCTTTTTTTTTTTCGAGTTGAAGTCTCACTCTGTCACCCAGACTGGAGTGCAGTGGCCACTCCCGGCCACCGCAGCCTCGACCTGCTGGGCTCCAGCAATCCTTCCGCCTCAGCCTTCCAAGTAGCTGGAACTACAGGTGTGCGCTACCATGCCCGGCTTATTTTGATTTTTTTTTAATAGCAAACAGAATAAATCGTCTTCACTTTTTATATACAATCTCCTCCAGTCTAAAATGGTTATTAGTGTGGTCAAAGGTATCATTACATTCACAAACATACAGTGCAAGGCCACTCTCTTTCTTGAAAACACTACTGAACATCAGTTAGTCGACAAATTTATTGTTGTGTCACATCTTCATAGATATTATTGGCAAAATACTAACACACATTAGACTTTATCATAACAATATTGTTGGTAGAAAAGTTGTAAAATGGCAAAATTGGTGTCCCTTTTTCTTTAGTGCTTTCAGTATTATTTGAAAGAATTTTACTTTTTTAATTATAAAGATATTTGTTTTATACTCTAGAACATTTGAAAAAAATGACATTTTGGTAGCATTTGAAAAATTATTTCATGGCATTATACTTTGAGTGCAAAAATAATTCAAGATATATATGGGATTATTTTTTCCATAGAACTTAATATTTGTTCATCATGATTGAATGTAATTACATAGAGAAAATGGAAAGAGTAATGAATGTCTTAAACAAAAAGCCACAGTTTGGAGCGTTTTTGAGTGTGTTTTTTTTAACTGCCCCCAAACTAGTGAATGCCTTTGTTGTCTACTTTAAATATTGCTCTCCAATTTTAATAATATGATGGTCAGAGATTGACTTGTTTTATTGATTTTCTGTAATTTATTGAGCGTTCCTTTGTAATCCCCCTCATGATCATTTTGGGGGAAAGGGTTAACATTTTATGTGTTCCCCAGTATTT
The DNA here is from genome assembly GCA_027257055.1 of Cephalopachus bancanus. Lineage (NCBI taxonomy): Eukaryota > Metazoa > Chordata > Mammalia > Primates > Tarsiidae > Cephalopachus > Cephalopachus bancanus. The sequence continues at coordinate 2,666,462 of JAPVLO010000303.1, forward strand.
GTGTGTGGGGGTGTGGGTGTAATGCTACTGATTTTATATTATTATATCTATATATTGGAGCTATTATTAGATCTATCTCATGTGATCTCACATTGGCTTCTTCTCTAATAGCTGAAACTTGTGAATTGTTTTCTTTATATCTTCTATAGCTCTATTGATTTTGTGGGGTTTTTTTGTCTTATTCATCCAGCAGTTCTTGAGAAAAGTATCTAATCCTACTCTGTGGCTGTAGATTTGACCATTTCTGTTTGTAAATCTGTCTCTTACAGTTTTGTGTGTTTACATGTTTTTTTTGCAAAGTTTAATAAGAGTTTTTAGTGGTTTGTTTCTCTTAATCTTAAACCTTGTGTATTTTTTTCACCCTCCATGTACAATCTTATTTCAAATTTTGTTTTCAATCATTTTTTGAAAGCAGAACACAACTTATTTTTAATGAGACGTAATTATTACTGAATTTTAGTCATTGAGTTTAACCTGCTTATTCACATACTAACATAAGTGAAGTATATAAATTTGTGTAACTTTATGGTGTGTGTGTATGTGTGTGTGTGTGTGTGTATGTATGTGTGTGTGTGTGTGTGTGTGTATGTGTTTTATCTGTTTGTTTTTGAGTTAGAGTCCCACTCCATCGCCCAGGCTTGAGTGCAGTGGCACGCTCACGGCCACCCCAGCATTGACTTGCTGGGCTCCAGTGATCCTTCTGCCTCAGCCTTCCAAGTAGCTGGAACGATAGGCGCACACTACCATGCCCAGCTAATTTTTTATTTATTGTAGAGACAAGGTTTCACCAAGTTGCCTGGGCTGGTTTTGAACCCGCAGACTCAGGCAATCCACTCACCTTGGCCTCCCAAAGTGCTGGGATTACAGGCTGAGCCACCAAGCCCGACCTTGTGTTCTTATTTACCAAACATTTCATTTTATTCTATTTTCCCTGCTTATTTTTACATTGAAGATTCAAGGTGTCCTTTATTCTTATTTCCTTCTGTATATTGGAAGCAATATAATGAGCTTCTGTGACTTTAATGACTATCCTCATGGCTCTAAAATAGGTAGATTAATTTATGAGCAGAGATAGAGATATTTACCTCTATGTTTTCTAAACCTAAAACTAATTGAAATCTCCAACCTTCTTTCATTCAAAGCAAGGACGTTGTTATCCCACTTAAACACCTTCAGAACTGCACTCCTACATCTTTAATAACATCTGAATTTTAGTTACAGCTATTTTTTAGCACAAAATAAATTCTTGCTCTCAGCAAGTTAATTAGCATTACTAAAAATTTTTACCTTTTATCTTTGATCTATATTATCTTCTACATACAACTGCTTTTTTTCTGGGTGTATTTCTTGTCAAAACACTTCTTTTAGTGGAATTTTTAGTAAATTTGCACAGATGGCATGTTTTCTTCTTTTTTCATGTATATAAGTTTTGTTTATTCAACCTTGCTCTGACACCAGTTCTCTGACTCTAATTGGGTGCCTTACAATTCAACTCAATTCTGACACAACTCAGTTAGCACAGACCCCACAGGTAAAGGGCAAAGTCACCCACAATACTACCCTCACCTCAGCTGTCAGTTTCAAGTCTTAAAGAACACCCACACTTCTGAACAACAGACTATAAATTCAGGGGATTCCATGACTTCTTCAAGACATTTAATTCTCTAGAAGGACTTGCAGTATTCACTGAAATCCCTATACCTACAATTCCAGTTTTATGATAAAGGAGACTACTCAGGTACAGTCAAATGGAGCCCTCCCACACCCTCTCTCAACAGAGTTAAGGTGCATAACCCTCCTGGCACATCCACGTGTTCACCAGCCATGAAGCTCTTAAAGCTAATTTATATGTCCAGAGTTTGGGATCCTATCACATCATTAACCACATGATTGAACTTGGCCTCCAGACCCTCTTCTATCCTCTGAATAAGTCAGAGGAGGGGTTGAAAGTTACTACCCTCTAATCACATGCTAAGTCTTTCTGGAGTGGCCAGTCCCTCCCTTGAAACTATCAAAAGGTCCACCATGTGTCACCTGGTTCATATAACTCAAGTGTGCTGGAAAGAGATTTTTATGACTTATAGAATATGCTCCAATCCCTTAAGAAATTACAAGTGTTTCTCTCAAACTCGTTGTCAGAAACTGGTGTAAATACCAAATAATATTCTTTATTATATCATAGACCTCATTTTAAAATTATAGTTTAGCTATGTATAGGACTCTAGTTTGGTCCAAATTTTCCTTCAGAACTCTGAAGGTATTAAACAATGATCTTCTAGCAACTCTGCTGCTATTGGGAAGTTACCCTTCTGTTTAATTTTTGTTCTATTGTTTAGTACATCTTCTTCCTGGAGTTTTAATCATGTTATTTAACAAATATTTATACTTTGTGCAAGGTACTGTTCTAAACACTTTGAAAGGGTTAATTCATGATTTTATCCTCATGAGAATTCTATAAGTAGATACTCTTAGTATACCTAATTTTCAGATGAGTCTTCTGAGCTACAGAGATTTTAAGTAACTTTCTCACCAAGTCATTAGTGCCCTGGGATTTGAACCCAGGTAGTCTGACTTCAGAGTTCATGCAACTTTTATTTACTCACCACTCAATACACTATGTGTCTTTATCAGAAATCACCTTAAATAATTTTCTTGTACAGAAACATGATAGATAAATACATATTAACATGTCCTAATATAACTACCTGATAGCAGGAGATAAGACATTATGTGGTGTTAAGCGAAATCTTTTTATGCTTTCATGAAGTTTACTTTTTGATATACCAACCTAGTTTCTTACTCATATTTTGACAACTACATGTCTCCAATAAATGAAAAATACTTTTTTTTCTATTCAATTGTAAAGCTATCCATCAGGCCACTATTATAATAGGTTTGTTTGCCCAATGTGCAGCAAGTCAATAAATATACTGAGACAGGCCAGGCTCGGTGGCTCAGCCTGTAATCCCGTGCTTTGGGAGGCCGAGGTGAGTGAATTGACTGAGTCCGCGGGTTTGAGACCCACCTGGGCAACTTGGCAAGACCTCATCTCTACAATAAATCAAAAAAAAATTAGCCGGGCATGATAGCGTGCGCCTGTAATTCCAGCTACTTGGAAGGCTGAGGCGGAAGGATAGCCAGAGCCCAGCAGGTCGAGGCTGCGGTGGCCGGGAGCGGGCACTGCACTCCAGTCTGGGCGACTGAGTGAGACTCTAACTCTCTCTCTCTCTATATATATATGTGTGTGTGTGTGTGTGTGTGTGTGTGTGTGTGTGTGTGTGTGTGTGTGTGTGTGTATCATACTGCAGCCAAATGAGGAGACAGGTTATTGATGATTGGTTGAAGGGTGCAAGATGAAGTCATGGTGGGAGACAAAAAAGCCAAATTCTCCCATTGATTTAATTCCTCTGTGGATGGGGGCGGGGGTGGATGGACATTGAACTCTGTTTGGTGTCAGTCATTCTACTAAAATTCAGGATCTGAAGAACATCTCAAGAAATTCTTAAACAAAACACCTTATGGTTTTAACATCAATGGTCCTATACATAGAAAGAATAGAGCTGCAAGTTATTTCTTAAACAAAAGCCTTATGATTCTAAGGCCAGAAATCCTATCTGTAGAAACAATGGCTATGCAAATGGTCAGATCTAGTGCTTGAGAATGTAAGGCAAAGTGCAGCCTGATTAATGCTTAATTGCAAGCGGATTTCTGCCCAGAACCAGACATGTAATTCGAATTAACCCTGTGAGGATGGTTTCACATACATTGGGGGGGAGGGGACGCCAGTTTATAGTAAAGGTGCATCTCATTTTATTTAAATAAAAATAAACCTAGAGTTTATCCTAAAATACCAAAAAAAAGTAAATGTGAAATTAATTTTCAATGATTAGATGAACCTATTTAGAGAGCTTTTAGAGCACAGTGTCAGAATTTCCAGTCAACTCAAGTGACGAATTTTGACAGGTTTTCAATAGAAAGTAATTCCATGAATTCAAGTGAATTTTCTCCTAAAGCTGGCTGAAAATACTAAGAAAATAAACCGATCTAAATGGTTTTCTTCAAGAGGCACAGTTATTTTATTATCTACCATCATCATTGCAAAAATGTGTTGCATATCTACAATGGAAATCCTTTGTAAATCCCTAAAGCGGTAAAAATTTTTGAGAATTGTGTTCCATAAGTAGTTTTATTTTGAAGATAGAATATGTACATGTACAAAAGTGATCGCTTATGGCATAAAATAACTTCCAAAGAGTGCTAAAGGCAATGGAGGTTTTAGACATTCAGAAGAATGTTGCTAAGGTGAAATGGGATGACTAGGAGGAGTTTTAAAAAGATGCTGCAGTTAAGCTGTGCATTTAAGTGATACAATAAAAGGAAAAATATATGAGGTCTTGTTTTAAGTGGGATAAGTTAAAGAGATGGAATAAAAGGCAATAGAAGGCCAGGCGCAGTGACTCAAGCCTGTAATCCCAGCACTTTAGGGGCCAAGGTGAGAGGATTGCCTGAGCCCACAGGTTCAAGACCAGCCTGGGAAACTTGTCAAATCAAATAATTAGCCAGGCGTGGTAGCACACACATGTATTTCCAGCTACTTGGAAGGCTGAGGCAGAAGGATTGTCTGAGCCCAGCGGGTCAGTGCTGGGGTGGCTATGAGCGTGCCACTGCACTCCAGTCTGGATGAAAGAATAAGACTTCAACTCAACTCAAAGAAAAGAAAAGGCAATAGAAAAATCTATTCGACTATAAGTATAGAGATTTTTGGAATAGTATTACAGTGGATTATATAGTTGGGAATAAAAGCTATAATTTGAAGTTTGGAAGACCTTTACCAAGAAGGCTAGATTTGTCTTCTTAAGGTGCCTAGGAGCCTTTAAAGGTTGAAAAAATACTAATTCGTGTGAGAAAATATGTTAGGAACCTTCATCTGTTCAGAACAGAGCAAGCTAGACTCAGAAAATCCAATAAAAGTGTACCAAAATTATTAAGATAGTGGTAACAATAGAGAACATTTAGGATGGGAGAAATATAATGTGCACTACTGTGTACATATCTCTGACCTCAATCTAACAGGCAATCATTCAAGTAATATGTCAAGTCTCAGCCATGTGTCAGGTGTTATTCTGTGTCTTTATCTCAGAAAATTGAATAAAGCATTGACACTCACTGTGGCTGACTCTGACTGCTATGTGAACAACAGATATAAGAGGAGCTAACCCAGAGACAAAAATCATCAGCTAGAAGGTGTTATGTCACTTTGAAATGATTCCAAACACTTACATAGAAGGCTATGTAAGTAAAATGTTCTGCTGTGACAAAATTTTGGATTGTACTCCCTCTTTCCCTCACGAGTGTAACTTCAGACTTATCAGACTCCATATGTAAGTTACAGACCCTAACCACGGGACTTCAAAATACATATAAACCTAAGAGTTGGACCGACAACTTAAGAGCTCAGGTTTTGGCAGGTTGCACTCCATCAGCAGTTCCCCTGAGACTGGCAGCTCAGGATGACACACCCTGTTAACCTTGGAGCTTGGAAGCCTCCTCCCATCAACACAGACACCACCCTCTAGAGTCCTAGAGTCCTGGGACTTTACCTGTCATCACAGATCTCTACTGTGGAGGCCAAGCCAGCTTCTCCTGAGCACCTTTCCTATACAAGTACCCCTCATACTTTCAATTAGACTTTACTTTTCAAAGAGGCCTGCTTCCATCCTAATTGAGCAACCAGATTTTAGCAATTATAAAACTCACTCACTACATCATTAATGCATCTTAACTATTGAATGTAGTCCCCATGAGATTTCTTCTCCTGGCTCTCCTTTCCTTTAAGCATCATGAAACTCAGGTTGAAAAAAATCTCTTAGTATGGCAATAAACTAAGTGATTTATGAAATCATAATTTGATCATCTCCTTATTGTAACCAAACAAAACAGAGGGCTGTTTTACAATCCAGATAAGAATAGATAAAATGATGGTGGTAAGATTGAGAATGAGGGTGGTTTACAAAACATTTGAAAGTACATATTGGGTGGACATGATTAGCTATAAGCTGCAAAGCTACAAGTGACTTAAAAGAAATGAAGATGAGGAGATAGGGGCTATTTTGTGAGATGCATTCCTTGACAAAGCAGGAGAGAATAGGATCAAGACCATAAGTAGAGGCATATCTCAGAGATATGGAGATATTGCAGGCTCAGTGCCAGATCACTGCAATAAACAGAATATTGCAATAAGGCAAGTTACACAAGTTCTGTGACTTCCTGGTACATATAAAAGTTATATTTATACTATACTGTAGTCTATTAAGTGGGTAATAGCATCATGTCTAAGAACAATGTACATACCTTCATTTAAAAATAGCCTAATTCCAAAAAAATTCTAATAATTATCTGAGCCTCCAGTAAGTTCTAACCTTTTTGCTGATGGAGGGTCTTGCCTTGATGTTGCTGGCTGTTGACTAATCAGGGTGGTGGTTGCTAAAGTTTGGAATTGCTGTGGAAATTTCTTAAAACAAGACAACAATAAAGTTTGCCTCATCGACTGACTCTTTCTTTTGTGAAAGTTTTCCCTGTAGCCTGTGATTATGTTTGATAGCATTTTACCCACACTAGAACTTCTTTCAAACTTGGAATCAATCCTCTCAAACCTTGCCATTGCTTTAACAATGCTTGAGAACATTTGTGATTCATACAAGAAGGTCAAACTACACTTATGTAATATTTTAAATCTTTTATTGTCATTTCACAATGTTCACATCTTCACTAGGGATAGATTCCATCTCAAGAAACTAGTTTCCTACCTCATCTGTAAGGAGCAACTCTCCATCCATTCAAATTTATCATGAGATTGCAGCAATTCAGTCACATCTTCAGGTTCTACTTCTAATTCTAGTTCTCTTCCTGTTTCCACCATTTCTGCAGTTACTTCCTCCACTGAGGTCTTGAACCCCTCAAAATCATCCATAAGGGTAGCATTAACTGTTTTTCAACGCCTGCTAATGTTGATATTTTGACCTTCTTATATGAATCACAAATGTTCTCAACAGCATCCAGAATGGTGAATTATTTCAGAAAAGTTGTCAATTTACTTTTCCCAGGTTCCTCAGAGGAATCACTAACTATGACAGTTACAGTCTTATGAAATGTATTTCCTAAGTAATAAGAATTGGAAATCAAAATTACTCATTAATTCATGGGCTAAAGAATGGATTTTGTGTTACCAGACATGAAAAAAAATCACAGTTCTTGTACATATTTATCAGAACTCTTGAGTTATTAGGTACATTATCAATGATCACTAATATTTTGAAAGAAATACATATTTTTAAATGAAGAGTAGTCCTCAACAGTGGGCTTAAAATATTCAGTACATTATGCTGCAAAGAGATTCCGGCTTCTTTTTTTTTTTTTCATTTCTAGATCCTAGGCAGGGTAGATTGAGCATAATTTTTAAAGACTTTAGGTTGTTTAAAATGGTAAATGATCATTGGCTTTAACTTAAAAACATCAGTTGCATTAGTTCCTAACATGAGAGTCAGCCTGTCCTTTGACGATTAGAAGCCAAACATTGACTTCTCTCTAGCTGCGAAAGTCCTTGGCATCTTCTTCCAATATAAAGCTGTTTATCCACATTGAAAATCTGTTGTTTAGTGTAGTCACCTTCATCAATGAACTTAGCTAAATCTTCCAGATAACTTGCTGCAACTGCTACATCAGCAGCTGCTGCTTCGCCTTGCACTTGTATGCTATGGAGATGGCTTCTTTCCTTAAACTTTATGAGCCAATCTCAGCATCAAACATTTTTACAGCTTTCACATCTCTCTCAGCCTTTGTAGAATTGAAGAGAGTTATGGTTTTGCTCTGGATTTTGTTCTTGCTAAAGAGAATGCTGTAGTGGTTGATCTTTTATCCAGATCACTCAAACTTTCTCTATATCCACAAGTTTGTGCTTTAGCACTTGCTTTAGCATTCATGCGTTAACTGTGGTAGCATTTTTAATTTTCTTCAATAACCTTTCCTTTATATTCAAAACTTGGCTAATTGTTTGGCATAAGAAGCCTAGTATTTGACCTTTTTAGCTTTTGATATGTCCTCCTCACTAAGCTTAATCATTTCTAGTTTTTGAGTTAAAATGAGAGACATGTGGCTCTTTCTGTCACTTGGACACTTAGAGATTATTGTAGGCCAATTAGGCCAATAGCCTGCTTTTAATTGTTGTGTATCAGGGAATAGAGATGTGCTAGGAGGATCTATTGGTGGGACAGTCAGAATACACATAGCATTTATTCATTAAGTTTGCTCTTTTATACAAATGTAGTTTGTAATGCTCCAAAGCAATTACAATAGTAATATCAAATACTGATGACCAGGCAGAGCACAATGACTCATGCCTGTAATCCCAGCATTTTGGGAGGCTGAGGAGGGAGGACTGCTTGAGCCCAGGAGTTCAAGATCAGCCTAGGCAACATGACAAGAATCTCTAAAAAAAAAAAAAAAATCAAAAAATTAGCCAGTCATGGTGACACTTGCCTGTAGTCCCAGATATTTGGGAGGCTGAGGTAGAAATTTGCCCTGAGCTTAGGAGGCAGAGTCTGCAGTGAGCCATGATTGTGCCACTGCACTTCAGCCTAAACAACAGAGTGAGACCCTAACTCCAAAAAAACAAAAACAAAAGCAAAATCAATGATCACAGATCACATAAAATATACAATAATGAAACATTTTGAAATATGAGAATTACCAAAATTGTACAGAGACACAAAATGAACACATACTGATGGAAAAATGGCACTGAAAGACTTTCTCAACACATTGTTGCCACAAATCTTCAATTCGTCAAAAGAAAAGGAGCACAATAACGTGAAGTACAATAAAATGATGTATGTTTGTGAATTTAGAAGTGATATCTCATCCAATGAACGTACAAGGAAAAAAGGAGACACGGGTACAGCTGAAGAAATGCTTGTAAATGGAAGAGGTGGGAAATTAAGATAATTAATCTGTAATCACCACCATTTCATCAATGATGTAGAAAGCAAAACTGTCTACTAAGATGAGACTTAGTCCTTAAGTAGAAGCCTGAGGGGGTTGATAAACATATAATACATAAAATGCTGATAGTTCTGAGGACTTACCTGAGGTTATCAACCATGCTTTTGAAGTGGTGTTCCTTTACAATCCTGTTTAGTTCTTTTGCCAGAATTAAGAGGCTCAGACATAAGAGAGAAGTTAGGGTGCATTGCTGGCCCATGATTGAGATTTAGCTGAGTGTGTCTAGCAGAAGGACCAGGAATACAGAAAAGCAAAAGCATTGATGAGAGAGTAGTTCAGATATTTAACTATGGGGTTTGGGATAGATTTGGGATAGGAGGAAGCTAGTTTGTGAATTCCAGACTTTAGGAGGAATTGAATGATGGATCCCAGCAGTGAAAATATGTGATGGAGGTACAAGATAGGAACATGAATGAGTAAAAAGGAGTAATTAGATGATATTAGTATCCAAGGAGGACAAGATTTTTGATATAAATGAAAGAATAATTACTAGAAGTGTCAGTGAAGATCCAGGGAATACTAATCTGAGTCCTCTATCCTGACTCAGTGATTCACAGTGCTCATGGAAGAGAGCTACAGGAGAATGGTGTTAGTTTACAGTATAGAGAAACAGAGCATTCCCCTTTAGCTGCATGTCTGGTCACATCTGTAGTTTCCTACTACACATGGTTGCACATACTTCAGCATAGTTAAACATGAGTACTCCCCTCCTGCCTCTTCCTGCAGTGCCCTTCCCACCATGTCTGCCTAGAGCACTTTGGCCTTTCCTCCAAGAGTCAGTTTATTTGAAAAGACTTCCCAAACACTCCCAACCTGAGCAAATCAAATGTATTACAAAGTCCAACAATGAAGTTCACAAACTTGCAAACGTGCACTTAAGATGGCAGCACTGTACAAACATCAGTAAGGTTTCATAACCTTGGTATATCAGGCTCTCACAGCTGTGTTTGTGTCGATGTGTGGTGGTGTCTTGCTGAGTGGCATTCACTATTATTATGGCATGTTTTTATGTGCCATCAAAAGAATGTAGGAGCTTGACTTAAAGCAACGAACAAACATTAACTTTCTTGCCAAATTTGGCAAGAGTGGAAGTGAAATCCAGGACATGTTAGTCCAAGTTTATGGGGATAATACCATGAAAAAAATGGCAGTGTACAAATGGATTAAATATTTTTCTGAGGGAAAAGAAAGTGTCACTGATGAAGAGAAGTGAGGACAGCCAATAACGAGCAGAACTGATGAAAACATTGCAAAAAGTCATCCAATTGTTCATTGAAAACATTGGCTGACTATTAGAAGCATAGCAGACCAAATAAACAGTGATAGAGAAACAGGAAAATCTTAACTGAAAATTTTGGCATGAGAAAGATGTATGCAAAATTGTCTCAAATGTGCTCCTACATCACAACAATGAATCAATTCACACAGCACTATCCGTGAGGGAGTTTTTAGACAGTAAACAAATAACTGCATTGGAACACCCTCCCTACTTACCTGATCTGGCCCCCAGTGACTTTTTTATTTACCCAAATTTAAAGGAAATATTAAAAGGAAGATATTTTAATGACATTCAGGGCATTAATGGTAATACAATGAATGCTCTGATGGCTATTCCAGCAAAAGAGTTCCAATATTGCTTTGATGGCTGAACTAGGTGCTGACATCAGGGCATAGCCTCCCAAGGGGATTACTTCAAAGATAACTGTGGTGATATTCAGCAATGAGGTATGTAGTACTTTTCCCAGGATGAGTTTGTGAACTTAATTGTCAGTCTTTGCATGTTTCAGTCCTGTTGCACACCTTATTGCCATAATTCTTATAGTGAAATATAATTCCTATTTTACTATTCTGTTTCTCTTCAAGAAAATATGACCTCCTTGGGGCAAATAAAAATTCTTATTAATGTCTTGGTAATATTTCTATGCTCATATCCCAGGAGGTATCTAATGTGTAGTAGGCATTCAGTAATTCTTTGCTGAAACAGTCGATATAGAAGTTGCCAAGAGCTGAGAAAGCCACTTAAAACTTTCTGAAAACCAATAACCACTTGTATACCTAATCTGAATTGCACTCTCATCTTTAAAATAAAAATTAAATTAAAAATAAATATATAAATAACTTTCTAAAACCAAACCCAAGAGATGTTAAATGGGTAAATTCAATGAATTACAAGGTTACTTCCACACTTGATATTACTTGCTAGTGAAATCAGCAAACAAAAATTGTAAAGGGACAATAATGGCATAATAACTAGTATAGTGAAGCAGGGACTAGTATGTTATCTCTTCAGAGATACCACATCACTTTCCCATTTCTAGGTCAGTTGTTCTTCTATAACTTTCTGTGAGCTATCCCCAGGGATTATTTTGATAACTTTGTTGCCAAACATGCATATCCTATTCAAACCAGACTTGAAGTACATTGCTTATCATTCTATTATCAAACTTTATAGGTTTTTACGTAAACAATAACTGTCATTACAGATATGAGTTACTACAAAAAATATTTAATTGAGTAATATGTGTTCAAACATAACTGAACAAACCTACGGAAGGTATAATTATTTTCACTATAGATGTTATATTTTACTTCATATGTCTTTAGTTTTTCTAAAATCGTTCTATAAAAATAGCCCTAATTTTTTTTTTGACTCTGAAAGATAGTTTGGCAGTTTACATTGTTTCAAGAAAAGTTTCTCAAAGAACAATAAATACATAGACAAGACCAAGGCAGGGAAACCATCACTTGAAATATGCAGGACCCTCACTGTGTTGGTTTCCCAATCCTCTTCTACATAAGGGATTATTTAGTTTTAAGAATGTATCCAAAAGAAGTAAAAACAATATGTGTATCATTTTTTCTTTCAGGGTTCCTAGGATCTGTTAGCTTTCTCCTTGGATATCTCTGTAAGTTTCAAAAGGCGTCTCCAGCCATACCACCCTGTATGTGCCCGATCTCATCTGACCTCAAAAGGTGACCTTGGAAATTTATGTCAGCCTGATCATTAACTCTCATCTCTATTTTTAGCCTCTTTGGTGTTGCTGCCCCGCTCCCCCCCAAAAATCAAATATTCTACCAATACTAGTGGTTTTGCTTCCTCCAATAAAGTTGTTTCTAGTTGACGAATTTTGAATTCTGCTTTCTTCAGTTGTAAAAACACGAGTTTTACTGCTTCACGCAGTAAAACGCCTCACCTTCATTCAACACACACAGAAACACAGCAAAAATTATTTTGTACTGCACTTTGACACAATAAATCCTGAGTAGTGCCTTGTCAAGCCATGTTGAAACTTGAGGCAAAAAGAAAAATCAGTAATATTGATTGTTCCTTTGTTTAAAATTTTTATATTTTGTCATCACAGATTTTTTTATTCCAGTATGTATAATTAAAATAATATATATCTTGCTTACTGAGACTTTTTTGGCACCTGACGTTTTGTGTTTGAGGTATCTCACTCAGCATACATACTAGTCAGAGTTCTCCAGAGAGATAGAATTAATAGATTAGATTAGATTAGACTAGTGGATAGATAAGTAGATAAATATAGAGGTTGAGAGATTTACTGTGAAAATTACCTCATATGATTACAGAGGTTGATAAGTCCCACAATGTGCCATCAGCAAGCTGGAGATCTAGGGAAGCCAGTACAAGTCCAAAGGTCTAAGACCCAGGACATCTGGTGGTGTAACTCTCAGTCTGAGTCCAAAGACCTGAGAACCTATGGGGTCACGGGGGCTAGATCCAGAATCTGAAGGCCAGCTAACCTGGAGTTCTAATGTTCAAGGTTAGATAAGAAGAGTGTACCAGCTTTAGTAAAGAAAGAGTGCAAATTCACCTTTCCTATGCATTTTCTGTTTTATCCAGGCCCTCAACTGGGGCCACTCAGACAGAGTGAGAGTTGATCATCCTTGATCTGTCCACTGATTCAAATACCAGTATCTTCTGGAAACGCCTTCATAGACATACCCGAAATAATGCTTTAGAAGCTATCTGCGTATTACTTATCCATTCAGGTTGCTACCTAAAATTAACCAAACCTTAGTCTTTATCCTACTGAAGAACATCTTCTTTCACCACCTAAGTCTTACACATAATTTATTGTGTGAAAACTCTTGCGTCATGCTTTTATACAAATTGTCTCCAGAGGACATAAAACCATGAGGACTGGCCAGAGAACCAAAAATTCCATGATAGATATATGCTCTTCCTCATCTCCCTTTTCACTTCAGTATGGAATCCTTCCCCCAAAATTCTTTCACCAAAATGTTTTTTTTCTGTCCTAATGGTCATCAAATTTTCTGTCTTCTAATAAAACAATTCAGTACAATGGTTTTTGTCTTATTTTGAAATGTAATATCTTAATTTTTTCCAGATGTTCAACCAATGTTTTATTTCTCTGCTGTATAATCCTTATACTCTGTGGACTTGCCTGAAATCTCAGTAATATTTTTAAAATTCATTTGTAACAAGAGATTCTCAAGTTCTCTGTCACCAAGATCTTATTTGACATTTTTCTTTATCTTTGGAATTGGAAGAAATAATATATGATGCAGGAAATAGAAAACAAAGAAATTATACATACCACTGATGGGCTTGTGGCACCTGTAAATTAAATTGCTTGGTGACTACTAGGAGAAACAAAGATGAAAAAGCACAAAAAGAAAAAAAAAACCACAAAATTAATGAAAAAAATTCAGTGTGAACTCTAAAATGTTGTAGTCTAATTTTACTTTAACATTTTTAAAAAATGTTGTACACTGAACCTGGAATTTCATTGCCTGCTACTTAATTTCCACAATATTTCTGTTATGTTGAATGAATCTTTATTTTTTTATAACTCACTATGAGCTGCCAGCATGTACTTATACAAATCCATAAAAGGCACAGAAAGAAGAAGAAAGAGTTTGTAAGATTCAAGATGTTTCAAAACCACTTGTCCACTGCAATTGTTGACTCTAGATCACTAATTGCTGTGACATTTCCAGCAGAACAAAGAGTCCTCCAGCTTTGTCTTTCTTAAATGATTTTAGGCCATTTCCACAAATGGCTAATGAACCAACTATTCTCTTTGCAAAGAGGACCTAATGCTTAAAGAAATTGCAGAGTAGGAAAAATTTTAAAAGGAGTCAAGTGGTATTTTCATCTGGGTTGTTACTATCCATAATTAGTGTATTACATCTAGAAAAAGAAACACAAAGGGGACTCAGATGGGACTCAGGTGCAATGAAATGCTCCTACCTATAGGTTTTGAGTTTAGAAAACAGGAAAAGAAGGGAAGGATAAAAGAACATAAAAGGCCGGAGAAGTATGCACATCTAAATCTAGTCACTATCTATTTCAAATTATTTATTTTCAACATCTCCATCAAGCCTCTGACAGGTAATACAATTGATAGAAAATTAAATTAGAACATTGACAGAAATTTAAAGCTAAATTAAGAATAGCTTATTTTAGAATGACAAATTGTGGTACAATATGGATGTGCAGTGAGACAGCATGTCAAAATATGAAATACTCACATGAGACCACACAGAGACAAAGAAATGTTTCAGAATGAGAAAAGGTGAGACACATGAGTTTGCTGAAAAGAGGAGAAAAGATTCAATATGCAAGAAGAGAAGATGAAAGTCTATGCAATTTGGTAAATACTGCAGAGGAACTATTTTCAGCAGATTCCAGTGATCAAAAGGAGGTTTTGAAGCTAAAACTTGTGTTGGACTGGAACTCAATGTGTGGAACACTCAGGATAGAAAAGCTCAGTGTAATTTGGAGCAATTATTCATAATCGGTTCAAATGAGTACTTTAGTACACATATTGTTTGATACCTGTGCACATAATTGCTCACTATTCAAAACATGAATTTCTATGTTATTACCAATTGTGTTCCAAGATACTCCTGATAATTATCCTAAAGAACTCAGTTGTTAGATTCTGACCAAGCATATTTAAGCAAAGTAAAATAGACGATTAAAGTTATTATGCAGAAAATTCAGAAGAAACAAAATCATCCAAACCATTCAGAATACTAAGATAAATCTGTGACACTGAACATGAGTTTTGTTTCATGTGTTCACCAAAAACTTGAAAAACATATAACCCAAGGTTTGGACAGTCAGTCAGTAGCTCTCTTAAGCATTGATTCCAATTCCAACAGAAGTGGCCATTTTCATTTTTCCCATCCAAATGACAGCATCTCGATCATCGAGAAGGCCCAAAAGACAAAGATTATCTTTGGATTTCTCACACCTTTAGGAAGAAAATATAAATGTAAATAACATGCATTTAAGACTAGACAGTAAATTGCTGATGCTTGGGTATTTTGAGAAGTTAGCGTAGTACAGGCACACAGAAATTTCTGTGGAATAAAGAAACTAGGAACTAACTGTGGGAAAAAAAATATCTTCCAGGCTTTCTAAATACAAAATACATTTTTTTGTTGTTGTTAATGGTATAAGTCACTTGACTGTCATGTTATTTCCAACTATTTTCTTGAAGCACTGCTGAGTTTCTCTTACCACCAAATGTCTCCTCTAGTAATTTAGCTGTGATTCATTAAACTCCCAATAATACCCCTTTAGCTTGAAACCAGTGGCTCTCAATGCTTGGTCTCTACACTAACATCATCAGCATCACCTGGGAACCTGTGAGAAATATCTATTTTTCAGATCCAAATTCTTCACACCAGAAACTCTGTGAGTAAAGTCCAACACATTATGTTTTATCGCCATCACATAAAATCTAATCTACGCTCAAAATTAAGAACCATTAGTTTAAATCATTAACAACTTCAGTTAAATGTAAATCACCTGTCTGAAAGGAATTGCTCACTAAGCAATCATAATCCACTTACACTTACAAAGTTATCATGTTAATACTGAGAATGAAGCCTAAGAATAAAACCTGACTCTAATGGTAAAAAATAAATAAATTAGCAAGATTTTTTTCTACCAACAGCAATGGATAGACGGTGCCAGAGTGAGACTCCTAGGAAAAACCTAGGGCATTTGAGAGGCTTTAGGCTATGAAAAAGGCTTGACAAAGCATAATATGTTCACTTTTCCAGCAGGATAAAATGTTCAATAATCTGTCATAGGTAGTACTCTGCTAGTCCCCAAACCAAATAAACAAAATCAATAGCCTGTCCATAAATAAAATTATACATTTGCAAATATGTTTGTATGCATGTTCATATATTTTAGGTACTATGACAAAAAGCTGAGCTAAGTACTATATATGAGGGAGGGGATGCAAAAAAAAAAAAGAAAAACTTGAATTATTTTTTAGAGGGCGGGCCCCTGATAGTACAGGCTTCCCCTCTCAGGTAAATGTTCTAGGAACACATCGACATCAGTGTACCAGCCAGTATTGTTATGAGAGGTTGCAATATGCTTCAGTGAATTTTTTTTTTTTTTTTTTTTTTAGATTCTTTCAGCACATTTGCCCATTTCATGATGGGTGGTTTACAAATTCATCTGCCCATACCATGCTGAGTGTTCAACAGTGTTTTACCCAAAATGGCATGAACCCCATGATTCACCCTCCCTATTCACCTGATCACACTTCCAGCTATGCTGTTTGTTTGTTTGTCTGTTTGTTTACTTGGATGTAAAAAGTCCTCAAGGGAAACGCTTTGCTGATATGGAAAAGATAAAACAAAAAGCAGCAGAAGCTCTAAAAGGCATCAAAATTCATGAGTTAAAAAACTGTTTAGAGCAGTGGAAAAAGCATCTTAAAAGGTATATTGTATCAAATGGAGAGTACTTTGAAGATGAACATGAACATGTAAAAATAAATATGCAATTTTTTATAGATAAATTCTGGTTTTTGAGGGTCCCTCCTCATATATGTTATTTCATCTAATCATAATAACCAAAGAGGGATCATTAATATTTCTATTTTAATCAGAGAAAATTTAGACTTAGCACAAGAATTTTGCTCTAGGTCATAAGTTAGAAATTTTGGAGAAAAAAATCTGTCCAGCACTAAGTTCAGCCCTGATAATGAGTAAATGCAGAGAGAGAAGATCAAGGGGTAACTTTTTGTTTTCTCGATTGGTCTCAATTTCAGCAGGGTAGCTTTTTCGTGAAGAAAAGAGCAAAGTCAGTTGCTCCTTATCCAAATTTTACTTTATGAACTATTAAAGAATGGAAATCAATCCAGTAAAAATCAGTTTCTCTCTCTCTCTCGATTTATTATTCCTTTAGCTCTAGTCTCAAAGTCATCCATCATAGCTCAGCCTTCTAATATTTCCTCTTGATATATTGCTCTCCTACTTTAATCCAGACTATATTGAACCATCACATAAAGCTTCTTAAATAAAATTCAGCTGTTAGCATCCCTCCTTTCAACAAAATTCCAAAATGCCTAGTAATATAGAAAAAGAGCCCTCATGTTTGTGTGTAAGTTTGCCCTAGATGGTTCCTAACCTGCCATTCTAGGTGTATTTTTCTCTGCTCTTTGCTTAGATCTATGTTTTTAAAAAATCAATTAGTTCTGTATAATTTCTACAAGTCTGCTCTGTATTTTATCATCTCTATGCATCATCCTCTTCAATTCCCTCCAACGACAATGTCTCCTGTTTCTAAATCCACCTATTAAAATAATTCAAGCGCCAACTAAAAGTTGAACTCCTTGAAATTCCTTCTTTTTCCTTCCCCTAAATGTGATTTCTTTCTGAGAGCAATGACTGTTTGTTTCCACCTTTCCTATGGCATTTATTACGTGTTCCCTTAATAAATGAACGCTGCTTAAGAAAGTAAGTGAAGACAGTGTCATAAGAAGTTGTACAAGTCACACTGAAGTATGTTTCTTGGCTTTGCCAAGTAGCTCTCCACTGACTCACTTAGAAAATTATGATGGCAATGCATTTTCACAGGGTTGCTGCAGTGATTAAATGAGGCAACTTATACCCACCTACACCACTTAATGTTCAAACACTATAAAGTAATCTTCAAATGTATTGTTTTCATCCAAGATTGATACTATTACTAATTAGTATTGCATCCCTTATGGCTACTTGCATGATTCTTTGGGGCAGCGATTTATTATATATTAGTTGGGTAAAATTAATACTTATTATATTTACTTTCTATAGTAATAAGTTTTTGTACATATATTGGCATGTTAATACACGCAAAAATTTTGTCTTTTAAACCACTCTGTTTGTGAGGCTCTAAATGCAGATTTAAATTAGTGTGGTGCTTCACAAAACATGCGAGAAATGTTCTTTTGGAATCTCTGTTAAGGTCAGTTTATAAGCCACCCAAGAAATACTCTCTTTATAGTTAATCATCTTTTGACATAAAACATTCCCCAGAGACATTCAATTTTACCAAAATTAGCTCAGAATAATTGCAACTGTTGGCAAAAAAGTGAATCCAAACTTAAAGGTAGGTTTTCTACACTAGATATGTTCAAAATAATGTTACGATTTTATATAAGATATGCTAATTACCTAGATTGTACCTAAACCAGCATAACTATGATCAATTTAAAAATGTGCAGGAAATAAAAGCTGGGTTATGACTGCTACCTGACTAATGGTAACTATACAATGCTATCAATTTCAAATCAAAAACTGATTTCAAAGATGTTTTAAAAATTAAAAAGCAATGTATCTTAAAATTAATAAAATGCAATAATTGCAAACTCTAATACCTGTAAAAGATCATATTTTACAAAGTGGCTTAATTTGTTCTGTAACTTTCTTTACTTTTGAGTTAATTTTTGTATGTAGCGCAAGGAATTTAATATTTGGTTTTGTTTTGGGGATTTTTTTTCTCACACATGGACATTTAATTGTTTAAAGGCCAATTGTTGAAAACACTCTTCTTAATTCACTGAGTTGTGAATTGAGGAAAGGCAATATTGTCTTTGCAACTTTGTTGAAAAAAACTGAATATATATATATATTATATATATATAATGCATATAAATATATATGTCTATTTCTGGACTGTCTATTCTGTTCCATTAACCTATTTCTCTATCTTGATGCAAATACCAAGCTATCTTGGGGATTGTAGCTTTATAATATGCCTTGAAGTTAGGTAGAATTCACCAGAGAAGTAACCTGGGCTTGGAATTGACATTGTAGGAAGTTTATAAGCAAAAACTCAAAGTTTATAATATAGAGCTATATGGGTTATCTATTTTGTCTTGAGTGAATTTTGTAGTTTGTATTATTTAAGACATTGGTTTAATCTAAATTGCTAAATTTGTAGACATAAAGTTGTCTCTCATACTTAAACTTCTTTACTAAGGTAAAGTAATATATACTTATCAAAGTACTAGTTATTATACTTCATGGTGTCCTTGTAATTTTACTACAATGGAGGGCTCCCCAAAGCAGAATTTGTTTATAAAAAATTATTACATGTTTAAACTTCAGCCACCTTCAAAATATTCTTCATTTGAAGCAATACACCTATTGAGATGCTTTTTCCACTGCTCAAAGCAGTTTTTGAACTCATCGATTTTGATGCCTTTTAGTGCTTCTGCTGTTTTTCATTTCACCTCTTATACAGTGTCAAAACATTTCCCTACTTTTTTTTACCCGGGGAAACAAAAAAAATGTCACTTGGGGAGAGATTGGGTGAATGGGGGAGGTGGAGGACAGGGATCATGCTGTTTTTGGTCAAAAACTACTGAACATTCAGTGAGATGTGGGCAGGTACACTCGTAAATTACCCATTATGAAATGGACAAATGCCCTGAAAGAATCTAAAAAAAAAAAAAAAATTCACTATAGTTTTTCACAACAACGTTAACTTGTTACATCAATGTCAATAGGTTTTTAGAACACTTACCTTGTGAGGCAAGCCTGTACTAGAAGGGGTCCACCCTCTAAATGGTAACTGTTTTTTGGGGGGGGGACATCCCTCATATCTGTGGAAAATGCAGCAATTTTTTTTCTCATCTGTATATGGGTAAATAATAATATCTCTTTTTTCCTAATCAGTCTGGCTAGAGGTATATTCATCTTACCAATTTGTTTAAAGAAGATTAAAATTTCATTGATTTTTCTCTCTTTTCTCTTTTCTATTTTACTGATTTTGTCATTAACCTTTACTAATTCCTTTCCTCTGTGTAATTTGAGTTCAATTTGCTCTTTGTATGTAGTTCTTAGAGTAGAAGCTGAGGTCATTAATTTCAGATCGTTCTTTTCTCACATAGATGTTGTCTTATTTCATTTTGTGTTGCTATAAAAAAAATACCCAAGACTGTGAAATTTATACAAAAAAGAGGTATATTTAGCTCATAGTTTTGCAGGCTTTGCAAGTAGCATAGCCCTGGAATCTGTCTGTGAGGACTTTGGGCTGTTTTCACTCAAACAGAAGGCAAATGGGAGGCAGTCATGTAGAGATCACATGGCAATAGAGGAAGAAAGTTAGAGGGAATGTGCCAGGCCTTTTGGACAACCAGCTTTCACTAGAACAAATAGAGTGAGACTCACCCCCAAGGGAGGATATTAATCTATTCATGAGGGATCTGCCCCCATGATCCATTAGATCCCACTTCCCACTAGACCCCACTTCTAACACTGAGGATCAAATTTCAACATAAGATTTGGAGGGTACAAATGTAGCAGGTGTTTAGTGCTGTACATCTTGCCCTAAATACTTCTTTAGGGGAATCTCACATATTCTGATATGCTGTGATTTTTTTTTCATTCACATTAAAATGCTTTCTAATTTTACATTTTATTTCTTTAATTTGTTTTTTAACCCATACATTATTTGAAATTGTGACACTTTGTTTCTAAACAATGAGAGATATCTTTTCAGAGATCTTCCTGTTATCATTTACTAATTTCATTCAATCATATGACTTGAATACTTTTAAACTATAAAGACTTGTTTTCCAGAACAAAATAGGGTCAATATTGAAAAATAATGTGTGCACCTGGAAAAGATGTGTATTCTGCTTTTCTGAGGGAAACTGCTATGTAAAAATGTAAATTAAGCAAATAGCTGTTAGTGTCATTCAAAATGTCTATATCAGAGCGTCCTTTGGGAGGCTGAGGTGAGTGGATTGCCTAAGCCCGCGGGTTCAAGACCCGCCTGGGCAACTTCACGGAGACCTCATCTCTACAATAGATCAAAAATTAGCCGGACGTGGTAGCGCGCACCTGTAGTTCCAGCTACTCGGAAGGCTGAGGCGGAAAGATTGCCAGAGCCCAGCAGGCGAGGTTACGGTGGCCGGGAGCGGCCACTGCACTCCAGGCTGGCCAACAGAGTGAGACTCCAACTCAAAAAAAAAAAAAAAAAAAAGTCTATATCATTACTTATTTTCTGTCTCCTTTTCTATCAGTTATTGAGAGAGGAGTATGGAAATTTCTAACTTTAATTATGAGTTTATCTATTTCTCCTTGAAATTCTATACTTTTGCTTTATGGATTTTGAAGCTCTGTGTCCAAACTTATAGGATTGTTAGTTATTAATGAAATGAATTTTTTTATGAAAAAAATGTTTTTATAAACAACTTTCATTCTCTCTGAAATCAACTTTTCCTGATTTTTTTTTTTTTTTTTTTTTTTTTTTTTTTTGAGTTGGAGTCACTCTGTCGCCCATACTGGAGAGCAGTGGCCGCTCCCAGCCATCGCAGCCTCGACCTGCTAGGCTCCGGAGATCCTTCCGCCTCAGCCTTCCGAGTAGCTAGAACTACAGGTGCGTGCTACCGCGCCCGGCTAATTTTTGATTTATTGTAGAGATGAGGTCTCAGTCAAGTTGTCCAGGCGGGTCTTGAACCCGCGGGCTCAGGCAATCCATTCACCTCAGCCTCCTAAGGAGCGGGATTACAGGCTGAGCCACTGGAGCCCGGCTCTTTTCCTGATATTAATATAGCACTATAGCATTATCATAATTAGTATAAGCATGGTATAGTTGTCAAGTTTTTATATCTTTATATTTAAAGTTAGTTTATTGTAAGCAGCATATAATTGGAGCCTCATTTTTATCCCGTTGATGATCTATTTTAATGAGAATTTTTAGTATATTTATATTCAATGGATTTTAGATATGGTTAGGCTTCAATATACTATCCTGATATGTGTTATCTAATTGTCCTATCTGTTTTTTACCTTCTTTCTTCTGCTTGTGCCTTATTTTGTATTAATTGTGTAATTTTACAATTTCATTTTATCTCTTTTGTTGGATTACTAGGTATAACTCTTTATCTTGTAACTGTACAGTTGCTTTCAGGTTCATAATAGGTATCTTTCATTTATCATAGTCCCAGTTACTTCCAAAGGTTGTTATTATTATTTCACATATAGAATGTAGACACTACAGCTGTACTTCCATTTCTTCTTTCCTAGCTTTGGTAGTGATACCATGCATTTTATTTCTATATGTTTTATAAATCCCACAATACATTGTTATTACTTCTGCTTTAAAGTTTTGATTAGCTTTTTAAAATATTTTAAATTGTTGTATGTTTTTATATTTACTCATGTAGTTAACATTTTCAAAGCTGTTTCTGAAGCACATACATGTTTCTATTGAATATAATTTAAATATAAATCATTTAAAATGAAAAATATTATTTTCCTTCTGATCAGAAGACTTACTTTAACATTTCTGGTAGTGTTGATGATTAATTATTTCAGCTTTTATGTGTCTGAAAAGTTTTTATTCCACCTCATTTCTGAAAACGTGATTTGCTGCATAAGGAATTTGTTAGGTTGCTGCTTTTTCTTTCATAATATTAAAAACATAGCTCCACTATCTTCTAACTTTCATTTATTCTATTGGAAAAATAGCTTTATTTTTACCATCCTTATCTTTTTGCTCCTCTGTAATGTATGTGTTGTTGCTGTTGTGGTTTTATTTTCTCTTAATCTGCAGTTTATGAAATTTGATTATGATATACTTTGGTGCAGTTTTATTTTTCTTTTACCGAAGGTACAAGTTTATTGGATCAGTTGATAGTTTCTTGAAACCTGGATAATTTAGAGCCAATACTTTAAAAAACCCACCTTCTACCCTTTATAGGCACTCCAATTACACATACACACACACATACAGTATATAATTATAGTGTACAGTATAATGTTTTTGGAATACATTATGGAATGGCAAAATCAAACATTAACATGCACATTAACTCACATACTAATTTGTATGTGTGTGGTGAGAACACATGATCTACTGTTTAACCAATTTTTAAGTAGACAATACATTGTTATTAACTATAGTTTGCATTCTATACAATAGATCTTTTGAACTTATTTCTTTTAGCTTAAGTTTTGTATCCTTTCACCAACATCTCCCCAATATCCCTCACCCAAACTTCTAGTAACCACCATTCTACTCTGTTTCTATGAACCATTTTTAGATTTCACATATAGATGAGATTCTGTGACTTGTCTTTCTGTGTCTGGCTTATTTCACTTAACATATGTCTGTTTGTTTTTATTTTACATTATCTCCTTCTGTGTGCTTTATTTTGTATAGTTGCTACTGATCAATGTTCTGCAATATCTAATGTGCCGCTAATCTCATCCAGTATGTTTTTCATTTCAAGCATAGCAGATTTCATCTCTGGTTGTTTGATCCTGGGTCTTTTAAAAATATCTTTAATGTTTCTAATAATCATGTTCATCTTAACCTCTATCTTTTCAACAAATATGAAAGAGATCCAAAAAAGCTGAATGTATTTATTAAAAAATATGTATTTATTCTTACACTTAAACATCATTCACCTTTAAAGTACTCTCTGTTTCCTGCAATACACCTATCAAGATGCTTTTTCCACTGCTCAAAACAGTTTTTGAACTCATCAATTTTGATGCTATTTTAGTGCTTCAACCATTTTTTGTTTCACCTCTTCCACATCAGCAAAATGTCTCCCTTGAAGACTTTTTTCATCCAGAGAAACAACCAAACAAACAAAAATTAAATAAAAGTCCTTTGGGGCGAGATTAGGTGAACAGGAAGAGAGGATGCTCTGTGGATCACCAGAGTTTTTCATTGTGTGTTTCTTTCATCTCTGCTCTACCTTCTGAGATTTCTCTACATATGGCTTCAAATCATAGACTACCAGGCTCTACTCGAGATTTCCATCCTTGAACCACCATATGAAATTTTTCTCCAGGCAGTAAGCTAGGAGTAATAATAGAACTTACTTCATTTATTTGCCATTCTCAGGGCTCACTATCCTTTGCTGCCTACTGTCCAATAGCTTGAAGGCTGTATTATAAATTTTGTCTAGTTTTTTAGTTGTTTCCTGTGAGAAAGTAGATTTAGTATCATTTTTCCCCATCTACTGAAGTGGAACCTCAAGTTTTGCCTTTTGATTGTGGGGGTAGTGGTTTCCAGTTCTCCACATAGTCAACCCTACAGTTACTTGGACAAGAAACCTAAAAATTTAGCTTTTGTCTTTGTTCCTACTTTATTCTTGTCCTTAAGACAAAAATTGTTCTTCCTAAGGGCTACCTTGGATTTGCCCATTCTTATTTATTCTGGTTGATATTCACCTGTTTTAAGAGCATATTACAGGTTTTCACCAGTGTGTTATAATTTCATTCTTCCAATTGTAATTTAAAAGTACTTCAGGCATACTACCACATACAATTTTCAGATGAACTTTGTATTTCTTTTTATGTTTCCATAACATGAATGGTTCTGGATTGGTGAAACAAACACCTGAGTTCTTGCCCTGACTCATCTACAAAGAAACTGTAGGACATTGAGCAACCTATTTTACTTCTCAAAACTTCAATAATGTCAATAAAATAAATATAAAAGTATAATTAGGAAGGTTTACAATTTTATCATTTTATGATTTTTAATGCCATTTGCTGTAGTTTCAAGAGGTTTTTAACATTTAAACCTTTTAATAACAACTCTTTGTCCATTTTTCTCAAAAAATTTATTCCTGTCCCAATTTTGCTGTTTTGATTTATTTCTTTTGATTTTGAGACTAGGCACCTAAGATGACAGCCTTTTTGGAACAGCTGATCACCAAGATTGACATCGTGTGAATGCATTGATGATGTATCAAATTGAAAATAAGCCCAACCTGTCTCTTTGGGACCCATTTTTACTGTGAAATGACAGATTTCAGGATGATGAAAGGTGAATTACAATTATTAAGTAGACAGACTAAAAATAAAGCTTCATGAACATTTTTTAGGTACTATATTTTTTCAGATTACATATTGTGCTCTAATTGACTGAAACAGATTTTTTATTTTCATGTTTTAGTATTTGGTTTAAGCTATCTTATCTGTCAGAATACAGAGCACTTTTCAAAGGCATTCACATACTTGTTCTAATATTTCAAATAGACTAAAATTTATTCCCTGGAATTTCTGAATTTTTACATCCTATAGTTTACAAGCAAAACATATTTTTTAAAGCACCTACGTAAGTGAAATGTGTTTTTTAAAATAATAAAGTATATACAATGTCAGAAGTTTGATACCTCTAAACTTGTTATAATTACATCTTTTAAGTAGAATGAAAATGTGAAGTGTATATTACAATTTTGTGCATGCATGATGGAACTTTTTGCCAACTATGATCCATAAACATTTTAGTAAATAGTAAAGATTTGGAAGTAAATTGTATGAAGTTTATACTTTATACAATTTTTTTATTATTGTACTTTATACTTTATATATACTAATTATGCTTTATACTTTCTATTTTAGTAAATAGAAAAGGTTAGGAATTAAATTGTATGAAGTTTATACTTTAAAAATTTGGCCTCTACATATGATAGCTGTATATATTTCTCAAGAAGCAGCTGTATTTCTTATTTTTTCCTTCCAATAGTCCCCAAATTAGAATTACATACCCTATGGTCATTCTTTAAAGTTCCTCATTATTGGGTCATTAC
This sequence comes from Cephalopachus bancanus, assembly GCA_027257055.1. Taxonomy (NCBI): domain Eukaryota; kingdom Metazoa; phylum Chordata; class Mammalia; order Primates; family Tarsiidae; genus Cephalopachus; species Cephalopachus bancanus. The sequence continues at coordinate 2,692,366 of JAPVLO010000303.1, forward strand.
AATTGCATTATCACAATCAACTTTACCAAAATCTATTTGAATACAGAGTTGCTATGAATATGTGACTGGGATACCAGAAAAACTAGAGGACATTTAGAAAAAGGTCGACACATTTTAGGTATAATTTTCAGGTCTTTTCATACTAAAATATCCCCTTTGGCTTTCATTGCTCAAAATACTGGCTATTTGAAGATGGAGAGATAAATGTAAGGAAGTGTCAGAAATAGGTACAAAATCAAAAGGCAGATAAAAAATATCAAAGACAAAATTGGCCTCCTTTACCCTTTGCCTAATCCCATGCTATGGTTAATTTTAGGTGTCAGCTTGACTAGATTATGGAATACCCGGAGAACTGGTTAAAGCATTATTTCTGTCATGTTTGTGAGGATGTTTTCAGAGGAGACTAGGGTATGAGTCAGCCAGCTGAGTGTGGAAGAATTGCCCTCAGTGTGGGTGAGCACTATTCAATTGGCTATGCCCCAGATAGAGCACAGAGAGCAGAGGAAAGGTGATTTCCTCTTTCTTGAAACTTGGGAACTCTTCTTCTTCTGCCCTTGGACATCAGAACTACAGACTCTCTGGCCTTTGTACTATGAGTCTTAATGTCAGTCATCCCTGTATTCTTAGATCTTCGGCCTTGACTAAGAATTATATCACCTTTCCTTATTGAGGCTTTTGTTCTCAGACTAAGCCGTGCCACTGGCATCTCAGTGTCTCCAGTTTGCAGATGACTTGTCATGAGACTTCTACGTCTCCATATGCTTGTGAACCAATTCCCCTAATAAATTCCCTTTCATCTATCTGTCTGTCATCTATCATCTATCTACCATCTATCTATCTATCTTCTATCATCTATAATCCTGTCTTTCTATCTATCTCATTCGTTGTGTCTTTCTGGAGATCCGTGACTAATGTATCCCACTCCTTTGTGTAACACTGCCTACTAAGTTAGTTAGCTTTCAGAATTCAAAATAAATAAGATAATGAACCTGCTCTCAAGCAACTTGGTGAAATTGAAGCACGAAGAAAATATACAATGCTAATACTAATATGAAAATGAGCAACATTTAGTGATAATAATAAAGTTCTGAAACCAAAAAGTGCATAAGTAATTATGTTAACTTGTTAAATATGTTAAATTGTTAAATTATGTTAAATTGGTGTTAAAATGAATCTTGAAGAAGTCATATATATGTATCTTACCTTTAGTTATTATTTTTAAGTTATCAAAGATTTTCACAAATAATATTTCATTTAAATCTTATGACAATTGTAGAAGGTAAAAAATAATTTTATCCCTTAAAAATGAATGAAAATAGATGTTCAGAAATATTTGTTGACTGATCCAAAACCACACAACTAGTATACCAAAAAAGTTCAGATTTTTAACTCTTAGGAGTACTATAAATATTATCTTGGAAAATGTGACAATAAGAAATTGTAATAATTCCATCAACATATCTTTTGTAAATAGAGATTTCTAAGGTGTTTGAAAGCATTATCTTCTAAGGAAGATGTGATAAACACTTTGGAAATATGCTTATCCTATCATTTGCTCATCATCATTAATTTCAAAGGTTAACTGCAGCCCAGAAACTGTCAGGTTTGACAGATTAATGGAGTTGAAATAAATGGCATTTTGCCCTTGCTACAAAGTACAAGTATTATAAGTGACATGTCTTTGAAAATAAAGAAGTTTTAAAAGAAAACAGCATTTTAGTAAAGATCTGAGAATCCTTTTTCCTCAGAGGCCCTGCATTAGGCACGATTCTGTGTTTAACAGACCAATTCAAGGAGGAGTAGAGATATGGCAGCTGCTCAGTTCTGACAATTTATTGACTCTCATCGGGAGATATCCCTTACCAAACTCTTTGCAGTTTTAACTTGGAAAGGTATTGTAAAATATTTATTTCAAGAATGGAGGCTGTTCTTTCAAAATGGGGGAAAGGGAGATTTAATACATGTACTATAGATTACATTATTATAATAATAAAAGCCATTTAAATAACCCACTATGCACACACACAGAGACATGTAAAATCCAACTGTGCAAATGAGTAGTCAAGACGATATCCTTATCTTCTAATCCTTCCAATCGGATTGCCATTGTGATTAATTTGAAAGTCAAGAACCCTCACCATTCTTCTTCTTGTGTATTACTGAAGTTGTTCTGTGTCTCTAAGTAGTAAGAGAGAGATTGTGTGGAAAACACTAGGAATACTTCATTACAGGGACAAATGAACACTGAATGGGCCAAGTAAAAGATGGTGTTAAGTAACAGTCTACAAATTGACAAAATGAAATTAAAATGTAGAAGAAAATGCCTACTCTCTATGTAGAGCAGTATTGTACCTATTTGCTTAAAACTTGATAATGCCATTTGAGCTCATGCCTAAGGCAGCATGGAAGGGTTTCAGATAGATGTAAACTATAAACTATCAGATAAAAAGCTTGTGCAGAAACAGGGATGGCAGCCATCAATGCAAGGTGCATGGCAAGAAAGTGTAAGCTTTGTCAGTAGCATACCTTCTCCCCATGGCCTATCCCAGACATCCACAGACACATGGATGGTTGCACAGGAAAATGTCACTTTTTGCTAATTTGCATACCACTAACTCTTACTAGTTATGTGACATTTGGGAAGTTATAGTCTCCAGTCTTGCATTTACCATAGAGCAAACTGGAGATTATAGAATGATTTTACTAACTTGTTATGGAGGAAATGAATGAGAACACACGTAAATACAAAAGCAGGGTGCTCAGGGTGCAAATTTGGAGCTTGGCAAATAAAAACTTCAAAGATAGCCCCTCCCTTTAAAAACTCTTATTTGGTCTTCATGTTATTTTTGGTATTGCATGTAAACAAAGCTCTTCTCTACCTTGACTTAATCAACCATCTCATCAAGCTCCTCAGCTCTGTGAACTCTTCAACTTTGCCACATTAATCTCCAACACACCCTAGTCCTCTCTACTCTCCATGACTTCATATGATCATCTCTGCCTGAAAAAGTCTGTTGGCGTTTGCTTCTCCACCCGATAAATTCCTACACATCCTTTAAGACTCAAAATCTTCTATAAAGCTTTTCCATACTTGCTAGAGTTAATTCTACTTCCAATAACTTATAGATCTGATTCATATTTATTTTAGAAACTCTGAGCTCCTCAAAAACAAAGGCAACTCTTTTATTAATTCATTTCTTCACTCAATCAATACTCAATGATTGTTACCTCTGTGACATGTTTTGTGCTAGGAAGTAAAAATACATGTTTTATAGTCACTTGAATACCTTTTATTGAGGCATTTTTTTTTCTGTGATTGACACTAAAACAGTAGTTGTTTAACAGTAATGAGAGAAGCAGAAAACCCTTGAAAGAGAAAGACAAATATCTTTCCTTCAAGTTCCAAATTACTTGACACCATCTAATAAATAAATAATAAAGTCATGTCAACCTCCTTTGAAATATTTTTTATTTGTCTCCAAATACTAGTGACCAGTTCCTCTTTTGTTTTCTAATTAACTCCATATTGATTTCTTCTGTCATTTGTTTCTGCACTTGTTTGCATACATATTTTGCTCTTTTAAACTGAAAATTCCTTAAGGATGGAAACCCTTACTTATGCCTTGCACAATGTCAGGCATGTAGCATACACCTATAAGTATCTGTTGAATGAATAACCAAAGCATGAAAGAATAGAGTTTTTCTTTCTGGTACAATTTCACATTGGATTTGTCAGCTAGTCACACATCCTTTGGTTGCTGTGCTATAGATCCCAAACTCCAAAACGTCTGCTAGTCAACTCAGGGCTTTAATTTTGAAATGATTAAAAACATGATGAACTTGTATAGAAACAAATTTGAAAAACTAAATGAAATGGAGGACTGAAATCTCACTGCCTCCCCAGTTTGAAACAAGAAGAAATCGAGACCCTAAATAGATCAATAACAACCCAGAAAATCAACTATGTCATCAGAAAACTACCTATAAAAAAAGCCCTAGACCGGATTCCTTTCCAGCAGAATTCTACAAAACATACAATGAGAAGCTGATACTAGTCCTATTAGAAGTATTCTAGGCAATCAAGAAAGATGGAACTGTCCCCAAATCATTTTATGAAGCTAACATCACATTGATACCCAAACCTGATAAAGCGCCAACAAAGGAAGAGAACTACAGACCAATATCCTTGGTGAACACAGATGCTAAAATTCTCAACAAGATTCTAGCAAACCAGAGTCAACAACACATCTCAAAAGTCATCCACCATGACCATGTAGGCTTTATCCCCGGGATGCAGGGCTGGTTCAACATCCACAAGACCATAAACATAATTAAATGCATCAACAGATGTGAAGACAAAAACCATATGATTATATCAATAGATCCAGGGAAAGCTTTCAATAAAATTCAGAACCTCTTCTTGATAAAAATCCTCGAACATCTAGGCATAGATTGAGCATACTTCAAAATAGTAAAAGCCATCTCTGAGAAACCCACAGCCAACATATTGCTAAACAGACAAATTGGAACCATTTTCCCTGGAAATCGGAACAAAACAAGGATACCCACTCTCATCCCTCCTTTCAACATAGTATTGGAAGTACTAGCTAGAGCAATCAGACAAGAGAATGAAATCAGGGTTGTCCAAATAGGAAAAGAGAAGTATGCCTCTTTGCAGATGACATGATTCTATACCTAGAGAATCTGTCAAAAGCTTCCTTGCACTGATAAAGACTTTGGCAAGGTCTCAGGGTGTAAAACAAATGTGCAAAAGATAGTTGCTTTTCTATACACCAAAAATAAACAAACAGAAACCCAAATAAAAAGCACGATCTCATTCACAATAACCACATACACACACACACACAAATACCTTGGCATCTTTCTAATCAGAGAAATGAAAGAACTTTACAATGAAAACTACAAAACATTGCTCCAAGAAATCAAAGATGACGCAAACAAATGGAAAAATATTCCATGCTCATGGATTGGAAGAATCAATATTGTTATAAGATGTCCATCGTACCCAAGACAATCTACAGATTTAATGCAAAATTACCAGCAGCATTCTTCTCAGACCTGGAAGGAACAATACAGAAATTCATATGGAAACATAAACAACCACAAAAAGCCATAACAATCCTCAGCAAAAACAAAACAAAACAACAACAACAACAACAAAAAGTGGGAAGTATCACACACTCCCAGACTTTAAACTTTATTATAAAGCTACAATAATCAAAACAGCCTGGTATTAGTACAAGAATAGGCATATAGACCAATGGAACAGAATAGAGATTTTGGAAGCAAAACATCAATTTCTCAACTCATCTTTGACAAAGTCTACACCACCAAGCACTCGGGACAGGAGAACCTATTCAGTAAATGGTGCTGGCAAAACTGTCTGATCACATGTAGGAGATTAAAACAAGACCCTTACCTATCCTCATACATAAAAATAGACTCTAAATGGATCAAAGACCTAAACATCAAATTATAAGAGGCTTAGAAAATGCAGGAAACACCGTTATGGAAATTAGAACTAGCAACAAATTCCTGATCAAACCCCCAAATGTCCATGCCATAGGAGATAAGATAGACAAGTGGAACCTCATCAAACTGAAAAGCTTCTACAAAGTCAAAGAAATCATCAAGAGAGTAGGGAGACAGCCCACAGAATGGGAAAAAATATTTGCCAACTGTATATCCGACAAAAGTCTAACATCTAGAATCTACAAGGAACTCAAACGTGCTGAAAAGAAAAAAACAAACAGCCCCATTAAAAAGTGGGCAAAAGGGATGAATAGACACTTCTCAAAAGAAGATATATGGGCAGCCAATAGATACATGAAAAAGTGCTCAGTCCCACTAATCATCAGAAAAAATGCAAATCAAAACCACATTGAGATTCCACCTAATCCCAATAAGAATGGCCATCATTAATAAAACAAACAACAAGAGATGCTGGCGAGTATGCAAAGAAAAAGTAACGCTTCTACACTGCTGGTGGGAATGCAAACTAGTCAATCTCTTTGAAAGATAGTGTGGCAATTTCTGAAAGATCTAGAAATTGACCTTCCATATGACCCAGCAATTCCCCTATTGGGAATATACCCAGAGGAACTCAAATCATGCTGCAAAAAGATATCTGCACACTTAAGTTTGTTGCAGCTTTATTCACAATAGCAAAAATATGGAACCAACCAGACTGGACTGGATTTTTAAAATGTGGTACATATACGCAATGGAATATTATGCAGCCATAAAGAAGGACAAACATATAGACATTGCAGCAACTTGGATGAATTAGAGTCTGTCATAGTCAGTGATCTATCACAGAAACAAAGAACAGAGGACCATATGTTCTTAATCATAAGTGGACCTTATACAATTATCATAATACTGTAAGAAAGGGATTGGCAGTAGTAGGAAACTGCCAGGGGAGGGGGGATAGGATTGACAGTTGAGGGAAATTGCTTGGGGAAGGAGGGACACACCTCATCAACAAGGGTACCTGCATAATCAACAATTTTATACCTAACCCTGAATTATACCCCACATCTTTAAAATAATAATAATAATAATAAAATCGAAGTTACATGTTTCTAAAAGATCTGGCCATTTTCTACTTTGGGATATTGTCTTTTAAGTTTGAATTAATCTGACCAAAAACAGACACACAATGACTGGCCAGGTAATGGCAAAATAATCTACACTGAGAACAAACAGATTGTGTTTTAGAAATAACCTTGACTTCATGAAATCACTCTTTTATTCTGTATCTAACATATTGTGCTCTAGTGGCTAATTAAAAATAATGTCAACGGAAAGGAAAGTGAGTAAGACTTGGCAGAGTAAGAATATGCTGCTAGCCTGACTTATAAATGATAGCCTTTGCTTTCATTGAAGGAACAAAAGCTGGCTCTAATTCTAGTTTGCAAGAGGAAGAACACTGTAGCACTGTGGTCTTTCATTTCTTCATACGAAGTAATAGAGTTTCTGACATGTCTTCAATCATGGTAAGTTACAGATACCCCAAATCCTTAAACATCTTTCCTTCATGCTGGCAAAACCTTTATATATATTTATTCTTTTTTTTTTTTTGAGTTGGAGTCTCACTCTGTCGCCCAGACTGTAATGCAGTGGTTGCCCGGACTGGAATGCAGTGGCCACTGCAGCCTCGACCTGCTGGGCTCCGGCAATTCTTCCACCTCAGCCTTCCAAGTAGCTGGAACTACAGGAGCACCCTACCACGCCCGGCTAATTTTTCTTTTTCTTTTTTTTTTTTTTTTGATTTATTGTAGAGATGAGGTCTCGCCAATTTGCCCAGGCGGGTCTCGAACCCGCGGGCTCAGGCAATCCACTCACCTCAGCCTCCCAAAGCTCAGGATTACAGGCTGAGTCACCGAGCCCGGCTATATATATTTATTCTAATCTCTTTCAATAGAATATATTTTTCTCTGCTGGGACTATGTTGATCTTGCTGTATTATGTTGTATAGAATATTATTTCATTCTAGCTTACTAAAGCATATTGGTCCATCAATTGTCTAATATTGGAGTTTTGGCTACATAGCAGGTAATATAAGGCAAACTTATGCAAACATGATTTATATACTATTTTCTACTCTCTTAAGCAGTTTTCCCTAATAAAATTAGCAACAATCCTTTTTTTACTTTTGTAATAAACTTTTAATTTCTCTGTAAAGTCATCCAAACACATTTTTCTGTGTAGTATCTATTTTCTCTTTTCTTGTTAGGAGTGCCCTAATGTCATTCATTGCTGTTTGATGCAGCTTCTGGAAAAACTAGTTCCATACTGTCTTTAGAGGCATTTCTATAGTTCAGCCGGAGCTGATCAGCATCATTACATTTCCTTTCTTTGTCTTAGGCTTTTTTTCCCCCTTCTTTGTCCTCCCTCTCCTCCTTCTCTCTTTCTCATTCATGGTTGATTCAGTTAGCCAACCAGAATGAAGTAAAGAACTTTGATTTAAAGCTTTGGAGAAGAGTTAGTTTTCCTTCCTGAAAAAGAGCGATGGAATGCACATCCTGAAAGCTGCCAACAGCCATCTTAACAGCCTCCACCTGATCTCACAATGTAATCCCTGCATAACGTTTTACCTGTAATCACATGTGCACTGAAAACATCTAGTATTTGTCTTTCTCAAAATTTCCTTCTTTGGCTTATGTCAGTTTCAAATGTTTTGATATTATTGTTACTTGCTCTAGAAAATTTCTAGTCAATATCATCAGGATTAATTTGCAGGACTTGGGGCAAAGTTAAAATACAGAGCCCCTTTCTAAAAAATTATTTAAAATGTCAAGACGACTAAAGCACAAAATTAAACCAAGGGTAGGGCCCTTTTAAGTACAGAGCCCTGTATGATTGCACATATTACTTTACCCCTAATGCTGGTTCTGAATATACAGTCATACATCTTTAAAGTCTGACTCAGGAGTTCTTACTTTGTTACTAATTTGTGTAGTTCTTTGTGCCATGTAATTTGATTGAAAATATATAAATAATTATTTGTAATATATATGATATGGAGTATATAGGGAGATAAGTATCTAGAAGCAGCTTCAGAAATAAATTTTTTTTTCACCAAAAGTAAATTATAACTGAAAGATCAGACACTGTTAATTAAATTATAGAGTACGTTTGAACATGAGACTCATCTAATGCTACCAGATTTTACCATTTTTTTAGAGATGCTTCTAGTATAAAAATCTCTATTGTGTTGTTGCTAGAAGGAGCTTCAGGAAGTCATTTCTTAAATTAGAACTGACTCTATTCCATCATAAATATTAATGAGTCAGTAAATGCTTCTGTCATTAAAATCATGAGACATTTATGCTTCGTTGCTAATTGTGATGATTAAAGCTAGGTTTGTAAACTTGAGGCTATCCGAATCACAAGCAAGTTCATAATTAATCATTATAAAATTATGTCCAAGTGAAAAAAGTCATTTCCCTTTAATTTTATCACCACACATTTGCCATCTTTCAAACATCATGATTGTGTTTGAAATCTAATATAGCTATTATATTCATGTTGAAAAGCTAAAAGTTACAGAATATATTTCAAATAGCATATAATTTGAATATAATCTACAGGAGACAGTCTATGCTACACACAGACCTCTGTAGTCTACTATTTCTTAAGGTTATATCTTGAAAATTTTTTCCAAATAATTAAATGTTATTCAAATACCTGGTTTCTGTACATATTTTCCTATTTTTTAATTAAGCATTTATTTAATGCTATTATCGTAAAATTAAGTTGCTTCTAATATTTACTATTATTAAATTATGTTTTGTAGAATATTCTTGTATGTACATCTTGGTTATATCTCTTATTTTTCTAAAATAAAGTTATAGAGATAAGATTACAATGGTCAAATAATAAGAAACCAAAGAGGCAGGATTACTGACTCAAAACATTTCTAATATTTACAAAAAAATTTGTTGAAAGATTTTACAAACGTACTTTTCTATATATTGTAAAGCTATCAGATTTGGAAAATACACATGTTCTTTTTTTTCTGGAATTTTTTATTTTTTATTTTAAAGATGTGGGGTACAATTCAGGATTAAGTATACAAGTGGTCATCATGCAGGTAAAGTTTGGGTCTCCCTTTGTTTCCCACTTCACCTGGTTTGAGATTAGATACCCTTTTGTTGCTGTGGCCTCCCCCCATCCCAGCAGTAGCCTGCTACTGCCAATTCCTTTATTATAGTATTATGGTAAACGTTCAGTGTCCACTTTTGAGTGAGAACATGTCGTACTGAGTTCTTGTTTCTGTGATAAATCACTGACTAATATAAACTAAATCCATCCAAGTTGCTGTGAAGTCTATATGTTTGTCTTTCTTTATGGCTGTGTAATATTCCATCATGTATATGTACCACTTTTTTTTTGGTCCAATTTAGTTTCAGTGGGCAGCATGGTTGGTTCCATGCTTTTGCTATTGTGAATAGTGCTGCAATAAACATACATGTGCAGGTATCTTTTTTGTAGAATGATTTGAGTTTATCTGGGTATATTCCCAGTAGGGGGATTGCTGGTTCATATGGAAGGTCAATTACTAGTTATTTTAGAAATCACCACACTGTTTTCTATAGAAGTTGAACTAGTTTGCATTCCCACCAGCAGTGTAGAAGCCTTCCCTTTTTTGAGCATCTTCATCAGTATCCGTTGTTTGCTTTATTAGTGATGACCATTCTTACTGGGGTTAGATGGTATATCAATGTGGTTTTGATTTGCATTTCCCTGATGATTAGTGAGACTGCGCACTTTTTCACGTGTCTGTTGGCTGTTCATATATCTTATTTTGAGAAGTGTCTATTCTTGTCTTTTGCCCACTTTTGAATGGGGTTGTGTTTTTGTTTTTCTCTTTCGGCACGTTTGAGTTCCTTGTAGATCCTGAATGTTAGGCCTTTGTCAGATATACAAATAATTAAATGTTATTCAAATACCTGGTTTCTGTACATATTTTCCTGTTTTTTTATTAAGCATTTATTTAATGCTATTATTGTACATTAAATATTTTTCCCCATTCTGTAGGCTCTCTCCCTGCTCTCCTGACAGTTTCTTTTGCTTTGCTGAAGTTTTTCAGTTTAATTAGGTCCCACTTGTCTAACTTATCTCTTATGGCATGGACATCTGGGGTTTTGATCAGGGATTTGTTGCCTACTCTAATTTCTATAAGGGTGTTTCCTGCGTTTTCTAAGATTTCTGTAGTGTGAGGTTTTTACATTTAGCTCTTTGATCCATTTAGAATTGATTTTTGCGTATGGTGATAGGTAGGGGTCCTGTTTCAGTCTCCTACATGTCATCAGCCAGTTTTGCAAGCACGAGTTACTGTATAGGTTCTCCTTTACCCAGTGGTTGCTGGTGGAGATTTAGTTAAAGATAAGCTTGTTGAAAAATTGAGGTTTTGCTTCCAGAATCTCTATCCTGTTCCATTTTTCTATATGCCTGTTCTTGTACTAGTACCAGGCTGTTCTTATTATTGTAGCCTTATAGTAAAGTTTAAAGCCTGGAAGTGTGATAACTCCTACTTTTTTTTTTTTTTTTTTGAGTTGGAGTCTCACTCTGTCACCCAGACTGGAGTGCAGCGGCCGCTCCCGGCCACCGCAGCCTCGACCTGCTGGACTCTGGCGATCCTTCCGCCTCAGCCTTCCGAGTAGCAGGAATTACAGGCATGCACTACCACGCCCGGCTGATTTTTTGATTTATTGTAGAGATGAGGTCTCGCTGCCCAGGCGGGTCTCGAACTCACGGGCTCAGGCAATCCACTCACCTCAGCCTCCCAAAAGGCACGGGATTACAGGCTGAGCCACCGAGCCCGGCTTACTTTGTTTCTTTTACTGAGGATTGTTTTGGCCATTCATGTTCATTTATGTTTACATATAAATTTCTGTATTGTTGTTTCCAGGTCTGGGAATAATGATGTTGGTAATTTAATGGGTATTGCATTGAGTCTGTATATTGTCTTTGATAGGATAGACATCTTAACGATGTTGATTCTTCCTATCCATAAGCATGGAATATTTTTTTCTTTGTGTCTTCTTGGATTTCTTTGAGCAGTGTCTTGTAGTTTTCACTGTAAAGGTCTTTCACGTCTCTGGTTAAGAAGATGCCAAGGTATTTCATCTTTTTTTTGTGACTATTGTGAATGGAATTGTGCTTTTTATTTGGTTCTCTGCCTGTTTGTTGTTGATGTATAAGAATGTGACTCTCTTTTTTTTTTTTTTTTTTTGAGTTGGAGTCTCACTTGGTCGCCCAGCCTGGAGTGCAGTGGCCGCTCCCGGCCACCGCAGCCTCACCTGCTGGGCTCCGGCGATCCTTCTGCCTCAGCCTTCCCAGTAGCAGGAATTACAGGCATGTGCTACCATGCCCGGCTGATTTTTTGATTTATTGTAGAGATGAGGTCTCGCTGCCCAGGCGGGTCTCGAACCCGCGGGCTCAGGCAATCCACTCACCTCAGCCTCCCAAAGGCACGGGATTACAGGCTGAGCCACCGAGCCCGGCTGAATGTGACTCTCTTTTGCAAATTAATTTTGTACCCCAAGACTTTGCCAAAGTCTTTTATCAGTGCAAAGACATTTTTAAAATTCTCTTGGATTTTTGAGGTATAGGATCATATTGTCAGCAAAGTGGGTTAACTTAACTTCCTCTTTTCTTATTTGAACACCCCTGATTTCCTTCTCTAGCTAGTACTTCCAACACAATGTTTAACAGGAGGGATGAGAGTGGACAGCCTTGTCTTTTTTCAGTTTTCAGGGGAAATATTTACAGTTTCTGTCCATTTAGCAATATGCTGGTTGTGGGTTTATCGTAGATGAAGCTTGCTCTTTTGAGGTATGTTCTTTCTATACCTAGGTGTTCAAGGGTTTTTACCAAGAAGGAATGCTGGGTTTTATCAAAATCTTTTTGCCATCTAATGATATAATCATGCAATTCTTGTTTTTACATCTCTTGATATATTTAATTACACTTAAGGTCTTGCTGATTTTGAACCAGCCCAGTTTCCCGGGATGAAGCCTACTTGGTCATGGTGGATGATTTTTGAGATGCATTAATGGATCTGATTTGCTAGAATTTTGTTGAGAATTTTTTCATCTTTGTCCATCAGGGATATTGGCCTGTAGTTCTCCTTTTTTTGTTGGATCATTACCCAGTTTGGGTATCATTGTGATGTTAGCTTCATAAAATGATTTGGGAAGAATTCTGTCTTTCTCAATTACCTGGAATATTTTCAATAGGATTGGTATCAGCTCCTCCTTGTTTGTTTTGTAGCATTCCAATGCAAAGCCGTCTGGTCCAGGGTTTTGTTTTTGGTTTTTTTGTTTGTTTGCTTGTTTGTTTGTTTTGTTTTGTTTTTGTAGGTAGTTTTCTTATGATGGAGTCAATTTCCTTGTTTGTCATTGTTCTATGTAGTGTCTCAGTGTCTTCTTGGGGAGGTTGTGTGATGTCAGAAAGTCCTCCATTTTATTTAGGTCGTCAAGTTTGCTTCCATAAAGTGAGCATAGTAATCTCTGACAATCTTTTGAATTTCTTCAGGGTCAGTGATTTGAACTTTTGTGTTAATATACACAAGTTCTTACATCACATCATATGTTAAAATTGCAGCTGGATAAATGTAAACAAAAGTAGATAAATGTAACTTATCTAGTTGAAAGCTTAACTAAAAATATGCATGTGACCAAGAGCAAAGAATACTATCATGGAAAATATAGTTTAAAATATTACGATAAATTAGAATTACACATTTATTTAATAAATGCTTCATAAATACAAATAAAGAACAAATAAAAACTTAGTTTAAAAATCCTTGCACAGGCCAGGCATGGTGGCTCAAGCCTGTAATCCTAGCACTTTGGGATGCCGAGGTGAGAGGATTGTCTGAGCCCAAGGGTTCAAGACAAGCCTGGGCAACTTGGCCAGACCTCATCTCTACAATAAATCAAAAAATTAGCTAAGCGTGGTGGTGCATGCCTGTGGTTCCAGCTACTTGGAACGATGAGGTGGAAGGAACACTTGAGCCCAGCAGGTTGAGGCTGCAGTGGCCATGAACATGCCACTGCACTCAAGTAAGGATGACAGAGTAAGACTCTGACTCATAAAAATAACAATAAAATAAAAATAAATCCTTGCATAGTGAATGGCAAAAATATCTAGCATCTTAATATAAAGTGCTCTTCCAAGTAAACTAAGAACGTAATTAATACCCCAATAATTAAGAGCCAAGAATGTGTATATGAATAGACAATAGTGGAAGAACAGAGGCAAATATACTGCTTTTAAAATGAAAACAGTTTTTTAAAGAAGACTGGTGTTGTTTGTAAATGATAATACTATCAACTACATGTAGATCTGAAATTGGTTAAAATCTTCTTCAAGGACAATTAAGCATATGTATCAAAAAACCTTCCAAAAAAATCTTAGAAATTTACATAAGAAAAAAAATTTGAGGTCATGTTCAGAGATTTATCTACAAAAATGCTTTGATATATGATAATAAAAATCTATAAAGAGCCTAAATACTTAGCAATAAACTGGTAAAATTAATTGTGGTATATTCACATGATATCATGCAAAGTTGTCATTAATAGAGTTTCATAAAATATATTTCAAGACACAAGAAGGCATTGAAAATAAGGTAAGTGAAAGCAGATTACAAGGTCCTTTATATATTCAAACCAAACATCCACAAATATTTGGAAAAACAAAAACTGACACATTATTAACCAAAATATTTGCAATTTTTTTCTTTCTGCTTGAGCTTTCTTTAAAAGTATGTATTGCTCTTATAATTTTAAAGATTTCTAGTCTTTTATTTCAGAACTCCCACTCTAAGTGCTAAAAAGCATATTAGCAAAGTGTAAACAGCACAAGCCTAGAGTGAGGAGCATAGGAAAGACTTGTTAATATCTTTTCATAGAGGCCTTTGTTTCTGGAACAGAACATATTTAGAATCAAAACCTTGCAAGTTCATTCTTCAGTTTGAGAAGAATAACTGTTACATTTCCATAATAAAACAAAAAGTCAATGCATATAGCGTGTTGCAAACATTTGTCTAGTGGGGTTAGGTTATGATCTGTAATTCACTGTTACCTATGCTGTATCTTTCTCTAAAAGGGTGAGGCTATAGAATAAATTGAAAACTGTCAATTCCTACCAAGTAGCGGAGCAGTACTTTTCCTACATTCTTTTTAAGGTCTTTTTACACTTGAGATTGCATCTTCCAGGATGTGATTTTTTTTTTAACCTGTTTATTCTTTCTTCTTTTTTTCAGGTAGTGATAGTTTTTGAATGGGAGCAGGAAAAAAACCTGGTAATTAGCTGGGGAGAACAGGGCTGCTTTCTGGTTGTCTCACAGTAGCTGAACCTGACATTGTGGAATAGCATCTGTGTGGAAATTCAGAACTCAACCAACTCTTATTTACACCTTGCTTTAAAGCCGCATTTAATTCCTTGAGCTCATATTTGACGTGGATCAAAACAGTTCCTTTATGGCTGACAACTTCATGCTTATAGACTTAAAAGTAAAACCACTTTCTAAATGGCATAGCCTATTACTTCTAGGCTACACACCTCGACAGTAGATGATTCTACAGAATACTGTAAGTAATGGTAAGGCTATAGAATTTGTGAATCTAAGCACATCTACACATGGAAAAATACAGTAAAATGTGGTATTATAATATTATAGGAACACCATCATATATGTGATCCATCATTGATTGAAAGGTCCTTATGCAGTGGATGACTATATATAATACAGTGTTCAAGGAACTGTGATAGGCTCTGTGAAAAGGAAAAGACACAAAACACTAGCACTTCACTGTATTACTTTTATACTTACATATATACACACACATAGTCATCAGCAATTGATGTTTTATAATAAAATATCCTAGGGTTTACCTTTGTGCAAAAGAATGACTACATATGTATGTGCTATATCTGTACTTTTTCTTCAGGTATAGACAGATTTAAATTAAAGAGAAGATGACAAGTCAGAGTAATCTAATGGTCAGGTAGACTGGCACTTCCAGGAATACCTTGCCAAAGAGATCTAAAGATTTAAAAATAAGCAGCTCTTGGCTGTCCAGCTGACAACGCTGTCACTCGTGTAATATAGCACTGATTTAAAAATTTAGAAGAAGCGCCGGGCTCGGTGGCTCAGCCTATAATCC
Organism: Cephalopachus bancanus; assembly: GCA_027257055.1. Lineage (NCBI taxonomy): Eukaryota > Metazoa > Chordata > Mammalia > Primates > Tarsiidae > Cephalopachus > Cephalopachus bancanus. Next base: position 2,708,073 of record JAPVLO010000303.1, read on the forward strand.
CGCGCCTTTGGGAGGCTGAGGTGAGTGGATTGCCTGAGCCCGCGGGTTCAAGACCCGCCTGGGCAGCGAGACCTCATCTCTACGATAAATCAAAAAATCAGCTGGGCTTGGTAGCTCATGCCTGTAATTCCGGCTACTTGGAAGGCTGAGGCGGAAGGATCACCGGAGCCCAGCAGGTCGAGGCTGCGGTGGCCGGGAGCGGCCACTGCACTCCAGTCTGGGCGACAGAGTGAGACTCCAGCTCAAAAAAAAAAAAAAAAAAAATTTAGAAGAAGCAATGATTTTTCAACTCAAACTTTAAATAAGGTTGTTATTTCTCTATGTCTTGAGAGGCATAACATGGAGCAGTAGATATAACCTTGTCTAAAAGGCAGAGGTTCACCTCTCCTGGTATGCCAGCTAAGTGACCCTAAGTAAGGTCATCTCCATTTCTGAGCCTAAATCACTTCAAAAATGCCTTGTTGAAATACTAGTTTAATTGACTCTCATGAGGAAACAAATACATTGTCATTTAATTCTTCTATACTTCTTTTATGTCAGCATCTTATTAACCATCTCTTCATCTTTTTAATAGTATTCATCTTCACAATATTTTAAGTGTGACTGCACTTCTGTCACTACTTAAAACTGATCAAGATGGAACTGAATTCCATGTTCTCTTCCTATTTCTGTCTAGGAACAACTGCAAGAAAAGCATAGAATAACTAGGAACAAGTAGAGAGGCATGTATATACTTAAAGGTAATTTTCAGAACAGAAAGCATGAAATAATTTTTTTAATGCAACAGAAAAATAGACACAAGCAGAGGGAGAAATCAACAGGTGTTGGATAATCTGGTGTTTAAAAACATCAGAGATGATTTTATGTGTAGGATATAAATAGCTAAGAACTGTTTTAGAGTCCACCTCAATTTGTGGGGGGAAAGTTATCTTCATTTCTCACTGGACAAAATGCCCTCATATGCACATTACTAAGCCAGTTACCACTAAGAGGCATGGAATACAAGTGATTGTCTTAGAAAAATAAAGCTGAAACTCTTGGTTGCCCCGGATCTAAAGAATTCTGGGATTCTGTTTTCCAGGCAATTGCGAGGGAGAATGCCTGTTGTGCAGACACAAGTAACATCTAACTCATTGATGAAAACATAAGACCCTCCTTCATCTGAAAAGCATATTTATATATTTATGGGCATTCCGTTAATAATTATTGGCTGTGATCATTTCAAAGGTAAAATTTTTCAATAGTGATTTTAAGATTCATTATTCAAGCTTTATCCTCTCTGATAAAATTTATTCTATACGTGCTTGATAGCCGTATCAACCCTCTTCAAACATATCTAAAGTCTGAGAAGTCTTTATTTTGTTAAACAATTCTAATTATTCAGTAGGTTCTCTTTACATGTTACCCTAAAATAAAAGCAGCAAACAAGATGAGCAACAAACATGCACCTGCTAATCTTTGAACTGCCTTCTGGGAGAGCACAGGAAAAATCTAATTTTCCTTCCGTAAGACTGTGCCCTTTTACAAGTGAAACCAGAAGAAATAAGTAGCTTGCCAAAGATCTCACAGGTACTTACCGGCAGCACTACAATTAGTCCTCTCTCTCTTATGTTATATATCACCCTGCTTTTTTATGTAGCACCAGATACATTCATGTTTTTCCAACCATTTAGCTAGTGTTTGTTGCATTATCTTGACATCTTAAGTTTTTGAAAGAGAACACATGATATTAACTAAAGAACTATGGCTAAGTTATTCTGCTATTGAGACCTGTTCTGTATGTTGAAACAAAATGTTTTTGTTAATGCGGAAAATGAAATTCTCATCTCTCTTTTCTTCTCTTTATGTATTCCAAACTATAATTTAATCTCTCCAGAGGTTGCTTTGTTCCTGAGTTTAGCTGTAATAAATGCAACCTAGTGAAAATGAGCTTGCTGGCTCTCATTCCCCCAAGAGGAAAGCTCAGAAACATGTGGACAACAGAAATGTGGAATAACATCCGGAAGGTGACACTTGTGTCAAGAGAAACAGACTCTGGGTCTTGTGAATGACTGTCAATGTTTGACTGCAGATCAGCAATAGAACCCGCTATCTGTTGGAACACTTATCCAGTGTCTAAAACTATAGCTATTAGTGATAGGACAATAATAAATTATTGTGTTTGCTAATTTCATTAACTGATTTGCATACAATGAAGGTTGATCTTTATGCAATTTAAATGCATTTTTAATTTTTAAAAATTTTCCCTGAGAAACAGAAAGAGAAATACGCTCTAAATGCATCAAAGTACAGGAAGATAGATCCCGGATAAACTGAGTCTGTATTCAAAAGAGAAATGGAGATATCTTTATTTTTACCACAGTTAGTCAAATTTCTATAGAAGCAATCATTCATTGGCCCCTTCCATGTGATCAAGTTTCTTGAGCTTAAGTATGGAATAGAGCACAAGCAACCAGAACATTCCATTTTCCTCACATAGTTTGATTAATGATCTCTCATTGTGTACACTACCCAACATTTGCTGGTAGAGTGTAGACAAGTATGCACTGTAAGATCTCAGTAGAAAACATGTGCACTGCTAATGAGTACAGGGTTTGTTTCTCTTGGAGGTAACAAAAGCATACTGGAATTAGGCAGTGGAAATGACTACACAGCTTTGTGCTATACCCACAACCATTGAATTTTAAAATAATAATATTAATAAAAGTCCAACTCATAGGATGTACACTTAGTAGTGTAATTACTACCAGGCACATATTTTTCTTTTTCTTTTCCCTTCCTGTTTCTTAGCTATTTCCTAATCTACTTGCCTCTTTTTGAGACTAAAATTTATTTATGTTCAATTATGCATTCATCCAGCAAATCATTTATCTCATATTCCTTGTGCATAGTATATTTTCTATTTCCTTGTGTAGTCCCTTTAGTCACTTGCTCAATTTCTCCTCCTTTGAGAAACTGACACTCTCCCCATCCATGTAGTCCAGATGAACTATTAAATAATGCAGCACTCAAACCCTAGCTATAGGAGTAGATGCTGAGTCTGGCCATGACCAACCAGAACCTCTGCATGGGATTTACTCTGAAAACATTTGGAAGGAAAGGCCCACTCTCTTCCTTTGTCATCAAAGTTGTAAAGATTATGTAAGACCAAGGCTACCAACAGACATCTTACCATACCCAAAGAGGGATGTCTGATTGAGGATAAAGCTAAGCAGAGACAAAAAACATCCAAGAATGCAGGAAATAAAGACAGAAATAGAGAGAGAGTTCTTACAAAATGTTCTGAAAATCTGAAAATCTGAATCGTCTATGCAAGAAGCTGTATTCCCCTCTCTTGAATTTCTGAAGGATATGCATGAATGTACATCTTTCCACCCCACACCCCAAACACACATACATCCCCCTCTCTCTAGGCTAAATTTTACTTGGGATCTTTCTTATTTGAAAACAAAAGTTTTAGCTGGGCTCGGTGGCTCAGCCTGTAATCCCGCGCCTTGAGAGCCTGAGGTGAGTGAATTGCCTGAGTGCGGGTTCGAGACCTGCCTGGGCAACTTGGTGAGACCTCATCTCTACAATAAATCAAAAAATTAGCTGGGTGTGGTAGCGCGTGACTGGAGTTCCAGTTACTTGGAAGGCTGAGGTGGAAGGATCGCCGGAGCCTAGCAGGTCGAGGCTGCTATGGCCAGGAGCGGCGTCTGCACTCCAGTCTGGGTGACAGAGAGAGACTCCAACTCAAAAAAAAAAAAAAAAAAAAACAAAACAAAAGTATCAACATTAAATAAATAAAACATAGTTCTTGCTTTTAAAAGAATTTAAAGACTAATGATAGAAACGGTCCTACAAACAGATGCATATGCATATAATATGAAGCAGTGCTAGAAGTATGTGTAAGATACATAGGAAAAGATAAATAGTTTAATGTTTAAGTATAACAGGTAGTGAAGGAAATGCTTCAAATGAGATGTAACACTAAGACTGATTCATGAACTACAAAAAGGAATTTAAAAGGAGAACTGGCACAGAAAAACATAAGATAGTCCATGAGAAAGAACCTGCACATTTTTTCTGTGGGACCATAGAATATGGCGTATGGCTTTGGGTTTAAGGCACATCCTAATGGATAAATCTAAGGTGCATAGAAAAAAATGACAGCGTTACTAACAGTTATGACAAAGAAGCACAAAGGACTGCAGTTTCAGAGTAAGTATTATTGCAGTTTTAAGATGCTAGTGGGATATCCAGATGTAAATGTCTAGTAGGGCATTAGCTATATGTCTAGAACTTAAAAATCTTGACTAAGAACAGACTTGAGAGTCTTTATAGAACAGGGGCAGCTATACATGTGAGGTAGAGGGAAACAACCCAAAGGAAGTGAAGAGTGGAGTTAGAAAAGGGTGGTTAGAGATCTGAAGAAAATCAACATGTAAAAGTGCTAAGAAGAGAGAGGAACAGATCAGGACTCTGTGGCAGAACCAGAATCACTGATATTTCTTGCTACTCCAGAATTTTCAGAGACTTAGAAGTTTAGAATACAGACTTTTTACTTTGAAAGACAAGGTCTAACTAGTTACAACCCCAACACCTCACTTTCCACAGTTCTTCCTCCTGCCACTATCGCCATCTGTGTCTTCTGGTTTTTAGATTTTTAAATCATTTTTAGCACAGTAATTTACTTTTTTTTCTTGCCTCTCCTCTAGTCTCTGACTCTCGGACTTCCAATTCCCTGCAGCGTCAGTAAATTGTGCTGCCTTTAATTTGATCTCTTAGAATCTGTTTACCTCATTTCTTTTATGCTGGCCCTGTGCCTGATGAGTCCACCGACAACCCAGAAAAAAAGGGAGGACCGGGCTCAAAGAGAATCATGACATGGATACTAAAAAGCGTGGCAAACACTGTGCAGAATTTTAATGATATTCTTTCACAAGTTCTTTGTCTAGTGTTCTGAATATTGATTATTCTCTACATGAACAGATTTATGGCTTGTACTCAACATCTGTCCCTCTTATGGTAACATCATATTGTCATAAGAGCAATCATTTGCAGATGACTGATTGATTGCCTCTATGGTTGAGGGTTCTGAATGCTTTTGAAACCCTTTCAAAGTAGGGTTGCTACCATGGAAATACAAAACTGAAGCAAAGTAGCTGCTTCAAAGACAGGGTCACCAAAGTATACTCTAGATAAAACCTGCAACTGTTTTTTTTAAGATGCACTCACTAAGCAATAGCATTTGATACTATAGCAGCATGCAACACACGTTCAGATCAATGAAAACCAAAGAAAGAACACTAAAATTGTGAACTGTGGATTTATTAATTAGTTGAGTAAAATAGCAACAAACAATAGTGGTGGCACCATAAAATTTCCTGGTGAGACTTGGATTCAAATGTTCCAACCACCTAATTGGCATGTAACTGTGAATACGTTGCCTATGAAGTTTCGTTTTTGCCACTGCCTCCTATATATAGTTATTTTGAAAAATTAAACCAAATAGCATAGGTGTCATAACTAAAAAGTTGGAACACAGATAATGCCCCAAATATGTCAAATATGTATAGCGCTTCCATATAAATCTATGACAAGTCATGCAATGGATTTTGTTAGGACCAAGATGTAGTTGCTGTTTCTCTGCTGCCAAATATATGTGTTCTATGACCCAGGGACACATAGAGCAGGAAGTTAGAACAAATATGGCTAGAAAACAGGACTGATAACTTTTTTTCAATTTTTGACTAAACTATCTCATTCCATATTCTTTTGAGTTTGATCCCTAAAAATAAAAAATTATTCTTTATTATTGTATTATTGTACCTCATAAACAATTCCCTCCTCTCCAACATTGAGCCTCAAATCCCCAAAGTATCTCTGACATCTTCCTGGCCCATTAAACAGGATGTCAGCCTAGGAGATCTTACCTGCCTGCTGACATTATCAAAGATTCTTTTGCTAACATCAGGATAGACAATGTTAAGGAGTTTTAGAGGAATAGATTTTAACATTTTTAAAAAAGGCCGTTTAGAAAGTGGTTTTACTTATTAAGTCTAGAAGCATGAAGTTGTCGGCCATAATGGAACTGTTTTGATACATTTCAAATATGAGCCTAAGGGATTAGATGTTGCTTTAAAGCAAGATGCTAAGTAAGAGTTGGCTGATAATTTTGCTGCAAGTTTTTATTGAGAAAGTGTGTTTGGAGAAAGTAAAGACAAAGCAAACAATATTCCAGGAGACTAAATGCTAGTAGGGAAACTTGAAGTTCTGAGACACTAAAGGAACCCTTCCATGTTGCAGGACTAATTTCTAATTTGCTTCATATCTCAGGGGCACTGTTGTTTAATTTTGGGTACTGCCCAATAATGCCAGTGCAGTAAGAACAGCCAATTACCCCAGTGTTTTTAATTTCAGTATTCCATTTCAATCTTTTCCAGTCCCTTATTACTTTGTCCTCTGAGAAGTACCAGTGATATGATATTCTCCATGCTGGGGAGTTGTCAGTTAGTGGTTCATTTTGTTATTATTTCACATCAAATGTCTACGAAAATAACCTTTTAACTCAAAATCATTATGTAATGCACTTTTATTTATTTCTGCAAATGAAGAATGGGTAGCATTTGAGAAGCGGTGGTATAAGGGACATGTTTGTGTCATGTGGTAGCTAATGTCTCATCTAAGCACTGGATTCACCAGGAATTATGCAAGCTTTCTATACCTGTGTGTACCTAGATTTACTCCTCATTCTTTTTCCCACTCCCAGCAAATACATTATCGGCAGGGAAACACAAGGATATGTTAGCCTTGTCAGAGGGAAGCTATATCCCTGTGTAAACAAGGCGACCTAAATAACCAGTGGAAGATCACTGTACATGGATTGGAAGGTGGCTTGCTGACAGATACACTGTGTCAAAGGAAATGGCCAGGAACCCCCATCTCACTACAGTTGAAGGCCCTTCAGAAACACAAAACATTTTCCATTTCTATTTATAAAATGTTTTAGAAGAATTTTATCTGTAATCATGGGGAAAGACCATTTTGAATACACAGGAGTTTTTCTTTCAAGACTGAGGTGATGAGATTTCAGGACAGACACTATGCATTTACTCATTTTCTGGTAAAAGTGCCTCAAGATGTGACCACTTGGTGGAGAATAAATTGATCTGAAACATTGCTAGCCTAGGAAACAAATGCATATCCTTACCCAGGATGAGCAAACAACTATAGGAAAAAGAAACGCATTTTATATATAATGCTGAACTCTATCTGGTTGTGAAATAAGTTTAAAATATGTCAAAATTCCATTTTTAAAAAGTCATCCTGCCTGCTGCTATCCATTTATAAACTGTTCAATAAATATTTCATACTTCACTCATTATCATGGAATAGATTGGGGTTGAACTAATTTTATTAAAGTAAGAAAAAAACTATATTTTTAAAGCTGGAAACAGCTTGAGGCTACTTAAAGTTTAACTCTGGAATGACTTCAGAACTCCCAGGAGAAACGCACCACAGCATGTAGAAGAAAAAAAAGGCCAGCCAGAGTGGGATATTTTCTAGTCACATGTTATATCAGACACTGGAAAATAAAAATTTTAGAGATTAAAAAATGTAATCACTTTTAATTGCAAAAGAAGCTACTGTCTGCCTATCGGTGTGTTATACTCTAGGGAGAGATTGACAAAACCCAGACCTCCCTCTGGAGGATCTTACAGCCAAAGTGTATGGCTTTGGGTTTAAGGCACATCCTAACAGATGTATAAATCAGAGGTGCTGAAAGCAGGTGCCTCTTTCTAAACATTAGTTAAGTATATCTAAAATAGCAAGTTTCCATTAAAGCTGTATCTCTTAGAAACTAAATTTTAATGTAACATATTTTGCACCCTGAAATGAAAAAACAAAACTCCCAGGAAGAGAATATAATAACTCTTATACCTCAGAGCAAGTAGAAAACTATTAAACCTAATATCCATTACTTGGCAGTAACTGCAAGGGTAAACTACCTTGTCTGTGGAAAATGAGCTTTCTAAAGAGGAGGAAAAATTTTATACACAATAAAGCATTGTTTAAAATCCCGACACCCTCTTTACAATCCTTTCTACTCAGTATAATATGAATTCACTATGGAGAAGGTATAAAGGAAGCTTTTTTTTGTCCTTTGGAGAAAATTTAGTTTTTTTCATCAACATTGAAATGATCGTCTCTGTTTAAATTCTAGAATGAACGAATGCAAAATCAGCAACTGAGGTTTGGATTTCAAATCCTTTCCTACTGCCAAAAGAGACTCTGACCACCAATTTTGTTAGTGGACCCATTTCCTTAGAGGGTTGCTGTGGGCTTAGTATTTTTATGCATACATAAAACCCATGCTGTGTTTGATTATATCTTCAGAAATATAAAAATAAAGTGGTAAAGCAGTTCCCTTTGTTTCTGCTTCAAAGTAAAGTAGATGTTGAAATATCCTGGGGCATAGTCATTACAATGAGAGGGGAAAGAAGATGGATTGAGTTCTAGTATGTGTGTGTATCTGTGAGTGAGTGAGTGTGTGTGTGTGTGTGTGTGTGTGTGTGTGTGTGTGTGTGTGTGTGTGTGTTTGTGTGTGTGTGTTATTGCCAGAACTCATCAGTGTATGTATGACCTTAATGTTTTATGTTTCTCCTTCATTTATGAACAGATGCTCTATAACAGAACATTTGTTTTATCTTCAATGTGACCTATTTAAAATTTTTAACTTCTCTTTTCTGTAATCTCTCCTTATCTGTTTTTATTTTCAATTTAATTTCTCTTTTAAATTCCTCCCTCCATTTTAGTCTAGCTCCCTCTTCTTCCTCTACATTTAAGGTGCAATTGATGGTGGGTTCTGGAGATGGGTGAGTTTTTAGGTAGCCCAGTTAAAAGGGACGGGATTACTTTGCATCATTTCTATTAATACTCTAATATTTGCTTTATTTTGTCTATTGAACTAAACACATATCAAGCAATTTGCTAAAACTAGATTCAGTGATAAAAGTATGTATTGATCTGTCTCTAGCATCTTGGTTCACTAAAAAAGGTAATAGTAATCACTGCATGGTCTGTATTGCCAAATTATTCCTTGGAAGTCTTACTGTGGTAGCTTTAAAACAGTTGAGAGGAAAACTTTCCTGAGAAAAGTACTTCTTTTTTAAAATGTGTAGGTCTTTCTTTTCTCTTTAAATAGAGTCTCAAAAATACCTTTTAAAGTCTACTCCTTTAAAATTCATGCCAGAATGCTTTGTTCCAGAACAGTCTCAAATATACCTTTTAAAGTCTACTCCTTTAAAACTTATACCAGAACACTTCGGTCCAGAACTATTTCCATAACTCTACAATCTAACGTCTTCTCTTGAGCTCTGGACTTACAGAGCCAACTGCCTCCTGGCCATTCTAGTGTGTGTCTTAGGACTGAGTTCCCCAGGAACAGTACAAGATGGTGTATTAGTTCATTTAGCCTGCCATAACAAAATATGACAGACTGGCTGACTTAAACAATAAAAATTTATTTTTTCACAGTTTTGAAGGCTAAACGTTAATGATCAAGATGCCACCTACTTTGCTTCCTGGTAAAGGCCCCCTTCCTGGCTTGGAGATGGCCTTCTTCTCCTCATGACCTCATATGACTTTTCTTCGGCACACGGGTTCAGCGAGAGCATGAGCTCCTTGGTGCCTCCTCTTATAAAGACACCAATCCTATCAGCTCAGGACCCTATTCTTGGGGTTACACTTGTAAGGAATAGAGAAGGTGGGGCTGGAAAAAGGAGACACTTGCCTGCAATGTGGTTACCATTGAGACTTCCACTAACCTAAGGAGACTCTAAAACTGGGATAGACCTTTGGATTAGTACAAGTCATAAAAATGAACTAGTTGTTCATGTACTCACAACTGTCAGGAGCCAGAAACTGTCCCCGGAGAAAGAAAATAACCTTGATTATTGCAGCTCCTGTATCTAAGTATGATTTCTAGTGAGGGATTAAGCTGTGACCTATCAACATTTGATATTTTCAGCAGCTTGGGGGTAGGGTGCATTGGCTCTGGAGGAGCATTGTGAGTGAAGTATTGCAGTATCCCTAGAACCCTAGTTTCACTCATTTCTTATAGGAAGTTTGTTCATTTGGAAAGAGTTTTCTCAGATCTGGTTGGTCTTATTTTCTGGGGAATGTAGAAGTAAGTGAGCAGAAACACACTATGTTGCTGCCATTGATCTCAATGTCATAACTGACCCTCACCATCCTTTCCTCTGACACTCATTTAGATTGCCTTCACACTTGGCTGTCGCCTCTGTTGGTCCAGGTGGTGGTTTGGTTGGTGGAGGACCTAGGCTCTTATCTCTGAGAAGTCTGAATCCCAGTAGTTACTATGTCCTTCTCAGATAATACCTCCTGTTCATGTATCTTTAATATTAAAACTGCACAATACAGCACCAAAAGGTATTTTAGTAGATCACCAGAGCTCAAACACATTCTACTCCATCTCTACTGGGCAGCAACAACCCTCTGAGCCAACTAACTTTTTCAGTGGTGACTTCCTTCCTTGACTGCTGGTCCCTTGTCATAAGAAAATCAAAGTGACCAGATGAAAGACCTAGCTTAAAATGTAGTGAGACTTTACTATGACCCCAGGTAGAAAGCACTACTATTTTGATAACAAGGATTTTAGACTCACATAGCCTATAATTGTGGTAACAGAAATTACAAATTGAAAATTGGGGGTAATGGTAAATGATACCTCTCCTAGTTCTGTCCTTTGGTTCCAAGACCCAAGTATTGTAGCATAAAGAGCATACAGAAATTAGCTGGGCACGGTGGCATGCACCTTTAGCCCCAGTTACTCAGAAACCTGAGGCAGGAGTGTCCCTTGAGCTCAGGAGTTCCAGGTTTCAGTGAGCTATGGTCACACCACTGCACTCCAACCTGAGTGACAGAGTGAGACCCCGCCTCTCTAAAGAAAAAAAGAAGAGGAAGGGGAGGAAGAGGATAGGGGGAGATGAGGAGAGGGAAAGAAAAAGAAAAAAGAGCATACAGAACTATAATGGTCATTAATTTTCAGTGAATACCATGTCCTGAAAAATTACACCTGTCTTCACAGGGTATGATTTCCAACTGGGTACCTCAGCTGCATATTTAAAATGCCATGCCCACACTGTAACATACTGAGAGCTTCTGTTGTGTAAGAATATTGACAGAAAGTAAGTGAACCTATAGACAATCATCTTATACTGTAACTGCACATCATTTGTTATAATTTGGTTCTCTGGGTCTAAGGAGAAGTTGCACAGTGTCCTGGACTGGCAGATCAAATCTCCAGAAATCTACAGATAGTGACGCTAGCCACAGCCCTGCAGTAGGAAAGGAAAGCCCAAACTCAAAGTATATATGGGTCCAATTAAGAATAAACCACTGCCTCTTTATGGATGAGAGAGATCCAGTGGAGTCAACTTTCTAGTAAGTGGCATTTCTTCGGGGAAATGTGCCATACCACTATGATATTACAAGTTGGACTCTTGGCAGAAGCCATAGCAAAATCATGCTGAGTGAAAGTCCATGTTATTGGGCTTTAGCAATCATTTCTGCCATCATGAGTAATTTATTTATGTTCCAATTATGACAGCATTGTGGCCAGTAGAGGTTGGCTGATGTCAGCTAACCACATGAACAAGAAGTGATGAGTACATTGGAAGCTTTGGTTGTTTAGTCTGGTGGATTAACCTTTGATTCAGAGATCTTCACATACTGTGTCCACCAAAAACTCTATCCATATTTCTCTTGGTCTCTAAGTTTTTAATTTTTCTCTTTCCAGATTCAGACCCAACTATCGGGACATTAGTCAGGGATTTTGGTCATTCTTTTTGATAGAATGGAAAATAATGGGCTTGCATCATGCATCAAATGCTGTGTTTATCTACTCTGATATCCATCAAACACAGAAACTGCCATTAGAATCTACTACTTGGTGAAGTTACAGTAGTCCACTATAAACTATCATCATCCATCCAGTCTTAGCAGAGGCCAGTGCAGTGACTCTAAATGAAGATATAACAGTGAACATTAGCCCTGCATTATTTAAATGTTTTTTTAAAATTTATTCCTGCTCATTCCCTTGAAATGTGATATCGTTTTTAATTTGCTAGTTTTCTTGAACAGTGAGGCACTTTCAAGTCATTATACTTGCACGTCCAGTGCCCTTCACCCCACCCTCAACCCTGGGTCAAGAAAACAATACAAAGGTTCTGCCAAGCACCAACTATACCTATACCAATTGTAAATTCAAAGACGATAAAAATACAGTTCAAGAGAGTCTTAAAACCCAGTGGACTCACTGTGAGTTGAACCTGGGCGAATAATTTATTACCTAGTTTCCGTATGCCTCCACTCAAACAGGAGGCTGAGGTATCATTAGGTAACAATGTCAATTTAGACTCTGTGTCTCGTATCCCAAAACTGCATGGCTATTTCCCTTTTCTCAATGCATACTTGCCTAAGTAAATGACTAGAGATCACTCTGGTAAACAGTAGGGACACTACTACCAAATATGTTTGTCATGGTGTTATAGGGTTCTTCCTGATAGAGACCTGTCTTCTTCACTATAAGGATTCCATAGTTGAGAAACATCTAAGTCTAGATCTTATAGGGAGATTCAGATTCCTGATTATCCATCCTTGATTTCCTTTACTTGTATGAATGAAGCAATATTCTGGTTACTTGCTCATCTGACTTGTCCCTAAAGTCACAGTGTTCCATTAATCACCTCCATAGTTCTCTGTACCTGGTCTATAGAGGAGAGACACTACTAGGCTTCTTGATGAAGCTCTGTCATCCCTCTCAATAGTACACTGTTTATCTCTTTGGTGAATGGGATGTAGCTTTGCAGAACTTAGTAGGCAAGTAGATTTTCTAAACTTTCATGGTTTATCTACTCAGTGGTACCTTCTAAGCCTTTGATTCCTTCTTCTACTGTCTGTCCTGATAGTTCAGTCATCTCTACTTTGAATGTAAAACATCACATTTTCAAACTTCTCAGAGTACTTGCTAGTGTGTTAAACCCTGTGTCATGGAAGAGTACTCCATAGCAACTGATTGCCCCTTAATACAACACAATCAAAGTCCTCTCCTATTCATACTCTTCCAGCTCTCACTGGTACTTAGCAATAGGTCCTGCTCTTCCAATGGTATCTAGTCCCTCTCTTCTCTGATCAGGCCCAGCACATCTCATCAAGTTATACTGGGATTTGACCTCTGTTTTGGCCTGATTATGAGAAATAGCAGTAGCTTCTATCGGATTTAAGGAATTTGGATTCCTTATTCAAATAAGGAATAAGTATTTTCTTACAAAATGTCTACCTCATGTGAGACCTAGGCATGATCTTCAAGAAAAAGTAGGGTTAAGAGAACGGGTTGGAGGGAGTTATCTTCTAACAAGGCCAGTTCTGTAGACCCAGAAAGGTAAGAGGAATTTGTGAATTCAACGTTCTCAACTTTGGACTTCCCAAATACACTGCTCACAATTCTCAGGGTTTCAACTCTTTCCTTATTAGTGCCCTGACCTTGGTAAGGAAACCTGCCAGGGCTTTTCTGAATGTCTGCAACTCTTATGATTAAACCCTTCATCTTTTTGCCCCCTGGCTGTGGAAGATTAGGTTCTCTGTTTTTTGTTTTTGCTTTCATTGTTTAATGTTGTCTGAAATAAGACATTGATCACTCTGAGCTTATAAGAATCTCTTTCCAACAAATCAGTGAAACTTAGTTACCCAATGCCATAGTCCTTATAGTTTTCCCTATTCTCTCTCAAGTGCCAAGCATAACACATTTGTCAGTGCATCTCCTTCCACAAGTATCTCATTCCAGTTTACTACAAGTGAGAATTTTAATAATTGCACCACTACAACATGCCAGGCGCAATTCACACACCATCCACCACCAGTAAAAGCATTCTCATTGCCAGATAGCTGGAAAATGACCCAGCTCCAGAAATTTTCATTTTAGTCTCTGCTTCCTAGGACCACAACTATCAATTGTCTTCAGTAGCGCAACCTGGAAACAGACTTGATGGCAGGTGACTGTGTGCTAAAATTTATTGGGAAATGATTTCAAGAGATACAACTGCAAGGAATTAAAGGAGGCAGGATTGGGCACAGAGAGAAGCTGATCTACAATGCAGATGCAACTGAGGCCCTACGGGATGATCTTAGAGGAAGATCTGAAGCTGGGAAAAACCCTTTGGAGTTGTCTCAAATAGAGATAAAGAGGCAGGGTCTTAGTGTTTTCACATCCACCGTTGGCCACAGGTAGATGAAGGAGCTGTAGCCTTGAGCAATACAGTTTGCTGAGGCAATACCTAGCGAAGGACACAGCTGTGACCATTAGCAGCCACTGCTCTCAGCAACAGAGGGACGGAGGCATGGGTTGTGAAGAGGGCAACTGGGTAGACTGTCACAACATCTACTGTTTAACCATTTCTCATCCTTCTTATTTTAGCTCAATTATCACTCTGTCTGGGAAGGTTCCCCTGACCTTGATTCATCCTTCTCCCCTTCCCTATATCACCCTCTGTCAAACTAGGTCAGATCTCTTTATTATATATATTCTTCAATTCCTGTATTATTCTTCCCAGAACTTATTGTACTTTTAAGTATAGTTCATTATAATTTTTTTATTAAAGTCTGTCTTCTCCAGTAAAGACTGTAATAATTTTGTACATCCTTGTACCTCCAATGCCTAGCAGAGTGCTTGTCATATATAAATTCTCATTTATAGTATATATAAATGGTATACAATGTTGTATATTCTATATAAATGATATATAAAAACATTATGTTGATAAATTATTATAACATTAATATTGTTCTATGAATATTAATATTGTTATATATTAATTCTCATTATGTGAATGAATAAATGCTGATAAATTACTACCATGGATGTTGCTCGCTGTAACAATGACATCATTATATGGTTAATTCACCCCTATAGCTATTACAAAGAATATATTTCTGCAATAAAGCATAACAACTTTCCTTTCAAAGACTATTGAATTATTGGACAAAATTCACAGCTGTTAAAGAGCTGCATATTAAAGTGTCAGAGACATTAAGACAACAACTCACTAGTCAGATGTTTTGATAACTTCTAAAATCCGTTATGATAGATTTGATTGCCAAATCTCATATTTTAAAAGAGACTGTACCAATAACACCAAATGCTGACCAGGATGTGGCAACAGGAACTCTCATTCATTGCTGGTGAAAATGCAAAATGGTACAACCACTTTGGAAGACAGTGTGTCAGTTTCTACAGACTAAACATACTCTTAGCATACAGTCCAGCAATTGTGCTCTTTAATATTAATCCAAAGAAGTAGAAAATTTATGTCCACACAAAAAGCTTCATTTAGATGTTTCTAGAAGTTTTACTCATAATTGCCAAAAGTGGGAAGTAACCAAGATGTACTTCAATATATGTTGGATAACTGTGGTATAACTAGACATGGGGATATTATTCAACACTGCCAAAAAATGAGCTATCAAGTCATGAAAAGACAATAAGGACACTTAAATGCATGTTACTAAATGAAGGAAGGCAATCTGGAAAGGTTATGTATGGTATGGTTTCAATTATATGACATTCTGAAAAAGGCAATACTATGAAGACAGTAAAAAAGATCAGTGGTTGCCAGGAATTTAGGAAAGAGAGAACCGAACAGGTAGAGCACAGAGAATTTTTAGTGCAGTGAAACTATTCTACATGATGCTATCATGGTGGGAACAGGTCATTCTACACATGTCATGTGTCTAACACTCAGCAAATTCACCACATGAAGGTCACAGCATGCATCTTCTGACTTCACAGCTTCTAAGATTGAGATATCTTGTAGTTGTCTAACAGTCAATATGATACTGACTTAGACTTGTAGGCGGCACCCACTTACAGGCTAAATTATAATAGCATATGAATATATAGGACATCTTCCTAGGAATGCTAACAGTAGCGTTTTGATATTTTGGTGTTATTGTTCAATGTTCCATGTTTCAAAAATCAGAAGGAAGTAAGACCAGTTCTGCATACTTCTCTTGTCATGTGTATTTAGGAATTCCCCTAAAGTATACCACATTGAGTAAACCCTCATGGGTTTACTCACCAGAAGACTCTGGGTGATGATCTGTCCATGCGGCTCAGCAGCTGTAACAAATGAACCACTGTGGTGGGTAATGTTAGTAGTGAGGGAGGCTGTGCATGTGTGTGGGCAGGGAGAATATGGGGAATGTCTGTACCTTTTATTCAAGATTGCTGTGAAATAAAATTGCTCTAAGAAACAAAGCCTATTTTTATATTTTTAACAAACAGATATACAAAAATTCTGCAAACAAAAAAGTGCTTACAAAACTATGTCTGTTTTGCCTTGCATGACTTGAATTTACATTGTAGTTTCATGCTTGTTAGTCATGATGTTGACAAAATGGTCAGTGAATTCTGAAGCATCCTTTCTAGGTGGCTCAGGATGACATTGCATGAAATACAAACAAGTAAACTTGGTTATAAATTCTGCTTTACTCTGTAAGAACATTTTAGACGGAAAACTTCTTAACTGAGAGACATTTTATTGTTGTACACCTCATAAGGCTTATACTTCCATTTTAAACATCCACCACAAGAGACACAGCTTGGCATCTGTTATTTATAAAACACGAATTTCCAGAGACTGTTGTTTCTAACAACAACTTTGTGTTTGTCTCTCATAAAGGTAAGCGATTTGTGAACAGAACATTGATCTGAACAGTCAATAGCATGCTTTGTCACCCCGAATTAAATGGTCATTTTAAAGATTAGTGTGGAATACTAAGGTTGCCCTGAAACAAATTGTTAAAGAAAACTTGCCAACCAAGGGGACCTGCCATGTATTCTGCTGTGTAATGTTATCTCACATTCCCAATAGTAGTGTCATAATGAATGATAAAATGAGCCCCACTCAGTATTGTCTTGAGGATCTAATAAACAATGAACTACGTTGCATGTGCTGTCCTGCCTCGTGTATCACATTTTTAATACTAGATTTAGTATTTGCTGTGAGTTATTTTGTTTTTATTCAATAAACACATGCATAGCACAAACTATGTGACTCATCATGCTAAGTGCTTTACAAACATTAACATATTTAATGGGTGTGTTTTAGGCATTATAATTAAGAACACAGATTTTACATCTTAGAACATCCAGAGTAAAAGTGGAGTTACTACCCATTTCCAAGGTCATCAGCTGCAGGCTATTCCTCCAACAAACGTTCAACAGAAGGGCCCCTGAAAGTATCTCCAATGGAGCCCTTTGGAGTGATCTTTTCTGTACATCTCCTGACATTCAGCAAATTCACCATGTGAAAAGCACAACAAGCTTCCTTCCATTTCACAACTGCTAAGATTGAGATATCTTGTAGTTGCACAACAGTTGATATGATACAAACTTAGACTCACAAATGACACCCACTTGCAGGCTAAATTATAATAGTGCCTGAATATGTAGAACTGGTATGTGTCCTGGGAATGTTGACAGTAGTGATCCTCCATGTTCTATGTTTCAACACATTAGAGAGAAGTTAAGACCAATACCGTATACTTCCAGACCCCAAAATAAGAAACATCTTTTCTAAACATTTTCAGTATTTTTCTATTTTCTCTGCTACCCAAGTATAATGATTTTGGCCTTCCCCTTTTTAAATTAATGGTGTTATTGTTAAGTCTTGGATGTTGTACCATTAATTGTAGGCCAATAATTATATCCCAGATATTACTGCACTTCACTGGGTTTTAATTACAGCATTGACCTCACAGTGGTGGCAGATTCGTACAGTCGTGTCTTATCAACCTCTCTCATGGCATGAGTTAGCATATTAAAAAGTTTGTGTCTCTGCAGTTGCTATCACAAAAGTTTCTTTCACATCAAAGATTGACGTGCAGCTGTGGCCAGGGCTGTAATATGTGAAATGGCAAAACCTCCCAAATGTTGAATGCATTGTCAAAGTTGCTTGTGGCCTGAATTGCCTTTTCAAAAATATTTTGTGCAGAGCATATAATTTTCCTTTGTTCTATGACATTAATGGATTGCTTGGTCTGTAAACTGCTTTCCCTATTTAATACAAACACTCACTTCAATCGAAATTACCCGACTTTGACTAATGACACACCAAAAAGACTAAGAGACTTCACTGCAGCTTAAATAAGTGCGTGCACTCATTTATCCTCCAGTTTCTTTCACTGTACCATGCTCTGCTTATTTATTCCAAAATAAAAACAGATGGCATGTTTGCTTCTGCTTCAGGCTCTACTAGCTGTTCTTTATAGATTGCATGAAAGTTGTTTGCAAGTACATTTTTCTTTGTAAAGGAAAAATGTAATCAAGGTGTCCAATGACCCTTAAATCATTGTGAGGACTTAACTCACTATACACAGGTTCATAGAGTGAGTAGAGAGAGGGTGGAAGCTTTGCAGTTGACTACCCAGTCTGATTTCTGACTTGGATCTAATCATATTTCACACCAATTCAACTTGTTGAGTTGTTTTTATAAGAATTAATAACAGGGAATGAACAAGATTAAAACACTTACTTCTGAGCTTAAAGTAAGTAACACAGCATTCAGAAAAATAAAGTTGATTGATCTTTTAACACTAAATGAAAGAGTTTTTAAAAAAACATTGATTATAACTTGTAATAATGTCTTAACTGCATGTCTTTAAATATAAGTAACTTTCACTTAATTAACAAGTTTCTTTGCTGCTGGGAAAATGACTGATTTGACAAAGTATACTCCCATCTGAGTTCCAGTCTCCCAAGTGAATTAGGGATGTAAATGATACAGATTGCATTTGACTCAATAACCAACTCATAAAGTGCAGAGATGGCTGTTTTTACAGAAGAATTTATTTTAAAGTAAGCAGGTTATTCCAATCTCCATAATATTTCTGTGTCCAAACCCCTGTGGATGGCTATCATAGTGCTGACTGTATTAAAAACTTTTAGAATTTGTTTTCCTTCTACCTGGTACTATGTAGTCTAGCATCCAAATAGTCATTTCTGAAATAATTTTTCACTTTACTGGTACTTATTTCAATAAAAGGCAAATATAAGTGCTAGCTTTCTGATGCTTCCCTGGTTTCACAAGTTGATATGTTAAGAAGACCCAAATAGTCTAATTTTCTTCAAAGTCAATAATATTCTGCCAACTCTAAAACTGACCCATTAAGGGTTAACTTTTTTGTTTTGTTTTTCCTACAGGTGTTAGAAATAGAAGTAAAAAGTTGCTTAATATTAGTAGGTGTTAGGATAACTGGAATCTCTCTGATGATAACTGAGATTACATCTCTTAATCCACCTCATATCCAGATCAATCCCAACACTATTCTCACTGGATAATTGATTATGACCCTCAAGATATCAAAAATAGGTACCAGTGGTGCAGTCACTTTGGAAAGCAGTTTGGCAGTCTCTCAAAATGTTAAGCATAGAGTTGTCATATGACCCAGAAAATCTACGCCTTGGTACACAAGAGAAAAAAAAAGGTGTCCACACTAAATCTTACACATGAATGTCCATAGCAGTACTATTCATAACAGCCATCAAGTGGAAACAACTCAAATATTCAAAAACTGATGAATGAATGAACAAAATGTGGTACAGCCATATAATAGACTATCATTTGGGAATATAAAAATTATAATATGGTGCATTGTACAATATTGTACAACCTTGAAGATATTTTGCTAAGTGAATGAAAATGATCACAAGGAACACATATTGTATGATTCCATTTATATGAAATGTCCAGAATAGGTGGCACTTATAGGGATGAAAAATAGATCAGTGCATGCTTAGAACTTGGGGAAGGAAAAGAGGGACACTGAGGCGGGGGGGCAGATGGGAATATAGAGAATGGCTGCTAATATGCATGAGAGTTTCTTTTGGGGGTGATAAAATGATCCAAATTTTTTTTTTTTTTTTTTGAGTTGGAGTCTCACTCTGTCGCCCAGACTGGAGTGCAGTGGCTGCTCCCAGGCACCGCAGCCTCGACCTGCTGGGCTCTGGCGATCCTTCCGCCTCAGCCTTCCGAGTAGCCGGAATTACAGGCGCGCGCTACCACGCCCGGCTGATTTTTTTATTTATTGTAGAGATGAGGTCTCGCTGCCCAGGCGGGTCTCGAACCCGCGGGCTCAGGCAATCCACTCACCTCAGCCTCCCAAAGGTGCGGGATTACAGGCAGAGCCACCGAGCCCAGCTATGATCCAAAATTAATTGTAGTGATGGTTGCATCATTCTTTTAATATACTAAAATTCACTGAAATGTGTTTCAAATGGGTGAATTTATCAGACATCATTTCTATCTCAATAAAGCTATTTAAATGGATGGCATTTATTGTGCTTACTATGTGCCAAACATCATATTAGGAAGTTTATGCATATAAATTTATTAAGTCTCATAGAACAACCCTTTTATAGATGAGGAAGCCAAAGATAAAGATGTTAAGTGACTCATCCACGCTTGTACAACCAGAAGTTAGAAGAGTAAGTCGATTTGACTCCTATGAAGCTATATAATAAGATTATCAAGAGACTGCCTTCAGAAAGGGAGTTGTGTGTTAGTGTGTACAGCAAATTAGGATAGCTGCCACAGCAAATGTAACATGTTACCTACCTGTAGCCACCATATAAGGAAATAAACCACATTCAATTGCATCTGTGAAGGGTACACAGTCTATATGACCTATATAGTCTGGGCAATACAATACTTTTGCTTCTTTATATTTTAATTTTTTATTAAATGTTATTTTGTTATAGAGATGTGGGGTACAACTGAGGTTAATTACACAAGTAGTTTGCATGCAGGTGAAGTTTGGGCCTCCAACTGTATAGGACCCCTGGTATAGGACCAATATCCTTTGTGTTGTTATGTGATAACCTCCCTCTTCCCCTCCCTGGGCAGTGCCCAACAACTGCTGCTTCCTCCCTTGTGCTAATATGACTAATGTTCAGGTTCCACTTATGAGTGAGGACATGTGGTATTCAATTCTTTGTTTCTGTGATAGATCACTAAGTATGATTGTCTCCAACTCCATCCAATTTGCTGCAAAGTCCATGGTTTTGCTCCTCTTTATGGCTGCATAATATTACACTGCATATGTGTACCATGTTTTCTTTATCAAGTTCACTTTTGACAGTAGGGTTGGCTTCATGTTTTTGCTATTGTGAATAGTACAGCAATAAATATGCATGTACAGATGTCTTTTTGGTTGAACAACTTATGTTCCTCCAGGTTTATTCCCAGGAGAGGGATTGCTGGAATTTATAGAAGGTCAATTTTTAGGTCTTTTAGGAATTGCCATACTGCTTTCCATAGAGGCTGAGTTAGCTTGCGCTCCCACCAACAGTGTTCTCCACACCCAAGCCAGCATCTTTTGTTTTTGGATTTGTTAATGATGCCATCTTACTGGAGTTAGGTGGAATCTCATTGTAGTTTTGGGTTGCATTTCTCTGATATGAGGTTGAGCATTTTTCCATGTATCTGTTGGCTGCTTGGTAATACAATTTTTTAATTGAAATTATCTGTTTGAATTGGCCCAAATACATGTCTTTAAAATAATTTAGAGGGATTATTTTAATTATTTAGAGGGGCTCAAGGTTTTATAGATACAGTTAAGCAAAGAAATAATTAAGAATGCTATATGACATATACTCTTCAATCTACTTAATATTTAATTAAAATATAATCATATCATATAAACTATAACTAATAGGCATGAAAGTCTGGCATTTACTTCCACTTGAGAATTAGGAAGGCTATAGAATAGGAAGAAAAGAACTTCAGATAGTGCCCTTTGATCACACTCAGCTAAAGATTTCCTTTATTCTGGAAAGCCACTATTATACTAAATGCTATCATATATTTGCATACTTATTCTTCACAATACTTCCAACATGTATGTTATTATTACAACTGATAGTTGAGTAAATGACATCTTAGAAAGGTAAATTGCTAATGTCATATGTTTTAAAAAAAGGAATGAACCTGAATTTAACTTAAACAGTGTGCTGTTCAGAGGCTATGACTCTCCTCTCCAAAGGTTATAATCACATGCACTATATTGGTTGCTAGAAATGATATGGGACAGACTATGAAATTAGAACGCAGATTACCTGCTACCAGACCCAAATGGGAAAGAAGACAGTTCATCATCCTGATAAATTTCAAAAATCTTACAGTTGATCCTTCCTCATCCCAAATCATATTCTTTCCCCAGATATTCACCTACTAGTCAAGGAGGCAAGGTCTTTGAGCACATGCCTGCCAAACACCCATCTAAACATTCCATTTTCTCAACTGTCTAAACAAAAGGTATCTATCACAATAAGATTGCATTGTTCTTGATTGTACACAAGACAGGAGATCTTTGTTAGTGGCAATATCTTGATCTTCAAGCACACCATTATCATTACTGTAATAAAATTTCCAATTATATCTTCTAACCTTAAAAGTCACTAGTAATCAGATCGTCCAGATGCATCAATTTTCCAGTTAGTAACGATGTGATAGACATTGTCCTATAAGTAATTTATACAATGATCTTTTAAAGAAAAATTGTATACTATTGTTCCCCTTATCTGTGATTTTGTTTTCCAGAGTTTCGGTTACCAAGGTTCAGCCACCATTTGAAAATACTACACAGCATAAAATATTTTGAGAATGAGGAAAGAGATCACATTCATGTAACTTTTATTATGGTATATTGTTATAATTGTTCTATTTTATTATTAGCTATTGCTGCCAGCCTCTTAATGCACCTCATTTATAAATTAAACTTCATCATAGAGATGTATGTATAGAAAAAAAACATGGTATCTATAGGATTCAGGATCATCCGTGGCTTTAGAAATCTACAGGGAGTCTTGGAATGTATCCCTAATGGATAATGGAGGGGGACTACTATGGCAATATTTTAAATCTTCTTTTATACTGATCTATTCATAAATGAACAATCAACACTTTTTAAACACTGCTGGTCCTTGACCCCAAAGTTAAATTATGCACCATTTTTCATTAATCTGTCTTCTCAGAGTGGATAGTTGGTTGGTTTTCCAATATGTCTAATTAGGCAGTATAATTGCAGCTAAAAATGTGTTACTCCTTGAAATTTAATGCTATAGGCTACTGAATTTTTTTAATTCCCTAAATAGCTCAATTAAACCTGGTGGATAGCCCACAAAGCCTGTCACAGCCACCACCAATACCATCATGTGCCGCTTGGAACCCAGAGGATTGTCCGGCCACTGCTACAGATATTGTCTCTACCTTGTGGTATCGTCAAGATCTATAAGACCCAAGGATTCATCCACCCAACTGACCTACTGCTAGCACTACCAGCAGACAAGCAAGCTGCCTGGAGGCCAGAGAATCAGCCTGCCTAGAACTGCTAACACTGGAGCCAGCATCCCAAGGATCCCAGGGACAGGCATGATCAGACCACTACTGTTACTACGGGGGCCCAAGGACTAGCCCACCTGTCATCCCTTTCTCCAGCAAAACTTCACCATGACCTTCACTAAAAACAGCATGCTAAGCTACTGAGGAAATCACAGATGCCACTGCCACTGTTTTCAGCTAAAGAAATCAAATGGAAGCCGGCTCGGTGGCTCAGCCTGTAATCCCGCACTTTGGGAGGCCGAGGTGAGTGAATTTCCTGAGCCCACATGTTCAAGACCCACCGGGGCAACTTGGCGAGACCTCATCTCTACAATAAATCAAAAAAATTAGCCGGCATGGTAGCGCGTGCCTGTAGTTCCAGCTACTTGGAAGGCTAAGGCAGAAGGATCGCCGGAGCCCAGTAGGTCGAGGCTGCAGTGACCAGGATCGTGCCACTGCACTCCAGTCGGGGCAACAGAGTGAGACTCCAACTCAAATAAATAAATAAATAAATAAATAAAATGGAAACGACACTACTGCATGCATCCAGAATAAAAGCATAAGTATTCTACCCAGCCAACACCACACCATTCTTGCGTGGTCGGGAAAAAGTCCTCGCCTACTAAAGTAAATTTTTTTAAATGGTAGAAGAAACTCGTACACCAAATGCTGTGATATTAGTAAAAATCTATTTTTAAAAATGATAGATGAAAACTTCCCAAGTCTAGAAAGAGATTTAGACACCCAGATACAGGAAACACAGAGATCCCCAAATAAATACATTTCAAAAGGTCTTCTCCATGACACATTATAGTCAAACTGTCAAAAACCAAAGTCAAAGAAAGAGTTCTAAAAATAGCAAGAGAAAAGCTTCCAGTCACTTATAAGAAAATCCCTGTGAGACAGTCAGCAGATTTCTCAGCAGACACTTTATAGGACAGAAAAGAATGGAATCATGTATTCAAAGTGCTGAGGGAAAAAAACTACAAACCAAGGACACTTTATCCAACAAAATTTCCCTTCATAAGTGAAAAAGAAATAAAGTCTTTCCCAGACAAACAAAAGCTGAGATAATTTATCATCAGACCTACCCTACAAGAAATGCTTAAGGGAGTCCTAACCTGAGAGCAAAAGAATAGTATCTACCATTGTAAAAACACATAAAAGTTAAAACTCATCAGTGGAGCAAACACAAAAATAAGGAAGAGGAAGAGCTCAAGTGTTATTACTACAGAAACCTGCCTACCCACAATGATAAACAATAAGAGAGAAAGAAAGAAAAAATATATACAAAACAACAAAATGACAGAAATAAGCTCTCACATAATAATAATAACCTTGGATGTAAACGGAATAAACTTTTCACTTAAAAGATATAGACTGGCTAAATGAAGATAAAAACATGACCCAACTATATGTTGACTACAAGAAACTCAATTCACCTTTTAAAACACATATAGATTGAAAGCAAAGGGATTTAAAAAAAAAGATACTATGCATATTGAAACCAAAAGCAAGCAAGAGTAACTTTATTTATATCAGACAAAATAGATTTTAAATCAAAAACAGTGAAAAGAGATAAGGGGGCATCATTATATAATGATAAAGTGATTAATTCAGCAAGTAGATATAAAAATTATAGACATATGTGCACCCAGCATAGAGCACCTAGACATATAAAGCCAGTATTATTAGAGCTAAAGGTAAAGATAGACTCTAATAAAATAATAGTTGGAGATTTCAGCACCTCATTCTCAGCATTAGATGTATCATCTAGACAGAAAATTAACAAAGAAAAATTGGATTTACACTGCATATTAGACTAAATTGACCTTACAGACATCTACAGAGCATTTCATCCAACAGTTACAGGATATTCATACTTCTCATCAGTACATGAAACCTTTTCCAGAATAGACCATATGTTAGGACACAAAAAATGCCTCAACAAACTTTTAAAAACTGAAGTTGTATCAAATATTATCTTAGACCACAATGGAATAAAATGAGAAAGCAATAACAAGAGGAACTTTAAAAGCTGTATAATTACCCAAAAAATAAATGCTAGACTTCTGAATGACCACTAGCTCAAGGAAGAAACTAAAAAATAAATCTAAAAGTTTTTTGAAACAAATGAAAATTGAAACACAATGTACCAAAATCTATGGCATACAGCAAAAGCAATGCTAAAAGGGACATTTATAGCAATAAATACCTACATCAAAAAAGTAGAAATATTCCAAATAAACAATTTAATGATGCACTTCAAGGAACTAGAAAAGAAAGAACAAAAACCAAACCCCAAATTAGTACAATGAAGGAAATAATAACAGAACAAACTAAATGAAACAAAGACAAAAACAAAACAATAAAAAGACCAAGGAAATGACAATAAACCACTGACTTGACTAGCCAAGAAAAAAAGAAAGATGATCCAAATAAACCAAATGAAAAATGAAAAAGAAAACATTGCCACTGATACCACAGAAATGCAAAAGATCATCAGAGACCCTTAGGAACAACTATACCCTAACAAACTCTAAAATTTAAAGGAAATGGATACATTTCTAGACATATGTAACCTACCGATATTGAATTAGGAATAAACAGAAATCCTGATCATAACAATAATGAGTAACAAGATAAAATCAGTAATAAAAAGTCTCTCAACAAAAAAAAAAGTCCAGGACCAGATGCCTTCACTGTCAAATTCTACCAAACTTTCAAAGAACTGACAGCAATTCTCCTCAAACAATTCCAAAAAAGTTGAAGAGAAGGAAATTCTTCCTAACTCATTCTACAAGAACAACACTACCCAGATACCAAAACCAGATAAGGATGCCAATATTTCTGATGGACTTAAAGCAAAATCCTCTGCAAAATACTAGCAAAATGAATTCAACAGAATATCAATAAGTTAATACACCATAATCAAGTGGGATCAATCTCAGGATTGCAAGAATGGTTCTATGTATGCAAATCAATAATCATAATATACCACATTAAGAGATGAAAGACAAAATCCATATGATCATCTCAATAGACATGGAAACAGCATTTGATAAAATTCATAATCATTTCATGATAAAACCTCCTAACAAACTAGGCCTACGAAAAACAACCCTCAGCATAATAAAGGCCATACCTGACAAACTCATTGCTAAAATCATACTGAATAAAGAATAGCTGAAAGCCTTTTCTCTAAGAACTGAAACAAGACAAAGATACCCACTTGTATCTTTTCTATCCAATACAGTACTGGAAGTTCTAGCCAGAGAAATAAGACAAGAGAAAGAAATAAAATGCACCCAGATAGGAAAAAAGAAAGTCAAATGGTCTCCCTTTGCAGATAACATGATCTTACAGCTAAAAACAAACTGAATTACTCCACCAAAAAACTTTTAGATACGACACATAAACAGGTAAGGTTGTAGGATACAAAATCAACATACAAAAATCAGTTGTGTTTCTATACACTGATAATGAGTAAGCTAAGAAGGCAATCTCATTTACAATAGCTACAAAAAATTTAAATACCTACAAATAAGTTTAACCAAGGAGGTGAATGAACTCTACAAGGAAAACTACAAAATACCAATGAAAGAAATTGAAAAGAACACAAGCAAATAGAAAGACATCCCATATTCATGGACTAGAAGAATTAGTATTGCTAAAATGACAATTCTAGTCAAAGTAAACTACACTTTCAGTGTAATCTCTATCAAAATATCAATGATGTTTTTTCACAAACACAGAAAAAACAAGTAAAATCTGTATAGATCAAAGCAAAAGACTGAATTGCCAAACAATCCTTGAAAAAAAAAAGCTAAAGGTATTGTACTATTTGACTTCAAAATATATTACAAGTCTATAGTAATCAAAATGGCACTGTCTTGGTATAAAAATAAACACATAGACCAATGAAAGAGAATAGAGAACTTAAAGACATAATTATAGCCAACTAATTTTTCAGAAAGTCTCCAAGAACATACACACACCTCTTCAATAAATGATCCTGAGAAAAGTGGATATCTATATGCAGAAGAATGAAATTGGATCCCTGTCTCTCACCATAAAAAATCAATTCAAGTTGAATTAAAATTTAAATGTAAGACCTGGAAATATAAAACTACTACAAGAAAACAAAGGAGAAACATCTCAAGACATTAGTCTAAAAAAATTTTTATGGGTAAGACCTCAAGAGCACAGGCAACAAAAACAAAAATAGACAAATGTGACTATATTAGCTAGAAGTTTTTACACAGCAAAGGAAAAAATCTACAGAGTGAGGAGACAACCTATCAATTAAGAGAAAATATTCACAAACTATTCACTGACAAGGGACTCATACCTTGAATATACAAGGAACTCAAACAACTCAACAGTAAAATACAAATAATCCCATTAAAAAGTGGGTAAATGACTTAAGTAGACATTTCTCGAAAGAATACACACAAAGGGACAACAGGTATGTTTTTTAAATGTTCAACATCACTAACCATCAGGGGAATGCAAATCAAAACCACAATGAGATATCATCTTACCCCAGTTAGAATGGCTTTTACTATATGCTTTGGTGTGAATTAAATTAGCACAACCATTATGGAAAACAATATGGAAAGTTCTCAAAAAATCTGAAAATAGAACTACTATATGATCTATCAATCCCACTACTGAGTATTTATTCAAAGGAAAAAGAATCAGTATATCAAAGAGGTATGTCAACTCCTGTATTTATTACAACAGTAGTCACAATAGCAAGTCCATGGAATCAACCCAAATGTCCATCAGTGGCCAAATAGATAAAGAAAACATGCTAGATATATACAACAGAATATTATTTGGCCATAAAAATGAAATAATGTCATTTGCAGCAATGTGGATAGAACTGAAAGTCACTTTAAGTAAAATAAGTCACACAGAAGGACAAATGCTGCATGTTCTCATTCATATGTAGGAGTTAAAAAAGTTGATCTCATGAAATCAGAGAGTAGAATGATAGATTCTAGAGGTTGGGAAGGTTGATGGAGGAAGGCATGGGAATAAAGAGAGGCCAGTTAATGGTACAAGCATACAGTTATATAGAAAAAAAATAAGTTCTAATGTTTAATAGCACAGCAGGGTGACTACAGTTAACAGCAATGTATTGTATATTTCAAAATAGCTAGAAGAGTGGACTTGAAATGTTCCCAACACATAGAAATGACAAGTACTTGAGGCGATGGATATCCCAGATACCCTGACTTGATCATTACACATTGTATGCATGAAACAAAATGTCACATGTGCCCCATAAACATGTACACATATTATGAATAAATAAAAAAGAGAAATGAAAAAAATTAAATTCAGTTCCTCTTGAACTAGCTACATTTCAAATGTTCAAAAGTTACATCCGTCTAATAACTACTTTATTAGACAATAGAACACAGAGAACTTTTCCATCAAGGCAGAAAGTTTTCATACAACATTGGTATAGAAATGCTTTAATTGTTTCGTTTTATATTAATATGTACACTTCTTTGCAACAGATGAGTTTCTAAAATACAGAAAGACTTTGTTTAGTATCATAAGATAACTAAATGCAAGAAGAGATTGGTATGTGGAAAAATCGTTTTTTATTATAAAACTCTAAGTTTTATAAAGCCTAAACATATCATAATGACTATTGCATCCTCAGCACCTAAAAAGTATCTAACACACAGTAGGCGTATTCTTTTTACATTATTTTGTTTCATTATTTATTTATGTTGTAAACAATTCTTCATCAAGTATAATAAAACCTCATAAATGCAACATGTACCAATTAAAATTTATATTTATTTAACTGATGAGACTTTTAAAAAAGCATTTCAAAAGCAAATTAAAAGTGATATTATAAAGTGTTTGACTTTCTTAAAATAATAAAGTACCTAAATGACTTTGGGGACTTTAACATCTCTATCTAAAAGTGTGCTAATTATAAATGTCCTTCAATTAAAATTGACCTTAAGAGATTCTATTTGGCAAGAGGTTCTTACTAGCAGTCCTTCTAATTACAGTAATATAAGATATTTAGAATTAAAATGGTCCATAATACAGCTATCTATAATTTAGGTTGACCTTTGCACAAATAGTCTTAATTACTGAAATTTTGCTTTATGAGCTATCTCACCACATCATTTATTCTGTCACTATCCTAGAGATAAATAGAAAAAAATAGTTAAAGTATTAGTTAGATATTGTTTAATAATATAAGAAAACAATATTTAATCTACTATATAAAGGAGTGAAATAATAGTAAAAAAATAGAGTAAGGCAGAATTCAGTAATGATAAAGCATGACAGCATTATCATTATTAGGGTAGCCTCATTCAGTGACTGTTGATTTGCAGAGCACAGTTCCAGTTCTAAGAATGAATGTTAAGTAATTAAGCCTATGACTCTAAGGAGTTTATATGTGAGCTCTGTTGTTTTGCCTGCCCAGCTTCAATTCCCTCTTCTTCTGCTAATAGCATTCTGATTTTACTTTGGCGATGTGCTTTGCTCCCAATTCAAGTCAGTCTTGGCAGAAATGTTCAACTCTCCCCCTGCAAATAAGGAGACAGTACAAGCTAAATCAATCATAAGGTCTTTGGAATTGGCATCTTTTACAACATAATATAGCACCTGTAAAGAATAGATGTCTATTCTTCCCTGTTAAAATGCCCCAATAAGACTGCCCATTATTTGCTTCTACACTTAGATCCTTAGACTTTTCTGATTTTGATTTTTGAGACTGGTCCTTAATCTTTTTCCTCTGATTCTTAGAGTTATCTCATATTCCTCCACCAAATCCTTTTTTATATAATTTAGCTGAAAAATTTTTCTACTGCAAACAGAACTCTCACGACATATTGTCTACCAAGAGGATTGCTAATTAATCATTCACCATAATCCAATGCATAAAGTTCTAGAACAGAACTTGTCCACAGTTATTGTAGAATAGGATTAATAACACTTAGTTTATCAAATAATTTATGAAGATTAAATTGAAATTGGATCAAAATAACAAATTGAGCACATTCGTTAGAGACTCCTCTTACAAAGATTCAGCAAAAATTACTCTCAAACAAACAAGAAGATATTTTCAATGGACAAATTATATTATAACATTAGAATATAAAAAAGAAGCACCACCAGAAAGACTGATAGTTTAAGTTATCCTGGAAACAGAAAATAAATGAGATTGAACTGATTGAGAAACAAGAGTAAAGAAAATCACAGACCATAACTACTGTAGAATTATAAGTAATTCCAGAAGTGATCCAAACTCAAAGTGGAACATAACAAAACCTGAGCCAGCCTTAAGGAGATCAAAGGTTATTAACTGAAGTATTGATTTGGAGAAGCTGGGACAGCCAAGTTCTCAGCTGGCAGAAAAAAATACTTGCCCTGCTGTTAATAATATCTGTAGAAAGATACTTTAAAAGATGCTAGCAAAGAGAATGTTAGGACTATAGAAAAGTTGTACACAAGTTTAAAAACAAGATAACAGAAAAGCAATGGAAGAACCAGCTAAGGAATTTTGACACAGGAAACTCTAAGGACCTCTTATAATAAAATAGAAGATATTGTAATCAAAGAAAAGATTGTATAATATTCTAAATCTTTGTTGTCATTTTAACAGTGTTCAAAACATCTTCACCAGGAATTGATTCCATCTCAAAAAACACCTTTTTGACCCATCTATAAGAAACAACTCAGTCAGGTGAAGTGGCTCATGCCTGTAATCCTAGCACTTTGAGTGGCAGAGGCAAGAGGATTGCCTGAGCCTGCGGATTTGAGATCAGCTTGGGCAGCTTGGCGAGACCTCGCCTCTACAATAAATCAAAAAATTAGCTGGGCTTGGAGGCACGCACTTGTAATTCCAGCTACTTCGAAGGCTGAGGTGGAAAGATCGTTCGAGCCTAGCAGGTCAAGGTCATGATGGCCATAAGCATGCCACTGCACTCCAGCCTGGCAGTCAGAGTGAGACTCCAACTCAAAAAAAAATCAAAAAAAAATAAAATAAAAAAAGAAACAACTCCTCATCTGTTCAAGTTTTATCGTGAGATTGCAGCAATTCAGTCATTTCTTCAAGTTCCACTTCTAATTCTGGTTCTCTTGCTACTACAACCACATCTAGAGTTATTTCCTCTACTGAAATTATAGAAGCCCTTAAAATCATCCGTGATGGTTGGAATCAACTTCTTCCAAACTCCCGTTAATGTTGCTATTTTGACCTCTTCCCACAACCACGAATGTTCTCAACAGCATCTAGAATGATGAATCCCTTCCAGAAGATTTTCAATTTACTTTGCCAAGATCTACCAGAGGAATAACTATGTACAGCAGCCATATTCATACAATATGTAGCTCTGGCCTGGCACAGTGGCTCACATCTGTAATCCCAGCACTTTGGAAGGCCAAGGTGGAAGGATTGCTTGAGGCCAGGAGCTCAAAACCAGCCTGAACAGTATAGCCTATCAATTTTAAAAAAAATTTTTTTTAATTAGCAGGGCATGGTGACCTGCACCTGTGGTCCCAGAGACTTGGGCTGCTGAGGCAGTGGATCACTTGAGCCAAGGAGTTTGATGTTACAGTGAGATATGATCACTCCACTGCATTCCAGCCTGAGTGGCAGAGTAAGAGCCTATCTCTAAAAACAATCACAATTTCTTAAATAATAAGACTTGAAAGTTGAAAGTACTCCTAGATTTGTGAGTGGCAGAATGGATTTTGTGTTAGTAGGCATGGAAACAGCATAATTTTGTTGGCCTAATTTTAATATTGTTGTTTCTCTGGGAATAGGAAAGCTTAAGGGGGGGGAATGGTGGATAGTGATGCAGTCAGAACACACAACATTTCGTGATTAAGTTTGCAGTTTCAAATGAGGAAGGGCAACTAGTAGTTCCCCAAAACAATTACAATATTATCATCAACAAGTATTGATCACAGGTCACCATAACAGATACAATAATAATAAAGAAGTCTGAAATGTTGTGAGAATTACCAATAATAATAATAAAAGTCTGAAGTATTGTGAGAATCACCAAAATGTGACAGAAAAATGAAGTGATCACATGCTGTTGGAAAAATGACGTCAATATACTTGCTTGATGCAGGGTTGCCACAAACCTTCAATTTATAAAAAATACAACATCGATCAGGCGTAGTGGCTCACACCTGTAATCACAGCACTTTGGGAGGCTGGGGTGAGAAGATTGCCTGACCCCAGGGGTTGGAGATCAGCCTGGGCAACTTGGCAAGACATAATTGCTAAATAAATAAATAAATTAGTCAGGTGTGGTGGCAAGCACCTCTGGTTCCAGCCTCTTGAAAGACTGAGACAGAAGGATTGCCTGTGCCCAGAAGGTTGAAGCTACAATGGCCCTGAAACTTTGACTCAAAAAAAAAAGCAATATATTTGAAAAAAAAAAGCAATAAAGAAAAGTGCAATAAAAACTCAGTGACATAGCCACTTATTAGGCTTATAGATTCTGTGGGTGAGGAATTTGGTTAGGGAACAACAAGAATACTTATTTCCTCTCTATAGCACCTCTCTTCAGCTAGAAGGCTAAAGACTGGAGTCATCTAAACATTTATTAATGTCTAGTAGTTGATGGTGGCTGTCTGTTCTGGCTTTAGCTAGGCGTGCCTACATGTTGTCTTTCTATGTGACCTGATCTTCTTTCACAACATTGTTAGGGCTCAGAACATGATACTCCCAAAATATGGCACCTTGGCATACTGGCATACTGAATATTTTAAGCTGAAGGAAATTGAGAAAACCACAGAAGCAGGAAAGTCACTTTAACCTACTTCCTTAAAGCAGGTCATAAAAGAAGTCTCTAAACTACTTCCCCTGAAAGTAGGTCTTAAGATCCTATTTCCAGAGGGGTCTTGCCCTATATCCAGAGACCAAGAAGAATCTGAACAAGCAGGTCTTCCTTCACCCCCTCCCCACTTTATTATAATTAGATCATACCCCTTTGACCTCCAATCATACTTCTGCACAACTGTCCATAAAAATACAGTTTATCATGGGTCACTTGGTCTTCATTTCTGAAGCTCTTATTTCACATAAAATTTATACTAAATAAAATTGATATACTTTTCTCTTTTTAGTCTGTCTTTTCTATAGAGGTGTCAGCCATGAGCCTTGTGATGGATGAGGAAAGACATCTTTTCTCCCTCACAACATCCAACAGCTTTCACTTGCACCTTTCTCTGTCTCTGAAGAATTGCCCAGACCCTATGAACACCACTTTACCCAAAGATGCCTGGAAAGGATATGTCCCTCTGCCTAGGATTAGTCTATGGCCAGTGGAGCCTTACAGTCTTTAGGAGTCTGTCTCATCATGAGCAAACC
The DNA here is from genome assembly GCA_027257055.1 of Cephalopachus bancanus. Taxonomy (NCBI): domain Eukaryota; kingdom Metazoa; phylum Chordata; class Mammalia; order Primates; family Tarsiidae; genus Cephalopachus; species Cephalopachus bancanus. The sequence goes on from JAPVLO010000303.1 coordinate 2,741,886, forward strand.
CTGTGGTGTGATCTTGCCCTGGAGGTCCCCAGGTGATCAGTCTAAGTAAGGCTACTCTTTTTCTCGAAATCAAATCTTTTGAATATTCTTTCTCTCCCCTATCCTGATTTCATTCATTCTCTTGTAGATTATCTCTACAACAAATCAAAAACTAGCCAGGTGTGGTAGCGCGTGCCTGTAGTTCCAGCTACTTGGAAGGCTGAGGCGGAAGGATCGCCAGAGCCCAGCAGGTCGAGGCTGCGGTGGCCGGGAGCAGCCATTGCACTCCAGTCTGAGTGACAGAATGAGACTCCAACTCCAAAAAAAAAAAAAAAAAGTGTTTTCTCACTAAATCACTTGGCCAAGAAACCCTGCCTCAGGTTTCCATCTAAGAAATCTGCCTGAGCCAGTTGGTGCAAGAGGCAGACACTGACAATGAGATCCTGGATTACAGTTATTAATTAATCAACAGCAATGAGGACTGCATTGCTGAAGAAAGGTGCAGCACTGTGATGCCTTCACATACTGTAGCAGTGGGAACGCTGAGACATTCCCCATGGCAAATGAGGATGTGACAGAGATACGAGGGAATGCAATGGCCAGTGAAAAGTCTTGGCTACTTGCAAAGAAGGATGGTGGGAACAGGAATTCTAAGGACTGTAGAATTGTGTGGCTGCTCCTGGGTGTGATGGATGTACTAAAGAGGGAAAATGATAGGCTCAGATGGATTAACCTCCAATTTCCAACAAAGGGTCAGAGTCAAAGGTCTCCTTGCCAATTTTTAAAGAGACTCTTGCCTCCTACAGACAAGGTGTGTGAAGAAGATCAGACCCAGGACTTAACTATAAAAGAAGCATAGCAATAGAAAAGGCTGGATTTACAACCTAGAAAAGTCTCCCATAACAATGTCAGAAACCCTAACAGGAAAAGAATGGGTTCCTTGGTTTTGAATTGAGGTTATCAGGTTATACACAGCTGAGAATCTTGGACAGCAGAGTCACCTGAAACTTGGAAACTGGCAGAAGTGTCTTTACTTGCTCTAAATTAAGGCAAATGCCTTTAAAAACAATGCTGCCCATTTCAGGAATTGTACCTACTTTCTCTGCTAGCCACTAGAAAAACTGGAATCAAATTTTAACTAGACAGACAAAGAGAGGGAAGGAAAGGCAGGTATATAAGAGATAGGTACACCAATGTATTAAAATACTCCCCTTGTCCCAGAGACTTATAGCACAGCTTTAAAAATATTGCCAGATCGTAATGCTCATAACAGATTTGTGCCACATCCTTCACATGTGTATTTAATACTAATAAAAAGATTGATTGATTAGACTTATTTTTGACTGGGTCTATTTCTATCTGTAAGTATAATACAAATTTTAAAACTATGAACTGAAACTAGAAAAAGAGGGTTTGTGCATTCACATGATGAATATATAAAGGCTTCTCATGTGTAAAAAGTTTCCTTTAAATAAAGAATTTTCCGAATGCCAAGACAGGCAACAAAGGCAGTTGGAGTACATGAGTCTCCACATAAATGAACAGGTGAAGAGACCAGTATTCATCCTACGGTGTCAGCAAAAGTTGTGTGAATGTCAGTTGAGTGGAGCTGTAGAAAGGAGAGAACTGAGATCTCCTGCATAAGCAGCTGCATTGCACAGCTGCTTGGACCTCAGCGTGCTCTACAGCCCAGAGGCAAGCACCATCTCTACAGCACCACCTGGAAATGAAAAAAAAAGGATTAAAACAGTGAAGATTACCTGCAGCAGGTGCCACCTGCTGCTGCCGCCTTCATCCCAAGACACCAACCACTTGCAAACTCCGAGAAAATATATCAGAGTATCTCAACCAGAGCCCCAGTTGAGGAAACCCAGATGCCCCATCCCTCAACTGAAGCATTTGCAGTCTGCTGTGGCAGCCGTGCTGAAGAACCCAGACCTAGATCACAGCAAAATGGTGGTGAGTTTCAAAGTGATCCAGCACACTTTTTTTCCAGTGATCTGCTGGATGTGTGACTCAGGTGGCCAACTTTCTGAACAACAGGCACAGAAAGACTTGAACATAAGCAGATCAGCTGGGGGCAGTCCACTGCCTTCCCCCAACTCCATGGGGTAAATGGGTTAGATTTGAAGCATTTGCAATATGCACTGCAACCTAAGAACTCAGTCTCCACTCTCAGAAGATGAGTAGGGGTGGGTTTTAAAGTGGCCCTACACCCTTTCCCCAGTGATCTGTGAGATGTGCGACTCAGGTGGGTAACGTTTGGCTCAGAACACACGGAGAGGGCTAAACATAGGCAGATCAGCCAGGGACATCTTCCAGCCTCTCCACAACCACAGGGGTGAATAGGGGGACAGATTTAAAAGTTGGAAGCACCTCCCTTCCAAAACTTCTCCCCTCTTTCACTGCTAAGAGAAGCAATGTTTGAGTCACTCCTACAAGAAACTTGAAGTCTTGAAACTACCAAAAGAGGGTGCTCAAGAATTACATAAGTTGTTGTTGTTGGTTGTTTTTGTTTTTGTTTTGTTTTTTGATTTTTTTGTCTGCATGATTCTACCTTTTTTAAAAAATACAGCTTGTTGGGAGTGGGCATTTCATCCTTTCATTCTGTTTTATCCCTTCTCCTTCTTCTTTCTGTCCAATAAGGCTATATATGAGTGTGAAAATTTCCTCATATTATCGGTTTTAGTTTCATTGGGATTTTGTTTGTTTATGTGCTATTTGGGTTTTTTTCTTCTTTCTTTTTATTAATTTTGTTTTATTTTTGTTTCGGTCTGGTTTTCTCTCCCTCTTTCTTTTTCTTTGCCTTTCTCCCTGTTTGCTGGTTTGTATCTTTTTCCTTCTGTCCTTTGTTCTCTCCATTGTCATCCCCTCCACATTCTCTCTTTATGAACTCCTTTCCCTTCCTTCATGTTATTTTGTACCCAGTGGAGACACATACACTCCTATTTTATAGACATAATGTAAGGTGGTGGGAAGTAGACCTCTGGGGGCCCACACACCAATCAGCAAACATTGTGATTGTCAGGCAGCTTTTGAATCTTAGGAGCCCCTCACATACCTCATTCAAATCTCAAATCTACAAGGGAGTAACATAGCTCCCCTGCTCAAACCAGGTTCCAAAATTGAACTAGTCCAGAGGCTGTATTCAAGGGACAATCAGGAGTTGAGCAAAAAGAAATGAAAACTGCTCCTTTATCACTGAGCAACAGAAGTTAAGAAAAACCCACCACAAATGAAGAAAAACTAAAGAAGAAACATAGTCACCACACAACGTCTAAAGAGGATAGTCCATGAGTATACAGACTTCAGAACTCAAACAATGAAGAGCACCCAGATTGACTGGTCCCAGACTCCAAATGCAGAGGTCAAGGAATGGATGGAAAAGATGGACAAGAATCAAGAAAAGCAAGATGAAAATATAAAAGAACTAATGGCTGAGATGCAAACTATAAAGAATACAGTTAATGAAATAAGTAATAAGCTGACAAGTATGGAAAGCAGAATTAACCAGGCAGAAGAAAGAATCTCAGAACTTGAATATCAACATCTGGAACTAACCCCATCTGTTAAAAACATAGAAAGGAAACTTAAAAATATGGAACAAAGCCTTCAGAAGATGTGTGATTATATTAAGAGACCGAACCTAAGACTGGTAGGTATCCCTGAAGCAGATAAGGAAATGAGAGCAGCCTGGAACAAACATTCCAAGAGATCATCCAAGAAAACTTCCCACATCTCAAAAGAGATGTGACAATCCTAACACAAGAGATACAGAGAATCCCTTCAAGGCATTGGCTAAGAAGACCAGCTCCTAGACACATAGTAATTTGCTTACGAAAAGAAGTATAAAAGAAAAATCCTAAAGGCAACAAGATAGAAAGGCCAGAATAACTACCAGGAAAGACTAATTAGAATAACAGCAGACTTATCTACAGAAACACTGCAGGCTAGAAGAGAATGGAGCCCCATCTTCAAAACACTCAAAGATAAATAATTCCAACCAAGAATTTCCTACCCAGCTAATCTAAGCTTCATCAGTGATAAAGAATTAAAATCTTTCCCAGACATTCAATCCCTAAGAATGTATGCTGCCTCCAGACCATATAAGAAACACTTTAGAAGGTTTTAAGCACAGAAGGGGGGGAAACACCACATTCCTCCCAAGAATTCAAGAAAACAAAGAACCAGTAAAACATGCATCACAACTGCAAGATTGAAAACACACACACAAATCAACCCCAAAATAAAAGAACACCAACAAACAAATAAGTAAATCAACAACAACAACAACATCTATAAGAGCCTCATGACAGGGATAAACTTACATCTCAAGAATCAGCCTGAATGTGAATGTAAATGCACCACTGAAAGGGTATAGAATGGAAAACTGTATAAAGACACTTGATGCAACAATATACTGCCTTCAGGAGACACATCTTACCAGAAGGGACACTTACAGATGCAAAGTTAGATGGATGGAAAACAAATTTTCAGGCAAAAAGAACACACAAAAAAGCAGGAGTCACAGTCTTAATATCAGATAAAATACCCTTTAAGCTAACAAAAATTTTAAAAGATACACAAAGACACTATATCATGATAAAAGATTCAGTTCATCAACAAGAAATATCCATCATAAACATATATGCACCAAATACAGGAGCACCAGCTTTTATAAAGCCGCTACTAAGTAAACTTTAAAAATATACTGACTCTTACACCATTATATCTGGGGACTTTAATACCCCACTATCTACCCTAAATAAATTATCAAGGTTAAAAAATCAACAAGGAGATCTGAATCTTGACCAAATAGACCTAATAGACACCTAGAGAACACTCCACCCAACAATCATACATTCTACTCATCACCTCATGGAATGTACTCCAAGATCAACCACATCCTCAGTCATAAATCAGGCATAAACAAATTTCATAAGATTGAAATACTGTCATGCACCTTCTCAGACCATAGTGGAATAAAAATAAATATCAACACCATCAAGTTTCCCCCAAAACTCACAAAGACATGGACACTAAACAGCATGATGCTGGACAACTCCTGGATCAACATGGAAATCAAAGAAGAAATTAAAAGATTCCTGGAAACAAATGAAAATAAAGAAATATCTTACCAAAACCTTTGGGATGTCATGAAAACAATAATAAGAGGGGAATCATATCTCTAGGAATACTTATAAAGAAAATGGTAAGCCGGGCTCGGTGGCTCAGCCTGTAATCTTGTGCCTTTGGGAGGCTGAGGTGAGTGGATTGTCTGAGCCCGCGGGTTCGAAACCCGCCTGGGCAGCGAGACCTCATCTCTACAATAAATAAAAAAAATCAGCCAGGTGTGGTAGCACATGCCTATAATTCCAGCTACTCGGAAGGCTGAGGCGGAAGGATCGCCAGAGCCCAGCAGGTCGAGGCTGCCGTGACTGGGAGCAGCCACTGCACTCCAGTCTGGGCGACAGAGTGAGACTCCAACTCAAAAAAAAAAGAAAATGGTAAGATCACTAGTTAACAATCTAACAAGTCACCTAAGGGAGCTGGAAAATCAAGACCACCAAAATCCTAATTTCAGCAGAAGAATTCAGATCACCAAAATAAAAGCCTAAATATGGGAATAGAAGACAAAAATATCATAGAAAATAAAACAACAAAACAAAAAGCTGGTTCTTTGAAAGGATAGACAAGAATGATGGACCCTTAGCAAGACTGACCAAGAAAAAGAAAGAAAAAGCCCCAAAATACAATCAGAAATGCAAAAGATCAAGTCACAACTTACCCCAAAGAAATACAAAAGATTATCAGATATTACTGTGTACACTTGTACAGAAACAAAATTGAAAACCTAAGTAAAATGGAGGACTTTCTAACAGCACATAACCTCCCAAGGTTGAAACAGAAGAAATTGAGACCCTAATAAGACCAATTACAACTCAGGAAATTGACTTTGTCATAAGAAAACCACCCACACAAAAAAAACCCTTGCCCAGAGGGTTTTCCATCAGAATTCTACAAAATAATACAAGGAGGAGCTGATACCAATCCTACTGAAAGTATTTCAGGCAATTGAGAAAGACAGAACTCTCCCCAAATCATTTTATTTTTATTTTTATTTTTTTTTTTTTTTTGAGTTGGAGTCTCACTCTGTCGCCCAGACTGGAGTGCAGTGGCCACTCCCGGCCACCGCAGCCTCAACCTGCTGGGCTCCGGCGATCCTTCCGCCTCAGCCTTCCAAGTAGCCGGAATTACAGGCATGCGCTACCACACCCGGCTGATTTTTTTATTTATTGTAGAGATGAGGTCTCACTGCCCAGGCGGGTCTCGCACCCGTGGGCTCAGGCAATCCACTCACCTCAGCCTCCCAAAGGCTCAGGATTACAGGCTGAGCCACCGAGCCCCGCCCAAATCATTTTATAGCTAAGATCACATTGATACCCAAAACAGGTAAAGATTCAACAAAGAAAGAAAACTATAGGCCAATATCCTTGATGAACATAGATGCAAAAATTCTCAGCAAGATTCTGCCAAACTGGATGCAACAACACATCTCAAAAATCATCCACCATGACCAAGTAGACTTCATCCCCAGGATGCAGGACTGGTTCAATACCCGTAAGACCATAAACATAATCAAATACATCAACAAATGTAAAAACAAGAATCATATATCATTTGATGCAGAAAAAGCTTTTGATCAAAGCCAGCATCCCTTCTTGATAAAAACCCTTGAACACCTAGGCCTAGATGGAACATACCTCAAAATAGTAAGAACCCTCTATGATAAACCCACAGCCAACATACTACTGAATGGACAGAAATTGGAAGCATTTCCCCTGAAAACCAGAATAAGATAAGATGCCCCACTCTCACCTCTCCTATTCAACACTGCGCTGGAAGTCCTAGCTAGAACAATTAGACAACAGAAGGAAATCAAGGGTATCTGAATAGGAAAAGAGGAAGTTATCCCTTTTTGCGAATGACATGATCCTAAAACTTGAAAACTGAAGAGGATCTGACAAAAACCTCCTTGCACTGATAAAGGACTTTGGCAATTTCTCAGGGTATAACATAAATGTGCAAAAGACAGTCACATTCCTATACACCAATAATAAACAAAGAGACAACCAAGTAAAAAGCACAATCCCATTCACAATAGCCACACAAAAAAAGAAATCCCTTGGGATCTTCCTAACTAAGGAAGTGAAAGATGTTTTAAAAAACTACAAAACACTGCTCAAATAAATCCAAGAAGACACAAACAAATGGGAAAATATTCCATGCTCATGGATTGGAAGAGTTAACATTGCTAAGATGTCCATCCCACCAAAGGCAATCTATAGATTTAATGTAATACCTATTAAATTACCAACATCAATCTTCTCAGACCTGGAAATGACAATACATAAATTCACATGGCAACATAAAAGACCACAAATAGCCAAAACAACCCTTTTAAAAGAAACAAAGTGGGAGGTATCATACTTCAAGACTTCAAACTCTACTAAAAAACTACAATAATCAAAACAGCCTGGTATTAGTACAAGAGCAGGCATATAGACCAATGGAATAGGATAGAGATTCCAGAAGCAAAACATCAATTCCTCAACCAACTCATCTTCAACAAAGCCTCCACCAACAACCAATAGGGAGAGGAGAACCTATTCAGTAAATGGTGCTGGGGAAACTGGCTGGCTACATGCAGAAGACTGAAACAAGATCCCTACCTATCACCACACACAAAAGTCAACTCTAAATGAATCAAAGACTTAAATGTTAAACCTCAAACTATAAGAATCCTAGAAGAAAATGTAGGAAACACACTTATGGAAATCGGAATAGGCAGCCAAGTCCTGACCACTCTTCAAAAGCAAATGCCATAAAAGATAAGATAGTCAAGTGGGACCTCATCAAGCTGAAAAGCTTCTGCAAAGCAAAAGAAACCATCAAGAGAGTGGGGAGACAGTCCACAGAATGGGAAAAATTATTTGTCAACTGTATATCTGACAAAGGCTTAACATTCAGGATATACAAGGAATTCAAACATGCCAAAAGGAAAAAAGCAAACAACTCTATTTAAAAATGGGCAAAAGATATGAACAGACACTTCTCAGAAGACATATGAGCAGCCAACAGATACATGAAAAAATGCTCAGTCTCACTAATCATCAAAGAAATGCAAATTAAGACCACTCTGAGATATCACTTAACTCCAGTCAGATGGCCATCATAAATAACTCAAAAAACAACAGATGGTGGAAAGGATGTGGGGAAAGGGAACACTTTTACATTGTTGATGGGAATATAAACTAGTACAACCTCTGTGAAAAACAGTGTGGCGATATCCAAAAAATCTGAAAATCGATCTTCCATATGACCTAGCAATCTCCCTTCTGGAAATATACCTGGAGGAACTCAAATCACTCTATAATAAGGATACCTGCACATGCATGTTTACTGCAGAATTATTCACAATAGCAAAAACAGGGAACCTACCATGCTGTCCATCGAAAGAGGACTGGCTAAAGAAAATGTGGAATATTATGGAGTCATAAGGAAAAACAAAATTATGAACTTTGCAGCAACCTGGATAGAATTAGAGTCTATGATATTCACAAAAGCAAGATCTGTACCACATGTACTCACTCATAAATGGACCTTGAACATTTATCACAATACCTTAAGAAAGGGATTGGCAGTAGTTGGACACTGCCAGGGGAGGGGGGCACATTACATCAATAAGGGTACCCAAACTTTACCTGTAAGATGACCATGTATGTACCTAACCCTAATTTGTACCCCACATTTTTAAAATAAAATAATTTTTTTAAAGATTTTTCCAGTATATTAGTAGTATGATGTCATTTGCCAGAATTCAGTTTAGATAGTTTTAGAAATACATTTCTTTCATAAAATGCTATACACTATTTAATTTAACAGTTGGTCAGATTTTTCTTGCAGTACACATTTTTCTTGCAGTACACAAAGCACTTAGTAGCTTTGAGATATTTGATAGCATTAATATAAAAAGAAGTGAATTCTTTATTTTAGGAATATATCCTAGCTATATTCTTTCTAAAAATTTATAAAAACATATGTGTCCACAGACAGAAGAGGAGCCCAAATGCTAATTAACACTAGAGGCAAACAGAAAATGTTGTGGCTATTCATTTTCATAGTGGTACAGTATGCCCTGGTTAAACTATAGTATTTACAAACATTGCTTTCACATAAGATTAATTTTTTTATCATTTATGTTTGAGAATTTTCAATAAAACTTTATAGAATCGAGGTAGAATAGATTCAAAACAGCTTTCAGACAAAAGTCAGAAGCTACAAATTATAGTTTTCCTTAAACCCTCCTTCCTTCAACACATACACAGAATAACATCCATTTAGAGTGACCAGTATATTATCAGAAAAATATTTTTTACTCAATAGTATAATTTGAATTGAACTGAGCCAAGGAAATCATTAAGAATAACTATATATAATTCAGGATTTAAAACCAATTATTAGAGCACTTTCACAACCAAAAATAACTGCCTAGCAATACCAATTATTTGCATAAAGTTTAACTAGAAAAGAACAATACATTCTATGGCTGCGCCCACAAGAAATCCTTTCTACTTCTACAACCTTTTGATTCCATCTCAGTTTCTATTTGTGCACAAAATTACTATTAATTGAAACATATTGACCAATGACATTGAAACCCACGATGCAGCAGGACTGAAAGGTGTTGCCACACTGAGCAAGTGTTGAATTTCTATTTTAATTTTATTTCATGCAGTAGTATCCTCAGGATATTTGTATAGAATATCAAAATGTTATTAATCAAGAATACTCAGTTATTTAGTAAGGAAATTAAATGTTACACACCTTAAATACCTCAGGGGGATAATTATGATTCACTTCCTGAACTTAAATGTGTAATCTTATGTCACTTAATTGCCTCAAATCCCATTACTTGGCAATATAAATGATTTTTAACTATCTATGGTCAGAGAGATCAAATTCTTAAATTCAAAATATTTTTTCTCTATTCCCTTTCCCCGTGAATAAAACCTTTAGAAAAATGTACTTGACTTTCTCCCTTCCTAAGTTTATCCAAGTTATTAGTCAAGTTGTTAATAGATGAACAAACTATTAGAAGGATGATTTTTGAAAGAAGTAAAATTCACAGATAGCATTATTAAAGTCAAATAAAATACAGCAACGAAGCTCTGAAAATAAAATGTTTTAGTAGCAAAGAAAGAATTGCAATTCAGGACACACATGCAGACCAGCTGGTCTTTGGTACGTTCAGAGAACAAAGAGAAAGTCAGAGGTTTTATCAAACAGAGAAAACGTTATGTGTTACTCTCCAAGAAAGTTATTTGGCATTAGTAAGTTTCTGGAGAGCTGGCAAACTCTGAGTGGTAAGGGTGATGGGATGGATAAAACTACTCTTAGAGTCTAAGCAACAGATTGTTTCAGTAGCTATTAGATAAAACTGGTTTCAGGTTATGGCAGGCAGTTTCAGTGCCAGCCTTGCAGAGAACTGTATTTTTGGAGCAATGTTTGGGTCCGGAGTGCTTTACTCCCCTGGCTTCTCGACTCTGTCTTTATGGGGTATGACAAGAATGACCCAGTTTGTATGATCAACTTTCACAGCATAGTCTAAAAAATTTTATAATATATAATTTATATTTACTTTACAAAATGTTGGTATAGATGGCAAGCAGTTCATATTTTGTTAGAATTCATTCCAACTACCAATTATAGAATCGTATCTGACAAGATTACTTGAGCATCAAAATATGATTCTGGCTTAAGAAAAAGGGAATTTATTGGAAGAATTTGAGAAGCTAAACAAATCAATAGGAGCCTCAGAGAATGGGCAATACCCAAGGCAGCTTCATAAGTCCCAAATCAGAAAATACAAATATTCTATAAAGATTCTGCTGCTGAGATGGAAGATATTTTTATTCACCATTTTTTCAAAGCATAATTATAACTCCCTGGTCACAATGAAATCAGCCTTCACTGAGATACACTTACTCAAAAGAGAATCTGCCTTCAGTGAAGACGGGAGAGGGACATTGTTTTCTGTTACTTTGCCATCTGAAAGCATTTCTAAAGGAATAACAATTTTTTTAAATGTGCGTAAGTGTGAGAGTGGAATGGGCAAAAAAAAAAAACTAACAAAAATTGAAAAATTCTGCACATAGAACTTTTCAGAGAACTAAAAAAGGACATAAAGACAGTTGTGAGAGTCTCAGGGTTGGGGTGTCACTATCATTCCCCATTACAGGGGGGTCACCAAGGCTACCCTGCTCTGGACAAATTGAGATAACCCTCAAATGTAGATCTCCAGTCACAGAGAGCAGGGGTATCTCCAGCCATAGAGAGTCGAAGGTATTGACTGTGAAGTCAAAGGCTATTGTGTCTACTCCCAGAGATGCTGCTCTTTTCCTTAAGCTCAACTATATACAGCAGTAATAATGATACTGAGGCAACCATTTAAAGACAACGTAGAAAAATATTTCCTAAACAACACAATGTAATTTGAGTATGTGGTATGGAGGCTCTCAAGAACAGAGTTTGAAAACATCCAAGTTATTCTTAGAGGCTTTTTAGATATGACAGTGAAAAGCATGGTCAGGAATTCCTAAAATGCTACTTCAAAATCAGACATGGGAACATGGGAGATGGACCTCGACTACTTTAATTTCTGGTATGTGAGGAGGAAGAAGCAACAATCCCAAGAGTCAGTAAGATTTCAAAAGTAGGTTTCATCCTAATAAAATAATGTCATTCAACATTTTATAAAAAGGAAGAAAAACAAAGAGGGATAAGAGAAGAAAAGAGGCCGGGCTCGGTGGCTCAGTCTGTAATCCTAGCACTTTAGGAGGCCGAGGCGAGTGGATTGCCTGAGCCTGCGGGTTCAAGACCCACCCAGGCAAGTTGGCGAGTCTGTATCTCTACAATAAATAAATTTGAGAAAATTAGTCGGGCGTGGTAGCGTGCGCCTATAGTTCCAGCTACTTGGAAGGCTGAGGCGGAAGGATCGCCGGAGCCCAGTAGGTCGAGGCTGTGGTGGCCGGGAGCGGCCGCTGCACTCCAGTCTGGGCGACTGAGTGAGACTCCAACTCAAAAAAATATTAAAAAATAAAATAAAATAAATAAAAGAGAAGGAAAGAGGAAGAGTAGACAAAAATGGAGAAGGAGGAGGAGAAAAGGGAGGATAAGAAGAAAGAAGAGGGGAGAGGGAAGAAGGCAGAAGAAATGAAGAGCCCTCAACCAAATTCGTCTTCCTTGAAGAAAAGAAGGGGTGGCACAAAAGTGAAATTTCCTGAGAAGAAAAAACCTTCAGCTCATGGTAAAATGAGATTTATTTTATTTTCCAGTGATCTGTCTTCCTAAAACTGTTTTTGTAGTGGCCAAAGTTCAATCCGAGAGCCCACCAAGAGCCAATTCCGATGAAAGTTCAAGAGGGTCTTTATTTACAAGTTCGAGCCTGGACCTCTGTCAACAACCGACAGAGCGGAGTATATTCAGAGGCTTTGATTTCTTTAAGCAGATGCCTTTTATGCTTTTACACAAAGGGAGAAGGAGTTTGGGGGGCTGGCTTTCCAGTTTTGTTACCATTTAATTGGGTAGTTCCTCTGGTGGTCAGCTTAATCGTGGAGGATTGGCTAGCCTGACTCGGGTTGACCTTCGTCCACTAACTAGGGAAGTTGCAGAGACATCTGGAAACTTCGGTGATTACCCCCTGGCACCTGATTGGTTGTTGCTAAGGGAAAGTGAGATAAGGGAAGAATAGCTGGAGCTTTGCAGTTTTTCCCATAACTGGAACTTTAAACAGTTACAAGTTATGTTTTAAGACAGAAAACTAAAGACTAAAAATGGCTGTGCTATTGTCCACAAGCCGATTACATATTTATTGGGTTATAGACTCTTAACCTAAGTCTGTGGTATACTTTATTACTGTCCTCTCATTTTAACCTGAAGATGGAATGTTTGTTTGAATAGATGTCTGCATCGGGTCACAGTTGAGATGGTTGCTGATAATAACAGATGTTTATTTATTTATTTATTTTTGAAAATTTTTTTTTCTTTTTTTTTCCTTTGAGTTGGAATCTCACTCCGTCTCCCAGGCTGGAGTGCAATGGCACACTCACGGCCACCTCAGCGTCAACCTACTGTTTTCCAGAGGTCCTTTTGCCTCAGCCTTCCAAGTAGCTGGAAATACAGGCAAGCGCTACCATGTTGGTGTCTCACTCTCGCCCAGACTGGAGTGCAGTGGCCGCTGCCAACCACCACAGCCTCGACTTGCTGGGCTCCGGCGATCCTTCCGCCTCAGCCTTCCAAGTAGCCAGAACTACAGGCGTGCGCTGCCACACCCAGCTAATTTTTGACTTATTGTAGAGATGAGGTCTCATCAAGTTCCCCAGGCGGGTCTCCAACCCATGGGCTCAGTCAATCCACTCACCTCAGCTTCCCAAAGCGCTGGGATTACAGGCTGAGCCACCCAGCCCGGCCCATAACATACGTTTATTTTGAGATCTGGTCTTTTTAGTAGTACTATTTATTTTTGTTAAAACGTTTGAATGTGAAAGTGTCATTTGCCTTCATTGTTTTGAATGCTTAATTTTCATGCAGCACTAGTTCTGGTTCTGGTGTTTTATATTTTGTTCAACAGTTATTGTGGATATTTTGTCTTAGACTGAGTGGAATATTTTATTGTTAAAAGTTAAAAGTAAGGTAAGTTAAATTTTAGAGATTAAAAGTTCTTAAGTTGTATTTCTCAAAGTTTTAATAATCATCCGTATCTTAGGTCATCTCCTAGAGCCTGTTTTCATATTATTCAAAGTATGATGTTAAGTGGAGCTTGTTTATCTTTGATGTTGTGACTGATTACACCCGCATGACTTTAGTTATGTCTTATGGAGGATCATAATCATCTTTTTTAATAATCTTTTTTTAATCATCTCATGTTGGTTCAATTATTTAATTGAAAATTTTCAAGTGCTATATCAAAGTCCTTCTAAGGGAGGATGATCTGAGAATGCATTTGTCATTTTACTGGGGTCTTGGTGTTTCAGAGTGTAATGCAGTCTTATAGCTTCCATCTGCCTATCATTTCAAACATTTAAATAGCTTTGACTTAAAAAAAAATAAAACTTTGATTCTTCTATTTTAGCATTTTATGTTTAACTAGCCTCTTTCTTTGGCAAGAAAGCATCGGTTTTTCCAGAGAGATACAAAGTAATGAAGTAGAATATCGTCTCTTGCTCATTAGGATGAAGCTAATTTTCAAGTCGAAGTGTGTTACGGGATATTTAAGATGGGTGGGGAGATTACTACTTTGCTATTTATTAAAACATGGACTTTTATAAAAATATTTCTCTGAAATTACAGAAATGTTTCTGAAATGTTTTTATGAATGATCATCCTGATCCTGCAACATTTGAATAGAGCTGAGAAGGGGGTTAACAAGTCAGGAAGAGTTTCCTGCTAAAAAGAAAAGAGGACAATGCTCACCCTAGAAACATGTTGCATGTTTAACCAAATCAGTCTGATTTAAAGATTGGATTTAGTCCAGATTCAGAAAGTATTAGGCTCTTCTTTTAACGTCCCAGGGCTAAGCTGTCTGTGGTAAATATTAGCTGACACCTGCCTATCCATGTCACAATGTCCACAGGCCAGGTTATCTCATTTGTTAAAGAATTCAGCCAGCAAATTGTTTAACTTCTTCTCATGAATTTAATGCAGATTTGGAGTCATTCAAAACAACTTGGACTTACATTCTCTTTTAAGCTTTGTCTTTTAGCTTGAGGATAATGTCCTATTAAAGAACATCTAAATGTAATTGTCTAATTCTATTATTATTTTACCTTCCCCAAATTAGTTTATTCTTGTTACACATATATATGTATTCAAGTTATTTTATTTTTCTAGAAATTTTCACAAGTTTCACTTATTCCTGACTTGTACATACCATTTTGGGTCATTTTTAGATATGTCTATTGATTATACAAATTAGTTTTGAGCAGCCATTTGAACATACACATTTGTAATTTCCCCATTTTTCATCTTATTGAAATAATTTGTGTTATTAAAATGTCTTCTGGGAGGATTAGAATTAAAATGGCCGATGTAAGGCAACTAGAGTGATTTTCTCCTACAGAGTAAACCTACATAGAATTTCCTCAGCACCCAGAAAGACCAGCAGCATGCCCTATGACTCTTCAAATAATAACCATGGAGTACAAAGAAAAGAAAAATCCATCAACCTGGGTTGGAACTGGCCAGACTTTCACCTGCAATACCACTGTCCACTGACAGCCTGTGGACACAGTGGAGAAGGTAAATGAGGGTAATGTAGGAGTTGTGTGCTCCTGCCACGGATTTGGAGGGCCTCCTGAGCCTTGTGAGACAGTAGTCTCTCACTGGAAACTGCCTTACCCACAGATGAGCTCTGCCGTAGCTCATATGCAGTGGTGGGGGGACAAAGAAAGCCTTGAGCAGTGCCAGCCACCATTTCCCAGGAATTCACCCCTTGCAGGCTGTGCAGCTACTTTCTACCCCTAGAAGGGGACAGATCCCAGGGGCAAATTCCACCACTGCAGACAGTTCCTGGCTGAAGTAGTTTGCCTGAGAACACCTGGGGCTCTGAGGCCAGCTGCACTTTGACATTCTCAAGGCAAACTGCCTGAGGCCAACGTGGGAGCCAGTGGGCTGCATTGCCATAGCAACTTCTCCTGCTATGTAAGCTCTTCTGTGCCCAGGCAACAGTGGCCTGGGACTCCCTCCTAATCTTCCCTGGAGTAGCCAGGTGTGTACTCTTGTGGAGTGCCCAAGCTCCTGTTCCCTACCCCCAAACTCACAAAGGCTTTGAGCCTTTGGACAATCCCTAGAGCCTTGCCTTCCACCTAGGTCAGCTGGGCACTTACTTGGAGCAACACCCACCAAGGAAAAAGTCCACAGTCATCATCACAACTGGCTTCCTCCCACAAGTGCCCCCTCCTGGCCAGAGATCAACATTACAGCCCACCATATTGGATATAATACCTCAGTTTTGGAAAGACCTGATCCCAAACTCCAGCTAACAGCACTCTCCGAGCTTCTCAGGACACTGTGAACCAGCACAGGTACCCAGCTGAGGACTGGCACAGATAGCAACTGAGAAATTCACCACACCAAGGCTGTATATAACCAGAGGAATCATGCAGTGCTCATTTCAGTCCCCTGCCAAACTCTAATAAGAAGAAATAGTCTACCCAATTGAAAATAATACTTAAAAAGTGTTCTCCAACACCCCCCAAAACCACACCAACTCTTCAGCAATGAATCCTAACTAAAATGAAATGTTTGAAATTCTGGACATAGAATTCAAAAGGTTGATTATAAAATTGATCAATAAACTTCAGGAAAAAATTGAAAACCATCATAAAGAAATTTAAAAACCTATTCAGGGCATGAATGAAAATTCTTCAAAGAGATAGACACCAAAAGAAACCAAAAACATAAAAAAGCAGAAACTGAAATTCTGGACATGAAAGAATCATTAAGGGAAGCACAAAAATGCAGTCGGCAGTTTAAACAGAACAAGTAATAAAAAGGACTTCAGAACTTGAAGACAAGACTTTTGAATTAAACTAATCAGACAACAATAAAGAAAACAGAAACAAGAGAATGGAGCAAAGTATCCAAGAAATATGTGATAATGTAAAACGTTCAAAACTAAGATTCATTGGTGTTCCTGGGGAAGAAGAGGAAGAAACAGGTTTGGAAAATCTATTTAAGGAATATTAGAGGAAAATTTCCTGACCTTGCCAGAGATCTAAATATCCAGATATAAGAAGCCCAAAGAACCCTCAGGAGATTCATTGCAAAATGGTTACCCCCGAGGCATACAATCATCTGATTATGTAAAGTTAATGTGAAAAAAAAGAATTTTAAGAGCAGTGAGACAAAAGCATCAAATAATTCACAAAGATAATCCTATCAGAATAACAGCAAACTTCTCATAAGAAACTCTACAAGCCAGAAGGGATTGCAGCCCCATCTTCAGTCTCCTCAAACAGAATAATAGCCAGGCAAGGATTTTGTATCCCATAAGGAGAAATAAAGTTTTCCCCAGACAAGAAAAAGTTGAGGGAATTTGTCACCACTAGACCAGATGTACAAGAAATACCCAAAGAAGTGCTAAATACTGGGGGGGGAGTCAAATTATAATAGTAGAAAAATACTGAAAACTCTAAAGCCTTATGGAATACCAACACAACAGAGAAGATAAATAAAGAAATGAAGCAACCAGATAAAAATCAGTATGATTAGTAGAATAATACTTTACATATCACTATTAACACTAAACATAAAAAGTCTCAGTGCCCCACTAAAAAGATACAGACTGGCAAAATGGACAAAATAAACAAATCCCAAGATCCTGCTATCTTCAAGAGGTCCACTTAACTCACAAAGATTCCTATAGACTCAAGGTAAAGGAGGGGAAAAAACTATTCCATGAAAATGGAAACAAAAGTGAACAGAAGTAGCCATTCTCATATCAGATTAAACTGACTTTAACAACAATAAAAAAGACAAAGATAGTTATTATATAATGATAAAGGAATCAATTCAGTGAGAAAACAAGATAATTCTAAATATATATGAACCTAACACTAGAGCCCCCAACTTGTATCTTCTCAGACCACAATGGAATAAAACTAGAAAATAACTCAAGGAAGAACTCAAAAAATAAACAAACAAAAATATGGAAGTTAACTAACCTCTCCTGAATCACACTTGGATGAAAAATTAAATAAAGATGTTATTTTTAAAATTTCTCAAAATGAATGACAACAATGAAACAAGTGACTAAAACCTCTGGGATATAGTCAGAGCTGTTCTCAGAGGAAAATTTATAGCACTTAAGACCTACATTAATAAGATTGAGAGACTGCATATTAACAACCTAACATCACACTTCAATGAACTAGAAAAGTATAAACACTCCAAACCCAAAGCTAGAAGAAAAAGAAAAAAAAATGAAGATCAGAGCAGAACTAAATGAAATTGAAATTTAAAAAATAAATAGGATCAATAAAACAAAAAGTTAGTTCTTTGAAACAAAATCGATAGACTGCTAGCTAGATTAATTAAGACAAGAAGAGAGAAGATTTAAATTAGCTCAATCAGAAATGAAAATGGATACCTTACATCTGATATGATGGAAATTCAAAAGATCATCCAAGACTATTATGAACACCTCTATGCAAACAAACTAGATAATCTAGAGGAAATGGATAAATTATTGGAAACATGCAGCCCCCTAACCTTGAATCAGGAAGAAATAGAGACCCTGAACAAACTAATAATTAGTAATGAGATTGAAACAGTAATTAGAAGTATCCCATTCCCCCCCTCCAAAAAAAAAAAATCAGGACCTGATGGACTTATAGCTGAGTTCTATGAGACTTTCAAAGAGGAACTTGTAGCAATTTTACTGAAGCTATTCACCAAGATTAAAAAGGAGGGACTTCTCCCTAACTCATTCTACAATGCCAGTATCACTCTGACATTAAAGCCAGGAAAAGACACAACAAAAAAAGGAAAACTATAGACTAATGTTGGGAGCCGGCCACGGAGGCCCACTGAGCGTTCGGGATCAGGAAGGGCTGTTGACCCCGAGACCACTAGGATGCGTTCGGGAGCTATTGGCCCCATTTCCTCCCCCTTTCTACTCAGCACTAACCAGGTTAAGCTCCTGTGACCTCAAAACATAAAAACTCTGAGACCGGGATGAACACAAGCTAACTTTAGAAGCTCATTGCTCCCATTCTTCCACAAACTGCAGTTTTGGTTTTCACACAACTTATAATTCAAACTCATGTCACATCTAAGAGCCTTAGTGTTGGTCACAGGCTTCTGGGTCATGATCTTAGGATTTAATGAAGGTGTAAATGGTAGAATATAGTTTTAGAAGACAGCCATTTTGTTGAAAGAATGCAGCTGGGTTACTTGCAGGTAGCCCACTGTGAACTTTGGACTGGGCCACATTCCAAACATTCTGGGATGGGCCACTTTCGTTTGTAAAGTAAATACTTATGCTTCTATAGAATTGTTTAACTTGGCATAAATCAATCAGCTTAGGATGAAAAAGGTTTATAGAATATGTCAGTCACGGATTAGGTTATCCTTTGTTATGGAATTTTAAGATTATCATATGAAAAGGGTTTAAAGGCAATCATTGATTAAGTTTTCATGGATTAAGGTTTCTGGTGGGTGGGGGACGCCCCTCCCACATCTGACTTTGTGTATAAAAGACCTGTTGTAATTCCCAATAACACACATCGCTTCTGCACTAGACCGGAGTTCAGTCTCTTTCTCTCTCTCTCTCTCTCTCTCTCTCTCTCTCTCTCTCTCTCTCTCTCTCTCTCTCTCTCTCTCTTTCTTCTTCCCCCCAATCGCCGATGCCATCTCCACCTTTGGGGTACCCTGAACCCGGCTGGAGCTGGTCTCCCACAGACCAATAACCCTTATGAACATAGATGTGAATTCAACAGCACTTAAAAAAAATACACCATGACGGAGAAGATTTTATCCAAGGGATACAAGGGTGGTTCATCATTCACAAGTCAATAAACGTGATCCACAACATAAACAGAATTAAAAACAAAAATTATATGATCATTTAAATAGACACAGAAAAAGCATTTGATAATATCCAGCATCCCTTCATGATAAAAACCCTCATCAAAACAGGCATAGAGGGAACATTTCTCAAAATAATAAAGACCATAAAAGACAAACTTATGACCAAAAGCATCCTGAACAGAGAAAAGTTGAATACATTTCCTCTCAGAACTGGAATAAGGTTAAAAATGCCCAATTTTGCCACTCCTCTTTAACATAGTACTGGAAGTCCTACCCAGAGCAATCAGGCAAGAAGAAACAAAGGATATCCAAGTTGGAAGAAAATAAATCAAGCTATCTCTGTATGGTGACGATATGGTCTTATCACTGTTAGGTTAAAATACATTTGCAGATATATCCCAGCAGTGACTCCAAATGTTAGGTTAGACTGGCTACTAGGGTGGGATTGTGTAATCCAGTGCTGTGTGAAAGATGCAAAGAATTGCACAAGAAGTAGGTTAGAAAAAGTTTGTTTAGAAAGTAAATTAGAGGAAAAGGGTGGCTCCACCTCTTCAAGACTGAAGAGAGGGTTTTGCACTAAAGAAGTGTTGGGCACTGAATGTTTGAAGCTGGATGCTTATAAGACTGCCTTGAAGAGGCTGGGAATAGGAGCATTCCTGTGAAATGTAACAGTTGGGGGGGAGGTTGTCATGGTGATTAGCTGTTTAGAATGGCAGAAGCCAGATACTTGATTGCCTAGGCAGGGAGAGTAGCCCAAGGTCTGAAAAACAGTTTCAAGACACAAATGTTAAGCTTCTAATGTCCTTGGATTTAGAGAACAAAAAGGCATTGATCTGGAAGTGAGTTGTTCATGGAAAGATTGTGGTAGGGCTGGAGTCATCATAATGGTTTGTTTCTTTTATCTTTTATTCTTTCAAATGGTTTGTCATGCAAGATAGCTAGAAACTCATCCTTGGAGCAAGATGTTAATTATGAAATCCTAATGCCTGTTACTGGGGGAGGTTACAGTTTTACAAGTTTTACTCATCCGTAACTTTAAACTGTGGAGTTAGTTAAACTTACTTTAGAGCAAGAGAGTTAGCAGAGCCAATTACATGATAAAATATTACTGACTAAAGTATAGCACTAATTGGTAGTCATAATAAAATAAAAATATAAGCCTATGCCCAGCTGCCTGCCCGCAATGGCCAAGATGATCCCATTTTGGCATTTCACTCTTTCATATACCTGGAATCCTAAAGACTCCTCTAAAAGACACCTGGATTTTATTAAAATTCTATAAAGTTTCAGGATACAAAATCAATACAAATAAAGCAGTAGCACTGCTATACACCAAACGTGACCAAGCTGAGAATCAGATCAAGAAATCAATTCCATTTACTATAGCAGCCAAAAAGCTAAAATGCATAGGAGTATATTTAACCAATGGGGTGAAAGAGCTCTTTAAGTAGAGCTATAAAATCTTCATGAAAGAAACAGTAGAAGACACAAACAAATGTAGAAATATCCTATGCCCATGGATTGGAAGAATCAATATTGTTAAAATGACCATATTACCCAAAGTAATCTACAGATTCAATGCAACCCCTATTGAACTACCAACATCATTTTTTTCATAGAATTAGAAAAAAAATCCTCATATTCATATTGAACCAAAAAAATCAAGAATAGCCAAAGCAATCTTAAGCAAAAAGAACAAATCTGGAGGCATCACATTACCTGACTTCAAATTATACTGCTACAAGGCTGTAGCAATCAGAACAACATGGCACTGGTACAAGAGCAGACACATGAACCAATGGAACAGAATAGAGAATCCAAAAATAAACTCAAATACCTACAATTAACTGATCTTTAAGAAAGCAGACAAAAACCATATACAGGGGAAAGGACACTCTATTCAACAAATAGTGCTGTGAACATTGGAGAGTCAAATGATGAAAAATGAAGCTTGATCCTTATTTCTACCCATATATAAAAATTAACTCAAGATGGATTAAAGACTTAAATGTCAGACCTGAAACCATTCAAATCCTAGAAGAAAACCTAGGAAAAACTCTTATGGATATCTGCCTAGGCAAAAAAAATTATGGCTAAACCCCCAAAAGCAAATGCAACAACAAAAACAAGCAGGACTTAATTGAACTAAAAACTTCTACACAGCAAATGAAATAATCAACAGCAAATAGGCAACCTACAGAATAGGAGAAGATAGTCACAAGCCATGCATTTGATAAAAGACTAATATCCAGAATCTACAAAGAACTCAAACAAAACAGCAAGAAAAAAATAACTTTATTAAAAAGTGAGCATGCCTGAGCCCGCGATTGAGACCAGCCTGGGCAACTTGGCGAGACCTCGTCTCTACAGTAAATAAAAACTTAGCCGTGCGTGGTAGCACGTGCCTGAAGTTCCGGCTACTTGGAAGGCTGAGGCGAAAGGATCATTGGAGCCTAGCAAGTTGACACTGGGGTGGCCGTGAGTGTACCACTGCACTCCAGCCTGGGTGATGGAGTGAGACTCCAACTCAAAAAAAAAAAGTGATCAAATGACATGAACAGACATCTCTCAAAAGAAGATATACAGGTGGCCCACAAACATATGAAAAAAATGCTCAACATCACTCTTTATCAAGGAAATGCAAATTAAAACCACCAGATACCACCTTACACCAGTCGGGATGGCAATTATTAAAAAACGACAGATGCTGATGCAGATTCACAGAAAAGGGAATGCTTATACACTGTTGGTGGAAGTGTAAATTAGTACAACCTCTATGGAAAGTGGTATGGAAATTTCTTGAACCATGAAAAGCAGATCTACCATTTGATCCAGCAATCCCACTACTAGGTATCTACCCAAAGGAATAGATGTCATTATACAAAAAAAGACACCAGCGACTTAACTGTCCATCAACCGATTAGTCGATAATGAAATTGTGGTAAAAATGAAGTGGAACTCCCCTCAAAAAATGGAATTATTTTTTGGAGGGTGAGTCACTTGTAGTACAGGCTTCCCCTGCTAGGTAAGCGTTCTAGGAACACATCAACAGCAGTACACTGGCTAGTGTCATTGTCAGAAGCTGAATTTGTCTTCAGTGCATTTACTTGGGAGTTGAGGAGGAAAGTTTTCAACACATTTGCCCATTCGTGATGGACTGTTTACACAGACAACTTGCCCACATCACACTGTATTTACAGTAGTTTTTGACCAATACTGGCATGACCCACCCTCCTTATTCACCCAACAGCTTTTTGTTTGTCTCCCC
Source organism: Cephalopachus bancanus (assembly GCA_027257055.1). Lineage (NCBI taxonomy): Eukaryota > Metazoa > Chordata > Mammalia > Primates > Tarsiidae > Cephalopachus > Cephalopachus bancanus. The sequence continues at coordinate 2,764,786 of JAPVLO010000303.1, forward strand.
ATATGAAAAAAGTCCTCAAAAGGGAAATGTTTTGCAAATGTGGAAGAGGTGATAAAAAAAAAAAAAAACAGCAGAAGCACTAAAAGTCTTCAAAATTGATAAATTCAAAAACTGTTTTGAGCAGTGGGAAAAGCATCTCAATTGGTGTATTGTATCAAACAAAGAGTACTTTGAAGGTGACTGACATTTAAACATGTAAGAATAAATACACAACTTTTAATAAATTCAATTTAGGGGGACTCTCCCTCATATACACCATGAAATACTATTCAGCTATCAAAAAGAATAAAATCATGTATTTTGCAGCAACTTGGATGGAATTGGAGAACATCATCCTAAGTGAACTAAATGAACATAATCCTAAGTGAACTAACTCAGGACCAGAAAATCAAACACTGCGTGTTCTCACTTACAAGTGGGAGTTAAACTGAATGCAAAGACATAGAGAATGATAAAATGGACACTGGAGACTCAAAAGGGGGAGAGAAGATGGGGTAGAGTGTCAAAAAAAAAATCACCTATCAAAAAAAGCCTGGGACCTTTACTCTGGACTGTAGCCATCAGTTACAATGTGTACAGGTGGTGGGTACACATTAAGTCCAGATCAAAACTATTTGTACCCTACAAAGCTATATATAAAGATAATAATAATAAATTAAATAAATTTTTAAAATCTTAAACATCCCTTATTTCTTGAGCCATATATTCTTTTAAAAGTCTAACCAATCTCTTTTTCTCTGAATTTTTTGAAAAATTATTATGTGAAACTAAGGTTCCCACCTAATTTTTCTAAATCTCATTTTTTATTTCACAAACTCTATGATGGCAAGATGACTTTTTCCTGCATTTGTCAGTACTTTCATTTCAGTAACTAGCTCATCATTACTGGTGAAAATTAGGTTCAAAGTAGCAGTCCCTTATTGTTTCTTCTTACACAGGAAGGATAAAATTATATTTGAGTGTGTGTGTGTGTGTGTGTGTGTGTGTGTGTGTGTGTGTGTGTGTATGAGAAAATATATACAGCTTATATTCAGAACATCAGAATCAATGGATTTATGGCATAAAATTAAAGATAACCTTCATTTTAAGTTATTATTATTGTTTCTTGTAGAGGTGTCTGAATATCTAAATTAAGCAGAAAAACTCAGCACTGGAATTTCAATACTATTCAGTTTTAGATATTCTTATACAATGAGTAAATTAACTTCATGGTGCAAACTATGTTGCATTCATTTCCATACATATAGAAAAGTGGAGGTTCAATCTTTGTTCTGTGATATTATAGCTATATTGATATTCTCCATTCAATCTGTTTTCTTAAAATTTTGACATACTGCGCAATATTTTTATAGAGATAAAAACACCAGTTATTTTATGACCTAAGTTTTATTAGACCTTTAGTACGCTCTCCAAAGTCCAAGAACATCTGTTGTCTGTTAGCCACATTTTGTTTTTGAGTAATGCAACACTTCCTTGTCACATTCCTTAACGACTAAGATTGAAAACAACATTTGTTATTTATACTGTAACAGCCACCATTATAAATTTCTTATTTGATATTGATAAGCGAGTAAGTTTAAAAAATCAAGGTCACTTCTTGAGGATGTTAATGACTTGAGAAAACATTCATTAGGGATCTAACATGTACCAAGTCTGCATCAAGGCATGGAGTCATAGTGATGGTAGTTATGTAGGTGCTTAAGGCAAAGTCACTTCTCTTGAGCAGCTGAGTTCAAGCAGGAGTGAAATATGATTTACTCATGAATTCCATATGCATAGTTGAGCATGGGCTCAAATAACTAGTAGGTATTGATAAAATATTAAATCAAGGCCTGGCTCGGTGGCTCAGCCTGTAATCCCACGCCTTTGGGAGGCTGAGGTGAGTGGAGTGCCTGAGCCTGCGGGTTCGAGACCCGCCTGGGCAGCGAGACCTCATCTCTACATTAAAATCAAAAAATCAGCTGGGCATGGTAGTGCATGCCTGTAATTCCTGCTACTTGGAAGGTTGAGGCGGAAGGATCGCCAGAGCCCAGCAGGTCGAGGCTGCGGTGGCCGGGAGCGGCCACTGCACTCCAGTCTGGGCGACAGAGTGAGACTCCAACTCAAAAATATATATATATATTAAATCAAAGAGATAAAGTATAGTGGTGCACAAATGGAAACATTGCACATTCATATTTACTCAAGGTCAAGTTATAAGTTAATATCTTTTAAAAAATAAAAAACTGGTCACGCCTAAAAAAGAAGCCTCAAGAAACCCTCCATTACCCCCTTGTGCAAGTGGCCTTATACCTTTACCCCTCAAGTAGCAGGGAGATATCATACTCTTCTCAGCTTCTTCATAAATCGTTGCCCCTCACCCCAACCTGGCACTCTTTCTTTCCCCATATGTTTATTAGTGAGGTTGTCTTTTCAAACAACTTGGAGGGAAATGGTGGCAAAGAAGCAGACATTAGCGTTTACTGTGTGCCTGCTGCGGTCTGCGGGAACGGACTCAGGATTTGGTGAGGGAACCATGCCCATGTGGCAGACAAGAAGTGGTCATCCATGCAGCAACATCGACAAAGCCAACAGAACCCCAAGTGGAGACTGCATATGTGTTCTGTAGAGAAAAAAGCCTGGGATCTTTACTCTGGACTGTAGCTACAAATGCAAAATGAAAAAGATGTGCTGGCACAGGCCAACACTGAAAATCATTAGGCAAGGCAAAGCTAAATGAATAATGCTTGCCAACAACTGCCTTGCCTTAGAAAAATTGAAGAGAGTACCATGAATGACAACTGTAGATATGCTATACTGGGTACAACTGTGGAAAGCACTACAGAGCTAGCACTCTCTTGTTTATCCAGATATGGACATTTATCCTGGCACCTTAAAAGGTTGGTTTGGAATCTAGGTACTATAGGAAGTGAGATTCACAAAAAAACACAGAGCTGTAATAAACAATGAAACATAGAAGTACGTGACTGACATGCTATGCTATACTTTATGAGCTTTCTTACCTCATAATGAACATATTGTTAAAATATGTTCAATAAAATAATATACAGATGACTTATTAAACATAAAAAGAGTCTATTTTCATTCCTAAAAAGATAAAGGGAAACTAAAACTATAAACAGGCACTATTTTGCACCTGTGGAACTGGCCAAATAAAGTTTCAAGAAACACAGTAATAGTGTGATGAATCAGGCATGCTCAGACCCTGCTTGTGGAAAAATAAATTGACATAATTTTTTTGTGGAGCACAATTTGATGATATCTATCAAAACGACAAAAGGACATTCCCTTGCTCAGCACTTCTAGGATTTGTATCCAATCAATCTGCTTGCCAATGCTAGGATATTGTCCTTCACTACCATACTTTAACAATATAAGCACACTAACAGCCACCATGACAAGATTGATTTTTTTAAAGTATGCCATGCTATACATTGGGATACCATACAGTTCTTTCAAAGAAGAAAAGGCTCTTTGTGTACTGATATGGAAAATTCTACTATACACACTGAGTAGAACAGTGTATATGTTATTTTTCTGTAAATAAGAAGAAAATAAAAACATATTCATATTTAAATGTATATGCATAAATAAATCTTAAAAGAATACACATCAAATTAATAAATGGTTAGATTAGATGAGGAACTGTTTTGGTGGGAGGGCATTAGGGGTTGTTTTGTTTTTATTTTTGAAGGAGTGATGGGAGAGAGGGACTTTCACGTTGCACTTTATATTTGAACATTTGAATACAGTACTTCCATAAAGAATTAAGTAAATGGATTGTTTTTAAGTTATAAGTATCTGTAGCCATGCAGTTAACCAGAGCAGAATTGAAACTTGATGTCGTATGGTTCCTTCTGACATTTGTCAAGTCTGGATATCAGGAAACAGCAGATCAACTGTTTAGAAGGCATGTGTGTTCCTCAATTCTCTATTGGCAAATTCATAAAAGATAAACTTTTTGTTCAAGTCTGTCCAAGCTAGAAGATATCTCATGATGCTATAAAGGTTTGAATAATGTTATCCGCCTTCTTTTTACATAGTGATTTCAATAATATTTTATTATTTGCACTGGTGTATACAGTATGTGCAAGAGTATTCTGTCACTTAGTCATGAACTTTAGCACAATAATTAAACATACAAGTGGAAATGTCTGATAAGATGGATATACAAATGTGGACTTATGGAGAAAGTTTTGAGTAGAAATATATATTTGAAATTGATCATTGTTTAAATGGTACTTAATTCATGCAACTGGATGAAATCTCTGAACTGTCTGACATTGAGTTTTCCCTGAAAATAACCTGAAATTAGGATTTACGGAAAAGTAGTTTCTTTAGGAGGTAGTTTTGGGGAAGAGGATGAAGAACCATGGAGAATAAATAAGGGAAGAAAGAAAAGTCAATATAATCATACATTATCAGGTTGGTCACTGACTTTGACAATCAGACCTTGATTCTACTAGATCTTCTGAACATCATTTTAAATGCTTCACAATATTGTCCTACTTGAAGGTTGACTAAGATAAATATTTATCCATCAGCTCCTGTCCCTCAATGGTTGAAAGTTCATCCAGGGGTCTTAATTCATCAGAACTTCCAGGCTGAGCTTCTGAGCCCAATAGGCAGGTGCCCACACCCAGATTAGGAGAAGCCTCAGGGTAGAGATTAAAGAGGAGGTGAAAGCTGTCTGGAGTGAGTATAAACTCACTTGTGAGGCTCTGCCATAGTCCTGCCTAGAATCACAAGTGAGGCTGAGAGGAAGTGAGGCTGATCACACAAAGCCTCTAAGAAATTAGGGGTTTGAGGACTGATCTTGAAGTGTTCCAATGTTTAGATGTCAAGGAGATAATGAACACCCAGCAAAGGAGACAAAAGGAGCATCCAGAGTTGTAGAAGAACGAGTGTTTTCCATTGCTTTTCAGGCCAGGTTATGAAAGCCTTTGAAGATGGGCAAAAGAACTCTTGTGTGTAAAAATGGAACCATTGTCTATTGGAGGAGATAAATGTTGGACCAGAGAGCATTTCTGATTGAATTTGGAGTACTTTAATAGATGCCTTATCATCAATTCAAAACTAAATTGATGCTCACAAAAGTGAACATGGGTCTGTATTTTTTGCTTTACTGACTTCATACTTTGTGCTAATTTTTTATTGTGAATTTTTGTCATTTGATTATCTCTAGAATTCAGAAAAAGAGGCGTATTCGATTAGTCATTTGCTTAAGTGAAATAATGCAAAACACGATATCTAGGGCAAACAAAAATGTTAGCTTTGTCTCTTTTCAATATTATTAGAATATCTATTTTTTTCTCTGTTTCTCTATCCACTATGTACATATGCTCCATAGCATCATAGTTTTGAAACTAGCCTATTAATATTCATGAATATGTAGCTGTAAACCCTTCACAGTGGGAAGTAAAGTTGAAAGGTCCTGAAGCATTCATGCAGTTCTGCTGTGATCTGGATATTATTGGATTTTTCCTCATCAAAACTCAAGTTGAAATTTGATCCCCAATGTAGCCATGTTGGGAAGTATTGCCTAGTAGGAGATGTTGGGATCCAGGAGAAGGATCCCTAATAAATAAATCAAGGTCTTCCAATACCTTTCTGCTGGGATGAGTTTTCATGAGAACAAATTCATTGATGCTAAAAAGAATCTGGCTTCTTCGGTTTTACTCATGTTTCCTCTCTCTCCGTGTTATCTCTGTGTCCACCATGAGAGGAATCAGCCTGAGGTCCTTACCACTTACAGATGACCAATCTTGAACTTTCCAGTCACCAGAATTGTAAGCTAAATAAATCTTTTTTTTTTTTTACAAATTATCTAGTCTCAGATATGCTGTTATAGCAACACAAGACAGAGTAAGACAAACTCCAATTTGAAAAAAATTTTAAAATAAACTTTACAAAGTGTATGCAGAAACTTTATAATACAAATTAAGGTGGGAGGAGCAAGGTAGCCACCTAGAAGCAGCTGACTGTTGCCTCTCTCACAGAACAAACCAAGGAAAAGAACCCCAACAGTTGGAGACACCCAGAAATCAGAGAAGATTGAGGCGGAGGACACACCCCACAACCCACAGAGGAACAATGGGACCCACAGAAAGCAGGGAGTAGAGAGAACAAGCAGCCTGTTTTGGAGCCAAGAAGCCTCCTTCCCACCTGGGTCACGTTGGTAATAGAGATCAGTCGCTGGATGTGAGGAAATGGTGACTGCCAGAAATTAGGAACATGGCACCCCTGCTACAGACTGGGAAGGTTCCCCTGAGCCTCACTGGACTCTAGTCCCACATGGAAGACACCCAGGATATGGCACATCTGCATGCTGCCAGAGCCCACATGGAGATGAGAACCTCAATTGTCTTTATTTGCCCCACGGGGTAAATTCTACCCATGTTGGAAGTTCCTCTTTTGGGCAAGTTGCAGCAAGAGACCCTGTTGCTGAACAAACTTTTGAATTCTGAACCTGTACAGTCACTAGCAAGCAAAGAAGAGCAAGGAGGAACCCTGTTTTTCTGGCAATATCTGTCTCCCTGCATGAACTCTCCTGTGGAAGAGATGGCTCTGCCATTCCTGTAGCACTGCCACAGTGGGTAGGGGATCCATCCCCCCCTCCCATTTCCCACTGAGTACATACAGGTGGGGAGCAAGAATGCAGACCAGTTTACCTAGCCCATGGGGAAAACCTCACTGCTGAAAGAAACTTTGAGTTCTCAGCCTGGACAACCTCACAACAGAGTCAGAGAGCTGGAGTGACAGACAGAGGAACTTGTCATCTTGGAAACCCTCTTTCCCCTTGTGAACTCTTGTGCAACGACTTGGCATCTCCACAGAGTGGCCACAGTGGTCAGAGGACCAGTTTCCCACTGGGGTAGCTATTCACACAAAGAAATGGAGAGTTAGAAGGTGGTCCAGTCAGACCCAGCCCTTCTCAACCAGCTTTTTCCCCCACCCCCAAAAAACCCCAGGGCCTGAGGAATTTGGGGAACTCGCATTGCCCTGCTCATCACCTAGGCCATCTGCTTACCTCCCTGGGAAACAAAGGCCAAGCAAAAAAAGGTCCACAGCCAGAATCACAGCTGGCTATCTCTGCAAGTGCCACCTCCTGGTGGGAAGTCAACTGGAACAATTCATTTACAACATCTGAGAACTTATTAACATAGCCCTTAAGAAGGAGATACACATAGCCCATGTCACTGTACATCTCACATACTGGTTTGTAGACTAAGGTATCAGAGAGTTTCTCCAGAGAATCTTTAAGAGACATCAGTGATCAACTTTCCTCAGAACTCAATCCTTCACATCACTGGATAACTTGCAGGCACCGTCTAACAACAGCCAAATGAGAGAAGCCTTATAGGGCACCTAGACCCAGAAGAGCAGCAGGATTCACAGTAGTCAGTCCTCATGAATTAACACCCCCAGGAAAAAGGAGAGTGCACCACAACACGGAAGCACCCTGAGGGACAAAAAACCCCACCCCAACAGTACCAATCTTATCTAACTAAAAAACAACAAAACAAGAAATGATAATAGAAGAGTCTGCCCTCATAGATGAAGAAGAATAAGCAAAAGACACCAACAATCCCCAAAGCCTTAACAAAGTGACACTAATAAATGGAATTCCCAGATACCAAGCAATGGCAACCATACAGAATGACCTGTCCCTGATGACAGAAATAGAATTCACACTATGAATGGCAAAGAAATGCATGATCATGAGGACACTGTAATTAATCTATGAAGGGCATGCTAAAACTAGAAACTCAAGTAACTGGGAGTAATGCTAAAGCTACTAAAATTTGGACACATGCTTACCTAGGTGAGAACCTGACCAAAAGAAGGAAAATGTTAAAACAAAATTAGGAGGGGTTGTTGTTCTGGAATGAGCTTCTGCACTAGGTTCCAGACCAAACCAAAATGGAGTCATTCAGGCGAAATGTGATTTAAGCAAACTAAAACTTTAGCAAAGCAGTAGATCCCAAAACAGTCCAGTTTTTTCCTCCTAAAAACAGGAGATTCCAGCATAGTGAGGAAGTCCCCTTTGCTCTAACCCTTACCAAAAAAGTAACACGAATTAACTGATTATTTTCAAAAATTATTCTGTTTCCTTACTCTCACATTACAAATCCCACAGTTGTTTTTTCCTGGTGAGATTTGAGATCCAATAAGCTCATTTTCAGTTGTGACAGAGTGGTGTCAATGCCTAAAGTTTTAGTCAACTTTTCAAAACTGAGAAATTGACAAAAAGAGAGGAGCTGTTAAATTAAGCTTAACCTAAGGCTTCCTCCTTACATATTTTAAGTTTGACCTAAAGGCTTTTCCATACATAGTGAACTGTAACCTAGCTGAAGGCATAAATAGACAGTGACTTGCTCTTGTACCAGCCACAGTATTTTGGCCAATCACAGGTAGGTAGCCAACTGTCAAATCATGCACAAATAGGGCAAATATTCTCAATTAAATTTTGTTAAATTTAATTTATCTCAAGTTTTTAAAAATACATTTTAATAATTCTTGTGTTTTGAAAACATTTTAATTTTTAAAAAACACACTTTTCAAACATTCAAATCTATGTGAGATTTATTGATTGAATTAAAGCAAAATGACAATAAGCGAATAAGTCTTCTGTGCTTCTTAGTAGCAGGGGATCCTTCAAATTCAATAAAATTAGAGTAAAAAGAAAGAGGAGGAAATGACAGATGAAAAGAATCAGAGTTGAAATAATATTTATTACCCTTCAACAAAACTTGACTTTATTAGCTATTGATCCAATTTATGTAGCAATTGACTCAGAGGTAAAAATAAGTTTTTTTAATTTGATAAATAGCAAAATTTCTCTGGAAAAATGACTTGTGGGAAAGGGCCCTCTGGAAAAGTGTTCTTCACATAGGCTGACACCTGTCACATCCCTTCAAAACCACTCTACAGTCAAACAAAGAACATTGGATCAGCTTTAGTATGTAACTTATATTGTCTCTATGTCATCAGCCCTTCATGTCTACAATGCTTCTACATTTTCATACAGCTTTGTAAAATGCCGGAGTCAGTACTGAGAAAGAGTTTAGTCTAGCACACATACTATGACAACTTTCAAATGAGAAACGAAGAATATATTTATTTTTATAGCATGACAACTGCATTAAACAGTCTGTAGATAAAATGCAAGTATGTAAAAATCCACATTTAATACTTTTTTATCAGAAACTTTCAAGTAGATTCAAATATTTGTATGTAATCAGAATATATTAATGCTTGTTTAATGATATGTATTCGTGGCCACAAAAGTCAAAGTCACTAACAGGATCTACATCAACATGTAGGAGTGTTATGGAAAACACCTACAAGAATATGAAGATCTCAAATATCTGAAAATATTCTTGCTATTGGCGGTGGGGAGCTAGAAGTTCTGGGAAAATATAATAAAAAACGTACTTTAAATTCGTAGCTGAATTGCAAGAAAATTAGGAATAGCTCCAGGGACAAAATTTATAAAGGAATTGAAGTCCTCAACAGCAAGTCAATGAGCTCATGCTGTGAGTTCCAAAGTGAGAGCTTGTTGTCTGTCTTAGCAAGCTAAAGGATTTGGATTTTAATGTTTGTATGAGAAAAGGAAATGCCTGTTACATGATGTGGGTAACAAGAATTGAGATCTCCACAAACTATAAATTTCCCTGAATTAACTGGAACTTGCAAACTGTTCATTGATTTTTGACATTTCTCTAGAACTGATTAAAGCATACAACCTCATATTCAGGAATTGTAAGTTCATATTTTATTTTCTTATAAAATAAAAAAGAAACAAAAAAGTTCTAAAGCAAGTACGTTAAAATAACCACCCAAATTTTACCTGCATGGTGACCACTTATATGTCTAAATCTGAATTGTAACCCATATCTTTAAAATAAAAAAATTAAAATAAATAAATAAGATTTTACAAATGTAGGTGGTGAATACATACATATTCAGTTTTATTATTTTCTAAACATTTTTGTAAGTTTGCAATATTTCCTTAAAAGAAAAGAGAAAAAATATGACCTCACTACACAAAAATATCAGATGCTTTTGCCAAGGCATCAAGTCTAACAATTGTTTGCAGAGTTTACTTACTGAGATGTCAAAGTATTTACTACAATAAGTGTTTCAATAAAGCAGTTTTGGGATAGTAGCAAGATGAAATAACCACTTGCCAACTGTATTTTATTTTGCTCATCACCCTCTGTGAGTCTGAGAGTACCTTTGTAAAAAAGTGACAATCTCAGAGAGTCATTTTGGAGGTTAATATGAAAAGTGTACTTGTAAACTCTACAGGGCTGTTCTAAAGTCAAATTTTGCAAATAGTAAATCACAGACCCTGTGTCAAACAGCCAGGTTCCACCATCATTAACATCACTTAAAAGCTGTATGCTCTTAGGCAATTCATTTCATCTCAGGGTGACTCAATTTCTTAACTTTAAAACAAAGATTAATATAAAATTTTCCTGGCATACATTTTTACAAAAATTTAAAAAATACTATTTACAAACGAATTTAATGTCTAGTGATCAAGACAATATTTCCCTCAGTTAGACTAGACTTTAGACAGATTTCTTTCTGATGCTAGGGTCCTTACTTCCCTTTTATTATAGCAATTATTTTAGAAAATTTTCTCTTGTAATTTATTTTGCTGACCCTTTAGAAATGAAGTAAATTTTTTCTAGCTTCTTGTCAATCAAGAAATATTCTTCTTAAGGATCTGGGAACAATCCTTTTGAAAGTAATCACTATTGCCATTATTAATAAAACAAACAACAACAGATGCTGGCGAGGATGCAGAGAAAAAGGAATACTTTTATACTGCTGATGGGAATGAAAACTAGTGCAACCTCTTTAGAAGACAGTGTGGCGATTTCCGAAAGAACTAGAAATTGACCCTTCTTATGACCCAGCTATCCCCCTATTGGGAGTATACCCAGAGGAACTCAAATCACTCTATGAAAAAGATACCTGCATATGCATTTTTGTTGCGGCTCTATTCACAATAGCAAAAACATGGAACCAACCATGCTGCCCATCAAAGTTGTACTGGATAAAAAAATGTGGTACATATACACAATGGAACATTATGCAGCCATAAAGAAGGACAACCATTTGGACTTCACAGCAACTTGGATGGATTTAGAGTTGATCATACTTAGTGATCTATCACAGAAACAAAGAACAGAGTACCATATATTCTCACTCATAAGTGGACCTTGAACAATTATCATAATACTGTAAGAAAGGGATTGGCAATAGTGGGAAACTGATTGACCGCTGAGGGAAACTGCCAGGGGAGGGAGGGGCACACCTCATCAACAAGGGAACCTGCATAATGAGCATTTGTATACTTAACCCTGAATTGTACCCCACATCTTTAAAATAAATTTTTTTAAAAAGTAATCACTAAAGGAAGGAGCACTCCTATCTCTCAGTCTCTGTGGGAGGGTAAGAGCCTAACTTTGATAAGCAACTTTGATAAGCAACATAAATCATCTAATCACATTGATCAATTACTCCCATAACATTTTTTCAGTACTTTCTCACTAGCTTCCTCCTTTTGTTTCAGCAAGGTTGAGTTTAATATCTCTCTCCTATTGCAATGGTCTTGAATACAGTCTTCCTTATCTGTTTAAACTTGTGCAGAGTGATTTTCCTTTGAGGCTGGTACATGGTAAAAATAAATAAACAATTTGTTGTTATTACTGCAGTAAAATATTAAGTGATGCAACACTTTTCACAAATAAAAACTTGCCTAAAATCTTAAAATGTATGACTATTGCTTTATATCCTGCTGTTTTACAAAGAGGGGCATTCTAGATTGAATTGGGCAAGGTCGAAGTCTGTATTTGTGAATTTAGTTTTAATAAACTTATCTAAAAGTGAAAATGAGGCTAGTAAAAGCACATTGTCAGGTTTAGAGTTTTACTTAATTCTCTGAATTAAAATCTCTGTGCCAAGAACATGAAACATGTACTAGATATTTTTTTCTGAAACATTTTATTGTTCAAGGAAATATACCAAAATTGCTACAAGAAAACTGAAAGAAAAAGACAATAAAGAACAGAGATGAGAAAATGGATCTAGTGTTGCAATTTAAGAATTCCCTCTTTGAAGCCATATTTCAGTCCAATTACCTTTGTGATTAAACCCCAAACCTTTCGTTTACTTGCTGTCATAGGGGCTAAACACCTTTATAGAACTTGTCACTCAACCTTCCCAAGCATTTTATGTACATTTATGTTTTTTCCACATTAGAATGTGAACTTTACAAAAGTAAGGTTTCTGTCTTTTTAAACTCCAAATTTCTATCCCTAGCTTTTATATATAATAGGACAATTATTATATATTTACTAAATATGCATAATACAAGATTATAAAGAAATGTGTGTTAAAATCTCAGGGGGAAAAACCCAACATTGTGATCAACAATGAAAAACATCAAGAAAAATGTATACCTTATTCAGACTGCCCCCAAAATGGTTCTCTACAGCTATATTCATGTGTCCTCATAACAAATGTCAACTGTTCAAACATTATGGAGGTTTTAGGTTAATTCCAACCAGCTTTACCACCACACACTTCATTATAGGGTGAGGAGACTTTATGTAGGAGAAACATTTAGGTAAAAGATGAGGAATATTACTTACAGAATTCTTCCTTCTAGGTAGTATGGTTGCAAGAGATTCTTCCATTACAAAGTATTGCTTCCAATTAGTACAAAGCGTCTATTTTCTTTTTTCTGTTTCTGTGCTAATTTAAACTAATCAGAACAGTACTGAAACATTTGAACTTTACAGCTAAAGAACATATTGTAACATTAAGCAATCGTGTTACTTTGTGTGTGTGTGTATGTGTGTGTGTGTGTGTGTGTGTGTGGTGTGTGAAGATCCAGACAGAATATATAGATAAGTAAAACTAATTGTGATTTTTTTTTACATTGGTAACTAGATGAACAGTGAATATCAGAATTGCAAGTTATTTTGTACATTTAATCTGACTTACATTTTCAAAAAGTCAAATAGAAAAAGTTAGCATTAGGTGATAAATTCTAGTAGATAATTTTGAATATTTGAGAAGAAAAATAACATGACAATAATTTGAATATTTCAAACACTTATTTTAATTTACATACTTAATAAAATATATATTTAACTTTTGTATCTTTTGGTTAGTGTTTTCCAATCCTTTTTTAAAAAACATTGGTAATGATTATAAGTCAGTAAATTAAGAAGAATAAAAAATACAAGAATTGAACTAAGGAAAATGAAATTGAAAAGAAGATTTTTCAAAGAGGCAGCATGCTTACATTTTAAAAACTGGCAGCAATGAAAGCAACCAACCTTCTGATGAACATGATTAATATGCAATTTGAAAAAAAGGGACTAGACCCGGAAGCATGGCTCACATCTGTAATCTCAGAGCTTTTGGAGGCCAAAGAAAGAGGATAGCTTGATTTCAGGAGTTTGAGACCAGCCTAGGCATCCTGGCTTGGCCTGTAGAGATTATCTCTTCAAAAAACAAAAAGTATATATTTTTTTACTAATCATTTATTTAAGACTTAATTATTGTCAAACAGTGAAAATAAACAAGAAAATTATTCTCATCAAATTCACAACTCAACCAGGTCAAATGAAATATCTGCAATGTCAAATTTTTGCTGAGCAAAATAATAAGAATAAAAGAGAGAATTATTTATATCTGGTTCATAACTCAGAAACAACCAATGCGACTATGTCCTGTTCATTAGAAGATAAAGAAAATTACATTAACAAAATTAGCAAATTGAAAGAGGAACATAAATTATCTCATGTTTTACCTGTTTATTTGAGGATAATCAAAGAAACAAGCTGCCATGTTCTTGTGACAGTGTAAGAATGTCTCTAGTAAATCAAATGTATTATTTTTTTTACTGGATAAATCCACAAGAAAATTCAGTATTTTAAAGTAATTTACTCCAATATTATTTCAAAGAGAGAAAGAAGGTACAGAAATTGGCTTTATATTCTAAGTTTAAAAGTCCAAATTCCAAGCTCAAAAACAAGAGCATCTGGCACAGGATAAGTACTCAATAAATATAAGTAACCATATAGCTGGCATCTAAATGTTATGTGGTTTGTAATACCTCCCTTTTACAGAGATAAAAGCAGATTCAAAGAGGCAAGCAATCCATCTAAGTTTCTGAAAAATAATATTTTTAGGGAAATACACACACACACATGTATGTATACACACAATATATAATATACAAAACACATAATATATACATATGTAATATATACATATATAACTTTTTAAATAGTGTTTAAGCCTAATGTTTTCTTCTATGCCTTTCTAGTTGTATGCCACTGCTTCAGAAATAAATTCAAAAATGTACAACATCCATTTTAGTAGGAGAGATTTATTCTTTTCTTTTTTAGACAGGTTCTCACTCTGTCACCCAACTAGAGTGCAGTAACACAATCACAGCTCACCGCAACCTCAACCTTCTGGGCTCAGGCAATCCTCCCACCTTAGTCCCCACAGTAGCTGGGATGACAAACACCAACACCAAGTACAGCTAATTTTTTTTTTGTATAGACAGGTCTTGCTATGTTGCCCAGGCTGGTCTCAAACTCCTGGGCTCAAGCGATTCTCTCACTTCAGTTTCCCAAAGTGCAGAGATTTAAGACATAAGTCGCCGTGCCCAGGAGGTCCTTTAAATGTGTATGAGTTTTTGTTTGTTTTTGCTTTTGTTTTTAATGTGTGTGGGTATCTTCAAAAATAATATAAAGGAAAGAATATTTTATTTAAGGTCAGAAGAACTTGCCTTCAGTTTGTGACCTGACAATTAGTAACTTAGTAAGCATAGTTAAATATCATTACTTTTTAAACGATATACATTTTATATAAGGGAATATAGAATCTGCCTGATGTTTATGAAAACTAAACTATTTGTTTTGAGAGGAGTTTTTAGCTATAATCCATGCCTCATTTCCCAAAATCAATGTATTAATAAAAATTATTCTACACAGACGATTTAGGAAATTCTGGGTTAAGCAAAATTTGAGAAGTGCTGCTGTTATTTCAGGAACCCAGTGCTTATGAAATTATCATGTACATTACTGACCCCCAATTAAGCTTTTTCTTCAACTCTTTTTGCTGAGAATTTTTTTTGCCTGAAGCATGTGACATTATCATCTGGAAGAGAGTCCTTGAAAATACCAGTTTTAAAATGACTGTGTAGGGGGAAAGCATGGACTTTGTATACTGACCTGAGGGTAATGGCCAATCTACCACTTACTAAAATTTCACTTTCTTGACCAAGTTATTCAAACTTTTTGAATCTCTTTTTTTGATATTATAAAATGAAAAAATAATATTGACTCCACAATACTGGTATGAGATTAAATGAGATTAATGAAGGTATGGCAGTTTTTTAAAATGCCACCCACTCCACCCACCAAGGATCTTAATCCACAGAAATGAAATATATTATCTTACATGGAAAAAGAGGCTTTGCAGATGTGATTAAATTAAGGACTTCAGAATACCCTTATAAGAGGAAAGCAAGAGAGTACGAGAAAAAGAAGCAATGTGACAATGGAGGCAAAAGAGAGAGAGAGATTGGAAAATGCTTCACTGTAGGCTTTGAACTTGGAGGGACCAGGAGCCAAGAAATCCAGGGGACTGCTAGAAGCCGGACAAGGCAAAGAAATGAACTCTCTACTAGAGCCTCCAGAAGAAACTCAGCCCTGCCAAAACCTTCATTTTAGAACTTTTAATCTCCAGAATTGTAATACATTTGTGTTGTTTTTAAGCCACCAAATTTGCAGTGATTTTTATAGCAACAATAGAAACTAAAACTATAGGTACAGTCCTGGTAGGGCCAGTGTAAAATGAGGACAGCCATGACTAATTTGAAGTGTTCTGGTGGATATAATGGTCACATATGTGACAAACCTTTGCAGCTCACAAAGTTATACATAAAAGTTGGCTTTTATTGCGCAGCTCAGGAAATTTGTCTCCCTGTAGTGGGGGACCAGGGAGACAGAAGCAAACTTGACTTTAAAATTTCAGCATTCGACAACTTAGAGAAGTAAATCAGTTAGACAATAAAACACTTTGGCAGCATTAAACAACATAGAGGCACTCTTGCTTTCTACCTGTACTGATGATGGACATTTATAAAGAATGTAGGGACCAGAAGTAAAGGTTAATCTAGATTGGGGAATTGGGAGTCAGACCTGCTTAGGTAGAAGCATCCACTCTCTGAAAGTAGCAAAGTAAATTGGCATTCATGCCTGCCTTCTTTTGTTCAGATCTACTTGTTCACAGCCACCTGGAGAATAATTGTATTCTGTAAGTAGGTGACTCAGCAATTATCAGTCAAAGCATGAGTCCAGGTTGCCAGCAGCTGTCTGCACGTTAAACAAACACCATTTTGTGATATTTACCACAAAATGGAATTTTCAGAATTTGAAATCTTGTTCAACTGCCTGTTCAGCTGCGGTGTTACTGTATCTGATTAAATAACTTTCAGAATATTGGCTCGTACCTGAATATGAGGAGGGATCCCAATAGACAGAACTTATTGATTTAAAATTGTTTTATTCTTGCATACTTAAACTTCAGGAACCTTCAAAGTACTCTCCATTTGATGCAATACACCTTCTGAGACACTATGCTTGAAGCAGTTTTTGAATGCATCAATTTTGATGTCTTTTAGTGCTTCTGCTGTTTTTTATTTCACCTCTTCCACATTGGTAAAACTTTTTCCTTTGAGGACTTTTTCATCCAAGGAAACCTAAAAATTAAAAAATACTAAAATTGTTCAGTACAAGATCAGGTAAACAGGGAGGATGAAGCATGGAGGTCATGCCATTGTTGGTCAAAAACTGCTGAACACTCAGTGCAGTAGGGCCAGGGCACTCATAAATCACTCATCATAAAATGGGCGAGCCGGGCTCGGTGGCTCAGCCTGTAATCCCGCGCCTTTGGGAGGCTGAGGTGAGTGGATTGCCTGAGCCCGCGGGTTCGAGACCCGCCTGGGCAGCGAGACCTCATCTCTACAATAAATCAAAAATCAGCCGGGCGTGGTAGCGCATGCCTGTAATTCCGGCTACTCGGAAGGCGGAGGCGGAAGGATCGCCGGAGCCCAGCAGGCGAGGCTGCGGTGGCCGGGAGCGGCCGCTGCACTCCAGTCTGGGCGACAGAGTGAGACTCCAACTCAAAAAATAAAAAAAATAAAAAAAAATAAAATGGGCGAATATGTTGAAATAATCTAAAAAAAATTACTGTGGTTCAGAACATGGACAAGCATTTCCTTTCCATGATTACTTATTTTAAAATTAAAATGTTTTTAATGATTAGGAATACAAGTTACTTTCAAGATTTTTTTTTTTTGAGGGGGTTTATGGTGGCTGAGCCAGTCGGACTATGCAAGTCCCGGTGTGAGTGAGTGAGTGTATGGACAATTTTGTGTACGTGCTGGTGAACGAGTGGATGTGTGAGTGACTGACTGAGTGGGGGCTAGGGTGGCCAGGGTGCTCCTGGTGCAGTGGCTGGTGCCACAGCTGCTGGACTTGGACCCTGGCGATTCCCAGGACACAGAAGCTGAGCACCATTTTCTATTTCTTTTCTTCTTTCTTTTTTTTAATCAACAAACCCTCCCTGGGAAGAAAATGCTGGGAGAGACTGTCTAAGTGGGGGCTTGTGAGCAAGTGGCCAGGCTCCTGGTGCACAGCTGGTGCTGCAGCTTCTCTGCTTCGTCTCTGGCTCTTCCTAGGTCACAGAAGTTGAGTGTCTTTTTTTTAAATATTTTTTATTATGGTTTTCTGGGGTAAGTTAAGGGTTAGGTATACAATTACGTTTCATTCAGGCACCCTGTTGATAAGAGGTGTTTCCCCGTCCCCGGACAGATATTTGCTACTGCTAATCCCATCTCTCCCCCCACATAGTTTCCCAGTACCGTCAGTCATTTTCTTATAGTATTACAATGGATGTTCAAGGTCCATTATATGAGTGAGAACATGTGATACTCAGATCTTTGTTTCTGTGAGAGGTCACTCAGTATTATAGACTCTAGTTCCATCCAGGTTTCTGCGAAGAGATTGAAACAGGACCCCTTCTATCCCCATGCACAAAGATTAACTCCAAATGGATCAGAGACCTAAATGTAAAACCTCAAACCATAAGAACCTTAGAAAAGGAAGGAAATACCCTCATGGAAATTGGAACTGGCGTCCAATTCCTGAACAAAACCCGAAACCCACAGGTCATAAGAGAGAAGATAGACAAGTGGGACCTTATTAAACTGACAAGTTTCTGCAAAGCCATTTTTTTTTAAACAGACGAAAGTGGTGGAGAAAAATATCACCTCAGGCTCTCCCTCACTGTTGCGGCAGGAGAGAAACTGCCGGCTCCTGGCTTTACCTCACCACTTCAGTGTCTGGCAGGGCACTAGCAGCAGGGGTTGTGGAGGGAGTCTAGAAGCAAAGTCCCATGGAAGAGGACAAAAGAGGCACCCCACCACCATCTTGCAGGTGGGACAGGAAAGTGCTCTGACTTGCTCACCACAGAGCAATAGTCCCAATCTCTGACTGGTGGATCAGTTACTAAGGGATTGATCATGACCCAGAGGGAATATCCTGAAAGCACAAACTTCAGAGGGACTTGATGAGTGCTCAGTTCCACGTACCCACCCCCTACCTTTATCCAGCTGTGGGACAAAAGGCATGGCCAGAAAAGGATGAGGAAGAATTCCAAAGGGATCAGTGAACATATCCAGAGCCCAGGTCAGGGAAGAATAGAGGACTGAGTAAACATCAGACACTGACAATGAATAACAGAAATAAGGAGAAAAACAAGAGATATGTCACAAATGAGGAAAAACCAAAGGAAGACCACAGGTAATTTCAAGTGTACCAAAGACAAAACTCCTGAAAACTCAGACCTTGGTGCCCAAATGATGGAAATCGCCAATGACTGGCCTCAGAATATGACAGGGATTA
Organism: Cephalopachus bancanus; assembly: GCA_027257055.1. Lineage (NCBI taxonomy): Eukaryota > Metazoa > Chordata > Mammalia > Primates > Tarsiidae > Cephalopachus > Cephalopachus bancanus. The sequence continues at coordinate 2,783,799 of JAPVLO010000303.1, forward strand.
GGGAATGGCTGGAAAGAGTGGATAGGACTCAAGAAAGACAAGATGAAGCACTGAAAGAACTTGTAGCATAGATTTTGGCAATAAAAAATTTCATTCAGGAAATAAATAACAAGATGACAAGCATGGAAAACAAAATTAATCTAGCTGAAGAAAGAATCTCAGAACTTGAAAACCAGAACATGGAACTAACCCAATCTGTAAAAAACATAGAAAGAAGACTCAGAAAGAAAGAAGAAAGCCTCCAAGAGATGTGCGATTATATCTAGAGACTGAACCTACACCTAATTTGTATCCCAGAAGAAGAAAGAGAAATGGAAAACAACAAGAAAACTTTCCTCATCTCACTAGAGATGTGACCAGTCAAGCACAAGAGATACAGAGAACCCCCACAAGACATCAAATGAGAAGACCAACTCCTAGACATATAGTAATTTGCCTACACAAAGTAGGCACAAAAGAAAAAATTCTAAAGGCAGCAAGAGAGAAAGGTCAGACTACCTATCAGGGAAAACCAATCAGAATAGCAGCAGACCTATTGGCAGAAATACTACAAGCAAGAAGGGACTGGAGGCTTATATTCAAAGTTCTCAAAGAAAAACAATGTCAACCAAGATTTTCCTACCCAGCCAAGCTCAGCTTCACCAGTAATGGAGAATTAAAATCCTTCCCAGATATCTAATCTCTAAGAGATTATACAGCTTCCAGACAAGCTCTACAGGAGACACTTTAAAAGGTATTAAGCACAGAAGAAAGAAAAAAAAAGAATGACCACACACTTCCCAAAAGAACAGCAGAGCACAGAATAAACAGAGAATACACAACAAGAAACTTGAAACCACACATATACAACAATCCCAAAGCCAAAAGAAAACAAGCAAACAAAGAAAAAACTTTATAAGAACTTCATGACAGGGAGAAACAATCACATTTCAATAATCAGCCTGAATGTGAATGGATGAAATGCACCACAGAAAAGACACAGAATGGCAGACTGGATAAGTAACCATGACCCAATTATTTGCTGCATCCAGGAGACTTATTTCACTACAAAGGACACACACAGACTCAAAGTTAAATTATGCAAAATGAGTTTCTAGACAAATGAATCACAAAAGAAGGCAGGAATTGCAATCTTAATATCAGACAAAACAACCTTTAAGCTATCAAAAATTTTAAAAGATGCAAAAGGGTACTACATAATGATAAAAGGTTCAATCCATCAATAAGAAATAGCCATCCTAAGCGTATATGCACCCAACACAGGAGCACCAGCATTTATAAAACAACTGCTAAGTTTTAAAAGATATTGACTCTAACACTATTATAGCAGGGAACTTAAATAACCCACCAACAGCCCTAGATAGATCAATGAGGCAAAAAATCAACAAAGAGATCAAGAACCTAAACTTGACACTCAACCAAATGGACATAATAGATACCTACAGATTATTCCATCCAACAACCACAGAATATACATTCTACTCATCACCACATGGAATGTACTCCAAGATCGATCACATCCTTGGCCATAAATCAAGCATAAACAAATTCCATAAGGTTGAAATCTTGCTATTCACATTCTCAGGCCACAGTGGAATAAAAATAAATACAAACTCCAACAAAATTTTCCCAAAGACCACAAAGATATGGACTCTAAACAACATGATGCTGAACAACTACTGGGTCAACACTGAAATCAAAGCAGAAATTGAAAGATTACTGGAAACAAATGAAATGAAGAAACATGTAACCAAAACTTCTGGGATGCCATGACAGCAGTTCTAAGAGGGAATTTATATCTCCACGAGCACACATCAAGAAAACAGAATGATCAGAAGTTGAGAGCCTAACAAATCACCTAAGAGAGCTGGAAGGAGAAGACCACCAAAACCCCAACTTTAGCAAAAAAATTTAAATCACCAAAATACGAGCCCAAATATGGAACATAGAAGACAAAAATATCATAGAAAACATCAACAAAGCAAAAAGCTGGTTCTTTGAAAGAATTAACAAGATCAATGGACCCCTAGCCAGAATGATCAAGAAAAAGAGAGAAAAAGACCAAATAAACACAATCAGAAATACAAAAGATTAAATCACAACTGACCCAAAAGAAATACAAAAAATTATTACAGATTACTGTGTACACCTATATGGAAATAAACTTGATAACCTAAATGAAATGGAGGACTTTCTGACATCACACAACCTCCCCAGGTTAAAACAAGAAGACACTGAGACACTAAATAGACCAATAACGACCCAGGAAATTGACTCTGTCATACGAAAGCTACCTACCAAAAAAAAGCCCTGGACCAGATGGCTTTCCAGCAGAATTCTACAAAACATATAAGGAGGAGCTGATACCAATCCTATTGAAAGTATTCCAGGTAATTGAGAAATAAGGAAATCATTTTACGAAGCTAGCATCACACTGATACCCAAACCAGCTAAAGATCCAACAAAAAAAAAAAAAGAGAATCACAGGCCAATATCCCTTATGAACACAGATGTAAAAATCCTCAACAAGATTCTAGCAAATTGGATTCAAAAACACATCTCAAAAATCATCCACCATGACCAAGTAGGTTTCATCTCCAGGATGCAAGACTGGTTCAAAATTTGCAAGACCATAAATATAACTAAATACATCAATATATGTAAAAACAATAACCTCATGATTACATAACTAGATGCAGAAAAAGCTGTTATAAAATCCAGCAACCCTTCTTGATTAAAAAAAACCCTCAAACACCTAGGTATAGAAGGAACATACCTCAAAATAGTAAGTGCCATTTAAGATAAACCCACAGTTAACATATTGCTAAATGGACAGAAACCAGAAACATTTACCCCCAAAACTGGAACAAGACAAGGCTGCCCACTCCCACCCCTCTTGTTCAACATTGTGTTGGGAGTTCTAGCTTGGGAAATTAGACAAGAGAAGGAAATCAGGGTATCCAAATAGAAAAACAAGAAATCAAGTTATCCCTCTTTGCTGATGATATGATCCTATACCTTGAAAATCCAAGAGAATCTGTCAAAAACCTGCTTGCACTGATAAAGGACTTTGGCAAAGTCTCAGGTTACAAAATAAATGTGCAGAAGATAGTTGCATTCCTATACACCAACAACAGGCAGGCAGAGACCCAAATTAAAAGCACAGTCCCATTCACAATAGCCACAAAAAAAATGAAATACCTTGGCATCTTCCTAACCAGAGAAGTGAAAGACCCTTACAATGAGAATGACAAGACACTGCTCAAAGAAAATCAAGACACAAGCTAATGGAAAAATATTCCATGCTCATGGACAGGAAGAATCAACATTGTTAAGACGTCCATCCTACCAAAGACAATCTACAGATTCAACGCAATACCTATTAAGTTACCAACATCATTCTTCTCAGAACTTGACAATATAGGAATTCATTTGGAAACATAAATGACCACAAATAGCCAAAACAATCCTTAGCAAAAGAAACAAAGCAGGAGGTTTCACACTTCCAGACTTCAAACTTTACTATAAGGCTACAGTAATCAAAACAGTGTGGTATTGGTACAAGAACAGGCATATAGACCAATGGAACAGGATAGGGATTCCTGAAGCAAAGCCTCAATTTCTCAACCAACTCATCTTTGACAAAGCCTCCAACTACAACCACTGGGGAGAGGAAAATCTATTCAGTAAATGGTACTGGGAAAACTGGCTGATCCCATGCAGAAGATCGAAACAGGACCCCTACCTATCACCATACACAAAAATTAACTCTAAATGGATCAAAGACCTAAACATTAATCCTCACACTATAAGAATCTTAGAAAACGCAGGAGGCACACTTATGGAAATTGGAACAGGCAACCAATTCCTACTTAGAACCCTAAATGCCCATACCTTAAGAAACAAGACAGGTCGGACCTCATAAAACTGACAAGCTTCTGCATCCAAAATAAACCATCAAGAGTGCAGGGAGACTGCCCACAGAATGGAAAAAAATATTTGCAAACTGTATATCTGACAAAGGCCTAACATCTAGGATCTACAAGGAACTCAAACATGCTGAAAGGAAAAAAACAAACAGCCCCATTAAAAACTGGGCAAAAGACATGAATAGACATTTCTCAAAAGAAGGTATACAGGCAGCCAACAGACACATGAAAAAGTGCTCAGCCTCCTCATCATCAGAGAAATGCAAATCAAAACCACATCAAGATACACCTAACCCCAGTAAGAATGACCATCATTAATAAAAACAAACAACAGATGCTGGCGAGGATGTGGAGAAAAAGGAACACTTCTATACTGCTGGTGGGAATGCAAACTAGTGCAACCTCTTTGGAGACAGTGTGGCGATTTCTGAAGGAACTAGAAATTGACCTTCCATATGACCCAGCAATTCCCCTGTTGGGAATATATCTGGAGGAACTCAAATCATTCTACAAAGAAGAAACCTGTACACATATGTTTATTGCAGCTCTACTTACAATAGAAAAACATGGAACCAACCATGTTGCCTATCGAAGTGGGACTGGATAAAAATTGTGTATTGGTGTATTGGTACATATGCACAATGCAATATTATGTAGCCCTAAAGAAGGACAAACATATGGACTTTGCAGCAACTTGGATGAATTTAGAGTCGATCATACTCAGTGATCTATCACAGAAACAAAGAACAGAGCACCATACGTTTTCACTCATAAGTGGACCTTGAACAATTATTATAATACTATAGGAAATTGATCGGCAGTAGTGGGAAACTGTCAGGGAAGAGTGGTGGGATTGGCAGTTGAAGGAAACTGCTAGGGGAGGGAGGGGCATACCTCTTCAACAAGGGTACTTGCATAATCAACATTTGTATACCTAATCCTGAATTGTACCCCACATCTTTATAATAAAAATAAAAAGAGATGTTCTTAACCTCAGGAGTTAGTCAATAAAAGATATATAAATAGTGCAGTGCCCTCATACCAGAAGACTTAATTAAGCATTAATTATAATAATTCTTATAAGTTCTCCTGATTTTCAATAGGAGTTGAAGTACAATAGGAGTTGAAGACTCTGTGAGAAGGGTAAAGAAGAAGGAAGGAAGAGGGCGAAGGAGGGGAAGGAGAGAGAATGACAGAGGGATAAAGGGGGGAAGAAAAAGAGGAGGAAAGAGTGAGATCGAGGGGGAAGAGAAGCCATGTAGGCAGCAACTTCCAATTACCATTAGGAAATGATAGGCATCTATATGGAAGCAAAGATTCTTCACCCAATCCACTTTCATTTTCAGGAGTTAAAAATGTTTCTAGAAAGCTAAATATTAGGTGACAAGCTAAGGTCGTTCCTTGTTTTGCACTGTCACCTCACTCTTGTCTCATGGGTTAAGACTAAGGGAAGGCTAGGGCTAGAGTGGCATCTGGGATCAGGCAGATAAGTAAACTCAGAATAGACAGGAAGACAAGATGGCTGCAAATCTGATATAAATTGTTTCAGGGCTCTCTGCTAAATGCTCTGTGTGATTTAATGATGTATACACAAAAAACTGGTGAAGCAAATCAGAAAACTGAGGCTCAGAGGAGTTGAGAAGTTTTTTTAACATCATAGAGCTACCAATATTCTCACTGTTGCCCCTTCTCAAATGAGGCAAGACCTGCTTTATTTCAGAGTTAACCACCAAATCAGAAAACTATATGTACGTATGTTGCCTCCAGTCCACCTAAACATCAGTTCTAGTCATCACACCTGCGCTTTTTTGGAACAACCACCATTAGAAAATGACTGATGTTTATATGAAAGCAAAGATTCTCACCCAACTCATTTTCATTTTTAAGTTGGGGAAAGCTGCAAGTGGGGGGAGGGAGGGGCATGCCTCATCAACAAGGGCACCTGCATGATCAATGTTTGTATACCTAGCCCTGAATTGTACCCCACATCTTTATAATAATAAATAATTTTTTTAAAAAGAGATGAAAACATGTTTAGAGAGCTAAACAAGGTGTCAAGCTAAGGTAGTTAGCTGTGCTCTTGTTTTGTTTCTGGTTTTGAGTTTTTCACTCCAGAAATTTCAGTGTCAGTGTATTTAGATATCTTGTACCATCAGTAAAAAGAACCAACTTTATAAGCCCTAAGCATTTGGAGAATAAATTATCCAAAAAGTACCACATTTTTTAAAATGTCTTTCTGAGGTTTTTCATAGGATTTTATCCCTCCTAGATTATTTTGTGCCTTAAAGTCATAGGTTTCCTGTATTTTCTATTAAGAATTCCACAAGAATTAATTCATTTTGATGATTTCTCAAAGTTTGCCATTTCTTACATAGACACATATCTTAAAATTATAGAAATGGAAATCATTTTCCCTGGGAACTGTTGGTGACTTTATTATCATTCAGTCAGTCATAAAAATAATCTCCAACCCCATTTGCCCAAAGGCATGAGAAACTAACTCATATCTAACAAGAAACAGAGAGTATGCTCACAAATTTTAATCAATCTATCAGCTTGCTTTTAATGGAAAACTATCAGTGAGAAAATAGTGGATGTTTGTCTCAGATAATTATGTAATTTCTCTTAGTGTAGTAACAGGGAAAAGTATGGAGAAAAACATGTATGTAGAATGTTACAGCTAAAAGAGATTTTAGTGATCACTTAGTTTAACCCATTATTCTATAGATGAGTAAAGAAAAGCATAAAGTTTAAGTGACTTTCTGTAGTTCATACATCTAATCAATACCTGGAACAGAACTAAATTTTGAATTGCATAAGGAAATCTAATTATGAAATTGAAGAGAAAATGACTATAACCACAATGAATGAAAAAAGTTTTTTATTGAAACCTGCAAGAAATAACAGAATTCTTTTAACACTAATTTTCACTAAGTTAAACATTTTCCGTACTTGTGAGTTCTTAAGTCTCAATTTTTGTACTATTACAAAAATGACTATAATATTTTAAGCCTTTACTTTGTGTTAGGTATGCTGTGTACCTAATTTAATTGAACCTTCACAACTTTCCTAATAAATAAATATCATTGTTCCTATTTTACAGATGAGGAGTAAGGCAAAGAAAGCTTGGGAAACTTGCCCAACTTGATTTTGATGGAAAACCAGTTTACCTGTAGTCAACACTATAGCTTCTGAATAGTGTTTACTCCACTAAACATTGATACACTGTCAGAATTTCATTTGGCATTGTGCTTTTATATTTGGTAGTCTCCTCTACCTCCCATAAGACTATTCAATTTAAAAATAAAGAATTCATATTTCCTTTGTAATTATTCACAGCACTAAAGTTATACAGCCTTGCAAGCAACTCTCAGCTTTTGTTGTTAACCTTGGAATTAGGGCTCATTTCTGTGGTTTTGGGAACAGAGCATCCACTTTCTCCATAATCAGTGGAGTTGCACAATCCTTGATGACATGAAAACCACTTCACTGAAGATGATGAGGATCAACAAAGACATACAATACACACAATTGACGGGTACATGTGCAAAGATGGCATAGCAAGTTGGGACTTACCCATACTAGAAAAACAGCTTTGCCTAGGCCTCATCATTTGAGCAGTTGTCTGCTGGTATGACGTTACTCTGTTCTCAATCAGGTTACTTTTACAGTTCTCCCTCAAAATCTATTTTCCTGTCTCTGGTCATCCACTATTGCTGGATTAGGTACTTGCATTAATTTGGTCATCTGTTTTTCCTAATGACCTGCAGTTTCTCAAATGTTTTGGGATGTTTTATCTTTCTGCCTTTCCTAGTTTTTTGCTGACATAGTTTCTTAGGCCTTCCCCAAACCCGAACTCCCAATATACCTTCTGCTAACTTACTCCTGGATGTTGTATTTCTCTTTATCTCTTCTTGAATTAAAGATGTATTTTTTGTGATTACATAATTACAGGCATTCTTCTGATCAGTTAACATATGTATGGAGAACATTACTATTTTCTAAAAATATTATTTTTGAAGCAATTTATCACAATCTTGTGAAATATACATAGGTAAATATATATCTTGCTGCCTACATGTGTGCAGGAATACTTAGTTTCAACTCAGTTTCTGTTATAACCTACAATCATTAAAAGTAGTATTCATTTTCATGTTGTTATAAAATAATAGTCAATGAAGCCAAAATTTCTAAAGTACCCATGATTGAACAGTTAGCCTTTGAACAACACGGGTTTGAATACTTATACACGAATTTTCTTCCACCTTTGCCACCCCTGAGGCAGCAAACCAACGCCTTCTCTTTCTCTTCCTCCTCTTCCTCCTTCTCCTCAACCTACTCAAAGTGAAGACAAGGAAGATGAAGACCTTTAGATAATCAACTTCCACTTAATAAATATTAAATATATTATCTCTTCCTTATGATTTTCTTGGTAACATTTTCTTTTCTCTACCTTACCTTATTGAAAGAATACAGTATATAATACATGTGATATACAAAGCATGTCTTAATTGGCATACTAAGTATGTCTTAATTGACAGTTTATGTTATCAGTGAGACTTCCAGGCAACAGTACTCAGTGCTTAAGTATTGGAGCGTCAAAAGTTACATGTGGACATTCAACTGCAGAGCGGTGGGAGGGGTCATTGTCCCTAATTTATGTGCTGTTCAAGACTCAACTGTGCAATCTCATTTTAACCCTATACAGGAGACATGGAAAAAAAAGTAGAAATTTTTATTTAACCCACTATTATCCACAAATATTCATAAAAATGTATATAAGCAAATTTCAACCTTCAATTTACCTTTCACCTTCCTAAAAATGACTTTACTTTGTTAGGGGTGCTAGATCAGAAGGGATATCTTGAACATATTTCATGTTTTACCTCTCATATTTCCATATGAATAGTGAGCATTTTAGTTGTCTTTTCAACAGCCATTTCACAGGCTGCCATTGACTATTGGCCATTTAGTTTGAGTAGGACCACGTCTGTAGCTCCAGGGCAGAGCTCTAATTGGTCTAAAATTATCCTACTGTTATTGGATAAGGGTAAGATATATAATAGACATCTAAGCTAACAGTAAATGATAATCTTGCTGACCATAGTAACTGACGTGAAGTGTGTACATTGTCTTTTTCCCCTCTTTTCTAATTACAGTAAAGCTTGGGACTTTTGTGCAAAGCCTTATATTCTTCTGACATCACATGGTATTCAGATGAAAAACGTGAACCCACTGAAGACACTTTATTAACATGAAAAATACCAGGATGAGGATTATGCCAATATACAGATAAAATTATGGCTGAGGGAATTGCAGAGAAATGGAACCAGAGATTTGTTCAAATTGAAACCCAAGATTGCCCTATCTTCAGATATGTACAATTACAATATGCAATGAATTAGTATTCATGTTTTAGGTGTTTAAATTATTAGTTTTCTATTACTACAAATATAATCATTCTAATTGATACAACCTATTAAGTGCTATGCACTAAGCAAAGTCCTGGGAATATAGTAGTGGAGAAAAGAAGATTAACCAAGTTAGCCCCTGTACTCAAAAACATCGGGAGTTACTAGGAAAATAATAAAACAATTCACTGCAATGGAAGCTGTCTTTTAGTTAAAAACTCTTTGCCATATGCACCTAAGACCCTTGCTGACATTAAGCTGGTCTTTCAAAGCTCATGAGTAAAGTTTTCCAGTTTCAAAATGGAGAAGTGAGTAGACTGAGGTAGAAGAAATACTGTAGTATCATCATGATTTTTACTTAATAAGCAAGGACAAGAAAGGGAAAGAGATTCATTTTTTTCAGTTAGGCAGCTGCTCATTCACTCATTTATTTACTCATTCAACATGGAACAGAAAACAGATCCATAAATTTTTCAAATAAATGTAAAATTGCTACAAATAATAGTTATGCAGATTGTGCAGATAAATGGAGGTTTAGCATAGTAATTGAGATGATGGAAGAATTCTCCAATAAAGTCTCCATTGAATTGAGATCTAAATGATGTCTAAGAATAAAGTAAAAACCTATGTATGTTTTAACCCAAATTGAAAACTACCAGTAAAAAAAAAGTATTCAGCCAAATTATTATTGCTTTGAATATTTTAGATGAATGAAATAGATTGTATTTTTTCACCTAATCTAAAAAAGAGAATTCTAATTTAAATTTATAATAAACACATATTTTGCATAAGTCATTCCTTATTCAGTGTTGACTCAACATGTCGCACTGCAAATACGCTGCTGAAAGCTTTTGCAAAGACTTCACTGCTGTCTTAAAAGCTTTATCTAGAAACCAATGAAAAAGCACAAAGAATGAAAGCAGAAACAAAATTCATGTTCTTCATTTGTTTAAGTAAAGGCTAATGACGTTTTAAAAAATGTTTCATCAAGAAGAAGACACATACTTTTCAACAAAATCTATTAAAAATCCATGTATTAAGATATTCCGTGAATACAAATAAAAGATTGCAAAATTAAAATAACTAAAAGGCAAACATCAAATATGACTTAAATTTCTTAGTAAAGTTATGTCTGAAGATTTTTATTAAGTTTTGTCTTTTTTGTTGGCTGCTATAGCCACTGGGATAGTGCGTGGCACCTAGCAGGCACTTAATAACTATCTATTGCATAAAGCTGAAAAAGTAATTTGAAATCTCTTCCAACATCGCTCATATCTATGATGTCTGAAAAAATTAGTATTTGAGGAAATATTTCTGATAACTTTGCAAGGTCTCTCCTTCTGCTCTATCTTATTTTTTTCTTCAAATGTTGTACCTGTGGGACTTAAAATGATACACTTGAAACCCATCAGTAATCAAAGTATAGGTTTCCATAGAAACCAAAATCAAAGCACCTTCATTTTTTTCTCAGGCAGAGATAAAACAGCAGATTCAAATTTACTTGAGAGGATAAATGCTGTTCAAATGATTACATGTCCATTTATGTGTTAAATAAATGATGGTGCTTCTAAACTTCACTGGCTTTTAGCTGCCTATTAATTTTAGGGTTTGGATTTTCTATTTTGTTTTGTTTTCTTAAACATTCCAATTGCTATACTGGTGAGAACGTATTTTAATAACACTATTATTACTGTATTTGTTGTAATTACATTGCATGATTAGGCAATAATTGTATTTGGTTACCTTTGTATGCCTAATTGATATGCATCAATTTTTATATCAAACAATAACCAAAGTAAATAAATGAATAAATAAACATCTTTAAAACCCATTTTTATTATATTTATATTTGTGTCACCCAGTAATATATGTGGATACAAAAGAAGACCCAGAACATTTTCATGAAAGACAGCAGTCGTTTTCCTATCAAAAATTTTTAAAATTCTCCCCAGGGCTTCCTGGATTTGCCTTGACTCCTGGTTGTTCCTTAATTTGTTTATTGTTTTTAAAACTAGGATCCTCTTTTTGCACCTCTAGAAAACATTTGTGCATAGAAATAAATACTTCAAATTTTCCAAGAGCACCTGCTTAAGGAAAGACTTTTCCCCAAGAGTAAAGATAGCAGTCATTGTCCAAGGACAAGTATTGGAACAAGGAGCTGAAGGGAGCCTGTGAATAAGCTCAGAAATGGGACCACTCTCCAAATATTCCAGAATTATTTGGCTCTTTTGAGGGGTGATAGAGTATTGAGGACATAAATATGTAATTAATTATGGTGACAATACCTGTGAATAAAAAGGAATCTTTTTTTTTCATTTTATTTTTTTAGCAGGAGTTATTTTTGGAAAATCGTGTGCAAGAGAGCTGGGAGACAGCCCACAGACTGGGAAAAAATATTTGTCAACTGTATATCTGACAAAGGCCTAACATCTAGGATCTACAAGGAATCCAAACATATTGAAAAGAAAAAAAACAAACAGCCCCATTACAAACTGGGCAAAAGATATGAATAGACACTTCTCAAAAGAAGACATCTGAGCAGCCAACAGATACATGGAAAAATGCTCAGCCTCACTAATCATCAAAGAAATGCAAAGTGAAACCACACTGGAATGCCACCTAACTCCAGTCAGGTTGGCCATCATCAATAACTCAAAAAGCAACCAGAGCTGGAGAGGATGAGGGAAAAGGGAGCACTTCTACCCTGTTGGTGGGGGTGTAAACTAGAACAACCTCTGTGACAAACAGTGAGTTGATTCCTAAAAGATCCGAAAATCAACCTTCCATACGACCCCACAATCCCCCTACTGGGAATATCCCCGAAGGAACTCAAATCACTCTATGAGAAAGATACCTGCGCACATATGTTTATTGCAGCATTAGTCACAATAACAAAAACATGGAACCAACTGTGCTGCCCACCGAAAGAGGACTGGATAAGAAAAAAATGTGGTACATATACACGATGGAATATTATGCAACCATAAAGAAAGACAAAATTGTGAACTTTGCAGCATCTTGACTGAATTTAGAGACTATAATATAGAGTGATCTATCATAGAAACAAAGAACTAAGTGCCACATGTTCTTACCTCACAAGCAGACCTTGAACAATTATCATAATACTATAAGAAAGGGATTGGCAGTAGTGGGAAACTGCTGAGGTGGGCAGAGATTGGCAGTAGTGGGAAACTGCCAGGGGGAAGGGCACACCTTGTCAACAATGTTACCTGCATAATGAACATTTGTATACCTAACCCTGAATTGTACCCCACATCTTTAAAATACAAAATTTTTTTAAAAGAATTCTGCAACTCCATCTGTACCAAATGTACTTAATGCAATGCTTGTCCTGAACTTTATTATTTTTTAAAAAAAATTTTTAAAAAGAAAAATAGTGTGGAAGGTTGAATTGGGAGTTTTATAAGAAATAGCTTGGAGAGCCAAAGATGTACTTGATAAAGATAAACGAGTTTTAACACCACTGCCACATACCTAACCACTGAAATGGATGTATCATATCTAACATAAAAATTATTTTGAAAACTTGTCTAAATAAACCTCTAGTAGTTTCCTAGAACTACTCAAAGAAAAATGAGATCTTTCATAACTTGCCTCTTTACAGATAATACACACTTAGTCACTCACCAAAACTATGCCTGGTCTCACTCGTCTCTGAATATGCTCATCATATTTTAACATTGTGCCTTTGTTTAAGATGTTTTATCTGCCTGAAAGATTCTTTCTTGTAATTATTTAAAGACACAGAGCACATGAACCTCATCTGAAAAGCCCACTTCCACTGTCAGAAGTATTCTCTCTTCCTTAGTTCTCCATGGCCTTTTCTTTTTTGCTTTTCTTTAAAAAAATGTTTTGTATAAAAGTATTTCTCACAAGCCATCTTAAGTTAGCTTTTTCCCTAAGCATGTCTTGACTACTAATTTTGGATTCTGTGAAATTCAATAGAATTATATCCTGAACACTGAGACTGACAGTAAGATATAAAAGTGTAAAGAGATGTTATGCTCCAAGCAGATTGAATTAACTCAAGGATAGAGAATAATGGGAAGAGGAGGAGGGATAAAGCATCTTAATAGATACTGAACGATAATGAACTGAAGAAAGATTTAAATGGAGTAAAATGTATTACATGGTATTTTTATTTTATTATATACTATTTTTTTAAGAGATGAGGTCTTACTATGTTGCCCAGTTGAAATGTAGTGGCTATTCATAGATGGAATCATAGCTCACTATAACCTCGAATTCCTGGGCTCAAGCAATCCTCCTGCTTCAGCCTCCTGAGTAGGGGCTACAAGTGTATGCTACCACATCCAGCATATGTAGCATTTTTTTAACACAAATTATCCAGATACCAATGTAAATGCCTACTAGAATAAAAAATAGAAATGATATATAATGAAAAGTGAAAGAATGCTTGGTTAATCTGCAGTGGAATAAAAATATATCTTGGATATTATTCAGCCTTAAAAACAGAAAGAAATCCTGCCATTTGCTACAACATGGATGAACGTGGAGAACATTATGCTAACTGAAATAAGCCAGACACAGAAAAACAAATACTATATGATCTTATTTATACCTGGAATCTAAAATAGTCAAACTCATAGAAACAGAGAGTAAAATAGCAGTTGCTAGTGGTTGAAGAGAGAGCAAAATGGGGAGGCGTGGATCAAAGAGTACAAGTTTCAATTATACAGGATCAATCAGTTCTGCAACTCTAATGCACACATGGTGACTACAGTGAACAGTGCTGTATTGTATACTAGAATGTGCTAAGAGAGTAGATCTTAAGTGTCATCTCCATAAGAAAAAAGGGAGGGAGGAAAGGATGGAAGAAAGGAAGGAAGGAGGCAGGGAAGAAGGTTGAGAAGAAAAAGAGAAAGAGAAGGAAGGAAGGAAGGAAGGAAGGAAGGAAGGAAGGAAGGAAGGAAGGAAGGAAGGAAGGAGAGAGAGAAAGAAGAAAGAGAGAACTTAAAGAAAACAAGACTTCACTCTTGGTTCCCTGTAGGTAATAGTTCTTAATCATGCTAACTCCAAGGATGCTCTAATAATCCAATAAGAACTAAAACAAGTACCCATATACTCTTAAATAAAAATTTGTAAGATGTCATTGATTTTGACTGAAGCCCTACACTAGGCCACAATAAACTAAACCAAAATGGAGTCTACTTATGATCAATTTCTAAGCCACCAAGTTGAAACCAAATTACTTATCTGACCTGAGAAATCAGGAAAGAGTTGAATCCCCAAACAGGCAAGTTTTAACTGGTGTAGTCAAATCCCCACACAGGCCAATTTTAGCTGGCATAATAATAAGGCAGTCCAATCTGCTTTAACCTTCGCAAGGAAAATGACTTTGAAACAACCAATCCACTTTTTGTGAACTTCTGATTCTGGAGGCTTCCTGGCTGATTTATCTTTTTTTGCCCCAAACTATTAAGTTTACCTTGTCTAAAGTTTTTTTTTTCTTTTATCAATACTATTTCTCTTACACACACACACACACACACATACACACATACACTAAATATTTCTCTTACACACACACACACACACACACACAAGTAAATATTTCTCTTACACACACACACACACACACACACACACACACACACACACACAACTTGTTCCATAATTTCAGACAATTCATAGCCACTAAATCTCTACCAAAACCCAGTTCTAGGCAATGCCTCTAAATATCTTGAGTTCCTGCACTAGGCCACAACAGAATAATCTAAATGTATGCAGAATATCTAAGCCACCAAGTTGAAACTAAATTGTTTATCTGAACTTCTGAGACATCAGGAACGAGAAAGAAAATAGTCGAATGCCCAAACAGGTAAGTTTTAGCTTACATGATAATATGCAATCCCCTCTGCTTTAACCTTTTTAAGGAAAGTGAGGTTTCCTTTACAATCCACTTAGGTAAATAAAGACACAGAATCTACCACTTCTTTATTCATTTATTGTTATAAAAATATATTTTTTACAATGGCGTCATAATATTTGAACACTGTTGACACTTGGGAAGCCAAGGTGGAAGAAACGCTCGAGGCCAGAAGTTCAAGACCAACCTGGGCAACATAACAAGATCCTGTCTCTACAAAAAAAATAATAATAATTAGTGTAGTAGCAAGTGCCTGTAGTCCCAGATGTTCAGGAGGCTGAGGCAGGGAAATTGCCAGTACCTCAATGTTCAAGGGTGCAGTGAGCTATGATTATGCCACTGTCCTCCAGCCTAGGCGACAGAGCAAGATCCTACTGCTAAAAATAAATAAAATGAAATTTTTAAAAATTATGAGTGTGAAGGGGTTACTTGTGTATAATAAAATATTTTAAATAGTAGTTTTAAATGACCATCAAAGAAAACAGACACAGACTCGAAAGTATGATGGATCATTTACAATAAACAGTTGGATATCTGGTTTTGAGACATTTGAATCCCTCACATTTCTTGAAAGTCTAACAGAATCAGGGATTGGCAATAAAAAGACATTTTATTGAAAAGCATTTCTTCTTAGAAAAAGACATTTTATTGGAAAGCATTTCTTTACAAAAAAAGCTGCAGATATGGGAATATTTCCTTCTTTAAATTCATATAACAGCGTCAATAAGACCTTCTTTTTAGGACTTGGTATGGCTCCTTTGCAGTGTGGGGGTAACACAGTAGGAGAACTCATTCTAATTCATCCAGAAAATCTAAAAGGGTGATTAACTGTTTTAATGCTAGAGGTTGCTGCAGTGTGCATCTTGGAGTCCTAGATCTTATTGGGAAAATGAATAATTATTTCCTATGGAGCAAATATAGGTCAGTTACAAAAAAGGACTTGTCACAAGTCTTATTCAGGGACAGCACCTGAAGGAGTGAACGAATTCCAGTTAAAAGAAAAAAATCTAGATGTATCACTAGTTGGTCAGGAGGTAAGGAAGGAGTAAATGATCAGCAGAAATAGAGGTGCATTTTGCTTTGTCAAAGGAATTCCAAGGTGAGAAATCTCCAACATTAAAAGAACCCCAGTTTGGGCTCAATGGCTCAGCCTATAATCCCAACACATTGGGAGGCCTATACAAGTGAATTGCCTGAGCCCTTGGCTTCGAGACCAGCCCAGGCAACTTGGCAAGACCTCATCTCTGCAATAAATCAAAAATTAGCTGGGTGTGATAGCGTGCACCTGTAGTTCTGGCTACTAGGAAGGCTGAGGCGGAGGGATGGCTGGAGTCCAGAAGGTCAACGCTGGGTGGGCCATGAGTGTGCCACTGCACTCCCACTCCAGTCTGAGTGACAGAGTGAGACACCAACTCAAAAAAAAGAAAAGAAAAAGAAAACAAGAAACCCCAGAAGTCCCATGAAATCACTCCATGAATGAAAGAGTTCATTTTAAACAACTGCAAACTTCAGCAAGGGCTGTTGTTAAATCCCATCACAGCATAAATCAAGCAAGAATTCCTCCTTTCCCCCCACCTCCTTTAAGTACACATGCTCCAATTCTGGAAAAATCTGTAGCCTCAATATTAAAATTCCATAGGTAAGTATAACGAGCAATAGGCCAACTTCAGTTATAAACTTAGCTGCGAAAATACTGAATGTATTACAAAAATATCACATTATGATTAATAACAGTATATTCTGGAAATGCAAAAATGGTTCAACAGCAGAAGATCTAGGAATGTGATATTCTGTAACAGTGTTCAAAGAAGAAAAATTAAAGCAACAGTGTTCAAAGGAAGAAAAATTAAAAGTCATCTAAGAAGTCTAAATGCATTTAATTAAAGCTAATACCTCTTTATACATGAAAGCTGTTAGAAAACTAGAAATATAAGGAAGTTCCTTTAACTTGATAAATTCTGTCAAATCCTTACACAAACAATTCTATTTATTGAGAAAACAATACAAGGTTGGAAACAAGAAAGGGATTCCTTTCCTACAATTTAACTTAGAAGAGGAGATACTGGCCAATGACGACGGAAAAATATATATAAGAATTGGAGAGAAAAAGATTAAATGATACACTGGTTATGTCATAATTCACTAAAATTACAATCAGGTTAGGATCAGAATCAGACATTTGCTTTCTAAGTATACAAAACCCAATTTGATCCTCTACATATTTTCATCGGCAACTGTAATGGTTAGTTTTGTATGTCAAGTTGACTAAGCTGTAGTGTTATTATTTAATCAAAGACTAATCTAGGCATTGCTGTGGAGGTTTTCTGCTGTGGATGTGATTAATAGCTACAATCAGTTGACTTTTAAGTAAAGAAGTTTACCCTCAATAATGTGAGTGGGCTTCATCCAATCAGTCGAACACCTGAAGACAAGAAACTGAGGTTTTTAAAAGAAATATTGCCTCAAGACCGCAACATTAGTTCCTGAGTTTCTAGCCCAGACCTGCCCTACAGATTTTAAACTTTCCAGTCCTCACAACGTGCTGATAACCTAAAAATATATAGGTAGGCAAATGATGAGATAGAGATAGCGATAGCTAATAGATTAGATAGATGATAGATAAATTGATGAAGATAGATGATCGATAGATAGATATCCTAATGTTTCTGTTTTTCTGGAGAAAGCTGATGCAGTAAGTTAAACGGAGCAATGAGACGTATTTTGCAATGGTAAGAAGAAAATCTGTATTTCGTCTAGAAAGTCACAACCAATATGAAGACCAATATTAAGAAAAATATCAAACTTTATTCAAAGACATAAAAAGCTGATATAACATAATTATGAATGGAATTCATTAATCTCCTAAAGTGTTATTTCTTCCCAATTAATTTATAAATCAATGCAATTTTAGGGAAATGTGAAAAATTCATCCCAAAATAAATGTGGAAGAATAAAATTGACAAATAGCTGAGGAAAAATTTTAAATAATTTTTTAAAAGGGATGGATGTAAGCACAAGTTTTAAATCCATTGTTATCAAATTAGTGCAATTCTTACACAGGAAATAACAAATAGATCAATGAAATCAAGTAGAGTTCCTAAACAGTCACACAAAGCTTTCACTAACAAAGTGATAAAGCTTTGTTTGAGACATCACAAATGAGAGAAGAAAGAGAAGTTTATATATTAGATAATGTTGGGAAAGCTGGCTCATTATAACAAGAAGATAACAATTATATTTTTTTTACCACACAATTTATACAAATTAATATATACAAATGTATTAAATCTAAATGTTAAAGGGCCTTTTATAAAACACTTAAGAGAAAACTTAAAAGACTTGTGTTGTGAGTTTGAGTTGAGAAATAATTTCTTAAATAAGACTCAAAACGTTCAACTTACAGGAATAATTTTAATTTATGAATAGTATAACTTGATTGCCCAAAATAAACCATTTATTTTTACATACAACTTAATCTAAAAAAAGTTAGTATAATTATATATAATTTATTTGTAAAAGTAGAACAAAACTCTCCATTTTTAAAATTGAAAATCTACGTGATTCTCAAAGCCCACCAGTGAGCTTATCCATAACTCAACTGAGTTGAGTGAGCTTGAGTTATAATTTGAATCCGTTCTTTGTTTGTATAATAAGTTCTTAGATGTTTAGGACTCTTCTAAATCTTCCTAAATCATTTGTCCAAACTAAACCACTCTTGTCAGTGACTTTATAAATTACTCTTCCAACCTCTTTGTCCATACAATTCTAGGCATGGTAATAGAGTTCACATATTTAGTCTTAACGTTCCTCATTAATTTTCTAAGTCTCTTAAATCTGATGTTCCAGTTAATGTGTCAACACAAGAGTCTGCTAAGGAAATGCTCACAGGTACCCTACATGTACATTTTGTGGAGAGGTAACCATGTGTTTGTGTAATAAGACTAAGACTTATGATCAGAAGACCTGAGTTTCAGGTCTGAGTTGCCTCCCACTACCAACTCTGTAACCTTAGAAAAGTAGATTATCACTCTGTGTCAAGTATACACATGGATAAAAAATTAGGGAACAGTGAGTTTACAAGGCCTGTCATAGTTCTAACAACTATGATTCTGCTACTGTCAGTGATTCTAATGTGAGAATTCTAAATTGTGATAGCCCAAAGTGGAAAATATTTGGGAGTAGGCCTCATGACTCTAAAACTGCAGTGCAGGGTCAGTTACCTAGTACTTCTATGACAAAAGCTGGCACTATCCTCAACAAGAATTTTTTTTTTAATTTCTGTATCTCTCAACTCTTTAGTTGCAAACAACAGGAAAAAATGACTAAATAAAGCAAGAATATCAAAAGGAATTTATTGGAGCCAAATGTGATGAGTCAAATAATTGAAATATAAGTTGGTAATCTAGGTTTACTTAAAGAAGAGTGTGATGATTAACTTTGCATGTCACCTTGACTGGACCACAGGGTGCCCTAATATTTGGTTAAACCTTACATTGTGTCTGTAAGGGCATTTCTGCATGAGATTAACATTTAAATTGATAAACTGAGTAAAGTAGATTGCCCTGTCCAGTGTCACCAGGTCTTATCCAATCCTTTAAGGCCTGAATAAAACAAAAAGGCTGAGCAAGGGATAATTTATTCTTTCTCCCTGTCTTTGAGCTGAGACATTGTTCTTTTGCCTTTGGACTTGGACTGGACTGAAACTGTACCACCAGCTTTATTAGGTCTCCAGAGTCTCCAACTTGATGACAGCATACTTTGGGAATTCTGTGTCAGCAATTTCATATACATATACATGTATGTATATGCATGAAATTTATATGTTATATGTGCTACTTATATGTTAAATGTGTTATATGTAAAATACATATCATTAGAGTAATGTTAAACCAGAATTTATATATAAGTATTAATAAAAGTAAAAAATATTTATTTATTTATAAATATAAATCTGGTATATAAACTTATATGTATAAATTTATATAAATTCTGGAGATAAATATGCATCTTCATTTATCTGTAAATTAATAAAGTTATAAATATAAATCTGATATATAAATTTATAGAGAGAGAGATATAGATGTATATAAATTCTGGAGAACTCTGACCCTGACAAATACAGATCTTGATACCAACAGTGGTTTCAGAGGAACAGAATGTTAAGAATGAATTTTAGAAATTGTTTCTGGGATTTGGGGAACTGAGTCTCTAATGTGATTAGTTTTAAAGATGTTAATGACTACATTTCTAGTAGTAAGGAAGTAAGGAGAGCACTGATAGTCTATGACATAATCTGGCAATAAAGATACACAAAATATTTCCACTGGATCTTCCTGATAAACCACTTACGAGAAATAAGGAGCTAGGTGACTATGTATATGATGCTTGAAACAGTTTTTAAAATAGTAATCCAAAAGCATTAGCACCTTCCTGAAGGTAATGAAGAGATTAATGGTCACTGGTCAACTCCACTACCAAGGACCTGAAAGACGCAGGAATGATGATTCCCACCCCAACCCTATTCAACTCATCTATTTGTCCTCTGAAGATGACAGATGGATCTTAGAAAATGGCAGTGAAACCAAGTGGTCACCCCAGCCTCAGCCGCTGCACTGGTGTGGCTTTAGTCATTGAGTAAATTGCATACCCTTGCTACCTGGTATGCAGTTAATAATCTAGAAAATGCCTTTTTCTTCATCCTGTCCATAAGGGCCACTGGTAGCCATTAACTTTAATCTGGTAAAGCCAGTAATACACTGCAATTGTCCGACCTCAGGAGTGTATCAATTCTTGTGTTAGTACCATTTAGTTGGCAAGAATCTTGACTGACTGCATTTTCTTTCCAGAAGATATCATACAGGTTCATTACACTGATGGTATTATGCTGATCAGACCTAGAGAGTAAGAAGTAGCAAATACCCTAGTCTCACTGGCAAAATATTTATGTGTCACAGGATGAGAAATAAAACTGACAAAAATGACAAAAATTTAGGGAACTTTTGCCTCAGTGAAATTTCTAGAGGTCCAATGGGGCATGCTTTCTAAGGTGAAAGATAAGTTGTTGCACTCAGCCCATCCTACAACCAAAAAGAGAGAGACAGTGCCTAGTAGGCTTCTTTGGTTTGGGGAAACATGTTTATTTGGATGTGTTACTCTGACCCAATGACTGGGACCCAGACCAACAAGACCGAATAACCTCACAAGTCGCTTTTCCCCTTGGGCCATAGGATCCAGCAGATTCACTGGTGCTTGAAGTGTTAGTGGCAGAGAGGGATGCTGTTTGAACTCTTTGGCAGGCTCCTATAAGTGAATCATAGCACAGATCTTCATGATTTGGGAGCAAAATCCTGACATCCTCTACAGATAGCTATTGTCTTTCTCAGAGACAGCTCTTGGGCAGCTAGTGGACCTTAGTAGGAAATGAATATTTAACCAAGGGCCACCAAGTTACCATGTACTCTGTGTTGCCCATTGTAGACCGAATATTATCTGAACCACCAAGTTGTGAAGTTTGGTGGTCCCAGCAGCACTCTACCAACAAATAAAAATGGTGTATCTGTGATTGGACCCAAGCAAGCACAAGTAAGGCACAAGTTAAGTTACATGAAGGCCTTCAGAAAGGCACAAGTTAAGTTACATGAAGAAGTGACCCAAATGCCTGAGGTCCATACTCCTGCTACTCTGCCTCATCTCTCCAAACCTGTACCCACGGTCTCATGGCAAATTGCCTCTATCAGATAACCGAGGAAGAAAAGACTTAGGCCTCATTTATAGATGGTCTGCACAATATCTGAATACTAAGCAAAAGTGAACATCTGCAGCACCATAGGCCCTCTCTGTGACCTCCATGAAATCCTTCCAGTGGAAAGAATTTTGAATAATGCACCTGTCTATTTACTTTTCTTGGAAGGAGAAATGATCAGATGTATGATTATAACCGATTCGTGGGACGTAGACAATAGTTTCACTGAGTGGTAAGAGGTTTAGAAGAAACATAATTGTAAAATTAGTGACAAGGATGTTTTGTGAATAGATATGTGAATAGATCTTTCTGAATGAACAAAGAATGTGAAGAAATTTGTGATCTAAGTGAATGATCACCAAAGGGTGACCCCAATAGAAACGAATAATCAAGTGCATAAGAGGACCCATTCTATTGAGCACCTATCAGTCTCTTTCCCTACAGCCCCTGCGGGTTCATGGACAAAGTGGCTATGGTAGCAAGGAGGGGGGCCATACATGGAGTCAGCAGCATGGACTTCCACTCATCAAGGCCAAACTAGCTATAAATAAGCTCCCAGTCTTCCAGTAATAAGACCAACACTGAGTCCCTGATATGGAACTGTTCCCTGGGGAGATCAGCCAGCTACCTTGTGGCAGGTTGATTACATCAAACCCCTTCTATCATAGGAAGGGCAGTGTCATATCTTAGTTTGAGTTGCTATAACACATTCCATAGATTTAGTACCTTAAACAACAAACATTTTTTTCAAAATTCTGGAGGCTGGACATCCAAGATCAGGGTGCCAGCATGGTTGGGTCCTGGGGAGGGCCCTCTTCTGGGTTGTAGATTTCCAACTTATTGCATCTTCTCATGGTAGAACAAGAAAGGATGTACGCTCTGGTGACTCTTGTAAGAATAGTATTCCCATTCCTAAGGACACCATTTGCAACATTTCAAATAATTTTAAGGCCCCATCTGTTAATACCCTCAAATTAGGAATGGGATCTCAACACGAATTATGGAGGAACACAAGCATTTAGTCTATAGCCCTCTGAATGTGAGTTTGCCTTCCCTGAAGCAATATTTCTGACAAAATTACCATGATGGCCTTACAGAACACCTTATTCAACATGGTATTCCACACAGCATTGCTTCTGACAAGGACCTCACTTCACAGCAAAAGAAGTGGAGTTCCTATGAGGGGGAGTGAGGCCAGTTAGAAGGCCAAACTTCACCTGCACACATGTTCATTACTTATGTAATGAACCCTTACTTGCATCCCACATCTCTATAATAAAAAATAAAATAACATAGGAAGTCCTTTTTCTGACACTTAAGAAACAAGATCAGCCCAAGACCAGAGCTTTAGTGATGTCCATTACCAAAGAGCTGCTTCTGCCTGATGAGGAACACTCACCTGTCCCTGCAGAGGCACACCCACCTGTGCCCACAGAGATATACTCATCTATGACCACAGAGATACAACCACCTGTCCCCACAGAGATACATTCCCCTGTTCCTGCAGAGATGCTCACCTGTCTGTGCAGAGATACACCCACCTGTCCCCACAGAGGTGCGCCTGCACGTACAAAATTCACTTCCTATTTTTGCCCCAGTCTATGTCATTATTTGCAAAGGAGACAAACCAAGGAGAACTGGGAAAAAAAACTGACTGAAACAGAGCATTTGAAATGGAGTTGTTTCTCATTTTAGTACAATGAACATTCTATCTGGAGTTCATGAAGATTCTATCTGGAGTTCAAATCATTAAAGAAAAAAAACCTCACAGCTGAAAAAAACTAGAGAAAGGCAACTTTAGAAATCTAAACCAGTTAAAAACTAGTGACATTTGCATAAGTATCAAAACAGGTCAGGGTATTTCACCACCACATGCTCAGAAACACACAACAGAAGTATGTGGATAGGACATACCTCAGCCTAAGCAACTACCAAGATGGGCATATAAATATGGCAAAGCTGCATGCTCACGGAATCATGGGCATCTTTTCACAGTAAATTTCCAGTGGGCTTTACAGGAGGCTCGGGGAACCTTCATTTATCAGTTTTTCTACAGTGGAGCTGGAGATAGCACAAGGAAAGCAAACTTTTGTCATTAAAGCAACATGCTGCTAAATATCTAAAGTGCTCCATCCAATAGCTATGTTAAAATATTTGTCAGGCAAGAATTTCAGATCAAAGTTGAGGAATATGCAAGATGCATATTTGTGGAAAATATTTCATTTTTTGAAATAATATGAGTAAACATTTTTTAGAAAAATTGAAAACTTTTGAAAAAAATTAAATTAGCAAATTTCATCTGACGAAAATTAGAAATAATTCAATTTTATATGTTTTAGTGTGCTTTCAACTTAGAACATGAAGTCATACCTTTATCAATATGTAAATATGTGGTGATGGTGACATAGCGAAGTTATTTTAAGGCTACATAGGAATAGCGACCTAGGTGTAGTACAACCTGCAAGCATCATGAAAACATGAGTATATTTCATGAAGAAACTAGGACATCTGGAGATCTCAGACACAGAGGTCTGGATTTTCTGCCCATATCCACCATTGGAATGGCTCAATTACCTCTGTGTATCTGTTTATTTCTGCCCTGCTATCAAATGTCTTCTAGTGACATTCTCTCTTTTTTCTCTCTTGACTCCAACTTGACCCATAATTTTCTCTTTCCTATGATTTTGACTAACCAAGAGCCCAGAAGGTCATCCCTACCTAATGGGATACTTTCAGCTTCAACTCTCACTTCAGCAACTCTGATTCATATTCATATTCCCAGGAAAGATGACCTGATTGATCCTCCCATCTTTTCATATCAACCTATGGCACTAATTTCTGGCCAGCCTTTGGGTCAGATGCCACTCTTGGTCCAATCGTCTGCCAATGGGAAATTCACATGATCCCCACAACAGGTAATTTAGATAAGGGACTTTTGTTTACAAGAATTGAGTCTTGGTATGTAATGAGATCTCTCTGAATGACTATGGAAATCTGAGCAAGTCATTAAATATCTTTAAGCTTTCCATGTCTATCTTACAAGATGTTTGTAATTATCATTTAAAATAATTTATGTGAAAGCCCTTGTAACCTCTAAACTTAAGAATGGCTAATATAAATATGTATAAATCTAATTTTTAAATTATTCATTTCTGTATGTGTAATGATTGACTCTGAATGACATGGTCAGTTCTCAAGAATAAGGTGCCTGTTATGTATTTCCACAAATGTACCAATAGTCTGAGTTAGAGGTTCTTAATTTATTTCAGGTCAACTTAGTTCAGATGAATATTTCTCTGGTACTCTTCAGCGCATACTGAACTATTCTAGCTCAGAGCTAAACACTGCCCAGTTTTTAGGTGGAAGACGCTACATAATGCCATTTTACAAAAGGATTAAACTCTTGTCTTGAAGGTATTTTTCATGGCTCCAATAATCATTTATCAGTTGACAACTTCCAGAACTATACTAAATAAAGCCTTATCCTCAAGGTTTGACCATCCTGAAAGACAAAAAATTGAATTTTGAATGTTTTAAAATCTGAAGAGAAACTATTATTTTTTGAGATAGCTTATCCAACTGTACAGTTAGAGGTTATAGTCCCCCACACAAGAATACCCTCACTTCTGACACCAGTTGAAACTTTGAGGGTGGGAGGAATTCCCCAAACCACTTTCGTATTTGATAATTCACGGGAGAGACTCATGGAACTCAATAAACGTTGCTATACCCGTGGTTATGGTTTATTTGAAGGAAAGGCTGCAAACCAAAATACCCAATGGAAGAAGTACATAGAGTCCAGAAAAGGCAGTAAATGCAGAACTTCTGTTGTCCTTTCCCCATGGAGTTACGGACATATTACTCTCTCAGTATCAGTGTGTAACATGAACAGAGTATTGGCAAGCAGGACCGCTCACTTGGACTTTTGGTGCTCAGAGATTTGATTAGGGCTCAATCACATACTGCCCACGTGGTTAATCTGTAATCTCCAGGTCATGCCAGAAGTCAAGCTGACACCTTTAGTCTAACAGTCCCTTCCAGAGGCAAAACTTAAACCATCTGGCTCAAAACCCCCATCATAAATCATAGCATTAGACTGACAGAAGGCCAAAGTCTCTAGGCAGACAAAAGCACTCCCTTCAGGCATGAAATTTCAAAGATTTAGAGATCAGCTCCAGATAGCCTAGGGCAAAGGCCATCCTTCCTCTCTTTGGTAAGTTTCATTCAGGTCACAATAAATGTGTAATAAGTGAGAGGTAACTCAGTTACTTCCAATAAAATGATCCTCGGGGAGGTTAGAGACCATTGGTGAGGCTAGGGAAGAATCACATAAAATTGCTATAATATATTCAAAAGTCAAAATATTAACTAGGGTAATCTAAGAAAGGCAAACTAGGGAGGTCTTTCTATTTGCAATCTGTCTTCACTTTCATTTTTAGGCAGTCTTACTGAGAGGTACAATGTATACGCTATAAAATTCACCCACTTTCATTGAACAATACAATATTTTTACAATACTTACTGAGCTGTAAAACCATCACCACAATTCAATTTTAGAACCTTTCCATCATCCTAGAAACATCCTCTGTGCCCATTTTTAATTAGTCCTTCTTCTCACTCCCAACCTAGGAAACCCTGATTTGCTTTCTGTTTCTGTAGATTTGGCTTTTCTGGACATTGCATGTAAATGAAATTCTATAATATGCAGTCTTTTCACTGGGCATCTTGACCTAGTGTTTTTGAGATTCATTCATTTTGTAGCATAAATCAGTGGTGTGATCTTTTTCATTGCTGAGTTGTATTTTTTTGTTCAGAGGATATACTACATTTTATCCATTCACTGACTGATAGATTTTTGTTATTGTCTTCATTTATTCTAATTATGAATAATGGTACTATTGTGAATAGTCTTTTATGTGGATATGTTTTATTTTTCTAGGTTAGATATGCAAGAGCAGAATTGTCAGGTTTTTTGGTAAGTTTGTTTAACTTTTTAAAAAACTGTCAAACTGTTTTGCAAAGTGCTTGTCACATTTCATATTTTCACCAACAATGTATGAGTTTTCCAGTTCCTATATACTTTTGCCAACATGTATTATTTTCTGCCTTGCTTATTATAAACATGTTAGTAGGTAAAAGTGATTTTTTTACACTTATTTTTCAAACTAGATATAACTAACTGGTAAAGGCCTATCATTATTGAGGTATGCATTCCAGGAAATAACTTTTCCAGCAGGTGCTCTGTCTCTACCTTTACGGAGAAAAAGTTTTGCCATGCTTATTCATCTTGTTTGACACTTTGATATTGTATACCTGTAACTTATAATTATCACTGAAGAAGATCAGATGCATTATTGTTGCTCTTCATATTAGACTGCCACATCTAATCTTTCTGGAGGCAACCAGAGTTATTTCTCTGTAAAATTGTCCTTATTTATGAAAAAAGACTGTAGCCAAGGGGAGTGGGTAAGATGTATACAGGAATTATGGCAGGGTGCAGGCGACTGAGGAACATGCATTTAGATAAGTGATGAAAACATTACAACATAATGCAGAATGACACTGTAAACACATTGCAGTTTGATTGGTTGGTTGACATACAGATTAAACTTAAATTTATAACAGCAATATTCCAGACATGACTATCTAGTTACTCGCCACCTAAAAAAAAAAAACCTATACACAAGAAACAAAAATATGGGAAGTGAGAAATAAAGATGAAAAGAAAAAATACTACAGAAAGGAAAGTAGACAAGAAAAATAAAGAACATTGCTGTATATGACTTATACATGGTATAAACACACATTTAAACATCTAATTTCACACAATTGGTAATGTAACATGCAACCAAGCTGACTAGTCTCGATAGTGAGGAAAGGGGTGGTGCCAAAATGGTCTTCCAGGAGCTGTAGGCAGTGACATCTCAGTAGCCCCTGACTATATAGATTCATTTTGCTTCCCCTAATAGTATGATGTTGCCTTGATAATGCTGAATCCAGATCAAGAACCAAGAGACCCAACTATTTGTAAACATTACCTTAATTCAGTAATTTTCAATTGCATGCTATTTATCCCCTTAGGGTACAGTTGACAATATCTGGAGGCATGTGGGGTTGTCACAACATCTCGGGGTAAAGCTGAGACATGCTGCTAAATACACTGCAATGTACAGGCAACCTCCCACAGCATATCATTCGGTCCCTAGTCAGTAGTTCTGAGGTTGTAGAATACTGCCTTGAGAAGAAACATACTGACTGTTTATATAAAGACTACCTGTGTACTAATGGATGACACCAAATTAAAGGACTATTTAATAGTGTACAGAAATTGGCCTTACGTGGAAACTGCTGGCAGCTTCACCAGCAAATGCATATACTTTTGGGATTCTTAAATCAAGGCAAAATATATTACAATATGCCCCATGTACTCCTTTTCTTCATGGTTACATTACTTTCAGCTACATTGTTGTAGCCTTTGTGGGTTAAATTAAGAATATAATCTAATCTTACACAACCGATGTAGATATGTGAAAGTTTGTGTATCTGTGGGTGGCCCTTTCCTGCCAGTCTGTATTGTACCTAAAATGCTAAATCTATCTTTTTAAAAAACAAAAACCCATGGGTAGTCTGAGAGATATCTTAGCTAATAGCTTCCAAATCCTTCCTTCTTGCCTTTTTTGGCAAAATTACACTAATAAGAGCAAAACAAACTGCTTTGAATGTTATCTCTTACGTCTCTTAACTTCTTTCAAGCTTAAAAAAGTGTAATGACATGTCTAGAAAGCAGTTTTTAGGAAGGAAGAGGAAAAACAAAAAAACATAAACTGGAAAAACAATCCCTACAAAAGTCCCTAGATAGATTCTAAATATTGATTGTCCATGGAATGTTTCTATTGCACTGCATTTTATAACACAATTCTACAATCATTGTGAACTTTCGGGATTATTTTATATTTTTCACTTATTTTGCGAATCAGAGAAAAGGCCCTCTTCTCATTATGCAAATCAACTCTTCTGATATCTAGACACACTGCCAGTCCATCAATCTTTAGGTAGTAATAAACGTGATAGACATAGTCTGTCGGGGAACATTTATTTTTTAAATAATTTCTAGTTTGCCATTGGAAATTGCTAGGAAATGGTATAGAATATACCTCAGATTTGTCCCTTCCTCAAGAGACAGGGAAAAGGAGGTTGGAATATTTATGCTCTGATTCTTGTCAACCATTAACTGAGGAATATCTGGAAAGAATATGTGGCTGCTAAGAGAAAATGTAAAGAGAGCATGCACGCATTAACAGCTTTTTCAATTCATTTGTAGAGTCATTTGTGCTTTCTTCTCCCAAACAATAACTCAGTATTACATTATTTTCAGTAAAGTTATACAGTTAAGCACTAAGCAAGAACAGCAATAATAAACTCTTACTAATCAAGAAATATCAATGTGGGAGAGGTGAGAAGTCGTAGAATTGGACTTTCCTCATCTTGATTACCAGGGAGCAAGCAGAAAATAAATGTGAAAATAAACAGAAGAAACAGAAATAAATGTGTATTATTGACATTTGTATCTCTTTAAAGACAAGTGGATAGATGACAGTCACTGGTTTCACTTTTCTCTTATCACCACTTCCAACCCTACTATGCTGCATCCTTCCTTCTCATCTCTTAGCTACATGTTGGGCAGATTGTGTAACTTTCTGGTCACTTTCAGTTATTAAAGTTCAGGCTAATTTATGCAGCAATCTTAAACTCAATTTAAATCATAGCTCTTTCTTTTCTATCCAGTGTCCATTTTCCAGAATAGATTTGAGTTGTATCCTTGGCTGCTAAACTGATGGGGATATGGAATCGACTATGACTTCCTTCTCCCCTTCTCTGTGTTTAGGTCTCCTAAGGGAAAGACTTGCAAATGGAGAAGCATTTTCAGTAATGTCCATCTGCATAGCTATCTGAAGGCTGATAATGGGTACTAGCTTTTAGATTTGCTCTGATTTGAGTTGATTCTCCTTGCTGCTGATGACATCCACAGTGGTGAGGATCCATAGACAGTGGTATGTTTTGCTTAGGGCAACACTCCCCAGCATTCACCCAGGCCTCTTCTGTCACTGTTGCCCCATTCAGAGATAGCAGGAATGTCTCCTTGAGTCACAACAATGGCTCATGCCCACAGTTACTTTTCTGGAATGTGCAAAACCTTACTGGTCTTAGCAGTCTTTGGGGCTCATATTTCCTCATCTAAACTTCATGTCTCATGGAGCCAAAGGAATGCCACGCATCTTCTTTTGTATGCATTCCAAGATCATAGTGAACTGAGATGATTTAGGAGACTAGTTGCCCTCATCTTCTTCTACTCGTATACCACAGTTCCTTCTCAAGAACTTGCATGCTTCTTTATACTCAGAGGGAAACACCAAGGTGGCTGTGCAGATCTGCAAATCAACAAACAGCCAGCTTTGAACTGAGATCAAGTGTACTCTCAGCACCACCTCTATCTATCACTAATTCCCATGGAGCTCCTATCACTTCCTCGGGAAGTAGAGAGTCTCTTACTGTGAACACTGTACTTCTCAATGCCGCTAGTGATGATAGACTGGGACTCTCCTTCCCTAGCCATCTCTCTGTATGGCCTAAGAATAGGGATATTAATACTACTTAGAACATCTTCTCAGCCTCTTGTAAAGTTGGAAGAGAAGGGCTTAGCCTCAATGAATGTTTTTCTCTTTGGAATCTAGAGTAGAGATACTTAAACTTCAGTGGGCATACATATCACTTGGGAATCTCATTAAAATACAGATTCTGATCCGTTAAATCTGGGCTGGAACCTGAGACTCTGCATCTCTAATGAGCTCTCAGGTGATACTGAGCCTGCTGCTTCACAGTCCACACTGTGAATAGCAAGGATAGAGTACTTAGTACCCCTACCTACCTAGTTGTGATTTCTATGAGAGCTGGAAAAAGAAGCTGCACAAGAAAGGCAAAGAGGACAACTTTTGTTTGCTATTTAAAATCCTTCGGTATTATTTATAAATGTCTTGCCTTTATTTCTTTTAAATTTTATAATACAGAAGGTTAAGCAACACGAAAGCATAAAAATAATTTTAGATTGCCATACCTATTGGAAGGACTTTGAATAATTTTTCTGCTTTTATACGAAGTCTCCAATTTTGTTTTCTTCAAATACAAGTAAAGGCTGTGTGTGTATGTCTGTGTGTGTGTGTGTGTGTGTGTGTGTGTGTGTGTGTGTGTGTGTGTGTGTGTGTGTGTGTGTGTGTGTGTGTGTGTGTGTGTTTATGTCTTTTCTCACTTAAGATGAACGTGTTTGTTTAGAAAATACCTATTAACCATAAGGAAATTTAAAATACATCAAATTCGACTTTGGGGGTAGTACTCTATGACTACACCAGATTACTTTTGGACTTCTACTTTTCAACAACAGAAGAACTACAACCAGTTCACATGCATTTAGATTGTATAACATTAAAGCATGAAAACTTTCATGTTCCTTCTGCCAAATGAAAAAACTTCCCTAAAGGGTGATTTAACCTAAGAAAACACATTGAAGTTCCAATTCTCAAAATGTTTTGATTCACATTCCTGATGCCTCCCTTGGTTGGTGCTTCTCTCCATATTAACTTGTAGGGATTTTCATCTGTAGCTCCTTCTTAATGTGAGACTCCCCTAATGCAAGTCTTTTTGTAATTGTTTTCTGTCCTTTTCTTTCTCTTCCTGCAGACTCACAATCTTAGATGTTGTGCAGCTGAGGTTAATTGAGGATTCAACCTCACAGACTTCAGTCCTCTTTCCAATTTTCTAGTCAGCTTAGCTGTAGGTTCCCTGTACACTCAGCGCCACCTCTGGTCATTAACTTGAACTGCAAACCTGGAAAATTCCAGTGTCATTCTCCAATCTCGGTTGTCTGGATTCTCTTTAATGTGGCCTGGAATGTATTTTTACCTCCGAATCTGGCAGGGGGCTTGACTGCTGCCACACTTTCTAATCTTATAGCAAGTCAGAGCCAAACTAATGCTTTTTAACGCCCTCCCACAAAGTAGAAAGCTTTAGCTGAGAGCCAATGATGTGTTTGAGGCTAGCTGTACAAACAGTGCAAGTGCAAATTTGAAATTTTTTTCCCCAAAATGCTATTATTGGGATGTTTTAGTTGTACTCATTTTGCAGAACTTCTGTGATACTTAAATATGTAAGTGATTTACTCAAGTTTTTCTTTAACTTTGTGTATTTCAGACACACCTCTGCCTTTTATGCATTTTAATTTTGTCTGACACTGGTCATGTTCTGTCTTTTATGTATTTTTTTTCCCTATATCTTGGTATCTTCTTCCTCCTCCTCACTGCCTTTTTTTAACCTCTTCCTACCTGGACCAAAATTTGCTTGGGTAAATCATGCTTCAATGTTTAAAGGACAGGCCCTCATTTCACTGCAGTTCCTTGTAACCTAAATCAGATGGTACTATTTGTAAATAATACTTCATATTTGAATAAAATATTGTCCTTTGCATTTCATCAAAACAACTTTGCTAACCTAGGACATTTTAATAGAGTTATAAATATTTTCATGTTTTTATTTTATTTTTTGGTAAAGTTATTTTCTCCCATGGTGTTATATACTCGAGCAGGAAGGAATGTAAACCATAAAGAAATAAAATATTCTCTGATTTTCTTGTTCAAAAAGAAAGTTACTGCAATCCACCTGCCAAAATTAAGCAGCACAAAATACTGAGCCCTGAGAAATGACTTTTGTTTAAATAAATTTAGTACAAGGGAGTCCCAGAGAATTTCAAAATGTAAGAACGATGAACTCTATTAAATGACTGAAAGACACCTGCTGTGTCATGGCATTAAAAAGAGTGCCCTTGGCCAGACTTGGTGGCTCAGCCTGTAATCCCAGCACTTTGGGAGGCCGAAGCAAGTGGATTGCCTGAGCCCACAGGTTCGAGACCAGCCCAGCCAACTTGGCGAGACCTCGTCTCTACAATAAATAAATGAAAAATTAGCTAGGCGTGGTAGCACACATGCCTGTAGTTCGGCTACTTGGAAGGCTAAGGCAGAAGGATTGTCAGAGGCCAGCAGGTCGACACTGGGGTGGTCGTGAGCGTGCCACTGCACTCCAGCCTGGGCGACAGAGTGAGATGCCAACTCCAAAAAAAAAAGAATGCCCTTAAAATGTGGGCATCAAGTGGAAATATGTGAAGACTACAAATTTCTTAAAAATGTTTGTTACGAGCCGGGCTCTGTGGCTCAGCCTGTAATCCCGTGCCTTTGGGAGGCTGAGGTGAGTGGATTGCCTGAGCCCGCGGGTTCGAGACCCGCCTGGACAGCGAGACCTCATCTCTACAATAAAGCAAAAAATCAGCGGGGCGTGGTAGCGCATGCCTGTAATTCCGGCTACTTGGAAGGCTGAGGCGGAAGGATCGCGGAGCCCAGCAGGTCGAGGCTGCGGTGGCCGGGAGCGGCCACTGCACTCCAGTCTGGGCGACAGAGTGAGACTCCAACTCAAAAAAAAAAGACCAAAAAAAATGTTTGTTACTCTGAATCTGATTTACCTTTTATGTTTGTTTGCCCCACTTCTGTCCAAGCCCCGGAAGGGCAGACTCTCCTTGCATCTCCTTGTCATCCCAACACAGAGTACACTGCACTGTTGCCCAAGATTCCCTCTTGAACTTGACCTGCAAATGAACTGTGGGACGCTCTTCCTTTAGGAACAATATTTTAAGCTTCTGCTCTAAAGTCTACCAACAGTAGTTTTTCCTACCTAGCAAAACTTAACAAGCAAAAGCCAATTGACCATGTCAAGAAGATAAAAGACAAAACAACAACAGTTTTCCCTGGGTTGAATTACTTCTATGGGGAGAAATCTTTTCACATAATTCTTCACATTCTGAAATGTGGGGTTCTTTTCCAGCCCACCTCCAAAACTACGGGTTACTCTTGTGCTAAAAACTCACATAGGCACAAAGTTTAGTCTTTAGTTATTGATTTATTCATTTCATAACACTTTTGTGAGTACTTATTTTTCTCTAGGTAGTGTGTGACACAGTCAACATAGAATGACAGGTAAGATAACCCCAGCAAGTAAGGGTCTCATACAGAATAATAGACAGGGATATGGATTGCAATCTATATGATATATGTATGTGTGTGTAAAATACATACATATACATTGCTGGGTTTTTTTTCTTTATTTTAAAGATGTGGAGTACAATTCAGGGTTAGGTGTAAATATGCTCATTATGCAGGTACCCCTGCTGGTGAAGTGTGCCCTTCCATTCCCTGGCAGTTTCCCTCAACTGCCAATCTCATTCCACCCCCCACCAGTTTTCCACTACTGCCAATCCCTTTTTTGTAGTATTATGATAATTGTTCAAGGTCGGCTTATGAGTGAAAACATATGGTACTCTGTTCTTTGTTTCTGTGATAGATCATTGAGTATGATACACTTTAAATCCATCCAAGTTGCTGCACAGTTCATATGTTTGTTCTTCTTTATGGCTGTATATTCCATTGTGTATATGCACCACATTTTTTAATTCAGTCAAGCTTCAATGGGTAGCATGATTTGTTCCATGCTTTTGCTATTGTGAATAGAGCTGTAACAAACGTGTGTGCAAGTATCTTTTTGGTAGAACGACTTGAGTTCCTCTGGGTATATTCCCCATAGGAAGATTTCTGGGTCATATGGAAGGTCGATTTCTAGTTCTTTCAGAAATCACCACACTGTCTTCCAAAGAGGTTGCACTAGTTTGCATTCCCACCAGCAGTATAGAAGCATTCCTTTTTCTCTGCATCCTTGCCAGCATCTTTTGTTTTTTGTTTTATTTTTAAAAATACATACATGTACATTGTTATATAACAAAGCTGTGTGTGGAAATTATCACATAAATTTTGTCATCATATTCTTCACAAGTATACCTTGATTTACTATAGACTGAAACCTTGTAGTTGCCTCGTTTAAGTATCCAGTTTCCCAGAAAACCAAACACCACATCTTCACACTTAAAGGCAGAAGCTAAATATCCACAAAGATGGAAATAATAGATACTGGGGACACCAATAAAATAGGAAGTAGGGAGAGAAGTTAAAGTTCAGAAGTTTCCTGTTGGGTACAGTGTTCACTATCTGGGGAATGGGTCACCTCAGACCCAATCCTCACCACTACACCGTATACTTAGGTAACAAACATGCATTTGCACCCCTCTGAATCTAAAATAAAAATGGAAAGAAGTATCTGGTTTCCCAAGTTCTAAAAATCTCATGCTTCCTATCTCATACCTATTAAACATAGCAGAAATTATATCTGAGAGTTAGTAGGATGTAAAATATTGCAACTCTTTTTTGTTGTCTGATCAGAACTTCCTTATTGGGATCTACACCTTCCAGATCCTAGTAGGTAAGATAGTTTGATTTCCAAGCTAAGATGTTATTATGCAATATAACACATTTATATTTCACCTTTTCTTAAAAAGATGAATTTTAACTAAGTTCTTTAGGGTTTCATATAAAGGAGTATGCATTCTGGGACTGGGGGACATTGTAGAATCCCTCAACTCAAACTACAAAACTGTTGATCTTTTTATTATGTTTGTGGGGGAAAAAAGTCAATTGGCCATAGCTTTAGGATTTAATTTATCTGTAGCTATAGGAAACAAAGGCAGATCTATGCTAACATAAAAGATATTGATATAGATATTCCAAGTAATGATTCAGTAATTAAGTAATTTTGAAAGTAAAATAATGCAGATTATAAAGACAGAGATCATGCATATATCAACATTACTGAAAATTTTAGAAATTTAATTTTTTTATACTTTCTAAATTTTTGCTGATTTCCCATAAAGATTATTTACCTACAGAAAGCCTAATTATCCAGATTATATATCTGGAATGTGGTCTGACACTTAAAAAGTTTGATGTTTACTCTCATGAAATAACTGTAGATTTAACTTTAAAGGTAAGAGTCTGACAACTAGAATTTGTCATCTAACCAGCGAAGAAACTTACTTTCATGTTCAGCAATGGGATAAATCCCAAGTCAAAATTTGTCAAATCATTATAAAAACCATCAAGAACACAAAGAAATTGTTGCCATGTTTTCTTAGCCCAAAAAGATAAATAAAGCATGTTTTTCTATACCAGATTAAGTTGTCAGGAAATAAGGCATTTGCAAGAAAATGCCCTCTACTTCAGTGGTAAACAGGTTCAATTAGAAAATTGCCAGAAGTCTTGTTGCAAAAATGTATATTTTAGCAATTTATGTATTTTTTAAAAGTTCAGAACTTCACAACAGGCCCGCACCTCCTTAGCTCCACTCTTAGAATTTGGCAGGAGGTAAATGACGAACTCTTATCTAGTTGGTCACGTTAAGGGCATCCACCAGTGAGAGATAAAATCCAGGAAAATCCTGAAGAAGAAGATGAAAAAGAGAGAGGGTGGGTTAGCTCTAACAGATATTTAAATAATCCAATCTATAAAGCCTCTAAAATAATATGGGATATGGACATGATTTAGACAAATCATGGGAAAAGATAAATATCATAAAATTTATACACAAATAATATATATAAATATATACAAAATTGTATACATAATTTATACAATATTTACAAATGCAAAAACTTTATCACATTAGATAGAAAACACTTTTGAATAGCCAAGAACACTATAAGCAAAGCAATAAAATAAATTACTTGTTTTCAACTTAAATCATAGATAAATGATACTCTCTCCAATATATTAAATGTTCCTAAAAATAGAAGAAGGCCAATGGCTCTATAAAGATGTACTAGATAAATTAATAATCAATTCATAAAAATAACAAATGCAAATGCTTTAATCTTGTGAATAGGCATTCAACCTTGCTTATAATAAAAAAATATGCTCATTAAAACTATGCCTAGAGAGCATTTTTAACTTATTAGCTTGGCACAAAGCTAGAAAACATACTCTGTTGGTAAAACTGTAGAAAAAGAGGTAATTTCATTTTTCTCTAGAGAGAACTCAACATGTGGCAATTGCTATGGAAAATAATTTGAAAATATCCAGCAAAATTATATAGCATGTATATTTTGACCTAGCAATCTCACTTTTTAAAATCTGCACCACAAACATATTGACAAAAAAATTTAAAAGATGCACATAAGATGTTTCATTGCAGGAATTATTTGTTAGGGCAACTTTAATGCACATCAGGAAATCAGGAAAGAGCTGTTTGAATTACATTATTTCACCACACAATTGGTTACCATGTAGCTATAAAAACAAATGAGAAATTATGTACTACTAGGAATTGATCTCGGGGAAATATTTTAAAATGAGAAAAGCAAGGTGAAAAAGAATGGGTATAGTATACTATAGTTTATCTTTTCTAAAAGAAGCACTAGATGCAATTTGTGTGCTTAATATTAAAAAACAAAAGGAAACATTTTAAAATAGATACTTATAATTGAAGAAAGAATTGGGAGCAAGGAAATAGTGGTGGACACGACTTCTTTATATATACCTTATTTTGAAAATAAATTATGTACATGGTTTAATTCTTAAAGGTTCTTAAGAAACTTCAAGAAAATTAAACAAATAAATCTATGTATGTTGATGATGATATATCCACATAGAGAACTATACTACATGACTTTAAAATATATTCGATATTTATTATCACTAACAGAATATTCTCCGAAGGGAAAAAATACAAAAAGAATTGAAAAAACCAATTGAGCCATATTTGGAAAATATTTTGTTGGTAACAGTGTTTATATTGTAATTCTGCCACCATTATATCTACATTATGAGGTAAATTAATATTATCTATGTATTATTCCTTCACAAGCAATACCACTTAGAACAGAATTCTCAATGTAGAAATGAGAAGATACATTTACAAGAAGAAGCAGCTAAGCAAAATTCCCATGGTCCTGAATTGAATTGGAAGTCTAAATAGAAAACATCATATGCATTATTTTTCATTCACATACATAAAATAGCTCATTGGAGAAATGGCTGATTTCAGATCTGAGCAATAAATAAACAAGCTGAGCCTGAGACATCTTGTTATATCAGGTGTTAGAGAAAATACTCTAAAGTTATCAAAAGAATGAAGTAGCCAACTTATGGAGAGACCATTGGCCAAAAATTGGACCATTTGAGTGAGCATAAAGAAGAAAAATAAATAAAATGAATCAAAACACATCAAGTATCATGAGTTTTTAATTATTCCAAATAAAATTTTAGAAATTGTCGATCAGCTACTGTTTTGAAAACTGGTCAATAAATAAAAACTGGGAAATAAGTTCTACCATTGATAGTCAAATAATAGATAAGGGGATGTTTCTATTAATCAAAGTAATCCAGCTAATAAATGAAGAAGGAATGCTAGATTTGGAATACCACCATACGGCAACCAATAATGAATTAATGACTCAAGAGTATAATCAGTTCCATGCATCCTGAAATAGAGGTAACCAGACAATATGCCTCCTGGTGAAAGAACGCAATAGAATCTTTCAAATAATCTTGCCAAAAATGTTGAACCTGCCAGTGATTAAGTCTCTAGATCTAACTTTCAAGACATGTGAAGAAGACAGAAGAGTATTAGAGAACACCCAGGATCCAACCAGGAAAATACAGATAGTTGCAAACTTCCATAGATAAATAACCTAATTTATACCACATTTAAGTTGCAAGGGGAAAAACCTTGGGGAAAGGACTTAAAGATAATAGACACATAAACCATTTGCAACCTTATTTTGACCTTATTGACCTTATTTTGATCCAAATTAGAACTGGAAATAATAAAATATTTAAGAATTAGAAAATTAAAAATAAAATAGCAACACATATTAAAAAGTTGGAAATTAAACACTTTCTGGATATTTTACAGTATTAGATAGTTACTGGTAATTATTTTCAATGTCATTGTGATTTGGTTTTAAAAAAGAGTTCTTTTTAAGAGCTGTACTAAAGCGTTTACAGAAAAAAATAATATGACAAATGGAATTGCTCAAAATAATACTGAAAGAATGAGTTTTACTTGGAAAATATTGACTGTGGGCTAATAGTTGAAGAGGAGTAATAGTTACATAGGGTTTAATTATACTCTTGAGTCTACGTTTACATATGTTTGCAATCCTCTATTTAAAAAAAGAAAGAAAGAAAGAATAATGTGTTTGGTGATCTTGAAGGACAAATGGGACTTAAGTTGGACGTTAGGGAAAAGTTTCTTAGGACAGAATAAATGCATACAAGTTTAAGCAAACACAATCCAGGAAATGTAGTTTCGTGTGGTTGCTGCTTAAACAGCAGAGGGATTAATATAAGACTTACGTGATAAGCAGAGGTCAGGTCTTAGAGGATTTTGTATCCTATGAAAGAAGTTATATTTTGCTCTGAGGGGATTGGAGAGCTATTAAAAAGTTTCAAGCAGGAGAGTTACACCACTGGAATTGAATTTAGAAAACTCAGTAGCAGCTGTGAGAAGAATTGATTGAAATGAGGACAGACAGCAGCAGAGAAGGCCATTAGGAGCTGGTTACAGTACTTCATGAGAATTTAAAAAAAAAAAAGAGAGAAAACTGACAGGACTCGGTGATTGTATAAAAGAGATCAGAAATAAAGAAAAGGGCTAGAGTGACTCCCAGATTTTTAGTTTTGCTACCTGTGT
The DNA here is from genome assembly GCA_027257055.1 of Cephalopachus bancanus. Taxonomy (NCBI): domain Eukaryota; kingdom Metazoa; phylum Chordata; class Mammalia; order Primates; family Tarsiidae; genus Cephalopachus; species Cephalopachus bancanus. Next base: position 2,823,462 of record JAPVLO010000303.1, read on the forward strand.
GAATGGGAATGTAATTAAACTAAAATAAAACAGGCTTAAGTCTTCAGAGTTTGGAGACTCTCATCAAGTACCTTCAGCTAATGAGGACTTAATTATTACAAAATAAGAACTATGAATCACAACAAAGAGGGAATTCTGAGATTTATGTCCACTCGATGTGAAAATCAGCAGTGACAGAACGTGGTTCTTTGAAACATGAAAATGATTCTCTATGTAATGGTAAATATACATTTAAATGTTCTGAGTCACAGTCTTGCAATCTTGACAGAGCAGGTAAGAATATATGCTTTCCAATAATTTGATAAAGACATACAAAAAAATTGGTTTTTCTGGATTAAAAAACTGTATTTCTAACTGATGGAAACACATTAGTATTTATCATTTGAATATGACTTGAATTTTATCCATTTACTACAATTTTCTGCGTTGTTTCCTATAAAATAAAATTTTAAAAGGGAGTATGTTTTTAATGGATGTTTCCTGGTCTGTTCCCATGGTTTTGGTACGAAAGCATATTTTAAATATTAAAATTATGCAACCCCTTCAGGTCCCCTCCCACTATGGAAGCTTTTCTGTCTTCTCAATAAATCCTACTTTCTCAAATAAATGTTAAAATTATGATTCTAGCAGTTAAAAGAAATGTAAAACAGTAAATCAGCATGAGTTCTCGAAAAGGCTCTTAATAATACAATTATTTCCACCCCTGGTTGACTAAATTTGATGGTTCCAGAAAGAGAAGTCCAGAGGGTACATCTTAATGCTACATTCAGATAGAAAGTACATAGTTTGTATTACAACGGATGTTTGTGCTGATTTCAGAAGCTAATGGAAACTGAAGAAAGCTAGAGCCCAAGCCAACATGTGGTCTGACCATTGGTCTTAAAGCTCAAAATGTCTGTTTGCCTCAATCCATTGAATCTGAGAGGGCAGGGGGCTGGTGCTTTCATTAAGTAATCATTGACCAGTGTGTCATAGCTCAGGCACAACTATAATACAGGCAACTACACCTATGAGATGGGAAACTTTTTCTGCCATGAAGTAAGCCATGCCCACTTAATGGGGGTCTGCGTCTTAATGTTTGCCCGAGAAGGAAGAGATGCGCTGCTGGTGGTTAAAAGCGGGGAAGGGGAGGGGAGGATAGGGGAGGGGAGGGGTGGCTGGTTCTAGAGAGAGAAACCAGCGGCCTTTGTTCTCTTGCAGACCACTTATAAAAACCCAGACTTGGCTTATTATCAATCACCTGGCCTTAAAATGCAGATGGTGGTACTGTTGAGGCCATTCCCACAGTCTTGAAGTATAGATGTCCGCACTAAATCAGTCGCACTTGTCTTTGAAATGCAGCCTTAAGAAAGCAAACAATGACAGTACCAGGACGTTATCAGTCACATAGCTTTGGGATGTGGGTCTTGGGGGAAGCAGATATTGGCAGTAAAACAATTAGTAACAGGACACTGTTAGAGCACAGTGTTAGCTTTTGGGCTGTTGCAACTCTGTGCTCCGTTTACAAAGTTTATATGATGAGTTGTTTTAACTACAACCTCCTCTCCCATGCCCTACAGATCCTATCAACATTAAGAGTTCTAGAATGATCTAGATAGAAAGTGAGGAGACAGCTCAGACTGAGAAAAAATATTTGTCAACTGTATATCTTACAAAGGCCTAATATCTAGGATCTACAAGGATGTATATCTGACAAAGGTTTAATATCTAGCAAGGAACTCTAGTGTGCAGAAAAGAAAAAAAAACAAACAGACCCATTATAAAGTGGGCAAAAGATATGAATAAACACTTCTCAAAAGAAGACATATAAGCAGCCAACAGATACATGAAAAAATGCTCAGCCTCACTAGTCATCAAAGAAATGCAAACTAAAACCACCCAACTCCAGTCAGGATGGCCATCATTAATAACTCAAAAAACAACAGATACTGGAGAGGTTGCCAGGAAAAGGGAATAATTCTATACTGTTGGTGTGAGTGTAAACTAGTACAACCTCTGTGGAAAACAGTGTGGCAATTCCTAAAAGATTTAAAAATCTACCTTCCATACAACCCTGCAATCTCCATTCTGGGAGTTACCCGGAGGAACTCAAATCACTCTATGAAAAAGATACCTGCACATGCATGTTTATTGCAGCATTATTCACAATAGCAAAAACATGGAACCAACCACGCTGCCCATTGAAAGAGGACTGGCTAAAAAAATGTGGTAAAAATTCATGATAGTCTATTACCGAGCCATTAAAGAAGGACAAAATTATGAACTTCACAGCAACTTGGATGAACTTAGAGTCTATAATACTAAGTGATCTATCACAGAAACAAAGAACTGTACCACATGTTCTCACTCAGAAGCGGACCTTGAACAATTATCATAATATTATAAGAAAGGACTGACAGTAGAGGGAAACTGCCAGGGGGGCACACCTCATCAACAAGGGTACCTGCATAATGAACATTTGTATACCTAACCCTCAATTGTATCCCACATCTTTAAAATAAAATTTTTTTTAAAAAGTTAGTTTAATGACAATTTAATTCCAATTTTTATTTAGAAGAATATTGAGTATAAACATAACGGAGATTACTCCATAATATAAATAGAGTAAGCTCCATTTTCCATTGGTATCTACCACATGGAAGTAAAGTTTTGCACAGAGGAAAAAAAATGGCAACTCTCTAGTTTCCTGCTATAGACAATACAAAGAGCAGACTAAACAACACAATACATATCAGAGATATTTACCTCTAGGGCTCATCTCCAGACACCTAAAATGGCTCATTCTCCGGATTATTTTACCTTTAAATGAGAGGTTTTAAAATTTATAAACTATCTTAATGAGAAGTAATTGGAACTTCCCTGTTCTTATAATTTATTATGCTTAACACACTTTCCTCCTACTCTTTTTGATGATTTCTGCTTTAACAAGTGATTAACTGCCATGGGATTATTTGCTTTATAATTACATTTGATGAAATCCTGGCAAAAGAAATCTCACACATAGAGTCACATGCCTGAGCAGGGAAGCAATATATTTCTTTTGGGAAAATAAATAAGAAGCAAAACTTCTCCCTGCTGCGAGTATTAATTTTTGTTAGAAAATGATTTTATCTACTCCAGATGTTACCTTCTGTGATATAGCAAACTTGACAGTACAGTTTTAAAAGGCCCTTAATTAATGTTAATTTCATTATCTTTTATGTTGAGATTAAAAGTTACAGACAAATATTTTCTGCTCCCTGGAAACTATTTGCCATGAATACATACATACACACACACATCACCATAAAAACTGATGCAAGCCGGGTTCAGTGGCTCAGCCTGTAATCCCGCACCTTTGGGAGGCTGAGGTGAGTGAACTGCCTGAGCCCGCGGGTTCGAGACCCGCCTGGGCAGGCAGGACCTCATCTCTACAATAAATCAAAATATCAGCCGGGCGTGGTAGCGCACTCCTGTAGTTCCAGCTACGTGGAAGGCTGAGGCAGAAGGATCGCCGGAGCCCAGCAGGTCGAGACTGCGGTGGCCGGGAGCGGCCACTGCACTCCAGTCTGGGCAACAGAGTGAGACTCCAACTCAAAAAAAACCCAAAAAATAAAAAACAAACAAACAAAAAAAACTGATGCAAAGTTATGACAAATTTTGCTTTCATTTTATAGAAATAAATGCTTATTTAAACATGTAAGAAGAATGTTGGAAGAACATACTCAGAAAATTCAACGCATTAGAAAACCATTCTATTAACTTAAAAAGATATAATTACAATATTTTTTGAGCCTTAATAAAATTCTCAAGTTATCTGAATTTTCTCTTCCTTTTATAGAGGGTTGTTTGGGTATTTTATACTGATAACATTCTAAGAAATGCTGAGGACAATGCATGCATATTAAAAGTATGGTTGAATACTATCTTCTAGACCCAGCAAAAAAAGTTCAGTTAGTATTGACTACCTAATAGATGGTGTTTTATCCTGCAATCAGGATAATATAGTAGCTATTATAATACATATAGTAATATGCTGGGTTCTCTGATGATGGGAAAATAAATCCAAATTCTTTGACTATAATATATGTATGAATTTCCCACTGTCCATTTCAAACTTTTAAAAATATGAATGCTATATATTCTACAGATTTCTTCATGGCTCATTTTCCTCTCATGTGAGGGCTTAAGATCTGCATGTCAGCTATGTACCAAGCAGCTGTTGCTAGGATGTGTCTGTTTCCATAGCAATAGATGAACTCTTCAGGTGCATCTAGAATTCCTCCTTTTTTTTTTGCTACCCCTGAATCCCTTGTCTATATGTAAATCAGCATCCAAATCTCTGACTGCAACAGAATTAATTGAAGTTACAACATCCTGTATTTAATATCATGTACATACAGTGTTATACAGTATTGGATTTTTTTTTTCCTTGTAATCTCTGTACCCTTTCCCACGCTTTTCAGATTGTGTAGCAATTCCTATGATTTGGGGTTAACATCATGCCAAGTTAGTAAAAATCAAAGACGTTTTCTGCCAATGCATTTTTTAGAAACAGTAATTAATAGGAGGAAACAACTAGATGCAAATTGACTATTTTTTTTCTTCTTTTTTAAACATTCAACATGGAACCAAGAATGTGTTACAAAAGTAATGAGCACTATTTTCCACATTAATTTGAGACAAGCCCTTTGGAGTCAAGTTCAAATTTCGACCATCAGTTGAGGTTGGCCCTTCAGTACAATTTCCAGACTTTCCAAGGTTCTACATATCTTGTTGTGCAGTGTCACTATAATTTCTCTGGCTGTGCAGAGGACTGTGGTGTGATTACCCCCAGTAGATCTAAAATTGTCACTACAGTTCTTACTTTTCTAATTTTTTTGTTTGTCTTTAAATTTTGTTCAAGAAGTTCAAAAGGCAGATAGTTCTATAACATCACTCAACCAACTGACAGAAGTTCCTGAAGAAATAGAAAGAAAAGCAGTATCACTATCACTATGCACCTTACACTATGCTAAATAATCCCTGTCAAATGTTAAACAGATTGAGAACTTGGCAATTTCTTGGAGAAGTAGAAAAAGTAAAGATAGGTAGAGATAGAAATCTGTACAAATAATATTTCAGTTGACTCAGAAGCAAAAGCATGTTTTTGAACAGATATGAGACTGGCTTTTTTTATATATAAATTTATACTTTCTGAGAGTAAATAACATTGCTTTCTGCTTCATGTTGTAGGCTGTCTCTTATATGCAAGAATCACTCCTACTTCCTGAATCATCCATCTTCCCTAGAGGAAAGAAGAAAAGAAACACATTGTTCTTAACCAGACAGTGCACACTTGTGCCCAAATTGACTATGACAAAAGAACATATAGTGATTATATAAGTATTACATTTATTAATAACTATTTTATATTTTCCAATAAAAATTCACTGGTTTCGTATTATGCCTCTGACTTTGCTATTACTTAAGGAGAAAATAAATAGTAACAATTGAAAATTAACTAATATGTCATGCTATTAAAAATTCATTTATTGTGTCTATAGTCAACAATACTGCATTGTACACCTGAAAATTTAAGAGGGTAGATTTTATTTTAAGTGTTCATACCACAAAATACATGTTTAAAAAAACCATTTTGAGACACAAAATGATATTTTTATCTATTTATATAAACATATTAGGGAAGAAGTTGGGAATTTGAAGCAATATTTTAGTAGAGATTATATGGTCTATTTTTCTTAACTATAATTTTTTTCAAATTTACTTTGGTAAAGGGAAGTAAAAGATCAAGTATTAAAGTACCTACTGCCTGGTTTGTAATTGCTGTTCAATATTTTCTCCCTATTTGAATTACATATATAAAAAATAGCATCCACTTACAATTATGAATTTGACTTTTTAAGATTGTTAGTGGAGAAGAATCTAGGAAGTGTCTTCTGTGTTCCCTCAAAACCGTGATGAGCTGCAACTGCTGAAAACAGCTGGTGATTGTTTTTAACAGCATTTGGCATCCAGGGGATGGCTCACGTCATGTCTATTTCTGCCTTGTCCTTATTATGAGAAAGAGCAGAAAATAATTTTCAATCCTGATTATATTACTATGAATTCAATTAGAGAAAACTTGATTTCTCTCAAATAAACCTTTATTTCATAAATGTTATTGATAATTTTTCTATTGATTGCATATTCAATGTAAAAAGATAAAATCATTTGAAATCCTGAATTCAAATTATTTTCTCAAATTAATGTTTCAATCATTCATGTTCAATCATTCATTGAACAAAAATGTGGACTTATCTTACTCTAGACTTTGGCTAAGCACTTAGGCCACAAAGATAAGCCATAGGTGGTCACTGTCTAATTAATTATTATGTTATATATGTAATATACTAATAATTACTTTTGCATAAAGACTTAAAAATCTCCTTGTTTTATTAGTAATTGGTATTACAATATAGATTGACAATTATTAGTACAATACATAAGTTACTTACTAATTAGTAATGACTATAATAAATATAAGCTTTTGGGCTGGGCACTGTGGCTCACATTTGTAATCCCAGTCCATTAAGAGGCTGAGATGGGAGAATGGCTTGAGGCAAGGAATTCCAGACCAGCCTGGACAACACAGTGAAATCCCATCTCTACAAAAAATAAAATTTCCCAACCCATGAAATAAGACTGGCACATAATATGCTTTAAATAAATATTTAATAAATGAATGAGTAATTTAAAAAATCTTTTGCCTTCCTCCAAATATATATAACATTGTGTTGATATTTTTTCATAAGCTACTTAAAACACATTGCCTGAAGCTACTATTTTATTCTTAGATAAGTTTCTCCCCTGTAAGTAAAGAGACTGTGAATGATTATTGTTTTAATCCTTAAGTTTATTTAGGAATTTTCTTCCAGAAGAAAGGCAATTCCAAGTATTAATAAAATATACCACAAAGGCAATATGCAATGGATATCAAAGTGGAAAAGAGATTTTAATGTGACTAATGTTTCTTCAGTTTTTCTCCAAATTCTCCTTTAATCTATAGTATCACAAGAAGCTTTGAAAAACATATGAAATATATAATGAAGAGAAACATGATGGGAGTGTGAATAAGTTGGATAACAGAATCTGTATCAAAAGATAGGTTGCAGCAATTGGCAAAAAAAAATAACATGATAACATGTACAAAGGATAATTGTATAGGGTTGCATTTATACCCAAGTAGAACAAGAACATGAATTCTAGTGCTGAGTAATTTTGTCTTAGAATAGTTTGTAAAAACCCAACTTAATTAATTTGTTATTTTTTTTTATTTTATATATTTTTTTACTTTAGATTCAGGGTACACATGCCTGTTTGCTTCATGGACATATTGTGTAGTGGTGGGGATTGGGTCTCAGGTAGCCCATCCCCACATAGTGAACATTGTTCCCCATCAGTAGTTTCTGAACCCTAACCTTTCCCCCCACTTGGTGTCTCCCAGTGTCTATTATTTCCATCTTTGTGACTACTTAGCTCCCACATATGAGTGAGGACATGTGGTGTATAATTTTCTGTTTCTGAGTTCATTTACTGAGGATGATGATCTCCAGCTCCATTCATGTTGCTGTAAAGAACATGATTTCATTCTTTTATATGGTTGCATGGTATTCCATGGTATATACATTCCACGTTTTCATTATCTACTGATAAGTTGATGGGCACTTAGGTTGATTCCATATATTTGCAATTGTGAATTGTACTGTGATGAACATGAGGATGCTGGTGTGTTTGTTATATAATGGCCTCTGTTCCTTAGGGTAGATATCTAATAGTGGTATTGCTGAATCAAATGGTAGATCTACTTTTAATCAGAGTAATCTCTATACTGTTTTCCATAAAGATTGTGCTAATTTACACTTTGACCAGTGGTGAATGATTACCCCTTTTCTCCACATCCATCTATTTTTTCAGCCAGCATCTATTCTTTTTTAATAATGACTATCCTGAGTACTGTAAGGTGGTATCTCATTGTGATTTTAATTTGCATTTTCCTGAATATGAGTGATGTTGAGCATTTTTTCATATGCTTGTTGGTCATTTTCATATGTTTGTTGGTATCTACTATTGAGACATGTCTCATCATGTCATTTACCCACCTTTTAAGGAGTTATAGTGACTTTTTTCTTGCTGAATTGTTTGAGTTATTTGTAGATTCTGAATATTAATCTTTTATCAGGTATATAGCAGTGCTACTGATTTGTGCACAATTTTGTATCCTAAAACATTACAGAATTCATTCATCAAGTCCAGGAGTATTTTGGAGGCATCTTTAGGATTCTCTAAGCATAAGATCATATCATAGGCATACAGAAATATTTTTTATTTTTTCTTTTCTAATTTGGATACACTTTATTTCTTTTCTTGCCTGATTTCTCTAAGATTTCTAGTACTATGTTGAATGGTAGTGGTGAAAGCGGGAATCCTTGCTTTGTTCCAGTTCTGAGGGGAAATGTGTTCAACTTTTCTCCGTTCAGGATGACATTGCCTTGGATTTGTCATATATAGCTTATTATTTTGAGGACTGTTTGCTTTGCCTATTTTGCTGAAGGTTTTTATCATGAAAGGATGCTGAATTTTATCAAATGCTTTTTCTGCATCTATTGAAATGACCATATGATTTTGTTTTTAATTGTTTATGTAGTTGATCATGTTTATTAACTTGCATATGTTGAACTATTCTTGCATTCCTGGGGTAAAAAACACTTGATCATGGTGTGTCATTATTATTGTTACTATTAGTGCTGTTGAACTCAGTTTGCTGATATTTTGTTGAGGACTTTTGCATCTATGTTCTTAAGGGATGTTGGTGTGTAGTTTTCTTTTTTTATTGAATCTTTTCCTGGCTTTGGTATCAGAGTGATACTGGCCTAGTAGAATGAGTTTAGAAGGACTCTCTCTTCTTCAACCTTGTGAAATAGCTTCAGTAAAATTGGTACCAGTTCTTTTTATGAAGGTCTGGTCAAATTCACCTATGAGTTCATCAGGTACTGTTTTGTGTTGGGAGACTTCTAATTACTATTTTAATCTCACTACTCATTATTGGTTTGCTCTGGGTTTCTATTTCTTACTTATTCAAGGTTGGGTGGTATGTTTCCAAGAATTTATCTAATTCCTTAAGATTGTCTAGTTTGTTTGCATAGAGCTATTCATAATAGTCTTGGATGATCTTTTGAATTTCTGTTACATTGGTTATAATATGTCCTTTTTCAAATCTGATTGAGCTAATTTGAGTCTTCTCTCTTGGTTTCTTAATTAATCTAGCTGGGGTCTATCCATTTTGTTCATCTTTTCTTTTCTTTTCTTTTCTTTTTTTTTTTGAGTTGGAGTCTCACTCCATTGCCCAGGCTAGAGTGCAGCAGCACGCTCATGGCCACTCCAGTGAGCTCATGCGATCCTTCCACCTCAGTCTTCCAAGTAGCTGGAACTACAGGCATGCTACCACGCCTGGCTAATTTTTTTAATTTATTGTAGAGATGAGGTGCTACCCCATCCAGTTAATTTTTTTTTAATTTATTATAGAGATGAAGTCTCACAAAGTTGCCCAGGTTGGTCTCAAACTCCATGGGCTCAGGCAATCCTTTCACTCAATCTTCCAAAGTGATGGGATCACAGGCTTAAGCCACCATGCCTGGCCCATTTTGTTTATCTTTTTAAAGAAACAACTATTTGTTTCACTGATCCTTTGTATTTTTTATTCAATTTCATTTAGTTCTGCTCTGATCTTCTTAATAATTTTTTTCTGTTAGCTTTGGGTTTGATTTGTAAGACTTTTTTTTTTAGTTCCTTGAGGTATGATATTATGTTGTTTATATGCAAACTTTCAATCTTATTAATGTAGGCCTTAAGCACTATAAGTTTTTCTCTGAGCACAGCTTTGGCTGTGTCCCAGAGGTTTTGATAATGATATGTAAGGTACTATTCCATTCATCATACTGATTGTCACCTGGTTGCCTTATTTATTTATTTCCTCTATTGTGTTGGTGTTCCATAAGGAAGGCCTGTAAACTTTATAATTTCCATCATCTTTCTACTGGTGTATTGTGAATTTTTGTTTCAGTATTTAGAACTCCTTTGAGTATTTCTTGTAGAGCTGGTCTAGTAGTAACAAATTCCCTCAGTGTTTGCTTGTTTGTGAAGGACTTCATTTCTCCTTCATTTATGACCCTTAGTTTTGTGGAATACAAAATTCTTGACTGACTGTCACTCTGTTTGAGGAGATTAAAGATGGGGCCCCAATTCCTTCTGGGCTTGTCATGTTTCTTCTGAGAAGTCTGCTGTTAGTCTGGTAGGTTTACCTTTGTAAGTTATTTGATGCTTTTGTTTCACTGTTCTTAAAATTATTTTCTTCACATTAACTTTGCATAGCCAGATGACTGTATGTCTTGGGGATGACCTTTTTTCAATGATTTTTTTGTTGTTGTTCTTTGGGGTTCTTGTATCTGAATGTCTAGATCTCTGGCATGGGCAGGAAAGTATTCTTTCATTATTTCCTCAAACAGGTTTTCCAAACCTATTGCCTTCTCTTTTTCTTTAGGAACACCTATGACCCTAGGTTTGAATGTTTTACATAATCCTACATTTTTTGGAGACTTTGTTCCATTCTCTTGATTCTGTTTTCTTTATTGTTGTCTTACTGGGTTAATTCAAAAGCTTTGTCTTCAAGTTCTGAGATCCTTTCTTCTGCATGTTCCAGTCTACTGTTAAAAATTTTCCACAGCATTTTGAACTTTCCTAAAGTCTCCTTTCATTTCCAGAATTTCAGTTTGGTTTTCTTTTTAATGTGTCTATCTTTTTGGAGAATTTTTCATCTATAACCTGAATAGTTGTGTTTTTCTTTTTTTTATCCTTTATGTTGGTTTTTTTATTCTCTCCTGAACTTTATTGATCAATTTTATTATCAGCATTTTGAATTCTATGCCTGGAATTTCAAAATTTTCATTGTTGTTAGCGTTCTTAGCTGAACAGTTGGTGTGATCTTTAGGGAGTATTGGAGAACTTTGTTTGTTCATATTGTCAGAATTTTTTTTCTGGTTCCTTCTCATGTGGGCAATTTATTTTTATTTTAGGCTGACAGGAGGCTTATGTAGGCACTGTAGGGTACCCTTGGTTTTATATATACAGCCTTGGTGTAGTTAGTTTCTCAATTGCTAGCTGTGGCAGCCCTGGTTTAGAAAGTGTTATTAGATGGTGCTTGGGATCTGTCCTTTCCCAATGCTGAGGTATTGTTTCTGATGCATTGGCTTTACTGTTGACCTCTGACCAGAAGGTGGCACTGGTGGAAGAAAGTCATCTGTAATGGTTGCTGTAGGGTTCTCCTTGGTGAGTGTTGCTCCAAGAAAGTGCCCAGTCAACCTATGCTGAGGATGGGGCTCTGGAAATTTTCCAAATTCTCTGTGTGTTTTAAATCTTCATGGGGAGTAAAGGAAAAGTGAGCTGAAGCACCCCAGGAGTGTGCACTCTTGGCTAGCCTAATGTGGATTAGGAGTAAGTCCCAGGTCACTGGGGTAATGTTGAAAACTAACTTAACTGATTCATAACGTTAAAATGAATATATGCAGAAAATGTGGTGTGAATTATCAAAATTCTGATGCAACTGTGTAACAGAGGTATAGTTTCTAGGACAAAAAAGGTGATATCTTATTTGTTATGTGCTGATGAGAATATCCATAATTATTATACTCAGATTTTAGATCACACAAAGAGGCACAGAAAACTAAAGTACAAACCGATTGCTGACGGGTCTGGAAACCATGTCACAAAGAATTCTTAGATGAACTCAGATGATTTGACCTGGAAAGAACAATCAAGAAGTCACAACTGTTCACAAAATTTAATTATTAGAAGAATTGTCCTGAAAAAATAATCATAATAAATTATCATGAAAGGGTGAAAGTCAAAGAAAAAGGTTAGGACCCAAGCTAAAGAAGGAATGTAAATGAGGATACTTGTCAGTTAAAGAGAGTATGGTCACATCTGACTGGTGGAGGAATGAACCAATCCTAGGGAAATTAGGGTTTTCTGTCACTAAATGTGTCTACATACCCGATGAAGGACCATAGGGTGTAAACTGCAGAGATAGAACCATCAGATAAGTAATTTAAATAATCTAATAGCAGCTTTTTTTTTGCAAGATGAAGTTCTAATTCAAAGGTCTGACAGTGTAATTTGCTTAGTGTGCTGCTCAGAAGAGTCTATCTATGCTGTTCCCTTCCCTTGTATTAGATCTTTCCTCTAAGTTCTCTTCCCCACTTGGAAGAGCTACTACTTAGATATATTGTAAGTTTTTATTTGCATTCCATATGCTACAATATGGTAAATCACCCAACACATTTTAGTTGACTGAAATCAACTAAAACAGGCAAGGTCAGACTGTCAGAAACAGTCTTGAGGATTAGATATGCCATAGAAATAATTTTTAAAAAAAGAAAAGAACATCAAAATATGATTATTTAATCATGAGAAGCAATGAGCCTATTAACTGTACTGGAGACCTGAGACAAGTGAAAATTGATTTGATGCTCATCAAGTAAATGGTCAAAGAAAGATCAAAATCTAAAGTAAATTTAATTTCCAAGTAGTGCCCACCAGCTACTGCCAAATGACATAATAATTCTATTCTTCCTGACCTTAGGACTCCTAATAAATATTATTTTCTATCCCATCCCCCAATAATATAATAGAATAACTCATTGGCACCAATTTGCCTGAATCTAATCCCTGAATACAACTTGAAGACTATTTAAAAGCGCTAAGTACGCAGTGATAACATAGAAGATTTGAAACATCAAAAAACAGTTTTTAATAAACTGTTGAGCACTCAGTTATTCCTGAGATTAAAGACTCTTCTGTCTTGTATTTATATGCTATGGAAAGAGCACTAGTCTTGGGGTCAAGTAACCTAGGTCTAAGTCCCAGAAATTGGATTAACTAGATGGTTAATGTAATTATGCAATTTTTATGAGACTTGGTTCCATATTATATGAGAAAACAAATGATCTTGAAAAGGGAAACACTTGTGAAGCTTTGTGCTAATATTCTAAATGTCATATTGGAAACATACCAGCAAGTTCAAGTTTGCAGCATTTAACTATTACACTAAAAAGTATAAGATCTATGTGAGCAAAACTTTTTTGACATAAATCCTGAAATTGCATTTTAAAGCATTATCTTTAACATTCTCCTCAATTTTCCTGAGGAAATAGTTGGTTTCTGTACTGGCTGTACATCTTGGCTTGGACTGGTTCTATAGCTATTCCTGTTTCCATTTGTTTACAGAAAACTCTGCCTTCCACTGATGCTTGAATAACCCTTCTCTGCAAATACCTAAAGAAGTATTATACATTGATAGTTTGAAATCAGTCCTTAGGAATTAATTTTATTCTTAATAATGTTTGGGGTATTACTTTTTTCCTTGATTATTTTCTACAACATATAGCATATGTTAGAGGGTTCTTTTCAAATTTTGTCAACATACCACAATTTATCGTTTTTATTTTGTCATTTTTATTATTAACACTTTCCAACACATTTTGAACTTTTACAATGTTCCTGGAACTATGTTTAGCACTATGTGTACTCTGAATAAAGCCACTTGTATCCTAAAATTTTATGAAATGTTGCTAGATCTAGCAAATACAAATATAGGATACCTAGTCACTCCTGAATTTCAAATGAACATAATTTTTCATATACATGTGTCCAATAAAATGTTTGGCCTCCTGCATTTTATCTGGCTGCTCTAATTGTGTGCCATATTGCCTTACACAGCTTTCTTTCTGAACAGCCTTCCTGGGTCAGGCTTAGAAGACATTCAGATCAGTATAGTATACCAGGGGTGCCAAAAAACATGTATACACAGTTTAAGAGATGTTCGCTGTGATTAGAAATGTCTGGACACTAATGGTAACCACTTTGACCCCCTCTTATAATTGTAAAAGTCAAATGTGACTTGCATTCATCTTATTGAGCATTATAATTTTTTTAAAAATCTTTATTTTAAACATAACGTGTGCAGGTATCTTTTTTATAGAGTGATCTGTGTTCTTCCGGGTATATTCCCAGTAGGAGGATTGCAGGGTCATATGGAAGGTCAATTTTTAGAACTTTTAGGAATCGCCACGCTGTTTTCCACAGAGGTTGTACTAGTTTACACTCCCACCAACAGTGCAGAAGTGTTCCCTTTTCACCACATCCTCTCCAGCATCTGTTATTTTTTGAGTTATTGATGATGGCCATTCTGACTGGAGGTAGGTGGTATTTCAGTGTAGTTTTAATTTGCATCTCCTTGATGACTAGTGAAGCTGAACATTTTTTCATGTATCTGTTGGCTGCTTCTATGTCTTCTTTCGAGAAGTATCTGCTCTTATCTTTTGCCCACTTTGTAATGGGGCTGTTTGTTTTCTTTCTTTTCAGCATGTTCGAAATCCTTGTAGATCCTTGATGTTAGGCATTTGTCAGACACGGAGTTGGAATATATGTTCATTGCAACATTGTTCACAATAGCAAGAACATGGAACCAACCGTGCTGCCGATCAAAAGAGGACTGGATTAAAAAAAAATGTGGTCATATACACAATGGAATATTACGCAGCCATAAAGAAGAACAAAATCATGAACTTTGCAGCAACCTGGATGGAATTAGGGTTTATAATACTGTGTAATCTTTCACAGAAACAAAGATCTGAGTATCACATGTTCTCACTCATTAATGGACCTTGAACAACTACCATAATACTATAACAAAAGGATTGACAGTAGCAGGAAATTGGGGGTGAGAAGGTGGGGTTGACAGTAGTCTGTCTGGGAGGGGGCACACATCATCAACAAGGGTACCTGCACAATGAATATTTGTATACCTAACCCTGAATTATACCCCACAATCTAAAAAAAAAAAATATTTAAAAAATTTTTTTATTTTAAAGATGTGGAGTACAATTCAGGCTTAGGTATGCAAATGGTCATTGCACAGGTAAAGTTTGGGCCTCACTTTGGTCCCCACTTCACCTAGTTTGAGATCAGGTATCCTTATTGATGAAATGTGCTCCCTGAGTATTACAATTTTAATACAGTATTTTTCCTTTCTTAAATTGTGTATACACTTTTTTGGTACCCTCTTGTATGTATGGGAGCATATATACGTAAGCCCAAAGCATTCTTAATTTAAACTACAGTTCTTTAGAATCTATTATTGTGCACTTTGCATTGCATCATGAGAATAATGAGTAATAAGCCAAATATAGAGTAAACCAGATTATAGATGAAAGGAATGAATGCAAATTAACTTACTAGGTAAAACTCTTAAAACTACGTTAGCAAGATCCCTGTAGATATGAAAATGCCAATTATATTTTTCTGTACTCATTCCCATTTGTTTTTCACTTTTTAAATCTATTAAATTTTCAAATCTATTCTGCTATCACCCAGAAGAAACAAATTATCTACTAACTCTGGTACTATAAATGAGTAACTAGATAAAATTAAGCTTCATTTTATAACTCTGTAACTATTGTTTTGTACTTATAAAATTGTAGTTCGATAATTCCCAAGTCTTTCTTACTTTCAAAGAAGTTTTACTGTAATTTATTTCTACACATATAGAGATACAATCACAGCAATCTTCTCTGAAGATTTGCTGATATAGAGGGTGTATAGGTTAGCACTTTCCTAAATTAAACTGATGAATTATTCCTCCTCAAATAAAGGTTTGAAAATAGGCCAAAATAATCATGCTATAGATTTATACAAAATACTTATTTATCTTTTAAAATAGTAACGTGATATTAGTTCTTTAAAGGAATCCAAGATGGCCTAAAAAATAATTCACAACCAAGGAATGAACATTAGTTCTTTAGCATCTTACTAGAAATGTACTCTAACCAGTCCATCACTAGTATAATAGATAGATAGATAGATAGATAGATAGATAGATAGATAGATAGATAGATAAAGACTATTTTAAGGTTCTATTTTGATCCATAATATGTGTAAAAACAATGATTTAAAGTTGATGGCAATTTTTCTTAGAGATTGCTATTCCTTTTAAAATTGGTAGCATTGAAAGTAACTATGAATTAAAATTGCATATATTCTTGAAAACTGTGTCTTCTTTACCTTTTGAGATAGCCAGCCTCCCTTAAATGCCTTGTTAACTTAAGTTTACTGTAAATTCTGAAGTCATGTAAGTTAATTAATTGCAGAAATTGGTTTATGAAATAAATCACCAACATTTTCCTGAAACTTAATTCTCTGTGTCAACTTGTGAGGTAGCTATACTAAAGCTTGCAATACTTCTCAGCATTGTAAAAAAAAAAAAAAAAAAAAAATCATATATTGGTATCTGTAGCAATTGGAAATCTTACTGTTCAAATTTTGGAACTAAATAATTTCAGACAAATACTTGATGAATGTTTTAATGTCCGAAATTTCCTTAATTTTTCTCTGAAATCTGGAACCCAGATAAATTTAGGCATTACTGTGTGAAGACTGAGAATCTCATTGACTAATCTCAGAAAATGGAGTGCTTTGACAACTAAGATATATTACAAACAAACAAATGTAAATACATGCTGAAAGACAAAGGTACTCTAATGATACTTTTGGAAAGACTACTTGTTGAGAAAAGCAATTGCCAAATCTCCACCAGAGTAAATACCAAGCCCAACATATACTGAACGACAATTACACTAAAGTGAACATAATAATTCCAATCATAATTATCTGGCTTTGGTTGTATGTAAAAGTGCATATAAATGGTCAGTAATTATAATAATCAGTGAAATAATCATTTCCAGCGTTTCTAGAAAGAGATGGAAGTCTTTTAGTTGTTTATTTTCTTTTTAGGTTTTTTTTAAGAAATACAAAATATTTACTCTCTAGAAAATATGCATTCATGTATGTCTCCTATCACAAAACTTTCCCTGGCTGGTTTTTCCTCCCCAACTTAACAGAAACGACAGATGAAGAAACTTTTTACATCCCACTGATAATATAGAAGTATTTGAAAACTTGTCAAAGTCAACAGATGCTTTAAAACTTTTTAAATAGAATTTGTATCTTGCTTATTCATTTTGCCATTGCATGGGGTTTATGTAATAACAAAGATAACCTTGAAATTGCACCCCAAGGTAGTAACATAGTCATATACAAAACAACAATCATAGAGTAAAATGGATTAGTTATTTAGAATTAATTTATCAGGTTTCAGATAATTAGAATTTCTTATGGTAAACTAGTGCTGTTGATTCCTAAATGCATTGTCTTGTATCAGAAAAGCTCATATATCATATGAATTCTTACACTAAAGCTTGCTGGGAAGCCTAGTATTGATTGATTTTCTTGTATGTATTCTGTGTCTGATAAAGATAAGTGTGTATTATCTTTCCTGAGTACAGAGCATTTCTATATTTTTTAGAACAATTTTGTGAATCATTTCAAAATTGCCCATGTCTTGTATTTGTAAAGATTAATCTATTTCTCCCTGTGCTCAAAGATTATGCTCTACAGGATCAAAGATTTTGTCTTTTTTTTGTTGTGCATATCCATGCCTAAAAATTGTTGCATAATCAATCACAGAAAGCCCTGGGTTTAAAAAATGAACTGATTCTAAATATGTATTGAAAAATAAAAGTACAACAGTGGTTGAAATTTAATGAGAAGTAGAAACAATTATATTTTCACATTAACAGATATTAAGACATATTATAAAGCTATAGTAATTGGCTTCCTTTAAATTTGGGATCATTTAGACCAGCGCCCCGTGCTATTCTGTCTCCTTGATGTGTTATTTGAAAAAAAATATGCCATCTGTCGAAACAAAATTGAATTCAGCTTTATGCCTTAGAAAAAAATAACAACAAACACCATATCCATTGAAGAAAAAATGTGATACTGGACAAGCACAGGCAAATGGTATCATTGGAGAAAAACAGAAACTCTAGAAACACTCCCAAATTTATTTCTGGAAATTGGGTATATAATAGACATCACATCACAAATGGTTATACAAGAGCTAAATGTAACGAATACCTGCAATATGACCGATAAGACTCAAAGGGTTTTTTTTACATAAATTAAGTCATAACTGTCTGTGATATACATTGTATTTTTATCTGCATGTTACAGATTAGGAAAATGGCACACAAAGAAATAACGTAGTTTACCCAAGGTATCAGAACTAAGAAATGACTGAGTCAGAACTTGATACCAGGTAGTCCTACACATTCTGTTATACAGTCTTACCCACAAATATGTAGAAAACAGATAGATAGGGCAACCCCTTCCAGTCCCCTTCCACTGTGGGAGCTTTTCTGTCCTCTCAATAAATTCTACTTTCTAAAAAAAGAAAGAAAGAAAAGAAAAGAAAAGAGATAGCTTATCAAATTGTGCTGGAAAAATGAATTCAATACATAAAAAAACAAAAATTAAAATTAAGTAGTTTTCAGAGCATATAAGGATACAATTCATAAGGGTTAAAGAAAAACATAAAATTCAAAACTAAAATAAATTTACTCACCGCCCGACCACCGCCGCACCACCATCATGAACACAAGCCGTGTGCAGCCTATCAAGCTGGCCAGGAACACCAAAGTGCTGGGCAGGACCGGCTAGCAGGGACAGTGCACGCAGGTGTGCGTGGAATTCATGGACGGCAGGAGCCACTCCATCATTAGCAACGTAGCCCCGCTGGGCGAGGGCAACATGCTCACTCTATTGAAGTCTGAAGAAGAGGCTGGGAGGCTGCGCTGAGCTTGGCTGCTAGGTCCTGGATGTTGGGGTCGACACTCGGGGATGGCCACGGTCTGAGACTGTTAAATAAAGCATTTACGTGGTATGTCAAAAAAGAAAAGTGATTTTAATAAAATATGAGAGAACACATCTCTATAAGTACAGCAGAAGACGAAGTTTTGCATGTGAAATTTGCTTTCCAGTTCCAGCCATGATGGAGTAAGAGATATTAAATTTACCTAGTACTCAAGAAAAACAAAATTCATAAGAAACAACCATCTTCAGCCACTGAACAAGAAGCATGGAAGAGCTCTGGGGCCTGAGAGAAGGGAAATTCGTGAAATCATCTCAGTGTTCATCTTGGCTTCCTCTACAATTGTCAAAATCAGGGCCAGAAAAAACAGAGTTCAAGCAGGCACTGAGCGGGAGAAGTAGAAATTGTTTCCAGGAGACCGAGGTGACTGCAATTAGGGAGATAGGAGCCTCTTGGAAGAGTTGGTTAAGAAATATCCATATTTGTTATACTGGCCCAATGCTAAGCTGCTCATATAAAAGGCAAAACTCTGCCAGGCAGGCAAAAAAGAGTTCCTGGGTTATGAGAAGAGTGGAGATATGTTAGCAGAGGTTATGGTTTTGAAAATTTGACCATCCAAAGTGGAGAGATGTCACTGAACACTTGACTTTCAGTGGAGACCTCAATAGCACACTCCTTGAAAGTAAAACTAATGTGGAGAAGAAAAAAAAATACAAACTTGGATTTTAAAAATTGAGGCAAAACATTTCTAAGTTACACTGCAATAATATGCAACATAATAAATTTCACAGCTGAAAAAATTAATTCTTTAGGCATCTGTGCAAAAAAATCAAGTGACGTACAAAGATAAAAATCAGGCTGGCTTCATATTTTTGCCTAGGTACATTCAATTCTAGAAAAAATGAAGCAAAGATTTCCCATCGCAGCACTGTTGATATTTTGGGTGAGATAACTCATTGTCATGAGGGCTGTCTGGTGCCTAGATTTATAAGATGCCAGAAGCACACCACTCTCCTCCCCCCATCAATCAAAATGACACAAAAAAGTGACAATCAAAAATGTTACAAAATGCTGATGTCCCCATAGTGGAAGGCAAGATTAAAATTATCCCTCTGGTTGAAAACCATGGAGATAAAATAACAAAGTACAGGGGCAATGTATGAACTAAAATTATTGTAAATAGGATGACATAAAATCAAAAAAAGGAATGAACTCTAGGGAATATTCTTGAATGACTTGAATCATTCTTAATAATGGAATTCAAAAGCAGAATACAGATGACTAAGCGATAGAGCATGTCATAGTCAAAAGTCTGGTGGTTTATGAATATTGACTCAATTCTAAAAAGGAACAAATCAAAACAGCCATAAGATGTATGGACACAGAAGACAAAAACTGTGAATTACGAGATACTAAGTTAACATTTGGACAAATAAGAACTGTGAGTAATGACAGAAAATAATTGAAGAATATACACAACTTCCTCACATTTCTTAAAGGAAATGTAATAGTCGCTTTTTGTAATGGACGAATCAAAGATTAAAAGTGTAAGTCAATTAAATAAATTTATTAAAATAAAAAAAATCTATAAAAGAAAAAGGACAGAAGTAGTGTATGTTGATTTTCTCATCTTTTAAAGTGGGACATTGAGAAGTGTTGTCTACAGTGTTTATACAAAAGAAGGGGATAAGTATTGTAGATACAAAGATAGTCACTAAGAGAACTACAAACCTTAAAAACACAGTCACATAGACACTCACACACTTACCCTATTACACATACAGCAAAACAGAAAAAAGGAAATCTAATTAGCAAAAATAGAGTACAGGATACATTATACACAGATAATAAGAAAGATTAAAAAATTCATACCTGTTAGGTCTGTTTTTATCATAATTATATATGGGGCAAACTCACGTGCTGAAACAAAGATTCATGAGTCTTTATCATCTAAAACTATTACATTTTATACAAGTAATACCATTAAAAATAAGTGCCTCAGATAGTTTAAAAGTAAAAGAATAAAAATATTAAATCAGGCAAATAATAACAAAAAGTAAATAGAAACTATAATAATAATTTTAACCAAGGTTGAATTCACAGTAGAAAATGTCAAATAAATTAAGAGTCACTAAATACTTGTATATACATTAATAAAATAAGGAGATTTGGCATCTCTGTAATACTTTTTCTGTAAAAATTCAATATGTCATAAAATATACTTACATTTATTCTTCTCAGAAAAGAATACCTTTTTTGTATTAATAAAATGAAAACTAGCTTTTTTTGGTAAAAGTAATTGCACAAATGTTTTGACAATAACTCCACATTTGGGGCTGTATCTATAGAAAAAAAAATCTCTTATTATTTAAGGATTTGTAGGTAATGCTTTTGCCACAGCTGGATTAGAAGACTGAATGAAAAATGCATATACTGGTGTGTCCAAAAAATGTGTACATATTTTAAGTATGACGTTCGCTCAAAAGATGGCGTTAATCAAATGAATGCTAGCGTCACCATGTGACAGGCAGGATAGTCAAAGAAAATGGCAGAAGCATGGTTGAGTGAACATTATACTACACTTGCTACCATAATTCAATTCAACTTTGAAAAGTAATACACAGATAACATCTCTTAAAATATGTATGCATTTTTTTTGGCAGCCTGTATATCCAAAAGTGAATGGCTGCATAAATCATGGTGCATTCTATGCTATTAAGAACACCTAAAAACAATGAGTTATTTAAAAAATCTATCAGGGGCTGCCCTTTAGAATCAGTTACAGATTTATAACTAATGTGTGGTTCTTAAAACGCACACACACAATAATATTTCCCATTCTATACTGTACATGCTTGCTTCTGTTTGATTTAGCACAGAGCAGCTTGTGGAAAATATACATCAAATTGTCCATATTACTTACTTCTGATAGAGAGATTTCATAGGTTTGTGAAGAAGGTTTTAATTTTTTTCTAAAAACATCTCTTAGCTCTTTGATCATGAAAAGCAAGTGTCATTCTGGCAGTTTAAAACACAAAGTTTCAGACTTCAAAAAGCAAAAAAAAAAAAAACTGTTTCCTGAGGGACCTACATATTAGAGTTAGTGTGAGCATAGAAGGCACACAGTGTTATTCTAGATTAGGAAGCGATGAGGTTTTGGGTGTTTTTCTGTCTTCTAGTATGCAACCTTTTTCTGTAAGGGGCCAAATTATAACTATTTTAGGTTTGGCAGGCCATATGGTCTACTCACAACTATAGGGCTCTGCTGTTGTAATGAAAACAGAGCCACAGACCACACTTAAACAAATGGCAGTGGCTGTGTTTCAATAAAACTTTATTAGTAGAAAGTGAATTTCAAATAACTTCATATGACACAAATATTATTATTCTGTTGATATTTTCTCCACTATTTAAAACTGCAAAAACCATTTCTGGCTCATGGGTTGGCCCAAAACAGGCTCTAGGTAATAGTTTTCCAGTTCCTGTTCTAAGTAGTACACGTGAAACATCTACTGGAACTGGGTCCTGCTGTCCAAGCCAATGCCATCAGAACCCAGGTGAAGCCAGTACTGAACTCAGACAAGATCAGTGTTCATTACTCCTGTCTGGTCTGATATATGGATTCTCAAAAGTATCTCCCCATGTTTTTCCTGATGAAATATGCCTGATTATTGTACAAGCTCTTGTTCTATACTTGGAAGTCTCATTCCTCATTCTTAAAATAAAATAAATTTTTAAAGAAGCTAAAATTCGAAGGGAAGAAATGCATTAAGCTATGTTCTCTCTCACCATGTGAAATTGTGAAAATTATTTTCTCCTAACAACTATACCAAGAAAATGGAAGTTTTAATGGAGTAGATGAGAGGATGAAAGCCCCCTTTTAGCTAATAGATCCCACAGAAAAAGACTGTGTGGGCTCTGGAGGGAGGTGCTGATCATCCCAGAGTGACGATGGGGGAATAGGCCATGAGAGGTAGCGGGGGAGACACAGGTCAAGGTAGATGGCGGGGAAACTGGAGCATTAGGAAAGTCAAGGTCAGACAAAGCCTGCCAAAAAACTTGCTCCAGAACATATGCTGGCTTTACTACTAAGGTTTAAACTGCAGAAAACAAAGGCAATTGAGGAAAGAGGAAGAAAAAGACAAGAATCTTCATTCCTTAGATTTCTGACAAGGAATTACTCAGATATCTTTGAGGCACAAGATGAACTGGGCATCAAACATGATAAAAAATGAGAGGTTGTACTGAATATGCCTTAGACAGAAGCCAGGATTTCATGAAGTGGGGATATCGAGAGCTGTGGTCAATGGGGAAAATGTTCTGTTCCAAATAAATTTGGGGAAGAATGGGTCAAACTTCATGGTGACAGCTCATTTTTTGCAGGGCTATTTAAGTTCTACATACTCTAATAGAATCTGTCTACCTCCAAGGGTCATCAATTCCCCAATACATTGGAAACAAGATGTATGTGTGCGTGTATAAGTTCTCTTAGGAATAATCCCCGCAAAACGTATTTTGGACAACACAACTTTTTTTATAACTTTCACATGACAATATTTGTCCAAAGACAATAACAATCACCAGATATATCTAAACTAAAAAAAAAAGTATGCACTAAACAGATTATCTTTCCTTTGGCACAATGGGAGCTATCAACATAAACACTTTATCAAAAGCAAAGACATTAACTTGCCCAAAGGACTTATTTTCTAAAAGTTTGTGTTACTTTTAATAACTCAGAATGTATTTTCTATTCAAAAATAATAAAAGTGATGGCTTCATTTTCAATCAAGCCTGCTAATTTTTTAAATAAAGTTGAAATAAATTACTGATCATGTAGTAACATTTTTTAAATGATTAAAATAGTAGTAATTAAAACAGAAATGCAGAGATACGTTTTTAAATACTATATTAAATTTAAAGCCTCTAAAAAACAAAAATTAGTGAAACGAGGCATAAAAGTTTAAGAAAACTATGAAGGCAATTGTGTAGCCTGCCATAGGGTTGAGGTATTTGTTTTTAAATTTTGTAGTTTTATTTTTGCAAATTCAAAAAATATATAATAAAATACATAAAATTTTTAAAATGAAGAATAATATAAAAGCATCTATAAAACTTTACCATACTGAATAATGTGTTTGAAATACATAATCCCAGATTATTTTCCTTCCTTGCCAACATATTTATCTAAAAGTGATTTTGCCTTAATAATATTCTTTTTTATTTAAGTATAGCAAACACAAAGAGAATGTGTATGGAGTCAATATTCATCTCAGTGAATTATCACAGCATGAACATCCACTTGAGAGAAGACTGTAACCACCATTCCAGAAAATACAGTAATATTGAAGCACCTCAGAATCCCCTCGAGTCACCTCACAGTCACCGCCCCTCTCTCTTCATCCCTGGTAACATGATCCTGACTTCCAACAGAATAGCTACTTCTGCAAGTTTTGATATTTATGAAATTGACAAATACAATATATTTTCTTCTGGTTATGGCTTTTTAGTCAACATTATATTGATGAGATTTATCCATGAATTTACGTCTCGCTATAATTTGTTTGTCTTTATTGGAGAATAGTATGCCACTATATGATTATACCACTCTCTATTGATCTACTCTACCTTTGTTTTCAGATGTGGGCTCTTTTGGTTGAGTCTTAGTAATGGAATAGCTGAGTCATAAGGACTAAGTACTATCAAATTTTGTAAATAATGCCAGTTTGGCAAAATGGTTGGTTCAATTTACATTTTTGCCAGAATTTTTATTGTTTCATATCCTTGCTAACACTTGGTATTGTCAATTTGTTTCATTTAGTCATTCTGGTATATATGTGGCATTGTATCGTGTTTTAATTTGCATTTCTCTAATTACGGAGCTTAAGCATCTTTTTAATATATTTATTGAGCATTTGTGTATCTTCACTTGTGTTCAAGATACTTGAATATAATTGTACTAGATTATCTATTTTTATTATCTTTTAATAATTCTCAATATAATCTAGATTATACACTCCAGTCTACTTTTCAATCTTTTTAGTTAATATTTTGATGATTTTGTCAAGGTATGCTAGGGTTATATTGAGGGAACAAGTAGCCTCTAACTATTGGTGGATTCTCATATAAATGTTTAGATGTGCTGCAGATCACTAGGTTTGAGGACAGCTACTTTATCTACAGAGTCACTCAAGGGTCCATAGTGACCCACACTCCACCATCTGGAATGCTGTTAGTTGCCATAGCAGGGAAAAACATAGAAAATCTCATACCAGAAGTAATACATGTCATATCTTGTCACATAACGTTATCCAGAACTACACAGTTATTCATAACTGTGAGAGTGATGGGACATGCAGCTTCCCAAATGCCCAGGAAGGAAAAGAAAATGCAATTTTGGTAAGAACTAATAATGTCCATTCTTCTTGGACATTCTCTCTTATTAACAATATATATCTACTTTCCTGTTTCTCATCTTTGCAATGTATTCCAATTTTGGCTTATACTACACTTTGGTTAAATACTTCCTCCAATTATTCATACCATGACACACAGAAAAATAACATTTCTTTAGAAAAATGTGGTAAATGCACAGGGGTTTGGGTCATGCTAGTGGTAGCTATATGATGTTTTATTTTTTTAAATTACACTTTCTTTATATTATTTATTAGAAAAACAATGTTTACATAAGATGAATGTCTATAAAGCATTCAAATCACAGCTTTTCAAAACTTAAATGAAAAATTTGAACTTGTTTTTGTAAACATGTCTTTCCAATATCAGACATTGTACTTGAAATGGTAAGATGCAGTTCCTGAGAAAGACTGTTAAATAATGACATCTTCAAGTTCTTGACGTGATCATCAATAAAACTTTGTTTATTGTAAGTTAATGGGGGATAAAACTACCACAGTTGAAATTACATTAAAGATTCCAACAACTTTTCTTTTTATTTCTTTGAAAAATTAATGCTGAATTTGCTTATGAAAATGAAGATGGATTTTGAATTCAGTTCAACTATTTCAAATTACTACTGAAAGTCTAATTTTCAGGATGTACATATGCATTGTTAGAGCAACTTCATGATACTAGCATAAACCTTATAAATGGGGTCTATTCACCCCAAAAGTACAAACTATCTGATATATGTAAGGACAGAAATTCAGGGCCTGGAGCTGTGGCACTCACCAAAAGTTCCTAAGTACCTCAATAGACCATTCCTAGCACTGTGTGAGTTAACCCGAAACATACACTCTGCCTAGCAGCAACATAAAGGAGCTCTGGGGAGGTTTGCGCTAAGACAGAAGCAACCAGTGTGAGCTGTGTTTGACTAGGCTGCATATTGCTGGACTCTCTGACTCTTCACAGTATTCTGGGCACCAGTTAATTGCACCCTAATAGGAGATCATAAGGACGTTCCCCCAATTCAACACATGAGGAAGCAGGGGCAAAAAAAAAGATCAAATGTTTTACGCATAGTGACACAGATTGTTAAGTGAAGAGTGACAGTTTCAATGTGGCTCCAAAGTCTGGTTCTCCTAACCACCACATTCTATAGACATTCCTCAATTTGCTCAAGATGAAATCAAAATAGCAATTCAAAAGAATAGATATGGTACATCGATATTAACTGTTTCCAGTATGACCTGTCGATCTAAAAATGGTAAACATTTGCAAATATGCACAAAAAAGAAAATAAGGACCTTTTGTAACACATCATGACATAACACAATGAACCGAGGAGATTGTTTGTTTACAAGTTTAATATGCTAGAATGATATGATGAAAATTGTGATGATTATAGTTTTATCCACAGAACTTTTAGAAGTTTCAGTATTCTGATATTATGTTAATAATATCAATAAAATTGTGTAGGGTAGTTTATCAGGCTGAAACAAGTAGAATTTTAGTTGCCAAAATTGATCATTTATTAAGTTCGAGCTTCAGTAATTCTCCAGTGACAGGAAAAAAGTCATATCTATACTAAGGAAATCACAAGTCACTTCAAGTAATGCCACTCTGAAGATTATTATTCTCTTGGTTTATTAGATCGTATGCAAGACTTGACTAGTTGACTAGTTAACATGATTGCATAAATCTATAAATAAAAAATATTATTGTACATTTTCATAAGCTATATTTACACTATAAGAACAAAGCTAGTAGATTTAAATTAGCAAAAATAAACCTAGTCAATTTTTCTGACACCTAGATCTTTAGAAATCAGAAAATCTACATGGCATTCTTTCAAAACAAGCAGATTTAATGATATTTTAATTTCAACAAAATACTCAAAAACTAAGAAAATATTGTATAAGTACAGATTGAGCTTCAACAATATCCAACAACAAAGTATGTTACAAATGACATTATTCTGACATAGTTCTTGCTTTCTCCAGTTCATTTGTTATATAATTTAGCCTTACAAATTGCAATTTAAAGGACATAAATGTTTTAAGTTATTTACTTGTGTTATCTAGGAGATAATTTCATTCTTTTAAACTTCCAGTGTATAGAATTGGTGCTACCAGCCACAGTTTAGAGTACACTCTAATACTTGCTTCTTGTATTCTTTTTAAATTTATTTTCACCTGCTTTTATTTTTCCTTTCTTTTCTCTCATTCTATCATTCCTAATATCACCTCATCTTTACCCCAATCCATCATGTCTCCGTAAACTCTGTGAATGCAATTTACATGAGGGCTTTGGGCTTTTTAGCACTTTGTGCTCCTTCACAATTTTCATTAAAAATACTTCTTTGAGTCGTTCATGCTGTCCCCTGAAGATATAGTAGTTTCCTTTTCCACTGCTGCATAGTATTCCACCATTTGCACCATCAATTGTATCTAACCAGTTCCAATTGACAGACATTTTGATTCTTTCTCATTCTTTGATTTTACCAACAATGCTGGGCAATCTCTCTGTGGATACATAGAATGATTTTTCTAAGGGATATATCCCAAAGAATAGAGTTGATGAGTCACAATTACACATCATATTCACTACAAATTGGCTCTGCAGATTAATTATGATGGTAAAAATTAGCATTTCACTGCTTTTGACTTTTTTTATTAAACATATTTTTTATTTTAAAATTGTGGGGTACAGTTAAGGGTTAAGTATACAAATATGCATCATTCAGGCACCTTTGTTGATAAGGGGTGTCCCCCCATCCCTAGACAGATATTGACTGCCATTAATCCCACCACCCTTGCCCTCCCTGCCCCCCCCCATAGATTCCCACCACTGTCGATTCTTTCCTTACAGTATTAATATAGATGTTCAAGGTCCACTTATGAGTGAGAACATGTGATACTCAGATCTTTGTTGCTGTGAAAGATCATTCAGTATTCTAGACTCTAGTTCCATCCAGGTTGCTGTGAAATTCATGATTTTGTTCTTTTTTATGGCTGCGTAGTATTCCATCATGTATATGTACCACATTTTTTTAATCCAGTCCTCTTTTGATGGACAACATGGTTGGTTCCAGGTTCTTGCTATCGTGAACAATGCTGCGATAAACACACATGTGCAGGCATCTTTTTTATAGAGTGATTTGAGTTCTTCAGGGTATATTCCCAGTAGGGAGATTGCAGGGTCATATGGGAGGTCGATATTTAGAGCTTTTAGGAATCGCCACACTGCTTTCCACAGAGGTTGCACTAGTTTATACTCCCACCAACAGTGTATAAGTGTTCCCTTTTCACCACATCCTCTCCAGCATCTGTTATTTTTTGAGTTATTGATAACGGCCATTGACTTTCTTCGTTTGAAAATTTTCCTCACTAATGAGATTAAACAATCTTGACAACCTTGTAGGTGTTTATGTTCCCTCCTGTGAATTGCTAACTGGCAGCATTCCTCACTTATTCTTGCTAAATGGAAAGACTCTCTTATATATTCAAGATTTTAATCATTTTTAGTTGCATATTGTGCCAGAATTATCTCCAAGTCTATGACATATCTGTTCATTTTTTTCATGGTGCTGTTTACATAACAGAAATCTTTACTTATATTCAAAACTCTCAAATTTTGTCTTTGTTTTTTACTTTAAGCACACTTTATTTTTAAATGTTTTATTGAAGTCTAACATGCGTAGAAAACACAGATGTTAGGGAAAAACCTGGAGAACACTATGCTAAGTGAAATAAGCCAAATGCAGGAAGACAAATATTGTATGATCTTATACCAAGAATCTAAAAATAAGTCAAACCCATAGAAAGAAAGAATAGAATAGTGATTGCCATGGGCTGAGGGTAGGGGTGGGGAAAGGAGAGCTACTGGTCAAAGGCTGCAAACCTTCCATTATATAATGGGGGGGAAAGAGCATGGATTTTGAGTGTACAGTTTGATGAATGTTCAATATATATGTAAACATCATATATGTAATGATCACATAGAACAAGATATTAAATATTTCTAGCACCACAGAAAGAACCTTTATGCCTTTTCTCAGCTCTAACCCACTCCTTCCCTTCCCCTAGGTAACTATTCTCCTATTAGACTTCAACTTTTCTTCTTCACCTTCGTATAAATGGAATCATACACTAGGCACTCTCTGGGGCCTGATTTTATTCACTCATTCTATGACAAGGAGGTTAATCCATGTTGCAGTAGGTGGCAGCAGTCATGCCAGTTGTAGCCGTGCAGTTTTCCATTGAATAAATATATCACAATGCGTCTCCATTTCACTATTGATTGGCACATGGGTTGTTTTCAGTTTGGAGCAATTATGAATAAGCTGTTGCATACTGTTCAAAGAATATTACAGATACATTTTGCACATAGTGTCTTTAGGTGCATACATGCACTCATTTCTCTTGAATATAGTTATATATACTTGTGTAAGGAGATATAAACTTTCTGAGTCAAAGAGTTGTATATATTTAATGTTAGAGGATATTAGAAAACTGATTTTTAAAGTGATTGTCCCGATTTACACCCCAAAGAGCAATATATGAGAGCTATAATTACTCCACATTCTTGCCAAGATTTTGCATTGTTGGTTTTTTAATTATAGTCATTCTCATGAGTGTATAGCAGAATCACACTGTGGTTTTTTAATTAGTATTTCTTAATATTTAGCTTCATTTCTCTGGCTTCTTTATCAATTGGTATGAGGAACACGTCGCCTGGAGCACCACTGTAATAATCATTGCATATGGTCTTCCAGGGTGCACGACTCGGTTTCTTGTCCCAAGACTTTGCTATTTAACCCAAATATTTTCTAACCACAGATATTAACCTTTGTCAGCTTTATTTTCAGTTACTACGCATGTGTAAAATTATTTTATTTTGAAATATTTGTTGATGATTGTTTTATTACCAGATTTTCTAGTGTTGAACTTTTGTTATTTAACTAAGAATAAAATGCGGTTCTTTACGCTGTTAATATGTTGATCAGTTCTGTTTGCTTAGCATTCTGTTTCTTTTTTAAAAGTTTCCATCAGTAGCCACATGCAAACTTTGTTGACATTTTAAGAGCTATATTTTCAGGGCATTGATATCAAGATTATGTTTGCTTCATAAAAGAAATTAGAAGCTTTTCTGTTTCTTTTCTCTGGAACTAGTCAAATAGCCTTGATTAGATCTCGTTCAAAACATGGTTGAATTTTTTTTGCCACTGTCTAGGCTGGTAACTTTTTCAAGATGTAGCTCTTTGACAGTCATTTCTATTTCTTCTGCGGCATTTGACTGACATATTTTCTTAGAGGCAACATACCAAACTGGCTGAAAGTGTGGATTCTGAGGCCACATGCCCCCTGTTATACTCTTGATTTCATCACTCACTAGCTGTGTGCCCTAAGGCAGATTATTAATTCTCCTGTGTCTCTATCTCTTCATTTGCAAAATGGGAATGATAAATAGGAAAAGAATACCTACCTCTAAGTTTGTTGTGAGAATTAAAAAATTAAGATAAGTAAGCTCTCAGAACAGTGAGTGACACAGAATAAAGAGCATTTCATGGTATTGTTCACCTCCTCAGGGGGCAATTTGGGTCATTTACACTCTTGTTGAGATTGTATTTCATCAAAAAAATTGAATAATTCAGGCAGAGTTATAGCCTTTGAATCTTTTAATTCCCTTTTTGTATCTTTTGTTATTTCCCCCATTATTATTTTTTATGGTTTATTGGCATGTCTACCTCTCGATCCTTTGATTGGTTTTGCTATCAGTTTTAACAATTTTATGGTCTGCTTTTCTCCCCCACAAAGAACAAATATGACATTTATTCATTATTTCTATATATTTTTAGTATCTTTTTAGTATTTTTTTTATTTCTCCTTTCTTCTGTTCTCTCCAGGTTTATGTTAGTGTTTTCTATGTTTGTGTGTTGGCTGCTTAATTTTTTCTCTTTATTTTTTCTTGATTATTTACACATATTATTTTCCAACTGTATGCTAAAGTTTCAGATATATACTCCTATCGTTGTTTTATTTTCCAGATATTTTGCTACTCGTATAGGTTTTCTCTTTTATCAAGTAATTTTTTTTCTTAGTGAGAAAGCAGAATTTATTGAGAACAGAAAGCCTCACACAGTGGGAGGGGACGCAAAGGGGTTGTGCCTCAAATAATTTTTGCCCCTCAAATAATTTTTTAAGAGGGACTTTTATCTGCTAGTTTTTTTTAACATTTCCATTTTCTTCTAATAGACATTATCTTATTCTCCAGTTCTCTCATAAATACAATTGATCTATATTTAATTTTGATGAGAAAAATATTTTTAATTTATAAAGTTTATTGAGGTTTTGTTAATATATGGTCAATTTTTATTTATAGCCCCGTAAACACTTGAAAAGGACATAACATCTGCTTTCTGACACAGGGCACCATATCATTCTTCAGGCTACTTATACCTTCTGTAGTCTTGCTTATAATCCATCATGATTGGACAATAGTGGACTAAAGACTATCCTTAATGAACTTTTTTTTGTTTATCCTTACACTTTTTGCCTAATGAATATTGATAATATATATTTGGTGCATAGATATTTACAGATTATTATATTTCAGCTCATTTAATCTATTTTTGTCTGGTTCACCCTAGTGTAAAGTCAAGATGATAAGTCTCTTATTTTTTTTATTTTCGTATTTTCTTGTCATTTCTTCTCCTATCCCTTTAGTTTCAGTATTCTAAGTTATGTTTTTAAGAATTTATCTTAGGAAGCAATGATTACTTGTGTTTTACATTGTCATTCAATCAGAAATTTTTGTGAGCTCATTTAAAACAGTCATTAATCAATACATTATTTTGGTCTTATCTGTCATCATGTGTTCTATTACACTTTATTTATTTTTATTTTTATTTTTTTGAGTAGGAGTCTCACTCTGTTGCCCAGGTTGGAGTGCAATGGCATGCTCACGGCCACTGCAGCCTTGACCTACTGGACTCAGACGATCCTTCTGCCTCAGCCTTCCAAATAACTAGAACTACAGGCATGCACTAACACACCTGGCTAATTTCTTTTTTGATTTATTGTAGAGATGAGGTCTCACCATGCTGCTCAGGTTGGTCTTGAATCCCTGAGTTCAGGCAATCCTCTCGCCTCTGCCTCCCAAAGTGCTGGGATGACAGTCTTGAGCCACCGTGCTCGGCCTCCATTATACTTTAAATGTCAGGCTTCCTTTTTTTTCAACTATGTGGTCTACTTTATTGTTTTGAGTATGTTTTTTGAAATAATTTAGAAAATTAATTTATTTGTTCCAGTGGTTACTTTTATATCTGTACATCTAAATAATAGTTTGTGTATTTTTTTACATTATTTGACTTAATATATTACATGGTCAATGATGGAATTAAAATTGTTCCCCTTCCTTTCTTTTCCTGTTTTATTTCTCTATTACCCAGTTTTTAAGGGACATGTTTTCTGAGTGATGCTGTTGAATATTTCTTGATTTATCAGTTTTAAAACATGTTGACCACAAAAGATAAAGAAAATAATGTACTTTTACTATTCTCCACTTTCTGCCTCTTCCCTTTTGTTTCTGTAATATCATTTCTGCCTTTTAATATTGGTGACATTTACATTCCATTCTTTAATCAAAATTCAAACACTTGTTGCAATCTTTGTCTTGTTGCTAAATGAATTTATTGTTCACTACAAACCCTTTCCCATTTGTTTTTCCATTCATCTCTTGGCTGGTTTAAGTTCATTGTCAATGCTGTTTCTTCAAGAAAGGTTAATGAGAACCACATTCCATGAGTGAATCAACAGTGAATTAGAAATCTTATTTTTCCATTTTCTTTTTATTTGGATGACAGCTTGGCTGAACATGCAAGTTTTTACTTACATTCTTTTAGGATGTCTTTTCTTAATATCCTCCCGCTCCTAATTGTACCACTGAGCTCAACAACCCATCTTTATACACCCTCTGGCTTGCAAATATCTCATTTTATTAACGATAGAGTTTCCTTCTTTGTTTCTCTTTTGTGTTTACTGTGTTTGTGTTGTTGAAACCTGGTTTCTCTAGAAAGAGTCAACAATCTTCTCATATTTTCCACCTCCTTTCTTTTCTCAGTCTCTTTTCTCCTTCTTCTCTTCCTTCTTCTTTCAATTCTGCTTGTTTTTGCGGTACACAACCCATAGGTGCCTTGCCTTTTTTTTTTCCATCTGGCACACGCTTGCTTATAGAACTCTGTCCAGAACTTCTCTCTATGCTAAATTTGCTCTTATCTCTCCAAGCAGCTTTTCTGAGGCCTGATCATTTTTCTTTGCAAATTTATACTTAGAGCATGGAAATTTTGCTGGCTATCAAGTGAGACATATTAGGGAAGAAGAGGATCCCAACTGGGTGAGGCGAGACATGGAATGGTGGATTCTCCTATACTGCTCAGCAACTTACTGCTATGTGGCTTCCAGGGAAGGAAAACTCAAACCTCAGATACTTTCTCAAGTTCAGCAGGGGCCCTGGAGAGAGCCAGTTCTACCTTTTGCCTCACAAAAGTTCTCTCTTTCTCTCTTGCAATCCTTTCTACTTTTCCAAAAACAACAGGTAAGTGAAAGGTGGTTTTGGCCCTGCGTTGAGAATGTATGGCATAGGGAGATACATTTCATTAGAGAATTTCACCGTGCTCTTTGACTTCCTTTCCTCTCTCAAAAGAATTGGTTTATTTTCCTTTTAATTTTCTTGGCCATTTGCAGTGATGAGCTCTGGGTCCTGTGTTTTCTTCTCCAGTTTGCTTCCCAGCAGGGAGTTCCCAATGTGAAACCAAAGACAGGGTTAGGAATTTTGTCATTATTTTAGTGTGTTTCTTTGATTGGTTTTCCAGCAAGATAAACAAGTGGTTGAGATATAGCATCTACTGCTGTAGAAATATCCACATCTCCACTCAAGGCAACCATCTCCAAGAGAGGCAGAGGGAGGGAGTTATTATTGAAATTTTGAGTATTTTCTGACTTTGTTTTTTCATCTCTCACCTGTAATGCCACTATAATAGTAAATATGAATGCTGCACCCCACCATTCTAGAACATTCCACCCTATTAAACCTCTGGAACATCTAAACCCCTCCTTATTCTTTTATATCTGTTTTATTATACTATTCAGTTTTTTTTCTTTTTTATTGCTCACTTTACTATTGTTTTTCTTCTTTTTTATCGTTCACTTTAGCTGTACATCCTCTTTTCTTTCCTTTTCTCTTCCTTCCTTTCTTCTTTCCTTCCTCTCTTTTGTTGTTGTTAGAGATAGAATTTGATGCTCTGGCTCTAGCTGGACTGCAATGATGGGATCATAGCTTACCGCAGCCTTACTCTCCTAGGCTCAAGCAATCCCCCTGCTCCAACCTCCTGAGTAGCTGGGACTACAGGCACAAGCCAAAACACCTGGCTATTTTTTAAAATTATTTTACAGAGATGAATGTCTCACTATGTTGCCCAGGCTGGTCTTGAACTCCTGGCCTCAAGCAATCTTCCCACCTCAGCCTCCCAATGCCACCTCTTTCTCTGTCCACTTATTTTTTTCTTTCCCTTCCACCTTCCCTTCTTCTGAGATCATTCAACCCAGTTAATGATTTAATATGTACCTTTCAATATTTTTACCTCATACAGGTAAGCATTTATCCCTGGGAAGATAAACTATCCTACATCTTGAAGGGGGTGATGGATACACACACACACACACACACACCACACACACACACACACACACACACTTTTAAAAGTTATCTAAATAAGCACCTCAATTTGTGCATTTTATTAAATATAAATTATTACTTAAAAATTTTGAATGGTGTGACTAGTCCTCTGAAATACCATAAAATAAGAATAATGTTAGGCAGAAACAGAACAGAGAGAAAAATACACGCACCCATACAAACAAACAAACATATATACACATACACACAAACCTATTTAGGTTTTTTCTTATTTTTTTTTAATGACACGTATCTGTTCTTTTTCAACTATCTTTTCATTATCAGTTGATTTGATCAAAACCTAATTTCCTTTAGGTTTTCAAAATTTTTTGCTGTAAGTGGCAAATAATATTTATTCTCATAATTATTAATGTTACTCCTATCTTTGGTCATGTCCCCTTTCTCACTATTTAGTGCAGCATTTTTTTCCCTCTTTTTACTACTTTACAAGGTGTTACCTCTTTTATTGGTTATATTTATTCAAAGATCACAATTTGGACTTAATTTCCTTTTCTAACATTTTTTGCCTTTTTTTCTCAGTTTTTATCTATTTCTTACTTTAAATATATAAGTTGCTTTTTCTGATTTATATTAACTTGCTGTGTCTTTTTCTAATGTAATGTGTGATTGGTACAAAAATATATGTAATACATGTGTAAAATATGTCTTTGCCCTCTTTAATTTATGTTTTTTATAAATTCTGGCAAATAATCTTTTGTCATCAGATATGTTTATTGTAAATATCTTCCATGCTGTAATTTTTATTTTCACTTTTTTTAGTGGTGTCTTTTAATGAAGAGAAATTTTTAATTTTAATTTGGAGAAATTTATGAACTATTTTATTTATTATCACTTAGCATTTTTTAAAAACACTTTAACATTTTTTAAACGCTACTCAGAGCTCATAGAGATTCAGCCTACATCTTTTTTACAAAACATTTTATTTTGCTTTTTATACTTAATACTTTAATCTACCTGTAATTTATGGATATAATATGGGGTAGAGACTCAATTTTAATTTTTTTCCTATTTCCAATCTGTTTTCACATCAGTGTCTATTAAGTTTTCCCAATTCTTCAATTCTCCATCTCATATTTTTTCTTCTACCCTGACAGTCAAATAATGTCTTGGACATGTATAAAATTCAGAAGCCACATTTTTTTCTCCTAGTGGTCAGGAGATGATTTACAACAAGTTTAGAGCATCCAGTGTCACAAATGAGTAGTCAGTTGCCAGACTATTTCTTTCCTCTGTAGATAATTTATTCTCTCTTTTTTTTAGATTAGAAAATAAAGAAAGCAAATTAGAGACAGAGAGAAAGAGGAGATTCACCTCCTCAAGGTAGGGGAGAGGGCCAAAGCCAGGAAGCATGGCGAGAGCCATAAGCTAGAGCACATGGCCACACCAGAGTCTAGCAAGGCAATGTCAGGGATGGTCTGACAATGGTCAACTTATTCTCTTTCATTGATCTTTTTAAGACTGTTTTGCCGGGCTCGGTGGCTCAGCCTGTAATCCCGCGCCTTTGGGAGGCTGAGGTGAGTAGATTCCCTGAGCCTGCGGATTCAAGACCCGCCTGGGCAGCGAGACTTCATCTCTACAATAAATCAAAAAATCAGCCCAGCGTGGTAGCGCATGCCTGTAATTCCGGCTACTTGGAAGGCTGAGGCGGAAGGATCGCCGGAGCCCAGCAGGTGGAGGCTGCGGTGGCCGGGAGCAGCCACTGCACTCCAGTCTGGGCGACAGAGTGAGACCCCAACTCAAAAAAAAAGACTTTTTTGTATCCTTAGAATTAATAAATATTATTATAATATGTTTGAACAAATTTATTTTTCATCATCCCTGCCAGGAATTTGGTAAACCTTGTTAATCTGTATATTCAACTCCATCTTCAGCTCAGAGATTTCCTTTCTTTCTTTCTCTCTCTCTCTCTTTCTTTTTTTTTTTTTTTTAGTAATGCATACCCTTATCCATTCTTTTCTTTCCTTTTAAAATTATTCACATGCTATGTTCCTGGACCTATCAACCAAATATTTTACCTTTTCCTTCATAATTGTCTTCATAATTTTTTTCATTATCTTGTTTTTATTCTGGGTTTTGAAATTATGTATGCTCTTTGATCTTAAAAACTTTTAATGCAGTTCTCAACAGTGACAATTAAGTTCCCTCAATTCATTTACTGAATTGATTTATTTGGGAAATCATGGCTTCCTAATCCAGAAACGTCTTTTGTGTGCTACAGTTTTATAGATTTAAAAGCTGTGGGTCTTTTTTCTCAATCTTTATTATTTGCCCATATTTTACCAAATACGATTCTGTTTTACCAAATGTCCTATGTGCTTTCATTGATAATCTTTTTTCCAGTTGTTGGATCCCCTTTTAAATGTATTATTTTTTTTAAAAGATATGGGATGCAATTCAGAATTTGGTATACAAGTGTGTGGAGCGCCTCCGCCCTAACATGGTGCCCGAAGCAGCCAGACCACAAGACAAAACAAGCCCTAATAAGGCAACTAAAGGATGTCAGCATACAATCCTCTCTTACGGGCCTATCGGTGCGTGCCGCGTTACCTTAATTGATTGGCAGAGATACTAGATTTAAGGTCACGAATAGGAGAAAAGAGGAAGAAGAACGATGTAGTAACCTGGGATTAAAGCAGCTTGCAGAAGAATCGTGTGAGGGTCGTTATTGAAAGCGACAAGTGGTGGCCCGTACGGGGAACTCGAAGAAGCCGAAATCCTTGGATTCAGAACTGCAGCTGCTCAGGGCAGTCGACTGGGATGTAGATCCCACAAGGGAGGGAAAAAACTAGAAAGGTCCTCGGTAAAGAGGCGATTTAAGAAGGTCCTCGGTAAAGAGGCGATTTAAGAAGGTCCTCGGTAAAGAGGCGATTTGGGAAGGTCCTCGACAAAGAGGCGATTTGGGAAGGTCCTCGGCAAAGAGGCAATTTGGGAAGGTCCTCGGCAAAGAGGCGATTTGGGAAGGTCCTCGGCAAAGAAGCGATTTGGGAAGGTCCTCGGCAAAGAGGCGATTTGGGAAGGTCCTCGGTAAAGAGGCGATTTGGGAAGGTCCTCGGTAAAGAGGCGATCTAAAAGGGCCCTCGGTGTAGAGGTGATCCCCTTTTTGCTAACATGGGCACTACTTCCTCTCACCCGCTTTTTCAGGCTCTTAAAACTCTCCTAAGAACAAAAGGACTAAAATTAAGGGATAAAACCTTGACTGATTTTATCACACAGGTAGACGAGATTGCACCGTGGTTTGCCGTTTCGGGGAATCTCACAGTGGGTAGTTGGGACAAAGTGGGGCAGGATATTGACCGCGCCCGAGAGCTAGGAGAGGTGGCAGGTGGGGTCCAGCCCCTTTGGAGACTGGTTCGTGCCTGTTTGGAAGATCAAAAGTGCGTGCAAACAGTCGAGCAAGGCCAAGCAGCGCTTGACCAAATAAAAGAGGAACGATCAACTTCCTCAAGAGGGAACAGCGAGGCAGCCTCTGACTCAGAACTGGAGTCAGATGAGGAACTTAGAGATCTCGTTACTCGAGTTGAAAAGTTAGAACTCAGTCGGGGCCGCGCCCGAGATAAGGGCGGATCCTCTGTCCCTGGGTCGGTAGGAGTTCCTCCCCCGTATAATCCTTCTGCGCCTCCCAGAAAAGGAGGCGCTTCTTTCAACAATGAAGTGTGGAGGGAGGTCCATGCCAGCGGCACATGGCAAACTTTTCCGGTGTTCGTGGACAATGCAGGAAACCGGTACCATGAGCCATTAGATTTCAAAACAGTGAAAAACCTCGCGGAGGCCATACGAACGTACGGGCTCACTGCTGCCTTCACGACAGCAATGGTGGAGGCACTAGACCGGTTCGCCATGACCCCCGGAGACTGGCAGAGATTAGTGAAGGCTTGCATGAACCCGGGACAATATTTAGATTGGAAGGCCTATTACATAGAATTGGCTAATGAGCAGGCAGCAAGAAACCGGGCGGCGGGTAACGGGGCTTGGGACGTTGATATGCTGTTGGGGCAGGGCCGTTTTGCTAACCAACAGATAGGATACCCCCAGGTTGTGTATGATCAAATTAATCACATGGCAATGCGAGCCTGGAAGGCCTTGCCTAGCCGAGGGGAGGTATCAGGTAATCTCACCAAAATTACTCAAGGTTCCACAGAGCCTTTTTCAGACTTTGTGGCCCGAATGATGCAGGCCGCAGGGCGGATTTTTGGGGACCCGCATTTAGACTCCCCTAGGTCCCTCACAGAGGAGGCTAGAGAGGCCCTACATAAGGTAGAAAAAGCAATTAGTATAGCCGCTCTTAAGCGTGTTTCCTTAGAGAGCCCTATATGGCTTTGTATTCTCCCTACTCAGGCTCAGCCAACGGGAGTACTGTGGCAGGATAGCCCCTTATTATGGATCCATCAGAAGACTGCCATACTAAAAACAGTGGAGCATTATCCAACCGCTGTTGCTGAGTTGGCCATCCGTGGACTACAACAATGCCTAATGCATTTTGGCCAACAGCCGCACCTCCTCGTGGTGCCATACACCGCCTATCAAGTGCAGACATTGGCTGCTACAGTGGATGTATGGGCTATCCTAAGGTGCAGCTTTGTAGGACAGATAGATAATCATTTCCCAAAAGATCCCATGCTGTCCTTTGTAAAAGAACACCCGGTCATTTTCCCTCAAATCACTCGAAATGACCCCATTCCTCAGGCTATTAATATCTTCACAGACGGTTCCAAAACTGGCCTTGGCGCATATGTGGCAGATGGACATTCCCCCACGGTAATACAATTCCAGTCCGGCTCTCCTCAGCAGGTAGAGCTTCAAATTGTTTTGGCCGTATTTCAACGTTTTTCTCGATCGTTTAACTTGTTGTCAGATTCCCAATACGTAATCAATTTAGTTAAATCTCTTGAAGTGGCAGGCCGAATATCCCCCGCTAGCCCTATACATACATTTGCCTCCAAAATTCAACAGCTGATATGGCAACGTTCAGAGCCATTCTTTGTTCAGCATATCCGTGCTCACACTGGCCTACCAGGACCCCTCAGTGAGGGTAATGCCCAGGCTGACAACCTTATGCGACTTCAACAGGCTTTCTTTGTAACCCCTGCCCAAAAGGCACAAGATTTTCATGCCCAGTTTCATGTTAACTCAAAAACACTACAGACCCGTTTCCAAATACCACGTCATGTGGCCAGAGATATTGTAAAATCTTGCGAATCATGTGTTACTTTCCACCACCCCCCTTCATGGGGGGTGAATCCAAAAGGCCTTCTCCCCTCACGGGTTTGGCAAATGGACGTCACTCATGTGGCAGAGTTCGGTAACCTCAAGTATGTCCATGTTTCCATAGATACCTGTTCCGGAATTTTGTTTGCCTCGGCCATGGCTGGAGAAAAGGCACATCATGTTATCTCCCATTGCTTGGAGGCGTGGGCCGCCTGGGGCATGCCTCAGCAAATCAAAACAGATAATGGCCCCGCCTACACCTCCCGAACATTTCAACGGTTCTGTGCACAAATGAACGTGGACCTGCGCCATGGGCTCCCTTATAATCCCCAAGGTCAAGGGATAGTCGAGAGGGCTTATCGCACACTAAAAGAACTACTTCAAAAACAAAAAGGGGGAATAGGCATGGGTTACAAACCTAAACAAAGACTGTCATTAGCATTATTAACTTTAAATTTTCTTCAGCTGGACAACAAGAACAATTCTGCTGCGGACCGCCATCTAGGCGCAGTACCGCATAAAAGGGGCTATGTTAAATGGAAAGATGTTATCACGGGACAATGGAGAGGTCCCGACCCAGTATTAACGTGGGCGAGAGGATCTGTGTGTGTTTTTCCACAGGACAGCCCAGACCCGGTGTGGGTACCTGAGCGACTAACACGCACTACAAAGACCCCCGAGGAACGAACCCCGATTGCTGATGATGAGTCCGATGACGTGGCTTCTGCTGGGAACGCTGATGCTGAACCTCCCCATAAGTCGTGCTGAGCAACAATGGGGAATTTTAACAGTATTTCCTAGACACTTATTCGGCACGTACTTTCCCCAGATTTTTAACTGGCACCAGCCCCTGATTTCTATTACACTCTTGCTGGGGCCCTAATGCTCTCTCTCTTTTTAGACAGAGGAGAGACTTCGGCATTACAGCCCATCATTGCAGCAATTGCAATGGCGGCCGCTGCAGCTGCTACAGCCGCTGTTGCCATGTGTACCACAGTACAGACCGCCACCACTTTAAACACCTTGTCTTCCACTGTTGCTGCCAAAGTAATATTAACAGTCACTTGTGTGGCGGCATTATGATCTTAAACCAAAGAGTTGACGTGGTACAAGAACAAGTAGGCATTCTCTGGCGCATGGTGCAAATAGGGTGTGAATGGCACACTATTGCTTTATGCGTAACCGGCAT
Organism: Cephalopachus bancanus; assembly: GCA_027257055.1. NCBI lineage: Eukaryota > Metazoa > Chordata > Mammalia > Primates > Tarsiidae > Cephalopachus > Cephalopachus bancanus. Next base: position 2,864,792 of record JAPVLO010000303.1, read on the forward strand.
TCCATACCACAATATGACTATTGCTGCTAACCTCTCTCGAGAGCTTTCCCTCCATCTTTTAGGTAATTGGTCTCAAGAGTTCGGCAACCTGACGGAGGCTCTACGTCGTGAAATCATCAGCGTCAACTCCACCAGAGTAGATTCAGTCGTCGCTCAAACCTTGGCCTCCTGGATCGCCCAGGCAGCATACCATCTTAAAGAGTGGGCGGGAATGGGTTCTATGGCCCTTTTGTTATTCTCTTGTTGTGTCCTGTGCCTCTATTTTCTCTGCCGTATGCATCGATGCAATGCACGTGACCGTGGGCTACTAGCGCAGGCCTTTGCTGCCATGGAGGTGGATCAATCCCCTCAGGTCTGGGTTGCCGCGCTAGGGCAATAAGAGCAGGGCAGGATGTGAGAATAGTACTGCACACGGGGGCCCAAGAGGAGTTATCCTGTGGAGGGCATGTCCAGCTGCATATGGGTTGACATCGCCTTTCCCATCCCCAGAAAATCGGTGTCGGACAGGTGGGCAGTCGGTCTGGCAATTACACGCGCGAGATAGACTGTCTTACATGGTCCTTGTTATATGGGGGCTGTGACCACTACCCTCTCCTGCCAAAATAAATAAAAAAGGGGGAGCTGTGGAGCGCCTCCGCCCTAACATGGTGCCCGAAGCAGCCAGACCACAAGACAAAACAAGCCCTAATAAGGCAACTAAAGGATGTCAGCATACAATCCTCTCTTACGGGCCTATCGGTGCGTGCCGCGTTACCTTAATTGATTGGCAGAGATACTAGATTTAAGGTCACGAATAGGAGAAAAGAGGAAGAAGAACGATGTAGTAACCTGGGATTAAAGCAGCTTGCAGAAGAATCGTGTGAGGGTCGTTATTGAAAGCGACACAAGTGGTCATCATACAGGTAAAGTTTGGGCCTCCCTTTGGTCCCCACTTTGCCTGGTTTGAGATCAGGTACCCTTATTAATGTTGTGTCCCTCCCATAACCCCCACCTCAGTAGTAGCCCACTACTGCCAATCTCTTTCTTAAAGTATTATGGTATTTTGTTCAGGGTCTGCTTATAAGTGAAAACATATGGTACTTTGCTCTTTGTTTCTGTGATAGATGGCTGAGTATGATGGACTCTAAATCATCCAAGTTGCTGCAAGGTTCGTATGTTCGTCCTTTTTTATGGCTGCATAATATTCCATTGTGTATATGTACCACATTTTTTTATCCAGTCCAGTTTCTATGGGCAGCACAGTTGGTTCTGTATTTTTGCTATTGTGAATAATGCTGCAATAAACATGCGTGTGCAGGTATCTTTTTGTAGCACGATTTGAATTCTTCCAGGTATATTTCCAATAAGGGATTGTTGGGTCATATAGAAGGTCAATTTCTAGTTCTTTCAGAAATGAAACATGTTGTTCTTTACCCAGTTGTTATAGGTGGTGAAAAGCATAGTAATTTCTATCCCAGGCCTATCATAGAGAACTAGGCATGTTCCTGCTGATTCACCTGGAGAAATCCTCCCATCTCCTCCAAATCTTCAACTCTACTAGCCTCAAGCTCAGGAATGACAGTCCACGTCTGCCCTTCTTACCCTGTCGGTGATCAGAGAGAGTCAACACATTAACATCACACCAAGCACACTCAGATGATGCAAAGTCCTTCCCAGTTTGCTACTTCCCAGAATCCATCCAAGTACGTCAAACAAAGTGTCAAAAGCTTTGCAAAGTTCAAATTAGAACCAGACTCATCATACCTTCTGAATAAAATACACATATTTAAAAAAGAAAAAAAAGATGCTTTCCCCTTATTAAAGCATTCCCTCAACCCTTTACTAGCTGATGTTTATTCTAACAATCTTCGTCCTGTGTCCCCCTCCAAAGTTGAAACATTCTAGAATAGCTCTTGCTTCACCATGAAAGCTTTGCTATTAGTGTTGCCCAGTGCAGAGACGCTCACTCATGCCTTGCATCAACAGATCAGAAAGATACCACAGACTACTTCAATCTTATTAGGGGAAAGGTGAAACATTCTAAGACAATTAAAACACAGGTTAATATCATGTGGCTTCATTTTACAGATAAGAATATGCAAACTTGGGGTCTTTTAACATTGCTTAATCCAGCTGTAGTTTCAATGCTAATCCTCAGTATTTATATTGCAAGCCCAGATTCTCTCTCTAGTATTTTAATTGAGGTCATCCTTCGAAAGACAAACATTCTCAAGCACCTCTAGGCTTTGGGAGTAGGGGGAAAGAACTTATCCTCTCTCAGCTATTTCAGCCCAGGGGCTTCAAAATAAATGGATTTGCTATGCCCCACCACACCCGTTTACTGCAGGCTCAAATAACTTTCTGCCAGGCTTGGGTCTGAATTTAAACCTCAGCCTATGAACATTTACCAGCCCCATTTTCAAAAGTTAAATTACTTGGACTAGGTAGTGTCTCTGTTACTTCAAAAGCTAATTCTCATTCCACAGAATAAAATATTTATTCCCTAGAGGAGCTAAGGACGCTGAAGAGCATGTTTAAATCGTCTGCCCATTATCACTTCTGAATGCTTCTACTGCTTATTCCATTAGACAATTCAGTGACTCAAAGCCAGAGGTTTTTATCCCCAAGTGAAAAGTCCCACATTTGGTCTAAAATTGCAAATATACTGAAGTACAGAAAATGACATTTTGAAATTGGCCAAAGGATTTTATTTAACATCAGAGCACTTAGAGTATTTCTGAACTAGCCAAAAATTTAAAATTTTAAAGTATGTTGTCTGTATCAGTGTGTTTTGTGACATATCAATACTTGTTGTTCTGGTCTGGAAGATGTTGTTTTCATACAACTATGGTTTTACCTAACTTATGGCTCAAAAAATAATCTTGATTTTTCTTTTTGGCACTGAGAAAGAAAATCACATCTCCCTCTTATTTATCCAGGGGTTCCATCACTAGGCTACCCTACTTAATTCTTCTGTAATGCTGAATAGTTCTATTTATTCAAAACATATACACTAACCAGTCAATTTTTTAGCTTAGATAGATTATACTGGAAATATGTTTCTTTTTTTACTTACCACCTGACAATTGAATGTTTATCTTTTAAAAATCAGTAGCTACCAGATATATTCATTATATATGGAGGATGCCAAAAAATGTATACACACTTTAAAAAAGGAAACAACTGTATTCAAATTATAATACTCAGTAAGATTAATACAAGTCATGCTTGACCTCTGCAATTACAAGAGGTGACTGAGACTGGGAGAGCTGGGCCGCCTCTCCATGTAGTATCAGGGCCTGTCCTCTCCATGTGTTCCTCCAGCAGAGTCTCCAGGCTTCTGACACTGTAGCTGAAGACTCCCAAAGTGAGTGGCCCAAGAAAGAGGAAGCAGAAGTTGACAATCCTCTTAATCACTAGACTGTAACTAGTGTGGCGTCATTTCTGTCACATTTTATTGGTTAATGTACATCAAAACCCAGCCTAGATTCACTATGGTGGGAGAGGACTTACACAAGTGTCCAGACACTTCTGATTATGGCAAACATCTCTTATCACCTTTTACAATGTATATATGTACATACATTTTTTTGGCACCTTCGGATAATGCCCCTGGCTTTTCTGAATTCTACTCAAAACTCATGCTATTCGGGAACTTAAGATTCCTGTCGTTCTGTGATTCTTCTTTGATAAATAAAAAATAAGGAAAAGAAAGTAGCAGGAGCAAAAACCCTACCTTTGCTGATGGGTGAAAATGTGTTGACAAGAATGCTGGAGCAGCAAGACAGAATGACGACACAATGATAACTACTCATAGTTACTTGAAGAACAAGGAAACACCCTGAGGCCAGCTAAGTGGCTTCAATAACTCAGCAGATACAGACAGAGAAAATAAAATTTCTATCTTCAAAATGGAATCCTATGTTTTTGAAATATTCTATATGGTATTGCTGCTAAAACTTTCATAATAACCGGTAAAGCTACTTGAGCACTATGCCTAAAAAGAGTCTAGTAAGATGTCCTAGTTTAATTTTGCTTAATTTATTTTGCCATTTGCTGTTTTCATGGAATGATTTTTAGTGGTTTACCTACATACTTTTTATTATACATAATGTGATGAACAAGGATGGAGAAACTGGTTATGCAAGTAAAAACCACCATCAGATCTACGAGGACATGCATTGCTAGCTACTGCCCAGAATCTTTGCTCTATGGCCTGGTTGTCTTGAAGGCAGTAATGCAATTTACTTGTCAGTGTCTTAGAATGAGAACTCTTGACCAGAACACAAATAAACCATGCAAGAGGGAAAACAAGCAAACAAACAAAAAGATGTCCTGATCATATCTTATACAGTTGCACACTTACTCTGAATCTTTCACAGATATGAAATTTTGGGCATTCACTCAGCCTGCATACAGAAACTCTATGGCAATATTAAATCAGAACAATTTCAACCATGTCTTTTGGACAAAACAGCAGACTATACAGCAACAGGACCAAGGATTGAGATTGGAGCACTCTTCTATGGAGAAACAGAAACCTAGAACTTCAAATATGCTTCTAAATGCCTAGTTCATTGACTCTACTCAGATGACTATTCACAGTATTTTATTGCTCCTCAATACTTAACATATCCTTCCCAAAACACTCTAGCAGCAAAACAGAAGCAGTTAAAAGATAGCCTCCTCCAACTACTTCACCAAATCCATCAAGACTGAGCACCTGTGCTCAGGCACACGGCATCCTTCCTATATGATGAGTGGACAGCTCTTCTCCTACTCTAGTCACTTCTTCCACCTGTGCTCTGGATCCCAGCCTCCCTCACCTACTCAGAAACTTGATCCTTAGATTACCTAAGCTGTCTCCTCTGGGATCAGTGCTCTGTTCCCTGGAGCATTCTCACAACATAGCAAACTTGTGACATCTTTAATCTTTTTATTTTCTTGCAACTCCCTTCTCCCCCATACTTCCAACTTTGAACACACATCTCTGCTTCCTTTAGTAGCAAAATACAAAATAAAATTATTTTTACCCTCCTTATCTCTATTTTCCATTCTCTTGAACTTATCATTTCAGGTATTTATCACCACTGAACCTCATCTTGTTCTTAGTCAATGACATCCATACTGTCATATCCAATGGTCATGGTTAGCCCTCCTCTTATTTGATCTAACAACATGTGATCCAACAGTTCACACTTCTTCACGTGAGTTTGGGGACAACATATCTTTCTGATTTTCCTCCTCTCTCACTGATTATTATTATTATTGGTCTCCTATTTTGGGTTTCTATATGTCTTCCTGGCTTCCAAATATTGACATCCTCTAAGACTCCACCTTGGACCATATCTGTCCTCTAAGTACACTTTTTCTCTAGGTGATCTCACACAGTACCATGCATGAATATTTCCATACATTAATAACTCCAGTAATTAGACCTCAACTCCAACATGCCCCTGGTCTCCATTCAATATCTAATAGTCGCATCTAATAGTCATATTCATAGCAACATCTCATAGCTAAACTCCTATTTGCCCCTTCTTAAATCTGCTTTCTCCCAATGTTTTCTCTTGTCTAAGTGTTCTCAATTCTAAGCAGCATAACTGTTATCCCAGTTGCTTCAGGCAATAAACATAGACTTGCCCTTGATTCTTATGTTTATCTCAGATCCCACTGGCAGTTTACCTTTTTAAAAACCCTGTCATATCTGACTTCTGTATCTTCTTTTTATTTATGGTTTTATGGATTATTTATTTATTTTTAATTTTAAAGATACTGGTTACCATTCAGAATTAGGTATACATGTGGTCGTCATACAAGTAAAGTCTGGGTCTTCCTTCAGCTTCTTCTTACTTCCGGAACTCTTAGTCTAAGGTCTGCTCTTTTACCTGGACAAGTTCATAACCCTCTAACTGGTCTTGCTGCTTATTTTTTTTGCACTTCTATGTCTATGTTCTGATTAATTGTTGTCATGGAACAAACTTTGTCGGAGCATAATGATTTTAATAATAATTTTATTATTTCTTTTGCTTCTGTGAGTTAACTGGGCTCAGCTAAGTGATTACCTGACTGGTCTCACTGGGTGTCTTTAACGCAGATGCTGGTAGACGGTGACTAAGACTGGAAGAGCTGGGCCTCCCTCTCTCCATGTAGTGTCACAGCCTGTCCTCTCCATGTGATCCTCCAGCAGAGTCTCCAGGCTTCTGACGCTGTAGCTGAAGACTCCCAAAGTGAGTGGTCCAAGAAAGAGAAAGGAGAAGTTGATTCTCCTCCTAATCACTAGACTGTAACTAGTACAGTGTCATTTCTGTCACATTTTATTGGCTAACGTACATCAAAACCCAGCCTAGATTCACTGCGGTGGGAGAGGACTTACACAAGAATATGAATTCTGAAGCATATGGTCCATTGGGATCCATCTTTGGAGACTAGCTGTGCATTCTCCAAAGTTATTCCTTTAAAACAAAAATCCTATTGTGTCATTCTCTGCTGTCTGCTCCAAAGATTTTTCAACACACTGAAATGGATTTCAAAGTCATTAGAATGGTCCACCAGATCCTTACTTGATCTTGCTCCTGGATTCCTCTGTGATATTATTTACTACCACTCTCTAGAAATGCCAGACACAAGTGTCCTCGTACTCCAAATTGTCCGTGTCATTGTCTCCATGTTTTAGTTCATCCGAAATTTATAGTCTCAGGAGGACTGCTGGAAATTCACATTTAAACAAAGTCACAGGTACAAGATGAGCAGATAAGAAATTGTCATGTTTCCTGCAAAACTGAGAGATTCATAAATATAATTTCTATCACCTTATAGGACTTTATTGCTTATAAATGCCCATCATATTCATCACATCTCTCAACAATTGTATTACACACAGTATGGATATTACTTTTCTCGTTTTCAAATTAAGAATCCAAATCTTTTAACCACAGTGACTTGTCTAATGTCAGAGATATAATAAGTGGTGGAGCCATAACATAAAACTAACTCTTCTAATTACTTACTTGGTATTCTTGCTGCTTTCTCATAATAAAAGTTCAGATAGGAGAAACTCTGAGATATTAGACTATTGAAAAAGAAAAGATAAAATGCATCAATTTATAATCCTAGTGTGCTGTCTTATCTCCTCAACTCAGTTATAGGATAAAAATTACATTGCAAGGTATCCCTTGGAGCTTCCTTTTCTCATTGTGAGCTATAATCAGAGCCATATGAGCATAAATTGTAGTCTTCACAGAGCTTCTCTTTTTAACTTGGACTAGGTGAGTTAGGGCTCTCGCTAACTTGTATTTGTTCACGTATCCCTATATTCAGTTTGCTTCCTTCCTTTGTATGTTCAACAACATATATAAGTGCCACACACCCTTATTTATGCAACTCTTCTATAGCTGATGCCACCCTACAAAATAAATAGCAGATGAGACCTCTCCCAAAAAGGGGTTTTTGAAGTGTAGCTAGAGGAATGAGAAACAGATATATTGCAATGTTAAGTAAGAACAAAGCAAGAATCTTAGCCACAAATGCAATATAAGAAAAGTAAGGGTGAATGGGTAAAAAAGCTTTTCAAAAAAGTTTATTACCTCTTATTATAAAGTCTCAGATTATTATGGGTCCCAGGCATAGACTGCTTCTCATCTTGCAACCAGGCATAGATGCTTCTCAATTGTTACTGCAATCATTATTCCCTACAAATAGTTGAAAGTTGTTACTATATGTAGTTGTTCTTTTAGTAAATCCCTGAGCCACTTATTTGATCTAGGTTTTGGGTTATCAATCCTGCTCACATTGTTAAACTCTGATTATAAAATATAATAAGATGAGACCCTGAACAACACAGACTTGAACTGCATGAACCCACTTACAGGGGAATTTTTTCAATAAATACATTGAAAAAAATTGTTGGCAATGTAGGACAATTTGAAAAACCCACACATGAACAGTGTAGCTTAGCAATATTGAAAAATAAAAAAGTTAAGTATGTCATGAATGCATAAAATATATGTATGTGGTTTATCTTATCATTTACTACTATCGAATATACACAAATCTATTATGAAAAGTTAACATTTTTTCAAACCAACACTTACAGACCATAAACAGCACCATTCGAAGTTAAAGGAAATATAAACAAATGTAAAGATGCAATATTAAATCATAACTGCATATAATTATTGATGTTAGTGTAATAATAATTTCATAGCCACTTTTTGTGGCTATTGTAGTAAGGTCGAGTGTTGCAAGTAGCTGCTTTAAAACCCATGTGATGGTCATCATCTCCACATGAGCAGTTTGTCTCTCCAATAAACAGCATATCATAATAAAAAGTGATCTCTCGTAGTCCTCGGGTATTTCCCATAGTTTTTAGTGCAGTGCCGTAAACTTTGAACTCAAAGGGTGACTAATGATGCTACAAGTGCATCATTGCATGACATGAAAAAGCTCTATTGCTTGATATGTTCCCTAGATTGGGACCTGCAGCAGCTGATGATCCACCTTGTAGGCAGAGGATGGAAACGTACCATATCAACAAATACAGTACAGTACAGCAATGCATTTTCTGTTTCTTGTGATTTTCTTGATAACACTTTATTTTCTCTAGCTTACTTTATTATGAAAAAATATATAATACATATGACATACAAAATGTATGTTCATTGACTGCTTATGTTATCAGTGAGCTCTGGTCAGCAGAAGCCTATTAGTAAACTTTGGGAACAAAGTTATACACAAATTGTTGATAACCCTAATCTCCACATTGCTCAATGATTAACTGTATTTGAAAACTTGTCTCACCTTGCAGATAAACATCATGCTCATGTGCTTAATGTTAAAAGTCAGAGAGAGCAACTCAAAAATGTCCTTAGTTTCAGAAGTCTATTAATACAGACTGTCTTGCAGACAACCAGAACAACTACTCATATGGAATCTCAGTTACAGGGCATGTTGTGATGTGATCGAGTGTAAGAAGTGATAGGAACAAAATAGGGCACATTTCAAAAGCAGCAAATACAACCGTAGATGTATTGCTTTAGAAACAGGTTGACATCTTGTCCATTGACAGCCAGGAGACTTGCCTGTTAATTTTATGAGTGCCAGGGAGAAAATATATCTCTGGTCTCAGTAGCAGGAAGAGTTGTGCTTCTACAGAGAAGCTAGTTATTGGATCCTGTGAAACACACAACTGCGTATGTTCCCTTTTGAATAAATGTATATATATATTGTACGTGTGTGTGTGTGTATGTGTGTGTGTGTGTGTGTGTGTGTGTGTGTGTGTGTACACATTTCATGGTTGTGAAGGCAAGTTTTGTGTCATCTGACCTGGGTCACAGTGCCTAAATATGTGGTCAAACATTAGTCTGTACATTTCTGTGATGATAGTTTTGGATGTGATTGTGATTAATCTTTAAATTGTGAACTTTGAGTGAAGTAGTTTGCCTTCTGTAATGTGGCCTGAGCAGGCCTCACCCAATCAGTTAGAGGACTGAATAAAACACAAGGTTGATCTCCCCTGAAAGAAGGAATTCTGCTAAAAGATGACCTGAACTGCAACATTAGCTCTTTCTTCGTCTCCAACCTACCAATCCACCCTGAGGATTTAGGACTTGCCAGACTCTATAGAGGAGTGAGCCTATTTTTAAAAAATAATTTCCTTCATCTGCATTATAATATATTATATGAGATATATATTTGCATTTATATATCATATTTACCAGAGCTTTCTAGAGAAACAGAACCAAAAGAGTGTTTTTATTGGTCTGTTTCTCTGGAGATCCCTGGCTAACATGATGGTACACAATTGTAAACTAATTATTCTCTTGGCTTTGGCAGACTTTCTTATTCTTAACTTCTGTTTGATTTCTCTTACTTTGCTTCATTCTAATTTATCTTGGGAAAGAGAAAAGCTGTCCCTAACAGTCAGGAGATAGTCTAGCACTTAGAGCTAGACCTTGGTGTTTTCCTCTGTAACATAATTTCAGAGAACATCAACATTAGACAAGGCCAATCTGTGACTATGATGGATCGAGACAGAGACAAGACCACTGCACAATCATGTCCAAATACAAATAAAATTATTAACATTGTTCAAACCACAAAATTGTCTAAACATTCTTCTGTCCTGTCTAATATGAATGATTGATTTTAACCTCTTTTTAGCCTTCCTTCCTTCAGGATACAAAAAACTAGAAATGAGCCCATGCTCTGACATTATCCAACCCAAAGCAAAGTCTACTTTCTTAACTCTTCTCAAAATCACTAAACAAAGCCAAATCCTATTTTTCAAAAAGTTTTTCTAAAGCCCTCTTACTAGGATGACTCACAGCTCCCTACGGTGTACATTTTCCCTTGTTGAAACAAGCAATAAATCCAGCTAGCTCTGCCAAAGATAAATTTCTGATGGTCTCTGGTTGGAGAGCATAATAAATACATCTTTATATTTATAATAATAAATAAAATTTATTTATTTAAAATCATATGATTATAAAATTATATTCATAATATATTTAAAATAAATCTTTATTTACTACAAATATATCACAAGTTGCCTTGTAGTTTTTGGATCAAATCAAGGTGACTTGCAATGTTTAAACAACAGCAGCATGAAATGTGAAATTTGAAAAATCCAGTATTAATTTTTCATTTTAAACACATTCTCAGTGCTATTTTGATTGATTTCAATGTTTATTTGCTATTTGGTATATTCAATACACCAATATTGTATATCAAAAACACTGAGTGAATTCCTGTCTTAGAGCACTAAACTAATCCTAAGTTGCTATATGATATCCTTTCCTGAAGAAAATCATGGGTTTGTAATCATTGTAATTCTAAGTCCAGTGAGCATTATTTTGCAATCAAACATTTTTTAACTGCCACTGTTAGTGCAACCACAAAAAGAAAAAAAATAGTAGAATATAAATGTTTCTCTTTCGGGAACAATAGAATGAAACAATTAAAAATGGAATGGTGGCACAAAAAAGAAGTACAAAGAGAAAACACAATATAATAGGATAGACATAAATCCAAACATATCAAAAAAAATTAAGACTCTCTTTATAGCCAAGATATAGTAACAGAGATTAAATGAACCCTCTCACTTGAGACAATAAAAAAAGAATAAATATATGAAACAAAAGTCTTCAAGACATTGGACATCAACAACAAAGAATGGTGATCACTGAGAGATGAGAAGGAAATAAGATGAGCCTGCAGTTGCCCCAGCTTAGTGCCTGGAAAGTTTCCAGGCCACAGTACAGGAAAAGGGAAACTAGGCAGAGAATCTGAGCTGTAAAGAGATTGAGCTAAGAGTTCATCTCTTAGCCTGTTTTATTGCAAAAAAGTAGGAAAAGCAAGACAGCTAGAGCTCACTTAACAGAATACTGGAGAGGAAATCGCTGCACAGAGAATCTGCAGAGGTTCCCTCTTGAGTACTCAACATAGTACTAAACAGTTCATGTGTGTGAGGAAGCTATCAAAGGATGGGGAAACAACCCCTTAAAAGATTAGAAGAACAATTTTTGGCATTCACCCAGTGTCGAAAACAATGCCTGCGCCTATCGGTTATATGGGAAAACATCATAATTTATGGGGCATTGGGTAGAGTACTCAAAAGATCCTCTTGTCTAGTATTCAAAAGTCCCACAAAAGTACATGGATTAGTGAGGGGAATTATGTTTCTGCAATTGTATTTATCGTCTCAAAGATTAACCTTGTTTCATTGCTTTCCTCTATCATTTTCTTGGTTTTTATTTAACAGTTTCTTCTCTGACTTGTATTACTGTCTTATTTTTGCTTACTTTGGAATTAATTTACTCTTTTTTTTATATCTTAAAGTTGAAACTGAAATTGTTGATTTGAGACCTTTTTTCTAGTATAAGACTTTAGAGTTATAAATTTCCCTCTAAGTACTACTTTGCCTGCATCATACTAATTTAAGTATTTTGTCATTTTTCATTCACTTTGGAATATTTTTTAATTTCACTTTTGAACTTCTTTGCCACATGGGCTATTTAGATGTTTTCTAAGACTCTAGAGAGGATTCTTTTTACTATTGCCATCTACTTTAATTCCATTTTGCTCAAAGGACATACTTTCTCTGACTTGAATCTTTTAAAATTTATTGAGGCTAATTTCATGTTCAGGATATATATATACGGAACATTTAACCAAATATATATTTGGTTAAATGTTCCATGTACACTTACAAAAATTGTGCAATTTGGTTTTGTTTATGGGAACCATCTTGTCGGGAGCAGATGTGATGTGGGGAACAGACGAGCACTGTCACTGTAGTAGGCCTTGAGTAAAGGCCCCAGAGAAAAGCAAGGTCTCGCTTAATGGTTCCAAGCTCCTAGACAAGGTCTTGCTTGGAAGCTCTCCATCCTAGCCAAAGGCAGGTTGTGGGGGATGTAGCCTGCTACACAAAGTAATATCTCAGATGCCCACACATCCGGGTTCACATAGTACAGATAAAGCCTTAGCTACAATAAGATAACTGTGGAACAGCTCGCCCTTTAGGTAGCAACATAATTCCATTGCGGCTCCCTCACAGATCTTGAATTCCTTCCAACTTCCCTTGTGCTTGATTATAAAATAAACATGCTGAGCTAGTTCAGGGCCACTTCTCCTCCATCAGAGGAAAGTGTCCCACCTGGCCCCAGCTTTTCTTTATGTCTTTGTGTCTGTGTCTTTCTTCATCTCTCACCATTCTCTCTCGGGACTCTCAAGGCAGCCATGCGGGCTGCAGCATCTGGTGCCTGAACAGGGATCTGAGCACGAGAAAACTCCTAATCTTAGGTGAAGAGATGCTCCTAGAGAGGTGCACCTAAAAATAAGAGAAGGTAAGAAGCGGATTTAGTTTCAGCTGGGTACAAAACATGGGTAATTGTGGCTCCCAAGCGAGGAGTCTGTATGTCCAAGTGTTAAAAATTTATGCTTCGGGCAAGAGGCTGCCGGTTAAATGTTCTCAGCGGAATTTTTAAGCTTTGTGCAGGAAACATGCCCTTGGTTCCCTGCTCAAGGGACAGTTAATTTGAACTTGGAATAAGGTCAGTAAACAGCTTAGGGGGCATTACACGGCAGAAGACCCTGATAAGTTTCCCATTCCTACGTTCACTCTGGTTTTTGATCCAAGATTGCCTCGACCCACAGGGAGAGGATGCTCAGGTACCATTAGGCACCATGGCAAATAAGCTGCCTCCATCTGTGCCACCACCCCCTCCACCTGATTTGCCACCACCGCATGAAGCTCCCCTAAAAAAATAGGTGTGAACCAAAAGTAAGGTCTGAAATGTACCAAGGAGTCCATGACTCCAATAAAGACTGAGATCTTAAAGATTTTGTCAATTAACCTTGGGTGCTTGGCCTAAGCTAAAGGCAACCCTGCCGCAACCTGCGGTGTCTACCCTGCCACATTATTTACAAAAGGCTCGCAAAGAGGGGGAGGATATAACTGGCTTTCATTTATACCTGGTGGTTGAGCAGCCTGATCCAAACAACCCACGACAGGGAATTCAAGCATATCAGACATTCTCTTTCAATGTTCTGAAAGATTTAAAGGGTGCTGTATCTATGTATGGTCCCACTTCTCCTTTTATTTCTAGCTTGCTTGATAATATTGCCACTGATGCTATTTCTCCTCAAGATTGGCAGACTTTAGCCAAGGCTTGTTTGAGTCCCAGAGATTATTTATTATGGAAATCTGATGGGTACGTTAGGGACCATGAACAGGCAGAGAGAAACCGGGCTCATAATGTTGCCATCCCATTCAATATGTTGGTGGGGCAAGGCGCCCGTGATGGCGTTCAACAACAACTGAATTATGTTCTACAGGCCTATCAGCAGATCAATATCTGTGCTACTCAAGCTTGGCAAAAGTTGCCTACTAAAGGAGAAAGATCCCAAGACCTTAGCAAAATTAGGCAGGGGCCTGAGGAGCCCTGTGCTGACTTTGTAGCACACCTATCCCAGGCAGCCAGCAGAGTCATCCGGGACCATGAAGCAGGGACTAACACAGTCAAGCAGCTTGCCTTTGAGAATGCGAACAAGATATATCAGCAAACAACTCGGCCGTACAAAGTCAAAGGGACTGTTACTGACTTTATCCACTTGTGTGCAAACATAGGGTCCTCCTATATTCAAGGAGCAGCCCTAGCTACAGGTCTCAAAGAGGTGCTTGGTCCCAAGAACGTCAATTCTAAATCCAAACAAACATGTTTTGCCTATGACCAACCAGGACACTTCGCTAGACACTGTTCTCAGCCTCCACCTGTTCAAAACACTCATCTCCCGCGTGGAACCTCAACCCCATGCAAACCTGGGATTTGCCCCCGATGTAAAAGAGGGAAGCATTGGGCTAATGAGTTTCGATCCAAAACAGATGTAAATGGTTGAACCCTCCCCCCGCAGCAGGGAAACGGACGGCGGGGCCGCCCCAGCCCTGTCAAACAGTCGTGGCCCTCTCCTGGACTCTCCCACGGCCCTCCGCCTCGAATCAGAGCGCAAGCGCATCACTGGGGACCTCTTCCAGGCCACCGCAGGAAGGGCAGGACTGGACCTCTGTCCCACCTCCCGCTATGTACTGACACCAGAAATGGAACCTCAGGCCATTCCTACTGGAGTATATGGGCCTATCCCTGTGGGTAATGTTGGGTTAATTTGGGGACATAGCAGCCTCACCGTAAAGGTGTTCCAAGTACTTCCAGGAATTATAGATGAGGACTATACGGGCCAAATTAAAGTAATGGCTCAAACTAATACCATTATACAAATACTTCCTGAAACAAGAATTGCTCACTTAGTGCTCCTTCCAGTAAATAAGAGGGGTCATGTACTCAGTTACCAACCTTGAGGTGAAGGAGTGTTTGGGTCTACTGACCGTGTGTATTGATCTCAATTGATAAGTCAGGGATGCCCTGAACTTAGCTTAAAAATTAGTGGCAAACCCCCTTCAAGGGCATCATAAACACTGAGGCAGATGTTTCTGTCATTGCCACAAGCCATTGACCAAAAGCCTGGCCCCTTAATAGGGCATCCGCTGGCCTGATGGGTATTGGTCAAATCCATTCCCCTGATTAAAGGGCTGAAATTTTAAAATGGGAAGATGGGGAAGGTACGTTAGGATTTTTCCAGCCATATGCCCTTTCTGGCCTTCCTGTAAATCTGTGGGGTCATGACATTTTGGCAAATATGAGTCTTTTGTTTCTTAACCCTGAGTCAGCTGTCACTCATCAAATGTTAAATCAGGGATTTAACCCCACAATGGACCTGGTAAAGTATCAACAAGGAATGTCTACCACCATCCAGGCTACCCCCAGGCCAAAACAACAAGGCCTAGGGTACTCCTCTCAACAGCCTTTTCAGTGGGAGCCTCGATCCCTTCTCCAACCAGACCACTGCCAAAATTACTTGACTCAATAATAATCCTATTTGGGTTGATCAATGGCCCCTAACCGGAGAAAAACTCCAAGCCATTAATGCCCTTGTTCAGGAACAGCTTACAGTGGGGAACATAAAACCTACTCTCAGTGCTTGGAATAGTCTTATTTTTGTAATAGAGAAATCCTCCAAGCCGGGCTCGATGGCTCAACCTGTAATCCCACGCCTTGGGAGGCTGAGGTGAGTGGATTGCCTGAGCCCACGGGTTCGAGACCCACCTGGGCAACTTGGTGAGATCTCATCTCTACAATAAACCAAAAAATTAGCCGGGCATGGTAGCGCGCACCTGTCGTTACGGCTACTTGGAAGGCTGAGGCAGAGGGATCGCCGGAGCCCAGCGGGCCGAGGCTGTGGTGGACGGGAGCAGCCACTGCACTCCAGTCTGGGCGACAGAGTGAGACTCCAACTCAAAAAAAAAAAAAAAAAAAAAGAAATCCTCCAGCAGATGGAAACTACTGCAAGATCTTCAAGCAGTCACCAAACTATGGAATCTAAGCGACTCCTACAGCCTGGCCTTCCTTCCCCTAGTGTTATCCCGAGGAATTACCATCTAATAGTATTAGACTTAAAAGACTGTTTCTATACCATTCCTTGCCATCCAGATGATTGCCATCATTTTGCCTTTTGTGTTCCTTCACTTACCACCAAGATCTTATACAGCGATATTGCTGGCAGGTTCTGCCACAAGGTATGGCTAATAGCCCTACTATTAATTGCCAAGAATATGTAGCAAGACCCATCATACCTGTTAGAGAGACTTACCCTACAGCTTATATCATTCATTATATGGATGATATTCTTGTGGTCCATGGAAACCAGAAAGAATTACTTATAGTATTTGCCTGCCTACAAGCTTCCCGTTCCAGTAATGACCTGATAGTGGCACCGGAAAAGACCCAAAGGTTTACCCCCTTTTCATATTTGGGCCACACTATAGAGGGATGTAAAATACGTCCTCAAAAACTTCAAATCAGAACAGATTCACTGTGCACCCTGCACGACTTCCAACAGCTTCTAGGTGATGTTAATTGGCTCTGTAGTTCCCTTGAACTCACCACTAAAGAGCTTGGGCCACTATATGATGTTCTCCATGGGGACTTTTCACCAACCTCCCCTCGCCAACTTACGCCCGCAGCCGCTATGGCCCTCCAAAAGGTAGAAGCAGCTATTTGTTCAGCTCAGCTTATCCGAGTCAACCCTGCCGTGCTTATTCACCTTTTGGTCCTTCCTATCCCTCATACACCCATGGTATTATGGCAACAAAATGGAGTTTTGGAGTGGTTACATTTGGGCCATACACCCTCTAAATCATTATCCCCCTTTCATGACCTAGTGGCTCAAATTATTGCCGAAGGTCATTTCTGTTTGCAACAGTTATTGGGATCAGAACCTCAAGTCATTGTCATTCCATATCTGGCCTCCCAGCAATCCTGGCTATGGCAAAACTCTGCCACTCGGCAACTCTCTCTTGCTAATTTCCCTGGCCTCCTTGATAATCATTATCCTCAACACAGATTGATGCAGTTCATTGCCACCACATTCTTCATTTTCCCACCGTGATCAAGACGTCCCCCATCCATGCAGCATTAACCATTTTTATAGATGGCTCAAGCAATGGCAAGGCAGGATATTACAGTAAGATGGGCTCCTCTGTTCAACAAACCATTCATACATCTGCCCAGAGAGTGGAAATCCAGGCACTTATTTTGGCCTTGACACATTTTGTTGATAGATCACTAAATGTTTATAGTGACAGCACTTACACAGTGGGCGTTGCTCAGATATTTGAAACAGCTACGACTGGCCACACCAACTCTGAAACAATCTTTCACCTGTTCTGGACTTTACAGCAGATAATTCGGACTTGCCAGTTTTCTTGTTTTGTGGGCCATATTTGCACCCATTCAGGACTCCCCTGGCCCCTTAGCTTTAGGTAATCAAGCTATAGATCATTTAATAGCTACTGCATAGCCTATAACTCCTTATGCTACTACACAAGCCTCTCATGCTATGCACCATCAAAAATGCCTCAAACCAGCCGGTCTCGGTGGCTCAGCCTGTAATCCCGCGCCTTTGGGAGGCTGAGGTGAGTGGATTGCCTGAGCCCGCGGGTTCGAGACCCGCCTGGGCAGCGAGACCTCATCTCTACATGCCTGTAATTCCGGCTACTCGGAAGGCTGAGGTGGAAGGATCGCCGGAGCCCAGCAGGTCGAGGCTGCGGTGGCTGGGAGCGGCCACTGCACTCCAGTCTGGGCGACAGAGTGAGACTCCAACTCAAAAAAAAAAAAAAATGCCTCAAACCTCCAAGAAGAATTTCACCTTACCAGAGAACAAGCCCATCAAGTTGTACGCCGATGTCCCAACTGTGTTATTCATTTCCCTGTGTAGCCCACAGGGGTTAACCTCCAAGGACTGAGACCCGATATATTATGGCAAATGGATATTACCCATATCCCAAGCTTTGGTAAATTACAATGGGTTCATGTAATTATAGATACCTTCTCTTGTTTTGTTTTCACCACTGCCTGCATGGGAGAAAATGCTAAACAGGTAATCTCTCATTGTTTGGCAATCTTTGCTTTCCTCGGTAGGCCTGCCAGTATTAAAATTGACAATGGCTTGGCTTACACTAGTGCTGCCTTTACACGTTTCTGCCAATCGTATTCTATCACTCATATTACAGGAATTCCTTATAATGCTCAAGGACAAGCCATTATTGAGCATGCCAACCAAACTTTAAAAAGACAAATATCAAAACAAAAAAGGGGAGACGGGTATTATCGTTCCCCCCATGACCAATTAAACCATGCATTATTTACAATTAATTTTTTGAACAGTAATGAACATGACCAGACGCCTGCAGTTAGGCATCAGGCCTCTAATCCTGGACATCCTATGGGTCTGGTAAAATGGAAGGACCTCCAAAGTAACCAATGGAGGATTTGCTTGTGCTTTTCCAAATAGAGTTGATAAACCTATTTGGCTTCCAGAGAGAGTCATCCTACATGTTGATGAACTCAACAGAAAGACTGGAACCCAGATTCAAGAAACTGAAGATCTCCCCACCAGTCCCAGTATAGCTGCCCAGCCAGAAGAAACCAGGGAGTACCCCAGTGACAAGACAGAAGTTCTGACGCCCTGTGGCCACTACCAAAAGTACATCTCCACCCACATGAGACCAGTTGAAATGTCTGACTCAAAGAGCTCAACATACGGTTGAGGATAACAGGGGACCAAGTTCTCCCCAAGTCTTGTTCATGGCCATGATAGACATTGTTGATTGTTAGTCAGATGCGGAATCCTCCAATGCCAATTCAGAGTCATCGCAGTAGCTGTCCATCACCTGCATTTAGAAAATTAAAAAAGGGGAGATGTCAGGAGTGGATGTGATGTGGGGAACAAATGAGCACTGTCACTGTAGCAGGCCTTGAGTAAAGGCCCTGAGCGAAGGCAAGGTCTCGCTTAATGGCCCCAAGCTCGTAAGCATGGTTTTGCTTGGAAGCTCTCCATCCTAGCCAAAGGCAGGCTGTGAGGAATGCAGCCTGCTACACAAAACAGTGTCTCAGATGCCCACACATCTGGGTGCACATAGTACAGATAAAGTCTTAGCTACAAGATTAACTGCAGAACAGCTCGCCTCTTAGGTAGCAGCATAATTTCGTTATGGCTCCCTCACAGACCTTGAATCCCTTCCAACTTCCCTTGTGCTTGATTATAAAATAAACGTTCTGAGCTAGTTCGGGGCCACTTCTCCTCCATCTGAGGAAAGTGTTCCACTTGGCCCCAGTTTTTCTTTATGTCCTTGTGTCTGAGTCTTTCTTCATCTCTCACCGCTCTCTCTCTGGACCCTCGAGGCAGCCGCGCAGGCCGCGGCACCATCTATATATATGAACTAGTTCAAATTGGATGAGAGTATAATTCAAGTCTACTTCCTTACTGATTTCATGTCTACTTGCTCTATCAATATTGAGAATGAATATTAAAATAGTCAACTCTAATTGTGCATTTGTCTATTTCTCCTTGCAGATCTTTCAGGTTTTGCTTGATGTATTTTTAGGCACTATTATTAGATGCATAAATACTTAGGATGGTTATATTCTCTTAAAAAATTGACCAATTTACGCCATAAAATGGCTTTTAAAATTTTTTTTATTTTAAATATGTGGAGTACAATTCAGGGTTAGGTATACACATGTTCACTATGCAGGTACCCTTGTAAAGTGGCTTTCTTAATTACCGAGTTATTATTTATTCTGAAACCTACTTTTTCTAATGTTAACATAGGCACCAGAGATTTCTTTTGATTACTATTAGCATGACATATTTTTCGCCATTTTACTTTTAATTTATTTCTAACGCATTTTTTATATTTATTTATCTTTCTTCTTACCCCCTTTTCTTTGGGAGACTCTATTATACACATCAGGGTGCCCAAAAAATGTATACACATTTTAAGAGACATTATCTGGACAGTTGTGGTGGCTCAGCCTGTAATCTCAGCACTTTGGGAGGCCGAGGAGAGAGAATTACCTGAGCTCGAGGGTTTGAGACCAACCTGGGCAACTTGGTGAGATCCTGTCTCTACAATACATCAAAAAATAAGCCAGGCATGGTAGTGTGCACCTGTAGTTTCAGCTATTTGGAAAACTGAGGTGGAAGGATCGCCTAAGCCCAGCAGGTCGAGGCTGTGGTAGCCGTGAGCATGTCACTGCACTCCAGCCTCTGCGACAGAGTGAGACTCCAACTCAAAAAAAGAGAGAGAGAGACATTATCTGTGTGTCACTTTCAGTTTGCCTTGCCATAATTAGACTGTCTGGACACTGATGGTAACCACTTTGAGCAACTGACATATATGCTGTGTGAAGTTTTCCAACATCTCTTTAATGTTATCTTCATTTTGTTCATTCTTTTCATTTTTGTGTTTAATTTTGAAGTTTCCCATGCTAAATCTGTAGGATCATTAACTTTTTCTTTTTCAGTGTCTAATCTGCTATTAATTTTATCTGGTATATTTATCATCTTGGTCAATGTTGTTTTCATTTCAGGAAGTTTTATACAGAGATTTTTGTTTCTACTTAAAATACTCTTTCCCCTAGCTTCTTGAACATATGATTTATAATTAAAATAATTGTTCTAATATTCTTATCTAATAATTCTATCATGTATATTATTTGGGGACTGTTTTGGTTGATCGATTTTTCTCTTCATTATGGATTATATATTCCTGCTTCTTTGGGATGCTTGATAATGTTCTAGTATCATATACTAACTTTATGGATTTCACTTTGTTAGATGCAAAATATTTTGAATTTCTATAAAAATTCTTAAACCTCTTTTCTGGGACAGAGATAACTTACTTGGAAGCATTTTCATACTTTCAGTTCTTGCTTTTAAGGTTGGTTAGGCAGAATCAGAGCAACAATTAGTATCAGGCTAACTTTCTCCAGCACTGAGGCAAAAACCTGAGTACTCTTCTTGATGCCCCATGAATTAGGAGGTTTTTCACTCTGGTATGATAGGAACTATTCTCGACTGTAGTTCAAGTACCGGCTGCTCTAATACTTCCAGATGTTTTTTCATCTGGCCTCAGATGATTTCCTCACATGCATGTGCTAGTACTCACTAAATACTTGAAAGGAATCTAGACAGTTCTTCTCTCTATACATATATACAGTGCTCTCTTCTCTGGTACTCGGTCCTGCCAACTCAAGCCACCTTGTCCTCCATATATTCTCGGCTCTCTCCGCAGTCCAAGAAAACCAACAGATTCTGTCTGGGATTTCCTTTCCTGTGTTATAGCCTCAAAATTTTCTCCAGTCAGGAAATTGAGGCAATTTTCAGGCTCGCCTTGTGTGTTTCACATCTTCCCAGCATCATTGTTCTTTGTTGTCTGATGCACAATATCATAAAAATAATTTTCATATATTTTTAGCTATTTCAGGGAAGAAGTTAAATCTAGCCTCTGTTGCTCTATTTTCACTAGAAAAATAGTGTAAGTCCCAGCACTGAGGTCTTAAGTGTATAAAATCCTAATTTCAAATAGAAAGAGAATGTGTGACATAGTAGACAGATACTGCCAAAATATTTATTAGTACAAGAATAATAAAGAGTTGATACCCTTTTTTTCAACTTTTCATTTTAATCATGTGGGGTACAATTCATGGTTAAGTATATAAATGTTCATTATGCAGGTACCCCCCCCCCCCCCCCACTGACAGTTTCCCACTACTGCCAATCCCTTTCTTATAGTATTAGAATAGTTGTTCAAGGTCCACTTATGAGTGAGAACATGGGATACTCGGTTCTTTGTTTCTGTGATAAATAAAGAATTGATATTTTATTAGTGTTTTCTTTTCACTTTATATAAAATAAAGGGAAGTAATTTCTCCCATTAAAGGTATCTGAGTCTGTTCCTACTTTTACTTTCTAAATTGCTAGGGTCTATTAATTCTCCCATCAGCTACCTCAAAGGAAGAACATCTCACCAAATAGAGTGACTGGATAACACTCGTTTTTCACAGACACCTTCTTCTGCATTGAGAACAATATAGAGAATCACTCAGGGAATGATCCGGGGAAGTGGAGATGATAAACAATTGAACAGTGACCAGTTTTGTTTTCCTTTTACTGCTTCTTTATGGACTTCATGTTGTACTCGGGTTGAAGTTCACAGAGGTTTTAATAAATGTAAACCCCAGGAGCTCATAAACCAAGTTCTAAACTCTACAACTGTAATTGTTCTTTATTGTGCTCTGCTCTAAGGAATACTAACGCTCACCATGTCCTTAAAAAAAGGTTCCACTCTATTTAAATTATGCTAAATAAATATGTATTGAGTGCTTACTATGTCAAGGCACTGTGTGAGACACTACGTATATAACACAGGAAACAAAAATAGTCTTTGTACTAATGAAGTCTATAATTTAGTGAGGAAGTTGGTAAAACAAGTAAATAAATGGATAAGTATTTAAATACTAATAGAGTAAGACGCTATGAAAGAAATTAACAAGGGGCTATGCTAGGGAATTAAAAGACATCAATTTTGATTACATAGAAGAGTCCATACAAATTGACCCACGGCATGAAAACAACCAATTACAGGAATAGAGTAAAGGAGAAGAGTGGAGGAATATGTTTTTGCTGACCTATTAAGAAAAGAAAGAAGAATTTGGTGTCTTCAAGAAGATGAAATAAAGCCACTGTGGTCAAAGCACAGTAAGAGAGAGAGTGAAACCAGATGAGTTTGTAAGATCAGAATAAGTTGTACAATCCAGGGGCCTGGGTACAATGGCCATTGAGGCATTTAAAGTAGGGGAACAGCAGGCTCATGACCCTGTGGAAGCTACAACTAAGAGTTCAGCTAAAACTTCCACATGTACAATACATTAGAAGAAGGCAAGTGTGAAAGCAAAGATGTCATCTTGGAGACTAACGCAGAAGTCCAGATGAAAATGCTCATGAAACACATGGTGGCGTGGCAGTGGGAGTGGAAAAGCAGAAACACGCATGGCTATAATTTTGGATGGGATTTGTCTATGGATAAGTGTATGGGGATAACGGAGAGGGAGGAAACAAACTTTACTCCCAAAAGTTTCTGGTTTGGGCAACTAAATGAACCATGATGTCATTTACCGAGATTGGAATAGATTGATTAAAAGTTTTAGAGGTGAAATTCCGAGTTCAGTTTTGGGCCGTTCAATTTAGAATGCCTAGGAGTTGTCAAAACAGAAACATGAACTAGCCAGGCTGGATAAACATTTCAGAGTAGGGGTCTGAAATAGGGTACAATGTTGTTAGTTGTCAGGATTCAGGTTATGTTTAAAGGCATGGGACTGGATGAACTCGGCTAGAGAGAAAATGTAATCAGGGGAATCTAGGATTTATTCTTCAGGGATTTCAACATCTAGATTCCAGGCAGAGGAAGGGAAGGAGTGCCCAGAGAGGGAGGCGGAAGAAAAGAAGGCAGTATGATGTCATAAAAACCAAGACCTAAAAGTGTCTTAAAATAGAAAAAGTAAGCAGGTTGGTGAAAGAGATGGGTCAATTAGCTATTTCAGGGAAGAAGAATAAAAGTCCATTGTGATCTGGTGAAGAACAATTTTGTGAAACATTGGAAGTGAAAGCCCAGACTGAATAGTTTGAAAAGTGTTAGGAGGTGAAGAAGTAGGGACTGCATGAATGACCAGTAACCTAAAAGAAATGATTTTTTTTTTTTTGAGTTGGGGTCTCACTCTGTCGCCCAGACTGGAGTGCAGTGGCCGCTCCCGGCCACCGCAGCCTCGACCTGCTGGGCTTCCGCGATCCTTCCGCCTCAGCCTTCCGAGTAGCCGGAACTACAGGCATGCGCTACCACACCCGGTTAAATCAGTAAAGTGGAGTAGTAAGTAGGAGACAAGGGGTCAAGGAAGGGGTTTGTAAAGACAAGTGATTTTCTTTTTTTTTTTTTTTTGAGTTGGAGTCCACTCTGTTGCCCAGACTGGAGTGCAGTGTCCGCTCCCGGCCACCGCAGCCTTGACCTGCTGGGCTCCGGCGATCCTTCCGCCTCAGCCTTCCGAGTAGCTGGAATTACAAGCGCGCGCTACCACGCCCGGCTGATTTTTTGATTTATTGTAGAGATGAGGTCTCGCTGCCCAGGCGGGTCTCGAACCCGCGGGTTCAGGCAATCCACTCACCTCAGCCTCCCAAAGGCGCAGGATTACAGGCTGAGCCACCGAGCCCGGCTCAGACAAGTGATTTTCTAGTTTGCGTACATATCTTTCTTCATATTTCTCACAGAAATAAACATTAAAAAAGACTTTCTATTTAACAAGAAAAAAAGCTCTGTCACACAGATTCTTGTAAAATTGATGTATGTCACAATAAAAACATTCTTTCCTGACTATATAAAACCAAGCAGTCAGGCCACAGACAGAGGACTTGTTCTCAGATTTAGCTTAAAGATGAAATTTTCCTGCAATTTCACTGCAAAAAGGGCCAAACTTACAGGATATTTTCAGTAAATGTGAGAACCTTTTAGTTCTTCTCCCACACACAGGTGAGACATAGATTGGTGAAGGATAAATAAGCACAGATGAAAGAATAAGGAGAACATCTCACTGCAATGGGCAGTCAAGAAATGTGTCTTATTCTTTAAAAACAACATATGAAGCTGTGAAAAGGAACAAATTTTTAATTTAACCCTTTGCACCCAGATAAGTGTGCTAAGCATATCAGATTCATTTTTCCTAAACACAATGAGGTTGACCTCATTATCTTAAATTACAGATGAGAAAACTGAGGTTTGAGGAAATTAAACACTTTACCCAGGGATACACAGCTGGGAAGTGTTAGATGCAGGATTTAAGCCAATGTTCCAAAAGACATCTTAGGCTGAGCATCACTAGAGGAAAGTGGTTAGAAATGTAGGCTAGGACCCAGGCTACCCAACTGATACTCAACTTTACTCCATTAACACCATAAACTTGGGCAAGTTATTTTTATAGTCTTTCTCAATTTTCTCACCTGTAAAATGGAATAAGAATAATGATTACTTCATAGCATTGTTATGAGGATTAAATGAATTTAAACAGTACTCGGAACCTAGACCTCAGTAAATGACAACCTTTAGTATATTATGTTCTCCTAAAAAACAAGTTTCTTCTCTATTTGGAAAGGTCACCTCTTTAATAGAGTATTCCTGGTACATTAGCGAGTAGAGAAGCTTTACAGTTGAATCACTCTAAACCACACTTTTTATCTTATATAGAAACACAGACAACTAGAAGTTTGATTTCAAAATCCTGGATTTCAAAATTGAAATCCAATTTCAAAAAGACAATTTCAAAATTGTCTTTGACTCATCATGGCAGGTTCATTTGCTTGTTGTTCAAACTTTCCTTTCTACCAAAAACTCTTTGTCTTCTCATAAAGAGAACTAGGAGTGCTAAATCCAACAGCACCAAAACTGGGAAGCCCTCCAGGTTCATCTGGAGGAAAATACTCCACCAAGCTCAGAGGAGGTGTGATCTGTCACAATATTGTACGCTTATACTAAGTCTGCATTTTAAAACCTCATTGGAAAGCAAGAAAGCAACCACGAAAGAGCAGATGGGTCAGACAGGCTTCTCCACGCAGTATGCAGTAATGACTTTGCCTGAACTAATTACCCCTTTCTCCTACAAACAAGAGAATTCAGAGAAGTGCATGTGGCAGAACTGGGTTGCCTTGAGATGAGAGAAAAGGGCTCCTGCTTTTCACACAATCGCAGCCCCTGTTCTTGAGGTTGCTACATGTATTAAATGTCATTCTATGCGGAGGCCCAGTCCTTACATCCCATCAAAATATTTCCTGGAAACCTGAAGCATTGAACTCTGATATTCTTTCACATTGGGCCAGAAGCAGCAGCACAGGGCACAATACTGAAATAGCATGGGCCAGGGCAGGGGAGAGCTGATTTATTTTGTTGTAGAAATCTTTTCAACTGAATTTTCTGGAACAGCAAGAGTAAAAGCTACTTGACACTCATCTCTTGAACGTCAAATGTTCTGCATTGTCCCTGTGATATAAAAGCAGGTGAATGAAAAACCGCAAGCACAAAAATACACAATGGAATACTACACAGCCATAAAAAAGAACAAAATCATGAATTTCGCAGCAACCTGGATGGAACTAGAGTCTATAATACTGAGTGACCTCTCACAGAAACAAAGATCAGAATATCACATGTTCTCACTCATATAATGGACCTTGAACATCCAATGTAATACTATAAGAAAATGACTGACGGTACTGGGAAATTATGGGGGGGATGGGATTAACAGTAGCAAATATCTGTCTGGGACTGGGAAAACACCTCTTATCAACAGGGTGCCTGAATGAAACGTAATTGTACACCTAACCCTTAACTGTACCCCACAAAACCGTAATAAAAAATACTGATTAATTATTAAAAAAAAAAAACTTTGTGAGCCAGGCTCAGTGGCTCAGCCTGTAATCCCGTGCTTTGGGAGGCTGAGGTGAGTGGATTGCCTGAGCCTGCGGGTTCAAGACCCAGCTGGGCAACTTGGCGAGACCTCGTCTCTACAATAAATAAAAAAAATCAGCCGGGCATGGTAGCGCGTGCCTGTAATTCTGGCTACTGGGAAGGCTGAGGCAGAAGGATCGCCAGAACCCAGCAGGTCGAGAATGCAGAGGCCAGGAGTGGACACTGCACTCCAGTCTGGGCAACAGAGTGAGACTACAACTCAAAAAAAAAAAAAAAACTTTGTGGGTTAAACAATAATGTGTGTGTATGTGTGTGCATGTCTTTATTTTACCCAGAAAGGCTATGAACAAGGAATATTTATGCTAAATTTTGGTTTTATAAAAAATCATCTTAGAGTTCCTGTGGTTACCTCTTAATTTTATCATGCATTTGTACTCTTGGACAGCTTGTGGGGAAATCTAGTGCTCCCAGCTACAGAAATTAAATATTTACAAAAATCAGCTAAGGGCAAAAGAGAAGGAAGAAAAGCTTCAGTAGATAAAAAGTTTCACAAAAGCAGTGTTTTTACAGTCTACATATAAACAGCCTCATGACTGTATGCTTACCTGCGTTCATGTGTGTACATGTGCATTCACACATGGTCATACACACACAAAATTTAAGCCCAAGTGACTTGGATTAAAACAATACATATGTTTAAATTACATGAATGCTCAAGAAAAAGTAAAAACTGCTCTGACCCATTAAAGGTCATTTTAAATGATCATTTAATTTGTTTACATGATTTCATTATTTTCCATTTTATTTATGTGTAGACTGTTTAAGGAGATTTTTCTTTTAAAAAAAAAAAAACCTTTGGCAGCTGCTTGAATAGAGAACAAAATAGGCCCCTTTTTTTTTATTTATTTTACAGATGGTATTATCAAAATTGTGTTACATCAATGTTTGCAGAGAAGTTGAATTTAAACTTAAATATGAAAAAAATTCATTCAGAACTAAAAAGAGTGATACTTTGAGATTCAAGATGATTCAACCTTCCAAACAATTCAAACAATTCTTCAGCTATCAACTAAATAATTTTAGTTATTGTACTTCCACTTCCAAATCTAAACAAGTAAATATCTCCTTCACTTTAATTCCGCATGCCAAAAAAATCTCTGTCTCAAGAACACAGATAATGGGAAGAATTAATGCATTTTAGCTCTTATGTTGATGGAAAGAACTCAATAATACCAATAGAATTGAGTATATATAATTATTGCTTCAACAAAAGTTTACTATGAGCTAAAAACAGAATTCTAACAACTCAGGATTTTTAAGAAGTCGTTTTGAATAGTTGACACATTTCTGAAATAATCTCAAGCAAGTAAAACTCAGGAATAAACATTTGTTTTCTACTGCTGTCATGATTAAAACTTTCCATAATTTGTAAATTATTAAGAATTATTACTTCTCAGAAAAGAGCAGTCTATGGATCATCAACTTTTGTTCTTGATCATGAGTGAATGCATCCCTTTCCTTTCCTTAAGATCTGTTGGGCCGACAGAAACTCAGAACCCAAATTTTCAGAGCTCCCTCTTCTGGCAAAACTGTGGCCTTTGTGGTGACATCTTATTTTCAGGGTCCTCAGGTATCACCTCTGTAAATGGCTAAAGTGGCAAATTAGTGCCCAGTCTGAAGTCTCAGACCCAAATGTAGAATTTTGGTGACAATTGCTCTGTTTTTAATTATATTTCAATTAAATTTATCTTGTCTTTAAATGTATTTATTTTCAACAATGTTTGAAAGTAAAAATAGGCTCTATGACATATTTTCTAAAAATGAACATAATATGAGCATCTCTGTCAGTTTGGGCTTCTATAACATAATATCACAGACTAGGTGGTTTAAACAACAAAAATTTATTTCTCACCATCCTGGAGGCTGAGAAGTCCAAGATTAAGGTGCCAGCATGGTCAGGTTCTGGTGAGGACCTTCTTCCTGGTTTGTAGATGGCTGTCCTCTTGCTGCGTCTTCACATGGCAGAGAGCAAAAAGAAAGGAGGAAAGTTTTCTTATGCCTCTTCTTGTAAGGGCTTTAATTCCATTATAAGGACTCCACCCTCTTGACTCAATTGTCTCCCAAATTCTCCATCTTCAAATACCACCACAGTGGGGAATAGGGTTTCAACACATGAATTTGGAAGCAGGGGGGGACAAAAACATGCAGTATATAGCATTTGAGTGAATTTATTTAATACTATTTATTGTTTGGCTTGGCATGGTGGCTCAAGCCTATAATCCCAGCACTTTGGGAGGCCGAGGCGAGAGGATTGCCTGAGCTCAGGGGTTTGAGACCAGCCCGGGCAATTTGGTGAGACCTGTCTCTACAATAAATCAAAAATTAGCTGGGCATGGTAGTGTGCACCTGTAGTTCCAGCTACTTGGAAGGCTCAAGTGAAAGGATTGCCTGAGCCCAGTAGGTCGACGCTGGGCTGGCCATGAACATGTCACTGCACGTCAGCCTGGGTGATAGACTGAGATTCCAACTCTGAAAAAAATAATAATATTTATGTTAAATGTCTTTGATGATTTCAGTCTGCAAAAGAGGAGAGTCTTCAAGTGGACATTAGCCTTAACCCCATTTTGATTTCTTCACTTTAAACTCATCCAATAATCAAGTTAAAACAGTAACAACAAAGACTGTCATATATAGAATAATAATAAGTTGTAGCCAGGAAGCTTTCAAAATATAATACATGAAATTTTAAGAAACGTTTATAAAAAGCTATGTTCACTTAATTAAAATCATACGTGTGTGTCTGTGTGTAACAGAGAATGAACAGTTTGAGAAATTTGATAAGCAATATCATTCGAGTACCTGAAATAACCGATGCATGCTGGCAGAACTTACAGAAATAATTTCTACATTTATTCATCCAAAAAAATGTTTATTGAGAACCAATTTCATACTAGACAAATTCCTGGCTTTCATGGAGTTAACATCAAGGGTAGAAAACAATAAACATACAAGTAAAATTTAATAGGCTGAATTGTGATAGCTGTTAAATAAACTCGGTAAAATAAAGTGTCAATGGTGTGTCTGTTTACTACTGCCACAAAATTTACTGGTCAGGCCTCTGGCATCAGTGAACTATTCTGACCCTGGTGGGGGTGGGTGACAATAGGATGATCAAGGCTGACCTCAGCTGAGGTGACGGGGACAACTCATCTCTGACCCACACACATCTTCACCTCCAGCAGACTAGTCTGAGCAAGTTCTCAGCGTCTTGGAAAGGGTGTGGGAGGACAAGTGAAAACAGCCACAACCTCCTGAGATCTAGGCTTGCAACTGGCACCCTGTCACATCCAGCTCATTCTCTTGGCCAAAGAAAGTCTTATTGCTGACCATAAAATCAAAGAACAGGGCAGATCACACTATGCACGGGGAAATAGAACTGGAGCGTCACATGGTAAAGGGTATAAACACAGGGAGGGATAAGAAATGGGGCCAATGATGCATCTACCATAGTGTGGTCAGGAAAGAGAATATTGATCTATTGATCTAATTGATAAGACAATCTAAGGGGGTAAAGGTCTGAACTGTAGAGATATCTAGGAGAAATATTCCAAGGGCACAGGTCATGAGGCAGCATTGAAAAAATGAGGGGAGAGTGATAGATATGAGGTCCTAGAGGTAGTGGTAGGGGTAAGTTGGGACACAGTTCTCCCAGGACCTTTTAGGCCATTGGAAGAACTTTGATTTTATGCTAATTAAAGTGAGAAGTCAATTAAAGATTACAAGAGAAGAAAAACATAACTTGATATTTAAAGGGTTTTCTACCACAGACAAAATGTTGGGCAAGCTACTGGTTGTCATTAGAAATTACCAAGAGTCACAGAAAAGTACACACTTATAGACAATGAGAGAAATTGATAAATTCTACATGCAGGATCATGTATACAAAGCTATATATCCAGTACCTTAGAGGAAATTTAATGACTCTTCAAGGTAAAGTGATTTAGAATTTGCTTATGTTGAATTTAGAAAAGAGCTCAGCTAAGCAGAGACTTCACTATAAGCTATGGCCTTGGATGTGTTATTGCTGGGCTCATTGAGCACAGATGTCCTTTCATTTATGTAGTATATGCATTTCTAAAAAATTTTATGGGATTTTGAATTTTAAAGTGAAGCAATTTCCCCATTGCTTTAATTTAAAATCTATAACCCCATGCAAAAATGAAGTTGAAGTCCCATTCCCCAAAGAAAAACATTGCCTCAAAAAATAACAGTATTGAGCTGGGCATGGTGGCTCCTGTCTGTAATCCCAGCATGTTGGAAGCCTAAAGCAGGAGGATTGCTTGAGCCCAAGAGTTCAAGACCATCCCAGGCAACATAGCAAGATTCTGTCTCTACAAAAAAAAAAAAAAAAATTAGCTGGGCATGGTGGTGCATGGGAGACTGAGGTGGGCAGATCACTGAACCTAAGAGTTTGATTCTGCAGTGAGCTATGATTGTGCCACTGCTCTCCAGTCTGGGTGACAGAGTGAGACCCTAACTCTAAAAAAACAAACACAAAAAATATCTACAACTGAATAAAGTCACAGCAAATAAAGTGTTACCCTGCCAAAAACACTATCCTGCACATATATAATCATAATCGAATAGACAATATAAAAGAAAAGAAGACCATATTTGCAGTAGCAAAAATGTATAATAAAAATACAAAATATCTAGGCTAAATTTTAACAAGAAATGTGCACATCACGAAGAGAAAAGTTATAAAACAACCCTAAAGAACAAAAAAGGTAAACTGAAACTAGTGAAAAAATGCATCATGTTCTTAAATAGGAAAAAACCAACATTATAAATAGACCAGTTTTCCCTCAGGTAATTACATCACTGAAAACCATCAGTTTCTTTCTTTTTTTTTTTTTTCTTTCTGGAACTAGACAAATTAACAATAAAGTTTGCTTTTAAAAAATAGCAATCATATTGAATATTATAGAGGGGGAATGGTTAGTCCTATCAGTTATTAAAATTCACTAAAGTCTTATAACATTGTGGAATTTGCTGTTTACAAGGACACAGAGACTAATGAAACAAAATTTTAAAATTTAGAAATCAACTTGTTTTCATACACGTGTATCTATAGAAAATATAATATAATGAAGGTGATATCTCAGGTCTGAGGGGGAAAGAACTTTTTAGTAAGTGGAATTGAGATAACTGGATAGGTATATGGGGGAAAAGATAAAAATTAGATCTATTTTTACACCATACATGAGAATAAATTCCAAAAGGACCAAAATTATGTTCTAAAAAATTTACCATTGTGGTACTAGAAGTTAACATGGGCAAATTCATAATCTAGGAGTAAAGAAACTTGCTAAACTATTGCTCAAACTCCAGAAGTAATACAGTACATATGAATTAATATGAAGGCATAAAATGAATAGATATTTTGTGTGACAGAAGACACCATAATAAAATAACAATAAATGAGAAAAGTGACTAAAGTGTTAATATTCCCTAGTATATAAAGAGCTCCTAAAAGAGAGAAGAAAAAGACCACTACTCCCCTTGCCAATGGGAGAGGAAATTGAACAGAGATCAAGCAGAAAAATAGGGCGAATGGTTCTTAACACTAAGAAAAGACATTCAGCCTCACTGATAAGGAGAAATGCAATGAAACTACACTGAAATATCATTTCTCACCTACTAGACTGTAAAAAATCCAAAAGGTTGAAATCATACTCTGTTGTCAAATTAATAAAGCATCAGACATTCATATGTATTCCTTCTAGAGTGGCAAAATGTACAGTTCCCAAGGAAAAGAAGTTAATAATATCTAGCCAAATTACAAATGCATATATACTGTGACCCAGGGATAACTTTAGAAATCTACCTCAAAGACCCATTGGCCAAAAAGAAATGTAAAAAGCACAAGACCATTCATTGCACTACTGTTTAGAAGAGCAAAAGTCTGAGACAACTCAAATGTTCATAAAAAATGGACAGGTCAAATAGACTATGGTAAATTCATGCAAAGCACCACTTACAATGATAAAAAGAAATGAATAATATTTCCATGGGTCACTATGTACTATCACAGAAAAATTTATGAAAGTAACAGGTTATAAAATTACATATAAAAAGTATAAGAAAGCAATGAGGAGATAAAATTGTATAGTGTGTCAACAATTACCTAAGAATGGAAGAGAAGATACTAATAATACATATGCATATCTCTTTATGATAACAATTTATGGAGAAAACACAAAATTTTGAAAAGTAATTACCTTCAAATGAGGAGGAAGAGACAAAGGTGGTGAGTAGAGAGAGGTAAACTTCTTTAGAATGCACTTTAGTTTGTATACTTGACTCTGATAGACATTTAAATTGCTGGCAAACATATTGTAATACTATAATTTTTAGAACTGAATTTGAAGAATTCATGCTGAAAGTCATTTCCAAGCTCAGAAATTCCAATTCAACTTTTGCAACATAACATCATTTTCTAAAGCTAGTAATGCATAATAGATATTTTGGCATGGGTGAAATATGCATGGACTGTATTTTTCACTGTGATAGGAGCTCTAGTGTACAACCGAGAAAGAGATGGAGTCTGAAGGAGAATTTCTCAATTGAAAATCAGGTTATCTGCCAAACAAACGGAAAGAAACAGTTCTTTGGAAACAAAACCTCCAATAGTTAATAAATGTATCCAGAAATAAAAATACGGTTGTGTTTATTCCCTTGATGGCTATGATCTTGTTTATATAATCAAATACAAATATCCCATTATACCTCTTAGTTTGTTTTTGCATTGGGCTATCAATCTGTTTTGACACAAAATTGACTTGTTTTTCTCCCTAGCACTTATCACCATCTGATATTATATTATAAACTAACTTCTCTCCTCTTTCTATAAGCTAATTTCTCTCTTTCACATGTCTCTCTGTCTCTCTCTCTCTCTCTCTCTCTCTCTCTACTATCTCTTCTCTCTCTCTCTCTCTCTCTGTTTCTCTCTCTCTCCCTCTCTCCCTCGCTCTCTCTCTCTCTCTCTCCCCACTGCCCCACCTTACTTTACTCCCTCTACAACATAAACTCCATTAAACCAGGGACTTTATCTTGTTTACTCTTTTTTACTTAGTACTTGGTACCAGTGCCTAGCACATAAATGATACCCAATAAATATTTGTTAAATAAATTAATGTCTAAATATTATTTCTTTGTCACAGCTAAAAGTCTAACTGAGATTTGGTATGTCACAATGTATTTGGCCATGTATATAAACCCAGGCATTTAGAATGGACAGCCTCTCTTCTCGGCATTTAATGACATTATGCACGATGTGCATGAAATCATGACAGATGGCAGTGGCTGGCAAGAATAGTCTCTAAAGTCACTCATTCCATCTTCCCACAGAACCCTGTTTATTCGCCAGGATACAGAAACTTAGGATAGTATACATCTTATAAAATTATTCCAGGAAAAGTACCCAATACAGTATCTGGCACACAGTCAACTTCAAGAAAACATGTTGCTTATACTTGTAATTTGTGAAAGGGATTAAGGGAAGAAGGCTGAAGGAATCGGGAAGCCTCTCCAGCACCTAACTTCCTCAAGACCCCATTCTGCTATTTTCCATACAAGTGACCATTGTTAAGTTGTTGGAATAATTTCAGCATCAGTTTCTGAATCCGAAAAATAGAATATAATAATTCCTACTCAACAACAACAACAAAATCATTCCACCTAAGTGGAAGTGCTATGTTACCATATAACTGCTGTGTCCTCTGTTATCTACCCATTCAGTCCACTTAGTCAATTAAGTCAACTGCTCAATCCATCAATCAATCAAGTAGGGCACATTCAGAATCACACACCAAGTGAAAGGCACTGACCTATTCACCATGTAGAATAATGTAGCTATTCGTGGCACTCCTCAGGGAAATACCAGACAAAGGATTCACAGATTTCTTCTGACTTTTTTTAATATGAGGCTGCTGGCACCCAGGTGTAAACTTAAATAATATATCCTTAATTTTTTTTCCGTTAAATAATATATCCTTAGGTTCAAAGTTCCTTTTCATTTTTTTATTGTGCCCCAACAACTTTATTTCTTGCCTTTTCTAGTTCTGTTTATCAAAAAAAAGTAGGAATCAAAAACCTATTACAGACCTGGTAAATAATAAAAACAGATTAAGTCTGCTTACATTGCCCCAGGGAAAAGCATGAGATGTTCTCTTCTACCCATAAGGTCATTCTCTTAACCAATCTGCAACTTCAGGAATGAGGACTCAATTTCCAAAATAAATCTGAAAAATAAATAAACCTGAAAATAAACAGAAGGTCTCCAGACCCAAGGTAGCCATTCTCTTCATGTTTCATACGCCACTTGAAATCAAAGCATGTTCTACTTAGGTGCAAAACCCACCTTACATCCAACATTAGGCTGTTCTCCCAGTATCACATTCCCACCTCCATTGTCTTTTCTTTCTGAATACATAATTTCCCCCACAAATTTTGTTTTTCAATAAATCCAAACTTTTCTTAACAATAGTACCATCTGCTTTGATCCAGCTCATTGGTTCCCCTTCTCTTGTAGGTAGATCAAAGCAATATGGGGCCCTGTTTAACATGTGTATCTTTGCTGAGCTCAAATACAGATGCACATATTAAAGAGGGCCCCCTTATTGCTTTGATCTACCCTTAAAATATTTAAATATACTTAAAATTGACATTTTGTAAGATAGTACAGTACAATGTGACAATCAATTAAATTTTTTAATAAAAACAAAGTACTCTAGAATGTGACTATCTAAATGATAATCTTTCATATGGATCATTTTGGAAAATATCCTATTTCTAGGAAAACTTGCTGTTTTAAGAACCAATCTTGAAATTGCCCTCAAAATACTTATAACACACGTCTTTGAAAGCCCATCCCCATACTCTAAAAATTTAAATGAAAATAAAATTATATAAGTACAATATGCAAACTTGATTTGAAATGACTTTTTTAATATTTCAGAAAATGTATCCTCAAAGAATGAAGACTTAAACATTTGCAGCTATGTTAAAGACTATGTCAATAATTATAAGAAAATAGTTTGATATGAGATCTTCTAGAAGAATGATGGGCCATCACTGATAATCCTCTAATCTCTAATCAGGAAGTTTAAAGACAGATAACTATGTAAATCCAATTCAAGTATATCTCCTTAAAAATTAGTAGAATACCTGGCAGATTGTACACTTCTGAGAGTCTCCTCTTGGTATGCATTTACAATTAAAAAGAGGTCATTTTTACATAGTTACAAAAAAGAGTAAATCTTGGGTTTTTTTCCTCCTGAGATTGTTAAGCTTGATTAAGGAAATAAAAAGAAGCATTGTGGAGACACTAGACTTTTAGAACTTTTATGCCTAGAAAAATTAAAAAGGTTCAAAATAAGATGATATCTGTCTCTTTAAGAATTTCAATATTTAAAAATAGGGTATTATCAAGAATGAGGTTGGAAGTATCAAATTGTTTCAGTCAAAATCTCGCTGTCTGCCCAGACTCTTTCAAGAGAAATGAAAAGGGAACAGATAAAATTATAAGCTAAAATATCAATAATGTTAACCAATATTAGCAAATTAAGTAAAAAAAATTACGCCAGCATGGTGGCTCACACCTGTAACCCCAGCACCTTAAGAGGTGGAGGTGAGAAGATTGCCTGAGCCCAAGGGTTTGAGACTAGCCTGGGCAACATGGTGAGACCTCATCCTTACAATAAATCAAAAAATTAGTTGGGCATGGTATGCGCCTGTAGTTCCAGCTACTTGGAAGACTGAGGTGAAAGGATCACCTGAGCCCAGCGGGTCAATGCTGCAGTGGTCATGAACGTGCCACTGCACTCCAGCCTGAGTGACAGAGTGAGACTCAGACTCAAAAAAAAAAAAAAAAAAATTCTGGGGTATTTTTCCCACAAGATCTGGAAAGAGCAGAGAGATTGGAGAAGAGGTTTAGGTGATGAATTTTGTACTATATCAAAACTGTGCAATCAATTTGCTGAAAAAAGGAAACATTCTATGAAAATGGGAAGGATCCAGAGTGGAAAACAGCATTAAATTATATGTTTTACTTTTATTTCCTCTATTAGAAAGAGTACACAGAACAAACCAAAGCTATGGCAAAGTTATATTGGTAGAACTCTCTGAATCCCCAAACGGATGCAGATGATGCCTAGGATATATAATCCAAGGTAAAAGACATAAATTCTAACCACAAAAAATCTATATGTAAGTTAATTCTAGGGTTACCATAGACGTTTGTTTGAATCTGACATTAAAAGTAATAAGAAAAAAATTAAAATTGTTGTAATATAGTAATTAAATCCCTTTATATTTCTTTACATCTTATTTCAAACAGCCTCTTAATGTTGATTTATATATTGGTATTTAGACTATTTTAAATCATTGTTTTAACTAAAGACGCTTAAAGGAAAAATGATCAATTGATTGGCAACAGGGCATTGAATTCTGAGATACTCTGTTCCAAATGTCAAGAACCCACTGATCCATTGGATTAATAGCATTTTCCTGGCAATCAGTAACTACAGAAAGGAATACAATGTTGCTATATTCCATCAGTGCCAGTCCACAGTGTCAACAGAACCAGTGTTTTACAGCCAGTCAACATATTTATTAAATGTCTTCTGTGTGCAA
This sequence comes from Cephalopachus bancanus, assembly GCA_027257055.1. Taxonomy (NCBI): domain Eukaryota; kingdom Metazoa; phylum Chordata; class Mammalia; order Primates; family Tarsiidae; genus Cephalopachus; species Cephalopachus bancanus. The sequence goes on from JAPVLO010000303.1 coordinate 2,901,870, forward strand.
AAGAAAAACAATGCACAAAATGAGAGATAAGAAAGAGCTTTGCAAGTACCAAGAACTAGAAACTGTTCAGTATTCATGGAGAGTATCCAGAGATGCAACTGGAAGGGTTTGTCCTGAAGGACCTTAGAAGTCAGATGGTTCAACCCGATTCTGTAGATTATAGGGAGCCACAAGCATGATCCGCAATGGCATAGTCTAATTTCCATTTTAGAAATCTCACTTTGGTCACAGAATGTAGGGTGAATGTGTAGAGAGAGCGATAGATCAGTTAGGCGCTTATTGTTTAACTCTATATGAGCGATGAATGCATGAACTTGAAGAGTGATACCAAGACAGGAAATTTAAAAGGTAGAATCAGCAGTCATGGTGACTGAATGTGAGGGTGAAAGGCGTGATAACAGTCTATGATTTTATTTAACAAATATCTACATCATGTTTATATGAGCTGCGGACTCTTGTAAGTGCTTTATTAAAAACTCATTTACTATCTATAAAAGCCCAATGGAGTAGGCATTACTGGAAACTCAATTTTATAAATGAAAAACTCATGCCATCAGCAAGACCCATGGTCACACCACTTGCCTGTAATTAAAACAGGATTCTGTCAGGAAAGAAGATACTAGAATTCATGCTTCTAACCACTCCATTATACTGCCTATCTAAAAGGGCTGAGGAAGTAAGGAAGGCTGTCAGGTTTCTGCCCTGGGAAACTCAGGGAATGGTGATACCATTAAGAGAACTATGCTTTGTTAGGAAGATAGATAATACTTTGGACAAGGTTCATTTCCAGTGTCTGTGAGTTATTCAAACAGAAAAACTCATATGTATTAGGATCTGAAGCTTTAGATAAAAATCTGAACTAGAGACATAGATTAGGTCTGTGAACATATAGGTTAAAATCAAGACAAGAATGATTTGAGATGACTTTAGAAGTGCATGTTGAGAAGGTTAATAGAATGCAGAAAAACATCAACATTTAAGATATAGGCAGATGAAAAAATCATTAAGATAAAAAGGAATTGTCAGAGTGAAGGAATAATCAAGAAATAAAATCATGGAGGAGCGAGACAATAAAGAATACCAAGAAGAGAGATCCTGTAAAATAACGACTAAGGCCAGTAGGTTTAGCATTATGAAAGTCCTGATGTCCTTAAAAATGAAGACCAGACTTTAAATTGTGGAGGAGGAGGAAGTAAGAAAACAGAGAGAAGACTGACAGCAGGGCTTGGGATCACGATGAAAACATGAATAAAGCGCCAGTCTTTGATGAAAATGGAATAGTCCAATGATATTAACACTAAAAATTATTAAAAGGGTCTTTTTACAAAGGCAAACATGCAGTGGTTTGAAGTAGAATTAAGAGCTAGAAAAGTGCTGTTCCTGCATCTTTTTCTATGATTTGTGGAGCATGAAGTTCAGGGAGGGGAGGAGGAGAGAAAGGATCAAGGGAAGGCAAGCATAGACTAGCATAGAGATAAGAATTCAGGTTAATACTTTGTTGTTTTGTTCTGTTTCTGTTTTTTTGTGAGTACTGAAAGCTAGGATGCAAAAATGTGATTTGCTCAAGGGGTGGTTTTAGGAAGTTTATATGGCACTGATACAAATGTTGAATGGATTGGTAGGAAAAAAAAGCAAGAAAACTGGGACATTTTTATAATGGTCTAAATTAGTACTTCTGAAAGTGTGGTCCATGTATTCTGCACTCTCTAAAATGCTTTCAAGGGATTAATGAGGTCAAAACTATTTTAATAATAATTCTAGAACCTTCACAGGATACGAGACAGTAACCCACACTGTGCTAGTAGTTATTGTATTCTTCAAAGAGATGTATTCACAGAACAGACCCCCAAAACAGAAGTTTTGCTTTTAAAATACAGTTAATGGAAAACTAAAAATTATTAATTGTATCAAATCTCAGCCCTTAAACACATCTTTTTAAAGTTGTGTGTGATGAAACAGGAAACATACATAAAGCATTTCTGTCACAAACCAAACTAGGATGTCTGTCCCCCACAAAAAAGCAAAAGAGCACTTGTGTGACCTGAACTAACCACTTTTTTCCATGGATCACTATTTTTATTTAAACTATTTTATTTAAACTACATTTAGATTTGTTAATAAGACATTTATTCAGAATTGTGTGTTTGGCAGGTATTTTCCTGAAAATAAAAAAGATGAGTGTATTACCTCAAGGAAAACTGCAAATATTTATTACTAGCAATTAAATTCAGGCTTTCTCAAAATTGGAAATTGGAAAACTGTCCTCCACTGAAAACTTGACAGCATTCCAATATTGGAAGAAATTTTCTGTAAAACCACTGGTGATATTAACAAATGTGATTTCTTGTTATTACATAATGACATGTTTCAGCATTTAGAAAATGACATAATACAGTGGATAGACCAATATTTCCTAAATGATTAATTCATGAAATTACAAAATCATGCATGAGTAGCAATTTCCAGTGGAAATAAAAAATAGACCAATGGATTTAACTGTACCAGGGCACATAAGGTTCATTTCTGTGGTTTCAATTTTTGCAATCCAACTCACTTTTAAGAGACTAGCATTTGTTGAGCTTGGGTTTAGTATCAAAGAAAAATATCCACAAGATAATTGTAAAGGCCACTAAAATCATCTTTTCCTTTCCAAACACATATATGAGTAAGTCTATATTTCTGTCCTATACTACAACCAAACAACATATTGCTACTGATTGAACACAGAAACAGAAAAAGAATCCAGCTATTTTCTTCTAAATCAGGCATTTAAAAGAACTGCATCATGTAAAACAATGCCACTCTTCTCACTAAATATTTTCTGGTTTGGAAAAATATAGAGTTTATTTTCTCCTAGAAAAATATATATGTTTACATGTAATAAATATGTTGTGATTATTTTAAATAAATTGATGAAGAAATGTCATTTTAAATAAACATGTTGACTCCAACTCAAAAAATAAAATAAAATAAATTGATGAAGAAATGTAAAAATCTCTCAGTTTTAATTTCTATGTGATAGACTATGATAAAGATAACCTACATAAACAAAACCTGGTTTGTTTGGGAGTTTTTGAGTCAGAGTCTCACTCTGTCACCCAAGCTGGAGTGCAGTGGCATGCTGCTCAAGGTCACTGCAGCCTCGACCTGCTGGGCTCAGGCGATCCTTCTGTATCAGCCTTCCAGGTAGCTGGAACCACAGGCATGCACCACCACACTTGGCTAATTTTTCTATTTATTATAGAGCCGAGGTCTCGCTATGTTGCTCAGGCTGATCTCAAACCCCTGAGCTCAGGCAATCCCCTCGCCTCCACCTCCCAAAGTGCTGGGATTACAGGCTTGAACCATGACGCCCGGCTAACAAAAGCTCTTTGAATCCTCAATAACTTTTCAATGTGTAAGAAGTACTGAGACAGAAATCTGGCAACTATTTATCTAAATACTAAGTGGTAGGAGACTAGGCTAATGACAAACTTCTGTAACTGGAAACTGAAGAGCAAGCCTCAACTAGAAAATGAGGATGCAAAATTTAATGAAGATATTTAGGTCTATGGATCAACCAAATTAATTGCTTGGATGAATTATCCAGAGTTGATTGAGTTGGACCCACAGACACCACCGCCAGACCTTTAAAAGAATCATATCCTTTGAGGTCAACTCTGTACTATTAAATCCAGCAGAATGTTTCCAATAATTCTTCTTGCTAAGTTCCAAGTCATATTCAACAAGACATAAAAAGCCAAAAGACAAAGGATAAATTCTTTCATATACATATAATCCTGTTGGGAGCCAGCCTTGGAGGCCCGCCTGATTGACAAAGTCCAGGTGTGCTGAGGACCTCCGGCCGCAAAGCGAGTCCGGGAAGCTGAGGCCCTTCTGTCTTCCGTCTTTGCTGTTGATACAGCTGAAGACTGTGCAGTCATGGAAGAAGAAGATGGCATGTTTATGCGAAGAATCACAGCTAACCTGGAAATGTCATGGTTCATTTTTCCATTTCCCACTATGCTGTTTGGCCTTTTCTAACATATGCAAGGGTTAAACTCTGAAGCACATCAAGAATGCTTTCTTTCACTTGGTTATAAGTTACTAGATATTGCTTAAGTAAAAAATGATATAAGTATATTCACTCCTTATTTGATTTAGAATTATGTAGTTTAGTGTTTAGACATAAGGTTTTTTAGAAGCACAAGTTTATAGTAGTTTATTATGAATTCATTATAAGTTTTAACACTTGTATAGAAGTTATGTAGGTGATATATAACACTGTTTTCACTGACTTAGGATAAAGGTTAATGTTAAGGTTTTTACTTAATTTAATAGCTAAAACTCTAAGTTAACATTTATAGAGTGGGTTTTCACTGAACTCATACTATACTAATCAGACACTTTTATGACAGATCAGCTAAAACAGAAAGCAACCTTGAAGGGCCTGGGAAACATTACTAAAAGCTTCTTTTGAGTTCTCTTTAGAAACAAGCACTGCAAGATAAGAGAAAAGTAACGAGGACATCTGGACAAGGGAGGTTATCACAGGACTCTGAAGAACATAAAAACCTAAGATTAGAAAATTCCTGACACATAAAGAAATATACGCTTCAAGAAACTTTCTTGAGACATTTCAAGGACTGTAATTTGGGACATTGGATTGAAAGTATCATTGTTGGCTTTATGAATAAGACTTGTTGTCTAAATGCCTATGGGAATCTTGGTTTGTTTGCTACTATGCCTATGGGAATCTTGGTTTATTTGCTACTAAGACCACTAGATGGTAACTTTTAAAAGATATGTACGTGAAAGAATTTTCTTTGTCTTGCCCCTTCACGAATGGTATAAAAGCTCTGTGTTAACTAACATTAAATTGTCATCTGTTCAGGAAGCAGGTGTCCGTGTATATGATCTTCGTCCGTCGCCTATCTGTCTCTCCTTCAGGATATCTCATGACCCTTGCGGGGCGGGCCCCCACATAATCCAGTAAAATTTCCTTGAGGCTTATCCTCATATTTTTATTTTACAGAAGAGATAACCAGTTATCAGGAAACAGGAGTAATTTAAATATAGAAGTAAATAGTTGAGCCTGGATTTTTTAGCTGCTTTTTAATTTAAATTCCAGAAGTTTTCCAAACCAGATTCCCACGGAAAGTGGACTGAATAAATAAAATGTGGTACATATATATAGTGGAATATTATGCAATCATAAAGAACAAAATCACAGCCTTTGCAGCAACATGATTGCAGCTAGAGACCATCATACTAAGTGAATTACCACAGAAACAAAAAACAGAATACCACATGTTGTCACTCATAAGTAGGCCCTGATCATTGGTCCCATGAACATAAACACAAGGGTGGGAACCACAGATGCTGGAGACTGCTAGGGGAGGAAGGGAGGATGGATAAGGGGCACACAATCACACACTGGGTACCAGGTTCCCAGGTTCACTATCAGGAGCAGAGAGGACCCACCAGATTCCCAAATCTCACCAGCACCCAGTTTACTTATGTAGTAATCCTCATATGTACCTTACTACTCTAAAATAAAATTTAATGAAAGAAATAAATACAAAATAAAGTCCAGGGTTTTTACCCACTCTATCCCAGATGGTGCTTCTCTCTAAGGTTTATTGGGTGATGGTTGATGTGAGAAAGGATTTTCTGTGTGTTATTTATCCTTTGCCATGTAAATAAAGGTCGTTCCATTTTATTAGATGTTTATGCAATAATCCAGCAGTCAAGGATAATATTGTATCACAATGTATTTGCATCCTTATTAGCTATGCACATTTAAATGTTAGATAAGAGAAAACATCTATAAACATAAAATACATAAAATGGTCTTCCAATGTCTCTTTTTTTTCTGAGTTTCAAACCACCATAATTGTTTTCTGCATAGTATTTATGTCTGTGTTTCTCATTAATAGCTGTTAATCATGTGTTCCATTAACGGCTACTTTCAAAAGAATTGGGACTAAGCTATTAGAGAAAGTGTAGAACGATGGCAATTATATGAATAACTAAAGCCAATAGATTTTGAAATTCAAAGAAGAAAAGTGACTTTTAGCACTTTCCTGGGACTCATCCAGGCTATGACTAAATGCATGCTTTGAAACAAATATTTTTATGACAAATGTTACATGATATGGATTTAATCCCAATGTTAAATCTAGACTGAGAGATAATAACTTATCCTTGTTTCAAATACAAAACCTAGGCAAAGCAAGAAACATCAACAAATAGGCAGATATTTATATCATACAGATAATGTATTAAGGCTCAAGAAAATTAAAGATCACATGGTTAGAATCTGTGTTGTATAATATAATTAGGCTTGTAATAAATTGACTCATTTATTTACAGTTCATCTCCTTTTATGAGAGACTTGAGCTTTCACAATAGACTTCAGACCACTCTGATAGGAAATGAGCAATTATAGAAGAAAGGGAGAATATATCATGGAGCAACTAAGAAATAGCAGAAGCTGGAATTTGTGGGGTTTTCATTCAATATATTGAGTGGCATTAATTTCTTATCTCTGTAACTGCTCTTATCTGGTTTTCTTAAGGCTGTCTTGTTATATTTGACAGAAAAATTAGATTTATTCTTATTTTCCAAAACTGTATATTAAATGGATGAGAGATCATGCATTAAAGACATTAATACAATTTAAGAGAAAGCATGCAATGATGTCCAGAAGATCCTGCATCTAAAACAGAGCAACAATAACTATCCTCAGTGAAACATGAGAAAGTCCAGTAGAAAAGGGAAGCATCAATCTCAATTGAGAACATGAAGCAGAAAGTTCAAATTCCTACTCTAAAGAGTGATTACATTTATTATATACTAGAATAAAAGACAAATGTTTCTAGAAAAAGCAATAAATATTGGGTTACTCTTTGACTTCAGTTTTAGGGGAAAAAGTCATATGGGTAGTTCATAAGTCTGTGCATTTAAGTCCTGGTTGGTTAACAGACTAGACTGAGTTAAAAAAGACAAAAGTATATTCACTAACGTTTTGCAAAGGTGTTTGTTTTCAAGCTGCGTTATTTTAAAGTCACCCAGATTATTTTAGAAAATGTTATAAAACATATGCTAATAATCTATCAAGTGAATTCAAATATTACATACCTGCTTATGTATACAGAGGGTGTCAAAAATGTATACACATTTTAAGAGATGTCATCTATGTATTACTTTTCAAAGTTGAATTAAATTAATGTAGCAAAGTGTAGTATGACATTCGCTCAACCATGCTTCCATCATTTTCTTTGACTGTCTTGCATGTCGCATTGTGGCACTAAGCATTCATTTGATCTTGTCAATGTCATCTTGATAATGTCATTGTCTTGATAATGTCATCTTTTGAGCAAATGTCATGCTTAAAATGTGTATATCTAATAAATAAAGAGAGACAGAGAGAGGGAGGGAAGGAGTGCACTATGTACTAAGTACCGTCTCAGCGAGCAAGCCTTCTCTCAGGAATCTTATTGTAGAGTATAGAGAGCTGGGAGAGTAAATAAAGTATGTAAAGCAGGAAACATACACGCAAAAGATGGCAGAATCACTATTCTGAAAGATCTTAGTACATTGGAATCATGAACAAGATGTAATTTAAAAATAAAAAAAATCTATAGTACTGTACTCAGATTCCTCCAAAGTAACTGTAAATCTATAGGAGATGTAAAACATGATTCACCAGGTATAAGAAGAAAGCTTCTGTGATCTAAAACAAATGTATCCATCTTTTAAAACTCCCAGCTTCTATTATAGCACTTGGTCCCAAGTAGATCTTTAATAAATGTTTGTTAAATTGCCTTGGATCATACTTAGAAAATTGTGTCCATAATAAACCTAAGGAAAGTCGAGGGAGCAATGTGACTAAGAAATAAAAATTTAAAAGTGAATGGGACCTTCATTGTACTGGTAGAAAGAGGAAGTTTATCATCTTGTTCAGTTTCTTAGTCAGGGCAAACTTAGACCACTATTTTTAGCTCTGGAGTTGTATTTTAAGGGCAGATAGGCAAACTATAATATGAGTAGGCAAAAGATATGGCTACTGAAAGAACTCAAAATTACTTCTTATAATAAGCAACTACGGATGCTGTCTAACTTGTAAATGAGACTGCTCAGTTAATTTCAAATACATGAAGTATAAAGTAATTAGTTATCATTAATTTGCAGATATTATTGCATTTTATATCTCATTTAATCCTGCAAAGGTGTGTATTACTAAATCTTTGTTTTCTTTTTAACTGATGGGAAAGCTGTCACTCAGAAAGGTAAAGTAACATATTCAAACTCATACAGCTAAACACTTACAAACCCAATTCAGGAAAGGCTTTAACTCCAAGGCCAGGACTTATTACACTGTGTCTATTTGTCTTTCACATGATGTGAGCTCAGAGGCTTCTGGGAGTCCTTGGGGAACTGAGTGAATGGCAGACAGATCTCAGCTCAATGTAAGTAAATTGATTTATTAGTTCATAGAGAATATGTTTTAAGGTATTTTTGTTAGTCTCTAGGAAGTCTCTGTAACATGTCATTGCTGAAATTATACCCTTTAATGTAAGAAGATAAAAATAATACTGAACACTCACAAAATAGCCTATGATTAATACAGTTTACCTATGAGTTATCTGTTTTCAAGACAAATGCCTAAAAATAATATTGGAATTAAATGTTCCTTTCAAGCTCCTCCCTCCGTGCGGTTAATTTTCCATAACCAATGGGGGTTTTCAATCTTTATTGTTAAGAGATACATATATGCACAAATATATACATGTGCAGAAATGAGAACTACTTCGAAATTAGTGCTAACTTTACCAAAAAAAAGATGTTACTCCCGTTATATTTATAAAATTATTTTTTAAATAGAGGCTCTTGTGGGCTTAGAAGTGAGGCATAACATTTTAAAATATATCAGTGTTCCTCAAGGACCTTGTTTTAGGCCACTCCAATTCTAGACATCTATGTTGCTCTTCCTGGAAGTTCTACACTAGAAAACAGACTGAAATAATGCAAATTTTGTTTGGTTTTAGCAGCCTTCTTCTCAGAAGCATGTGTCTATCTAGGAATTCTGGAGAGAAAAGGGATAAATAATTCCAAACAGATCTATGAGATTTGAGATGTAGATCGACACCATCTTTAGCTGACTTTCAAGATGTCACAACTCCCTGACTTCTGAAACCAGTTGCTGTGCCTCCTCCCCACTAGGACAAGATCAGGTGCAAATAGAACTTCTACTCTAAGAAAAATTGGAAGACATGGGAAAAGGGTTTTCTCCACAAAAGTTTGTTTCTCATTTCTTTTTCAGAAAACAAAGGCCCCCTCTTGTTTCAAATAGGCCTGCAGTGTTGGAAGTGTGAAAACAATACCTTTTCTCAGATGAGGGTAATGAGGCCAAGAAGGACTATAAAAGAAGATTGTGTGCCTCTTGCCCCAAATAATAGCAATAGACAGTAGGAATGGAAGAGGATTGGGGTTTTAGGATTGTTGAGGTTTCACCAGACCAATGTATTTCCCGTCAAATTGTGAAGAGAAAGGGGCGCTGGAAAAATGGAGTGATGTCATCTCCCTTTCTTCTATTTCTCTGCTGCCAAAGACTAATTCTATCTGTCTCTCTCCCCACCCCTCTCTCCAACTCCCTTCTAGGAAGTGTTTGCACCGGAGAGGGCCCCTCCTTAGATGGTGTTTGCACAGAAGAGAGCCCAGTGAGGAGCCCGACTCCTTGGATCGCTTTGCGCAAAATCCACCCCTTCCTTCTCCTCCCTCCCCTCCAGCCTCCGGATCCCGCACGCACCCCCCCCCCCCTCCCCGCAGCGGTGCTGGCTTGGGGATGAGGCTCTGTGTACTATTAGGGTGGGAGGGGGCCGCGAGCAGAGGAGAATGCCAGGCGCTCCACTCTCCCCTCTACCTGGCGCTCCTCTCTGGTCCCGCCAGGGCTGATCTCTGTAAGGAATAGCAGGGGCTGCGGCCGCGGCGACCGGAGGCGACTGAGGCGCGCGGAGCCCGAAAAGTCCCGGTGCTCTCGGGTGCCTCCCATCCCGGAGGTCGCCGGCCGGCCGTCAGCACCATGGACAGCAGCGCCGTCCCCGCGAACGCCAGCAACTGCACTGATCCCTTCGCGCACTACGGTTGCTCCCCAGCACCCAGCCCGGGCTCCTGGGTCAACTTGTCCCACTCAGATGGCAACCTGTCCGACCCATGCGGTCCAAACCGCACCGAGCTGGGTGGGAGCGACAGCCTCTGCCCTCCGACCGGCAGTCCTTCCATGATCACGGCCATCACCATCATGGCCCTCTACTCCATCGTGTGCGTGGTGGGGCTCTTCGGAAACTTCCTGGTCATGTACGTGATTGTCAGGTAAGGAAGGCGCCAGGGCTCCGAGCGGAAAGTCGGCGGTAAAAGGGGGGTGCAGAGGGACACCTGAGCCCCAAGGCCAAGTGTTTGGCGGGAGGATGAGAGAGGGAGAGACTGTGGGGGCGACCGCGGACAGAGTGGCTGCTGCTTGTCTGCGGAAAGCTACTTTTTTTTTTTTTAATGTTTCCTCCATTGTTAAAGAAAGAATCCAAAATGTCAGGAACAGAGAAGTTGCTTTGGTAAAAGCCATAAAGGTCTGGTCAAAAAAAAGAAGAAGAGTATCATCGAGCTCCCCCTTAAACTCAGCCAATAGAGGCTTTTGAGCAAAGTCCTACAGTCAGTCATCCTGCAGGAGCTATGGAAACAGTAAGTTGTGAAGAATGGGAGAGGAATTTTAGTTAGTTTTCCGTAATTGAGGGGCCAGGTCCCCTCCGTTGTTTGAAGAGGTGAGCCTTAGCAACTGTCTACTCTGGCTGGTTTAAGAGTACTTCACAGTACCACAGCTCCACCCTTTCTCTTCCCTCCTCATAGCAGTCTTTGCTTCACTCTTCCTTCCATCCTGAGGCCACACTGGATAGAGGAAGTTTTCCTGGCATCTGTCCGTGGTGGTGTTACTCTGTTGCAACAAACGTGAGGTCCAGTTGTCCAGTCCATTTCGCAGTTGACAGATGCAGACTTCCTAAGTCACAATTTGCATCTAGAACAGGTTGGATGGTTCCGCAGAATTGCAGGACCTGAATTTTTCAATGTCTCCAAAATTTCGAACCAATTAGGAGTGACCAAAAGCATCATAATTCTGCATTAGAAACTAAGATACGTAAAGTTGTAATGGGTGCTCTAAACAAAAAGGAAGTATCTTTACCAAGTGAGATTATTCAAAAAAGTTTGTGGTGCTCTTACTGTTTATCCAGGTGACCCAGGTCTATTTGGCAGAGTGTGCAAGCTTTCAATGTCAATTGAGATTTATGTTGATTGCTTTGGTGTTGATGTTTATGTTCAAATAGTATACGTGTATGTAAAATACTACACATTCACCTTTGGTAAAGAATGTAAATATTTTAACACTTTAAATGGGCTCCTAATTTGTGTATTTCTTCCCACCGTGGGTGAAATATGCAGTGACCATGACATTTTCATGTTTAGTTACAATGTTTGCTTCACTTATTCAGCAAATATTACAGGTGTTTCAGTGGAGTTCTTAAAGCATGTATTAATTGCTCCCCCCATTATGCTTGTATTACGAAGTCTCCGAAAATTGCTTGTAATCAATTCTTTCTACTCATGTGTCTGAGTTCTTTAATTAATGATTGATGAGGAATAGAGCTGAGGTTCCTGATCTTTTGATGAGGAATAAGATAAGTTTTGTCTCTGTGAAAAGAGCACCATCTATTGAGAGGAAGGCTAACAACAGAAGAAAAATTGCAGGAAGAAAATCAATGGAAGAATTTATTTTTTTTAATTTACTTTATGTAATTCAACACTAGAATTCTCATTAAAAATAAAAACCAGGTCTCATTCTTCAGTTATGGCAATACAAATTATAATTAAGGAACTATCTTGTGAAAGTAAAATACGTTTCTCATTTATTCTAAAGAAACACCATAGAAGCATAAGCTGATAGAGCTATCAGGGACTCTAGTGATTTTTCTATGCCAGGTGAGTAAACTGAGACACAGAAAATATGAATAATTTCTCCAAAAGCAGGGAGTTCATTAGTTCAGTGCCACTGAATCTCTCTTCCCTAACATAATTTTATGTTTATTATGGTGGCATATTGTGATTTGAGTTAATTCAACTATTAGGTTGACAGGGTGGGCTGAGTCAGTAGTAATACTGTGAAAATAAGAAATTGCCCCCTAAATCTATATCTGGAATCCTACAGAAAAAAAGCATACAACAGAAATGACTCAAACATCTAGAAATCCTGCCATCTGAAATACACTTCTCCTTGATATTTTCCTTCCTCATTTTCCTCTCCTTTGGTTCATGCTTTTCTATAAAGAGAGAACAATAAAGCAGCAACTGGCTGGGAAACAAGCAGATTGGTCTCATTCCAGCATATAAGAGGTTGCTGGTTGGGTGAGTTAGTTTTTAAGGCGTTACCTCTGACCTCTTCGTTCACTTGGAGAAAGATGGTGACATGCATCTTACTAAGAACATGATATTGTTCTTTATTCTCTGTACTTAACGTTCTGACAAAATGCAGTACTATTTGAAAGGTCATCCCAAACACCCACTTGTGGCAGGTTGTGTGTTCAATTCCAAAGCCAGATAACCCTCTTGGAATGTGACTATGAAATAGAAAAATAGGCAGTTCAGTGACAGATGATATGGCAGGGAAAGCATCTGGGATTAACAAAAGTATGTCGATATAGCTGAGAATATTTAACTGACTATCTCCAGACTATAGTGTTTTAACTACAAAATGATCAGTTCAGGGATATTATTGTCCCTGCTAAAAGATTGTATATAATGCTATGTCTATTAAAGTATTGAGGAGAAATGCTCATCTTCTTCAACTATTTAAAATTCACCAAATTCTACTGAATGGCCAGGTAGTTACAGTTTGCTGACTAGATTAAGGTAATATTTATGAGAATGTTTCAGTACATTGAGTAAATCCTGAGGCTCAGATGACTGTGGCAACAACAACAACAAAAATAACTGCTAAGACAGATGCCACAATTAACTCTTTTCTGTTTTGTTTCTCCTGATACCATCATCAACAACAATATTAAATAACTTAAGTGAGATTCTTGCACAGTGCTTCTCTAAGGAACATAAGGGAGGAAAACAGATATTGTCATATGAGTTAAAGATTTAAAATCCAGATGATAAATGATAGAAATGTTATTAGCAACCACCACCTGGATACATTTTTGGTTATAAAAAAAAGTTTGCAGACTAATAATATAAAAATGACCACAAAGATTTTGTAAAATATGATGATAAAAAGTAGCAATAATTTAAAATGGAATGATAGTATATTATTGTCAAGGATCTTTGAAAAGTCAAAATAATGCATGAAGCTATAGCCACCAAAGATGTTTTCCTCATGGAAAATGTTTGACCAAAGTAAAGAATTAACTATAGTTGAAAAAACTAGTGTAGTCCCAGATGTGTTTAATTTATGAGGTCTTTTTCTCCCCAAGAAATTGTCTGTATAGCTATGAACATGGTATGTACAGACACTGTTGAAGAGTGTAGGCTAAACTAAACTGTGGGCTGAGTAAACTGTCTTTTTAGTAAAGTTCCAGTGAAACATGCAAAGTAATGGTGCCTTCATTTTTAAGATTATTTCTTAATTTGATTAGATAAATTCTCAAAATCATCAGTTATCAGGAAAAAAAGCACTTAAATATATGCAAGACTTATTTCTAAATCTTAGAAAAAGTCCTGTGAGCTTACACTTGCTCAATATACTAAATATTTGATTCAGTTTCAAATACAAGATGAACAGTCATGTTTGATTAAAACAGAAGCATAGTTTTTAAACTTAATTCAGATTTAAATGACTGGGAAATTAAAGAAAAATAATGTTTTATCTAATGTGCGATATATATGCGTGTATATACACACATATGTGTGAGTATATAAATATACATCTACAATGTATATACACCTATATATATGAGTGCATATGTAACCACATATGGTCACTAGTAATTTTTATAAACTAAAAAGATAATAGCTTATTTAGAAATCTTAAATAGTAATAAAGCTCACTTTTTAAAAATCCACAAAATATCCTAATTAAAGGAGGAATTTAAAGGGGAAAAAAACTAAATAAAATTCAGTTCTTAACATAATGATTTACATTTTAAAAACCCAACTTCATTGCATGCCTTTCATGTAGTCATGAGGAGCATCTGGTATCTGTTACAATTTGAACTTTAACTTCTATTTCCCACATAGATATTAACTCTATAGTGAGCAACTCTTCTTCTGTGTCTCATGGATGCACCAAGTTGCTTTTGTTTTCCTTGTTGTAAGCTGAGTCTGTCATTTGCATTATCAATCATTGAGTTTCCTATACTCTTCTCTCTCTTTCTCCATGAAAGAATGGACGATCATATTTTATGAAATATCTTCAACATTAAAAATGCATAATTACATAGCAATTCTTCTCTTAGAGAACGGTTGGATGGATGGGTGAATAAGTAGGTAGATATATACATCTGATACAGTTGAAGTATTCTCTCCACTACCACAGGCCTCCCTCTCCTGTGACTACCACTATTGTGAATTTGGTTGTGATTACCCACATGCATGTTTTTAAACTTTTACCGCATATGTATGATGTGTCTCTACAAACAAAATATACTATTTTTACATGTTTTTATAACATTTTATAACTTGTAACATATCATCCATTTAAGTTTATATGCATAATTTCACTAATTACTCCAAGTTGTTCTAATTCCAGCAGGTAAATGGTAGAAACTACATTTCAACAAAACAAACACTAAAAACAAACAAACAAAAGCATTCTCTTCTTTAACTCTTCTGAGATAAATTTAAATAAGGCATAGTTTCTTTATGTCTAAGAGGAAATAAGCATAATTGGTCTCTGATTATGTCAAAATTTATTCAATTGCTAACAACATTTATTTTGAGATTTTTAACATCCCGTAGGACCCTTTACACATAAAAGTAGAAAATAGTATTTCTTCTAGGTTTCTGTTTAAGATAGCAGTTAAAGTAGAATTTTCAAAGACAGCAAGAAAAAAAAGCTCATTTTGATAAATTACATAAAATGAGATGACATTTTAAAATATACTAGTGAGAAACACAAAGACTATATGATGTATAAAATCTTTAAATATGAGAATTTTAAGTCTTTAATCCTCACAAAGTTTAACACATATTTAACTTAAGTAATAATCTGTGATAGCAGTCTTCAAACTTGTTTCTAGATGTAGATACTAATTTAAAGAACATGGAAGCCTACATATATAATAGGTCACAGAAGAGCTGTCCAGATGTGATCATGTGTTGGTGCCCAAGAGCATTGTTCAACTCGCACCCCCATCCTGCCTCCAATGTTGTCTGTAAGGGACCTCCATGGAATTTCTAGGGCTCCTTCCGGCATCATCTGGAAACAACAGTTTTCATATTGTTTCAGACCCATCTTCTGTCCTGCCTTATGATTTTCATCTCACCTTCTATCTCAGCCATTGCTATGGCAGTCAGCTTCGCCCACATATAACCGAGTTAACCCTTCACCTTAGCAGGAATCAGCCCAGCACTCACACAGAAACTACCTGGACTTAAAGTCCAGGGAAGTTACCACCCCATGCAAAAACCCCTGAACAGGAAAATGGAAGTCTGGATTCTAATGCTTCCCTTGGTCTCCATTCTCCTCTGCTGCACAATTCTGGGGCACCAACTGTAAGGCACGTTAGAAGGTCCTGCCACATCGTGACCTTCTCAGGAATATGCCTTGCTTTGGTGTTTTTGCTTCCCTGTTCCACTCTTCTAGTACCCCACACCTGTCACTGCAACCACTTTTTGTTTGTTTGTTTTTTGTTTGTTTTCTGTTATCTGTGTGTTTCTTTTTAATTTAATTTTTTAATAATTTTTTTATTTCAAAGATGTGGGGTACAATTCAGGGTTAGGCATACAAATGTTCATTATGCAGATACCCTTGTTGATGAGGTATGCTCCTCATCCCCCAGCAGGTTCCCACTACTGCCAATCCCACTTTCTTCCCCTGGCAGTTTCCCGCTATTGCCAATCCTTTTCTTATAGTATTATGATAATTGTTCAAGGTCCGCTTATGAGTGAGAACATGTGATACCCAGTTCTTTGTTTCTGTGATAGATCACTCAGTATTATAGACTCTAAGCCCATTCAAATTGCTGTGAAGTTCATAATTTTGCCCTTCTTTATGGCTGCATAATATTCCATTGGGTATATATACCACATTTTTTTTATCCAGTCTTCTTTCAATGAGTTGCATGGTTGGTCCCATGTTTTTGCTATTGTGAACCACTTTTCAGTTTTATTTTATTTTATTTTGAATTGGAGTGTCACTCTGTCACCCAGGCTGCAGTGCAGTGGCACACTCACTGCCACCGCAGCCTCAACCTGATGGGCTCAGGTGATCCTTCCACCTCAGCCTTCCAAGTAGCTAGAACTACAGGCATGTGCCATCACACCCGGCTATTTATTTATTTATTTATTTATTGTAGAGATGAGGTCTCACCAAGTTGCCAGGGCTGGTCTTGAACTCATGAGCTCAGACAATCCTCTCACCTTGGCTTCCCACAGTGCTGGGATCATAGGCGTGAGCCACCATGCCCGGCCGTGAGCCACTTTTCAAAATGATTCACCTTCGCACAAGTTCTTGTCTCAAACTCTGTTGAACACCATTACTGTTATTGCATAATTGATTACTATGTTAGCACAGTAAAATAAACAGAGCTCTTAAAGACCCATTGATACAGGTTTTTCTTAACTATTAAAGATTCTTTTTGAAAAATTCTAGTAAGTAGCCCCTACTAGAACTACCAAGAGAGTTTATATGCTAAGCTTTTCCTTCCATTTTTGTTCCTACTTCAGGACTCTAGACAGGTTTCAGTAAGTTTTGCTGAATATGAGCAACAGTCATGTGCAGTGTTCAACGTACTTTTTCTTGAGTGATGGGAACCATTGTGTCTCTGGTATGTAAAGAAAATAAAGCCTCCTGTGACTTAAAAGTCAGCTGAAACATCAGATACATTGTGTCCTCACAAGGCAAAAGGGGAGAGAGCTCTCTAAAGCCTCTTTCATAAAGGCACTAATATGCATGAGGGCCCTACCTTCATGACCTAACCACCCCTCAAAGGTCTTACCTCCAAAACCATCTCGTGGGGAATTAGGTTTCAACATATTAATTTGGGAGGAACACAGCCAGTGTATAGCAGCAGGTATCTTAAAATCATAAAAACAGTAACTATTTATAGTAACCAAAAAGTATTAATGTGATTTTAAATTAATGTTTAAATAAGTTAAACCAACCTTATTCATTCACTATCTTCCAATATGCATCATATTTATCTCTTCTGTTCTTTTTTTTTTTTTTTGCTTTTTCCTCCTCTCTCTTTTTTCTCTCTATTTTTCTATCAAAATTCTTCTTACTCTTCAAGTTTCAGCTTAATTTTATTATTCTTCTTTGCAGCCTCCCTAGAATACTTCTGTAACCAATTTCCTTGCAGTATCACCCAAAATATATACTATTGTTGGGAAAAATCTGTGCATTTTCTCATGGCCTTACAAAATGTCACTTGATCATCCTAGAAGGTTTGAGCTATGTCTATCTCTTTGTGTCAGAAAGTCAACATTCAAAGAAAGTCAACATTCAAAGTTGACCAATAGAACCATACATCTTCAAAATATTATGTAAGTTTTTAGCAATTCTAATTTATCTCAGATTGTTCAGGTGTAAGATCTCATTCAATTTTCTCAATTCACTGCTTTGTTCATGAGTATTCAGCTTTTATGACTTGAGTCATGGAAAGTGGCCTGTAATGTAGATAGATATTAGCAAATCATGAATTCAAATACACATATACATACATAACTACATATTCATATATGCAAAAGTCTACAAACTTTAGATAAGGAATAAGTTATTATTCTTATACTATAGGCACAGAAAGTAAAATTTAAAGAAGTAAAAAGAAAGTTAATATAGTCCATTTTTTAATTCATGTTAGTTATTTTTTATACAGTCTCCATGACTAATGAATTAGTAAATACTGAAGCTTTGAGGCCATTTTTAACAGTTGTCACCAATAACAGCAATAATAACAACAAAACACAGAAATATGAAAAATGCGTCAATAAATAGACTGTGGAAAGCACTCTTGTTCACAGAATGAGCTGAAACAAGGTAGCAGAGCACTGTCTTGTTTCAGCTCATCTGGGAACTTGCATATAGAGTAACTCACATTTTCTTTGCTTTGAACATGTCTACACAAGTCCTCAAAGGACTGCAAAAGCCCACGCATATCATTTGGGGATAATAGATTTTAGTGAGTAGGCTAGTTCTCAAATACAGAATCCTCAAATAATGAGAATCAAATGTATATACAATGTTCTTCTCAAGAAAATATTCTAAAACACAACTAAAGAAGAAAATCAGGAAGCTATATTTCATGTCAAATATGGCAGCAAGCTCATGACATGAAAAGTTATATGTTTGTATTGCTGTTTATTATAATCCAGCAGAATATTTGGGGGAAAATGGATTCCTATATGATTCACTTCTTAGTCACCAGATACCTAAACATTACACAAATTAAAAACATACATACTCAGGGGCTGGGGGGGGAATATTGCTTATCACAGGAGCCAGGAGTTTGAGATTTACAGTCAGCTATCACTGTGCCTCTGCACTCCAGCCTGGGCAAGAGAGTAAGATCCTGTCTTGAAAACAGTGTACTATCAATGGGCAGTGAGGTTGGTACACAACCATAAAGAAAGACAAAATCATGGACTTCTCAGCAAATTGAATGGAATTGGAAACAATCATTCTTAACGACCTATCACAGAAACGAAGAAACGAATACCACATGTTCTCACGCAAGTAAGACCTGAACATTAACCACAATAACACAAGGGAGGGATCAGCAGTCGCAAGACACTGCCAAGAGAGGGAAGGAGGGGGGCATATAACAACACAAAGGGTACCTGATCCTAAACCAGGGAAAGTGAGGACCAGTTGGAGGCCCAAACTTTACCTGCACATACATTGCATATGTACTTAATCCTCCTGACTTGTACCATACACCTTTATAATAAAATAAAATAAAACAAGGCAAAAGACTGTACATAGCATATTTTATTTTGCATATTGAAATAAAATTCTCAAAATTAAACTGTTTCCCTTATATTTCTAAAAATAGAAGTTTAAATAAATTGGGATTGTGAAACAGACACATGTGAATATCAGAATTAGTACTTAGGATTCAGTTTGGTTGTCTGAAGTCTTATGCTTTTATTTTTAATAAAGTTCTGAAATGCAAAAAGAAGACTTTACCTAATAAATCGTAACAATACCATAGCTACATAATCACAATTACTAGATACTTATAATTAGCAAACTTTGGAGCAATTTTTAAGACGTAAAATACTTACTCTAGTTTTTAATAAGAAACTATAAAGGGCTCTTTCAACAGTTTATTGGCTCCAGGACTGTGAATTAGCCTGCTCACTTCACACTGAGAATAGTGAGTGTGCACAAATAAACTAAAAATTCCATCTGGAACATAAAAACCTATTTTATAACAAAATACTCTTATTAGCCAAAGTAAAATCTTGGCTTAAATAATTCTAAAATAAGAATCTCACCTCATCTTACTATATTTAGATGTATGTAAGATTCATATTCATTGGATGAAGGGTGGTTACCTTGTTCAGTCTTACCTGTAAATGGTTAGAAAGATTTTTGTTTTTGCCTTTTTTGAGTCAGAGTTTCACTCTGTCACCCAGGCTGGAGTACAGTGGCATGCTCACGGCCACTGCAGCCTCAACCTGCTGGGCTCAGGGAATCCTTCTGCCTCAGCCTTCCAAGTAGTTGGAAGTACAGACATGCAGCACCACGCCCGGCTAATTTTTTAATTTATCATAGAGAAGAGGTCGCACCATGTTGCTCAGGCTGGTTTCGAACACCTGAGCTCAGGTAATCCTCTCGCCTCTGCCTCCCAAAGTTCTGGGATCACAGGTGTGAGCCATTGCACCTGGCCAAAAGGTAAATACTTTAGATTTTTGCAACCAGATGATGTCTGTCACAACTAGTCAACTCTGCTGATATAGCCATAGACAATATGTAAGTGAATGGACACACTGAATTCTAATCAAACTTTACAGGAATGTTGAGGTTTGAGTTTTCATATATTTCCACATGCCTCAAAATATTTTATTTTGGCTTTTATTCATCCATGTAAAAATATAAAATCATTTTTAGCTGGAAAGCCATGGAAAGAAGTGGTGGGCTGGACTTGGCTCACAAGCTATCATTGCCAAACTCTGGTACTGACCATCCTAAATAAAATTTATATTCTTTCAGTGGTCATGAAGTAAGAACACATTGCCTTCGTTAGAAAATTTGATGACATGTTGTTTACTAGATGGAGACAAAGCATTTATCTTTTTTTTAAAAAAGCGACCATTGCCACCGCCATTGCCTTACTAGACTCTGGCTTGGCCATGTGCTGTTTGAGCTATGGCTATCGCCATGCTTCCTGGCATTGTCCCCCTTCCCTACCTTGGGGTGGTGAATCTCTCTCTCTCTCTCTCTCTCTCTCTCTCTCTCTCTCTCCCTCCTCTCTCTTCTTCTCTCTCTCTCTCTCCCCCCCTCTCTCTCCTCTCTCTCTCGCTCTCTCTCTCTCTCTCTCTCTCTCTCTCTCTGTAATTTACTTTCTAAATAAAGTATGTCTTCTAATCCAAAAAAAAAAACCTAGTACCAACTTGCAGTATTTTTCAGCATCAGAAAAATAGCCATACACACATGAAGTTAACACAAACCCGAACAGTTCCCATAGATTGTTATGACAGAGGATATTGCTTTTCTGGATCTGATGTTGAAGTTGAATTGCAGTAGTAATCATGTGGGATTGTCTCTATTTCACTCCAGGCCCCATCTCTAACCCTCAATTCTTTATTCAGCCTGGACAATCAGCAATGTTCATTACCACCCTTAGGCAGTGATTAAGGGGTAATTGCGTAGAAAATAGCATTTCTGAAGAACTTCCCTCAACTGGATATGATTTGTGGTTATCTTAAGTAAGTGCAATTTTCTAGGCATTCTCACAGAATTTTCATCTTCAATTATTTCAGGAAACTGTCATCTGCCAATTCATACTAACTTCCTGGCAAAATGTAAAATCTATCCTCAAAGGCACCTATGCCTGCATGTCACCCACCTGCCACCTGCACCCACCGGACACACCCCGATAGTGAGTGGCAGCTACATTCACTCAACCTTTCTTTATGCCATTTCAAGCATAACAGCTCATTGTTTGGATCTTTTTTCTTTTCCTTCTGACATACAAAACTGCTCTTTTAAAAAAAATGTGTTTTCTGCAGTTCTCAAGGTTTCTCTGAAAACTGTTCATACTTGTTCTTTGGAACTCAGACTGGTTACCCAGGTAAAATGGAGCAAGCACCAAGGCAGGCCAGATGTGCGTAGGATGCTTGTAATCCCTTGGTTTCTTGTCCATGGTTTTGTCCATTAAGACTCAGTGAAATCACCTCCCCAGCTGACTCTACATTTTTCACTGGGTCCCCATCCATCCATGTCTAAACGACTGTTCCTTTGATCAGTTGTGGTCAGAGAAAAATTTCTCACATGTACAGGAATCTTTTTAGATTCGCCAGATAACCAACAATAGCAACAAAAAGCAAGGAGGGCCAAGTTGAAGGGAAGTTTGGGTGACGTATAATCCACTGAAAAATTCTATAGTTGCCAGAACCTAAGTGAGAATTGGATCTAAGTTCTAGCAGCGAACCCATAAAGGATAAAATGAATAATAAAATTTGAGTTTGCCTTCGCAACGCACTTAAACATGTGGGAGAGGTCTCCCAGATCTTTCAGCCAGTGGTTCTCAATCCTGGCAGCACATTCTAATTACTTGGAAGCTTTATAAAACAAAATAGAAGCTCACCCAAGGCTAATTAAGTCAGAATGTCCAGGAGTAGCTTCTGGGCATAGGTAGATGTCAAAACTCCCCTGGTGATTCTGCTGTGCAGCCAAGACAGAGAAGCACAGATCTGTTCCAGTCTACCCAGTAAATGGATGAGAAAACTGACTCCAGTTTGTCAAGGAGGTCTAAAGGATGTGTCCATGTGTTTTACTTCTCTCAACTTCAAGAAGCAGTTTATAGAACAAGTAGTACATTAATTCTTCTTCCGGAAAAGTGAAAGCTCCAGATGTTGTGAAAATTTCCCTGAATTTAGCCCATCACCTCTCTTCAGAGTAGGCCTAGTGAAGAGGATAGAGTCATAACCCTGAAATGAGAAGACATGTTTGATTCTCTGCAACTTTTAGGTGACTATACTCATCACCCAATCTACCTGAATCTCATCTGATTAACCCTTATAAAAGAATCATGGCCATATTCAATCTCACATGGGCTCTAGGTCCAAATTACATGCAATGTGGAAACGTGTAGTAAACTCTAAAGTGTTATTTAAAACTATGTACCTAATCCTGAATTGTACCCCACATCTTCAGAATGAAAGAAAGAAAGAAAGAAAGAAAGAAAGAAAGAAAGAAAGAAAGAAAGAAAGAAAGAAAGAAAGAATAAATAAATAACGGTACATTTTGAAAACGCTTTCTTGTGTAAAAAATAAAATAAAATATAAAAGCCAAAGAGTTTAGTTGTTTCCTCCCAATGTATCGTCCCTTCTACTGGAATCATGCCATCAGCAAACAACATATCAACACTCACCCACTCCATGCTCTTGGCTTCTTCTGGGTTAAATATATTGTCCATTATAATATTTCTATTTACTGTTTATCTTTTCACAATCGCAATTTCTGCAGAGGTGAAGCTAGGCATTGTGTGGGGAACACTGTATGTTGTCATTCTTCTCTTCATCCCTGTCAACTCCTTCCTAATGCTCTGGATCATTCCAAAACCATCTTGCTGGACCATGATGATGTGAAGAGAATTCTAAGGACAGATAACTACAACTTATTTGGTACCCTATTAACAAGTCTCTTTATATTGTCTAATAAACTCAGTGGAGAGGGAAAAGATGCAAACCAATTATTGTTTGGACTAAATAGCTATTTTTTATTACTTAAATCTTAGTGTTAAAGAATCTGAAGCAGAATCTAAGTGTAAATGCTGACCGCATGTGATAAAACTCCCTTTTCCCCAACAGCATTGCTCATGTGAACCCAGAAGAAATAACTTATAACAATGGCATTCTCTGAACTCTAGCTTTGAAAATTTAGGCATTTACAAATACATCCTTGTGAAGAGTCTTCTTGACCCCCATAGAATGTGATTCTCTAATTACAGTAAAATAGGTCAAAGGATGAGGTTCTGAAAGCAGGGAGGCATTAATGACAATTCTGTGAGTCCATGTGTCTATTTCTAATACCTTCATAATGGATTTTTCCAGGACTTGCAATGCAATGTATGTCAAATTTCTAAGTCAGGGCAGTTGATTCTATGAATACAGAGAACACAGGATGTAGACCTTGAGTCTCACAGTGCCCTGTAAACCAAGACTCTTCCAAGCACAGAAGCTGCAGGAACAAGGAGATCAATGGAAGGGAAGGCTGTCTTTGTTTCCAAGCATTTTTTTCACTGAAGCACTGGGTTCAGTGCCAGTGAGAGGTTGAGCTTTGTGTGGGGGAGTATTAAATGTTAATTGAAAAATGTTGTCAGCAGCATAACCTGAACATCAGAACCTGATTGTGCCTGCCAAGAAGAACAAAGGAAATTATTATCAACATTATAATTTCCTACTTACTCAGCCCCCATCAGCTCTGGAAAGGAAACCACATGGGTTGAATGAAATTAAATATGAGCATGTTTCTGATGATGTTCAAGATCCAAGGCCACTAAGATAAATGGTCCTATTAAAAGCAGACAGCATTAATTGAGATCCTTCAAATAGTCTTCCCTTCCAATGACAAAAGGAAGCTTTTTAAACTTCTTTGTAAAACAAACAAAACACATATCTAAGGACTAAAGATGATGCCATAACATTGTATACAACTTGAAAATTTTCCCTATATTGAGCAATTTGATTCTCACAACATTTTTGTGAGTCTAGACAAGGAAGAATTTGTTAAACAGACTAATTTTTAAGGAAGACAAAACACTTACTATGTTTATTGAGCACCATGTACAAAGCATTCTCTTAAGAGTTCCATATATCAGTGAGCAAAATAGACACATTTCTACCTTTTTCCAAAGGTACAGTCTAGTGGAAAAGAAAATTAAACTATTCACCAGCCAATAAATGCCAAAAATAGGACAGAATAACTAACCTTGTGTCCTTTCAGCCACACTGTCAGGAAAAAACACTGTTCTAAAGGTCTATTACAATCAATTACTATAGTTCATCTTCCTTCATCACTAAGCCCGTCAATGGGATAACTCCTAAATTAAGTCTTTATTCCATGCTCCAAATTTTGTTAAAGTATTATGTCTCAGAGACAAGGTAGAGAAAAATGAATTAAAAAGGCTTTTATTAATTTTCATAAATGAAGGGGTAAAATACTAAAGAACATAATTTATAAGCACTTTTTCTCAAAGTAGATATTGTAAACATTTTACAAATAGTAAGGATACTGTTATAGAAAAGTAGAGTCCTGTATGAATGGAATTCATGGGGAGAAAAATCTCAAAACTTATTCCTGCTGGACATTCATTAGTCTGTCACTGTATTGAAACAATGACCAATCTGTTTTTGAGTACTTTGTCACCTGAACACATACAGGAGAAGCAGCAAGCTGAAAATCAGACCGGAAACTTTCAGATTCTTAAAATTATTTTATCAGTTTTGTGAAATTTAGAATATAAATATCAAAGAAGAAATTGATGTCATCCTATGGAAGAGGATCACTTCTGAACAAGAGAGAAATGGCCTACATGTAAACAGATATATCACATTTCCACAAAAGACATTACTACATTAGTCATTGCCACAAAACATAACTTAAAACATAAACCACACCAATTATCATTTCCACAAAGGAGTATTATTTTCTTGGCAATGTAGAAACTAAAAAATAATAACATATAAATAAAGGAATCATTAACATGGTTTCTACACATTCTTGCTTTTAAGCACCTTTTAAAAAATATTTTATATAGAGATACATGTCTTCTACTCTATCAAACAATGTTCTCACTCTAGTACAAAGATAAAAACCATGCATTCGTGTAGCTGCCATGTTTTGTTTACACAGTTGTTTGAAGTTAAATTACATTCAAAACATGATAAATTGGTCAACATTCTGGTTTAAATGGATGAAATCACAAAATTTAACAAACCAAAGATAATTTTTGGAAAGATAACTGGGCAAAGAAGCCCTTTGAAAACAGTCACGCTTTCAAAGCAATCATAGGTCAGGGTACATCAATTATCTTTAGCACACACAAAATGCATCTAGAGCCAGACTCAGTGGCTCAACCTGTAATCCCGCACCTTTGGGAGGCTGAGGTGAGTGGATTGCCTGAGCCCACGGGTTCGAGACCCACCTGGGCAGGCGAGACCTCATCTCTACAATAAATCAAAAAAAATTAGCCAGGCGTGGTAGCGCGCACTTGTAGATCCAGCTACTTGGAAGGCTGGGCAAAAGGAGCCCAGCAGGTCGAGGCTGCGGTGGCTGGGAGCGGCCACTGCACTCCAATCTGGGTGGCAGAGTGAAACTCCAACTCAAAAAAAAAAAGTTGCATCTAGAAACAATGTCAGTATATTCATAACAAAAAATAACACTTTACTAACGATAAATATTTAACCTGGGCCCATATTCTAATGACAAGTAAACATGAACAAAGCAGAACACATGGTCCCTACCAATGTTTCTTGGAGAATAGTGCCAGCCTTATCATATTTGAAACCCATAAAAGGCATCATCATCATCATCATCATCAAAGTTAACATTTATTGAAAGTCATCACACATCAGACTCCGCACTAACAATCCTTACATACACTATTTAGACATTTTTTCATCCTTATTCTGGGTGCTGTGGCTCATGCCTGTAATCCCAGGTTGGGAGGTGGAGGTGGGAGGGTTGCTTAAATCCAGGAGTTTGAGACCAGTCTGGGCAGCATAGCGAGAGCTGATCACTACAAAATAAAATTATTTTTTAAAAAATTTGGCCAGGAGTAGTGGCTCAAGCCTGTAAGCCCAGCACTTTGGGAGGCCAAGGCAAGAGGATTGCCTGAGCTCAGGGGTTCCAGACCAGCCTAGGCAACTTGGTGAGACATCTCTCTACAATAAATCAAAAAAATATAAGCTGGGTGTGGTAGCGTGTGCCTGTAGTTCCAGGCCTGAGCCCAGCAGGTCAAGGCTGCAGTGGCAGTGACCAGCCTGGGTGACAGAGTGATACTCTGACTTAAAAAAAAGTTAGACCATTGTGGTTGTGCACATCTGTGTTCCAACTACTTGGAAGGTTGAGGAGAAAGGATCACCTGAGCCCAGGATGCCAAGGCTGCAGTGAGCCATAATGGTGCCACTGCACACCAGCCTGTGCAACAGAGTGAGATCCCTACTCAAAAAACACAACAAAGAAAAAAAATTTTATCCTTATACTAACCATTTAAGGAAGGTACTCCAACTTTTACAGATGGAGAATATAGAATTCAGAAAGTCTAAGTAATAAACCCAAATTTGTCCAGCCAATAAATGATGAAACTAAGATTTGAACTGCAAGCTGTATTACCTGGAAACTTAAGCTCTTCTAATGTAAAATGTAAAAACTGGTACATTCAATTGCATCATCAAGAAGACATTTTCAAGCCAGTTATTGAAGGTTCATTTGGATGGCTGGCAGGTATATGATTGCAGCTTTCATCTCTTACTTCCCACAATGTTTCCTAATTGGCAACCTGTTCATGAGTTTTCCTTTGCTGATGGGCTCTTCCTCATGGAAATGTGAATGAAGGAAATAAGAAGCCTGTCTCTTTGCAAATCTAACTCTGGAGTTTCTCCTTCATTTAAGGCTGCGATATTTTGAATTGACCTTTTGTCTCTGGGATAACTGGATCTAGGTCTCTAATTGAGTCTGCTTTTCAGTCTAGAAAAAGAGTCCATTAATTATTTCTGGATCTTCGAATTACAAAATCTCAATTATGGTCTAAATATGCTGTCATACTCTAACCTCAACAAATCGTTACTGAGGCTATGACCAGTGGGTGCTAATAATTTTTTTTTTTAATTTTTATTTTAAAGCTGTGGGGTACAATTCAGGGCTAGGTATATCATTTTACAGGTAGTTTGGGCCTCACTTTGGTTCCCACTTCACCTGGTTTGAGATCAGGTACTCTTATCGATGAAGTGTGCCCCCATGCCCTCCCCTGGCCATTTCCCACTACTGTCAATTATGATTATTGGTATTATGTGGTATTATGATTATTGTTCAGAGTCCATTTATGAGGGAGAACATGTGGTACTCTGTTCTTTGTTTCTTTGTTTATGTGATAGATCACTGAATATTATAGACTCTAAATCCGCCCAAGTTGCTGCGAAGTTCATTGTGTCCCTCTTTATGGTTGCATAATTATCAACAAACTGATCAAGAGACAACCACAGTGCCAGACTCAGTGCTGATGACTGTAGATCTAGTCAGGCTTTCTGGATCTATTATTCAGGCTAGCACTGTGACATTTTCATATTTCCATTTACATTGAGAACCTTAAAAAAATAAAAATAAAAACAAAGACTCACTCTGTCACCCAGGCAGTTGTGCAGTAGCTTGATGTGAGCTCCCTACACCTCAAACTCCTGGGCTCAAGTCATCCTCCTACCTCAGCCTCCTGAGTAGGGTCAACGGGTGTACATCACCATTCCCAGCTATTTTGTTCTTGTAGAGACAAGGTCTCATTATGTTGCCCAGGCAGAGTCACTGTGCCTGGCCCATTAGTATCCTTTTTTACATTTTTTTGGTAAAAGAAAATTTCCAGTTTGGGGAATGTAAGCTCTTTGAGGACAGAAACTGAGTCTTTTTTTCTTTCTTTTCTCTTTTTTTCACTCTTGTATCCCAAAACCCAACAGAGCAACAAATAGTCATGCCACATAGGGCAACTGAAATGTTTCAGTGCAGTGAATTGATTATACCATTGTGTTAATGCTACATTTATTTCAGCCCTTTGTGTTTCAGTGTTTCATTTCTGGTTTTAGATAGTGGTCCCTCAGGGAGTTATTATTTGAAAAAAGCTTGGAATTCCCAAGACTAAACTGATTATAAAAGGGCTACCTATTGTTTGATTTGGGAACAAAGATATTTTCCAAGGTATTTTCCACATTCAAGTTGAGAGGAGAACTTGAGTCCATGAAGTCTCTACCTTTTCTTTCTTCCATTTCATCATGCCAAAGAGTCCAGAAAGAAGAAGGGTTATAAGGAGATAATAGCAACTAAGAAAAAATTTGCATTTAGAAGAATTAAATCTGGAAGAATATAAGAAGAATCAATCTGTAAGAAGAGGTACAACTTTACTCAAGGATTTTGCTAAACACCACCGAATTAAATTCAAGAAAAAGCATCTTACTACATGCCCTTGTTACACTCCCTACTTTGGTGAACAAAACACCAGATGGACAGGCTGAAGGCAAATTAGCTGGAATTACTGCCAAGTGCAAGCAACCAGATATGACATTGTTATTCCAGAGAGCCCAAATAAACAGACCAAAAGTACTAGAAAGTTGCTAGAAGTCTCCTGCTCCCACTTGTGACTCTTACCCATAACTCTTTGCCTCTCCAATGGCAAATGGGATCACATATGAAAAGTACAGAAATCTGCCCTAGGCAATTCGCATACTGTTTCCTGTAGACTACTCCAGTTCATTCCACATTCTATGCCTTAAAACAGATTGGAGAAAATGAGAAATCTGGGAGATTTCCAGTAAATGGAATTTTGATTACTGCATCAATATGATAGCCTGAAAATTGACAAACATTGAGAGAAGAATTCTTAGTTGTGAGACTATTCCCCCCTGAAAAATCAGTGTTCGTGATTACCCCAGAAGGTAAGATGAGGTGGTATTGACCATAATAGCAGGAGAACAATATGGGTGGGGGTTTTTCCTCAGAAAATGGGAAGAAATACGTCATAAGACAGTGTGTAACCAAGGAATTCAGATTTCTCTTAGAAATGTATCACACGAGGAGGGTATACTAGGTGACTAAAGGAAATTGCTAGCCTCTGCTGTAGACCGATCATTTCACAAGCATTTAAAATTAGAAAGTTTAGCCGGGCTCGGTGGCTCAGCCTGTAATCCCGCGCCTTTGGGAGGCTGAGGTGAGTGGATTGCCTGAGCACGCAGGTTCGACACGCGCCTGGGCAGCGAGACCTCATCTCTACAATAAATCAAAAAATCAGCCGGGCGTGGTAGCGCGCGCCTGTAATTCCGACTACTTGGAAGGCTGAGGCGGAAGGATCGCTGGAGTCCAGCAGGTCGAGGCTGCGGTGGCCGGGAACAGCCACTGCACTCCAGTCTGGGCGACAGAGTGAGACTCCAACTCAAAAAATAAAATAAAATAAAATATAAAATAAAATAAAATTAGAAAGTTTAGGCCAAGAAAGTTAAGTCCTGCTTCACAGAGCAGAAAATACACTGGCAACAAAATTGACCAAATATTTCAATGTTTGTATTTAAATACATGTAGCAGAGATTTTTATTATTTTCTAGAAAACAGATATTAGCCGGGCTCGGTGGCTCAGCCTGTAATCCCGTGCCTTTGGGAGGCTGAGATGAGTGGATTGCCTGAGCCCGCGGGTTCTAGAGCTGCCTGGGCAGCGAGACCTCATCTCTACAATAAATCAAAAATCAGTCGGGCGTGGTAGCGCATGCCTGTAATTCCGGCTACTCGGAAGACTGAGGCAGAAGGATCGCCGGAGCCCAGCAGGTCGAGGCTGCGGTGGCCAGGAGCGGCCACTGCACTCCAGTCTGGGCGACAGAGTGAGACTCCAACTCAAAAAAAAAAAAAAAAGAAAGAAAGAAAATAAAACAGATATTTAACAGGTTAATTGGAGAAACTAGATTTACATTTGTTTCTGGAAAACAATAGGCTAATTTGGCATAGACCATAAACTAATGGATTTCTGCTACTATCGGAAACAAAATTCTTGGCACAAGGGGCCAGAGGTATGACCCTGAGATGCAAATTTAATATTCTTATGGGCACTCTTCATATAATAAAACAACTCTTAAATAATTGTAACATTTTTGCCACCTAAATGAGAGTCAGATACTCCTCTCAACATTGCATCCTGTCATTCTCTACTGTGCTGTAATATCTAACCTACCATTTGGAAACTGCTTGGTTCTGTCAGCAGGCAGAAGGTGGCTCTAAGGCAAGAGACATGTCTCAGCTAAGACCAGTGCCAACCACGTGCTTGGCAAAAATAAAAATAGTGTTAAATACATGTATGTTGACATTAAGATTTTTTTGTAAACAAAAGTAGCTAAGCAAATATAATGCATTGCATGAAAATTTAAAACATGCCCATAATTCTTAAGATGCTTTATTTCATTTCTAAAATCCAATAAAATTTTATCTTTAACTAGCAACACGGTGAAATGTATAGATTTGATCACAAAGTTAGATATTAAATATTAGTAGTATTAAATATGCTAAAATGTGCTCAAAGTTTGCCTTTGCCTACCTGTTAAATTTACAGTGATTTGTATTTTATTTTTTACGTAGTTCAGTATTGTTTAAAGTTTTAGAAATGAATGTCCAATGGTATAATGAGGAAAAATACGATAAGTAATATGAAGATTAAAAGGGAATAAAATTTCAAAAGTATTAGATGATCTTGAAAGATAATAAAATATTGCATTAGAGAACTTTTTCACTAAAGTATAAATTAAGGTCATATTTGGAGTTATGCTAAAAATACAGTTACATACTTTAATTTGTGACTAAAAATGTTGTTAGTACTAAATGACTCCATTCCAAGTTGGAAGACAACTTTAAATTGATTTAATAACCTTTATAGCACCATAAGACTAAAATTTCAGGCTTTAAAAACTAATGGGACTTATTTGCTTTGCCAAATTACTGGTTTATTCATGAATCATATTTTCTCCTAACAAATGCTATTGAATTCTCCGGGGGGAAGGAAAATACCTTCTAAAAAATCTCTCTGCCTGAAAAATACTTAGAAAAAAAAATTTCAATTAGCTGCTTTCTGTTTCCTAGAAAAATCCCCAGTCAGCATGATGGTTAAATTATAAAAGATTGTATAATTCTTAAATGAAAAGCAGTCATCATAAATATGCAATTTTATATAAATCAAGATTTACAGGTACCGATTGCGTTACCTTTATTTTCCAGCCAATGGGTCCTAAAAGATTTTGGAAAGCTACCATTGTAGACATTAATTAAACACCAAAATACTTAAATATCACCAGGTACTATGACACACTAAAAGGAATAAACAGGATGTTCATCAACAGTTCTGATAAATAGAATTCGAAATTGAGTCTTCATGGATCTTAATTAAATCTCCCTTTTGCAAAACTTAGGAGCAGTGAGAACATTCTTATGTCGGCTTCCTACACACTATCCTGATATATAATTCTTTCTAATGTGTTGTGCTATTATTAAACACTATAAATAGTTACATCTCCAGAAACACACACACACACACCACAAATAAAACAAATCTTAATTATCCAGATATTTCACTTGCATAGCAACAAACACCCAAGTATTTCAAATGCACAAAGTTAGCAACGTTAAACATTTTTGCATTTGACAATTGTTCTAAACCTCAGTCCTCTACTTTTTAAAATAGGTACAATAATCATAGTGATCTCAACTACTATGAGAGCTTCTGAGAACATCAGTTTGCACAAAGGCATGTAGAAGAGTTTGTAATCTTACCATATTTTGTAAAATTCATCATTATAGCTTGTGCATATATGGCAACAGTATAATGTCATAGTAAAGAGCATCAACTTTATTTAACAAAAAATATTAATGGATTTAAATTCTGCCTCTGCCATTGTTATTCTTTTTATTGTAATATTTTACTGTGATAAAATACACACAAGATAACATTTCCATCTTAACCACTCTTAAGTGTACAATTCTGTGGTCTGAATAATTTTCACTTGAAATACAATTCATATCATTGTACAAACATCACCACCATCCATTTCCAGAACCCATTTCATTTTGCAAAACTGAAACTCTATACCCATTAGACACTAATTCCTCCATTTTTTTCTCCACCCAGGTCCTGGAAATCACCATTCTACTTTTTGTCTTACTATTTTTATGAATTTAGGTCACAATACAAGTGGAATTGTACAGTGTTAATATTTTAGTAAATGGTTTATTTCACTTAGCATAACGTCCTCAAAGTTCATCCATGTTGGTAGCATATGTCAAAATGTTCTTTCTTTTGAAGGCTGAAATACAACTCAATTGTATGTATGTACCACATTTTGCTTATTCAGTCATCTGTTTATGGGCTTGGGTTACTTCCATGTTTTAGCAATTTTGAATGATGTTGCTATGAACATGGGCATACAAATATCTTTTGGAGAACTTGTTTGCAATTCCTTTGGGTATTTATCCAGAAGTACTATTGCTGGATAATACGATAATTCTTCTTTTAATTTTTTTCAGGAACTGTCATACTGTTTTCAAGTGTTATGCCATTTTATGTTCCTACCAACAATTCACAAGGGTTTCACTTTTCCCATATGTCCGCCAACACTTGTTATTTTCTGATTTATTTGATAGTGGTCGTCCTAATGAGTGTGAGGTGGGATCTCATTGTAATTTTGATTTCTGTTTCTCTAATAATTAGTGGCATTGAGTGTCTTTTCAAGTATTTATTGTCCATTCATATATCTTTTTTGGAGAAAAGTCTATTCAAGTCCTTGGTCCATTATTTTTAATTGTGTTTGTTTTTTTATTGTTGAGTTTTAGGAGTTCTCTATGTTTTCTGGATATTAATCCTTTATCAGATACATAACTTGCAAATATTTTTCCCATGCTGTAAGTTGCCTTTTCATTATGTGGTTAGTGTCCTTTGATGCACAAAAGTTTTTAATTTGTGTGAGGTCCAATTTGTCCAACTTTGCTCTTACTGCCTGTACATATCTTGGTGGCATATTCAAGAAGTTGTCAAATCCAATGTTGTGAAGTTTCTGTCCTATGTTTTTTCCTAAAAGTTTTAGCTTTTCTCTTAAGATATTTGATCAATTTTGAGTTAATTTCTGTATATAGTGTCAGGCAGGGGTCCAATCCTATTCTATGGTATGTAAAGGTCCAGTTTTCTCAGTACCATTTGTTGTAGAGACTGTCCTTTCCCCATTGAATAGTCTTGGAACCCTTGTGAGAAATCATTTGGCCATTTAGGCAAGAGATTATGCCTGGGCTGTTATTCTATTTCATTGGTCTATATATCTGTCTTCATACCAGTACCACACTATTTTTTATTACTGTAACTTTGAAATAAGTTTTGAAATCAGGAAATTTGAGTCCTCCAACTCTATTCTTTTTCAAGATTATTTTGGCTATTCTGGTTCTCTTGAGATTTCTATGATTTTTAGGATGAATTTATCTATTTCAGCAAAAAATCTCATTGGAATTTGGATAAAGATTGCATTGAATCTCGGCATCATTTTTGGTAGCATTTTCATCTTAACAATAGTATGCTCCAAATTTATAAGCATGGGATGTTTTTCCATTTTTTTGTATGTCTTTCTAAATTCCCTTCAGTAATATTTTGTAGTTGCCATTGTAGAAGTCTTTCACCTCTTTGGTTAAGTTAATTTCTGAGTATTTTATTCTTTTAAATGCTATTGTTAATAAAATCATTTTTCTAATTTCTTTTTCAGATTGCTTACTATGAGTTTTTAGAAACACAACTGATTTTCATGTGTTGACTTTTATCTTGCTACTTTACTGAATTCACTTAAGTAAGGGTTCATTTCAGTAACAGGATTTGTGTTTGTGCTTGTGTGTGTAATCTTTACGATTTTCTACAATATAAGATTATATCACCTGTGAACAGAGATCATTTTACTTCTTCCTTTCCAATTTAGATGCATTTTTCTTATTTATTTATCTTGCCTATTTGCCCTTGCTAGACCTTTCATATTATGCTGAACAGAATTGGAGAAAGTAAACATCATTGCCTTGCTCCTTATATTAGAAGAAAAACTTTCAGCCCTTTACCATTTAGTATGATATTTGCTGTGAGTTGTTCATATACAGCTTTTTAATATACTGAAATAATTTTCTTCTATCCCTATTGTATTGAATGTTTTTGTTATGAAAATGTGTTGCATTTTGTCAGATACTTTTTCTATACTAAATAAGATTATCATTTTTTCCTTCATTCTGTTAATGAGTTGGTTGATTTTCATATGTTGAACCATCCTTCCATTCCAGAAACAAACCCACTTGATTATGATGTACATTATTTAATATACTGCAGAATTTTGTTTGATAGTATTTTGATGAGGACTTTTACATCAATTTTTATAATTTTTATTGGTCTATAGTTTTGTTTTCTTGTAGTGCCTTTGTCTGGCTTCTATATCAGACCAATGCTGGCCTTATAGAATAAATTGGGAAGTGATCCCTTTTTTTTCAATATTTTAGAGAACTTTGAGAAGAATTGGGATTAGCTCCTTTTTAAATGTTTGGTACAATTTACCAATGAAGTCATCAGGACTAGGACTTCTTTTATTGTGATTTTTTTTTTAATTACTGATTCAATTTCCTAGTTATAGATCTATTCTGTTTCTTTGTGATTTAGTCTTTGTAGGTGTTATGAATTAAGTTTTTAAAAGTTATATTTGAATTCCTAATTCCCCATGTGACTCTGTTTGAAGATAGAACCTTTAGAAGATTATTAAAGGTAAATGCTAATTAAGGTTAAATTAAGGGTGTGATCCTAATAAGACTAGTGCACTAATGAGATTAGTGACCTTTTAAGGAGAGCGAGAGAGGCTTTCTGTGAGCAAAAAGGAAAAGCCATATGAGGAGGTAGTGAGAAGACTGCCACCTGCAAGCCAGAAAAAGAGTCCTCACAAGGAATTGAACCAGCTAGCAACTTAATTTTAGACTTCCCAGCAAGAACCATGAGAAACAAATTTGTTGCTTAAACCATTCAATGTAGGGTATTTTGTTATGACAGCTCAAGCAAACTATTAAAGAAAGTTTTGTGTTTCTAGGAATTTGTCCATTTCATCCAGGTTACCCAATTTGTTGAGATGTAATTGTACACAGAATTTCCTTATAACCGTGTTTGCTTCTGTAAAAACAGTAGTAATATTTTCATTTTCATTTCTGATTTTGGTCCTCTGAGCCTTCTCTGTTTTGTTTTTAGTTAATCTAGCTAAATGTTTCTCAATTTCGCGGATCTTTTGAAAAATCAACTTTTAGTTTTGGTAATTTTATCTATTTTTTTTAATTCTTGATTTCATTGATCTCTGCTCCAATTTCCCATTCCTTCTGCTAGCTTTGAGATTTTGTTTTCTTCTTTTTAAGTTTTCAAGTTAGAATGTGGATTTGAGGATTTTGTTTTGCTTTGTTTTGTTTTTGTTTTTTGAGTTAGAGGACTCACTTTGTCACCCAGGCTGGAGTGCCGTGGCACCAACACAGCTCACTGTAGTCTTGACATCCTGGGTTCAGGCAATTCTCCTTCCTCAGTCTCCTGAGTAGGTGGGAATACAAGCATGTGCTACCATGCCTGGCTAATTTTTTTGACTGTTTATAAAGATGAAGTCTTACTAGGTTTCCCAAACTGATCTTGAGCAACTCCTGGACTCAAGCGAGTCCCCTAACACAGCCTCCCAAAATGCTGGAACGACAAGTGTTAGTCACTATACCTAGGTGTTGCTTTTTAATGTAAGAATCTATATTATAAATTTCTTTTGAACAGTGTTCTTGCTGCATTCCAAAAGTTTCAGTATATTGAATTTAAATTTTCGTTTATCTCTAAGTACTTCCTAATCCCCTTCTGATTTCTTCTTGATCCATCAGTTATTTGAAAGCATGTTGTTTAATTTTTACAAGCTTGTAAATTTTCCAGTTTTCTTTTTAATACCGATTCTTTTTTTAAGTACACCCAGTTTGGGTCAGAGAAGATACCTTGTAGGATAGTTAACATTATTGAGACTTAGTTTGTGGACTAACATATAGTCCATCTTGGAAAATTTTCTATGTGTACTTAAGAGGAAATTTTTGTTGTTACTGAGTAGAATGTTTTGTATATTTTTATTAAATGTAGTTGGCTTATTGTGTTAAGTTCTCTATCTCTTATCTTCTGTAAGATTGTTCAGAATGGGGTATTGTGGAATACAATATTCTATTGTAGAACTATCCAGCTACTGTAGAACTATTTCTTCCTTCAATTCTGTCAATTTTGTTTTCATATCTTTTAATGGTCTGTTAGGGGTGTAATTGTCATTGTAATATCTCCTTTCTATACTGAACATCTTACTAATATATAATGTCTTTATTTTGTAAACTTTTTAATTTAAAGTCTATTTTTTCTGTTATTAGTATAGCCACTTCTGCTCTCATTTGGTTACCATTTGCATGGAATCTCTTTTTTCATTTATTAATTTTTAACCTATCTGTGCCTTTGGATCTAAAATTTATCTCCTGGAGACAGCATATAGATGAATCAATTTTTAAATCTATTCTACCAATTTGTGCCCATTGATTGGGGAGTTATTCTATTTATATTTAAAGTGATTACTGATAAGAAGGGACTTACTTCTGCCATTTTGCCATTGTTTTCTATATAGTTTATAGCTTTTGCCTCTCATTTTCTGCATTGCTATCTTCTTTTGTGTTTAGTTGATTTTTTTGTGGTGAAACATTTTAATTCTCATCGCATTTCTTTTTGTGTATATTCCATAACTAGGTTTTTGTGGTTATGGAGATCGCATTTAACATCCTAAATTTTTGGCACTCTAATTTGAATTTATACCAGCTTGAATTTAATAACATACAAAATTCTGTTTCTTTATTGCTCTGTTCCCACCTCTTTTCACTATTAATGTCACATGATTACGTTGTGCATCCAAGGCATAAACTAAAAGTTGTTGGTACAGTGCACTGATCCCTTAAATTACATAGAAAATAAAATATGGAGTTGCAAATTATTGCAAAAATTACAATAATACTTTTATACTAATAATTGTTTTATAATGTATTAGTCTCTTAACTTATAACAGGAAACAAAAAGTGGAGTTACAAACCATTGCTACAATAAACCATTGCTACTAGCTTTTATAATTGCCCATGTATTTACCTGTATTTATTTTTAAGGCTTTGAGTTATTGTCTGTTGTCCTTTCATCTTAAACTGCAAGACTACCTTTAACATTTCTTTTTCTTTCGATTTTAATAACATATTTAATCTCATCCAATATATTTGCATCATGATTTTGACAAATAATCAATGCAATTCTTATGTACAACTTGATGTTTTGAAGTATGCATACATTATGGGATGATTAAGTCTATCCAGTTAACAAATGCACAGCCTAGCATAATTATCGTTTTGGTGGTAAGAGCACTTAACTAACATCCATTCTCTTAGCATGTTTTAAGAAAACAATATTTCAAAATTAACTACAGTCACTGTGTTGTGCAATAGCTCTCTTGAATTTATTCTTCTTATCTAACTATAAATATGTTTCCTTTGATCAACATGCCTCAATCCCCTCTCCACCCTAACCACTCCAGCCTCCATTCTAATCTCTACCTCTATGAGATCAACAATTTTTTAGATTTCACATAGGAGAGAGATTATGTGGTATTTGTTTTTCTGTGCCTGGCTTATTTCACTTAACATAATATCCTCCATGTTTATTAGTTGTTCTTTTTATGACTGAATAGTATTCCATTGTGTATACACACCACATTTTCTATATTGATTCATTTGTTAATGGATGCTCAGGTTGATTCCATACCTTGGTCATTGTGAACAGTGCTTAAATAAACATGGGAGTGCAAATATGTCTTTGACATATTGATTGTGTTAACTTTGGATATATATTCAGTAGTGGGATTGCTGCATCATGTGGGGGCTTTATATTTAATTTTTTTGGAGGAGCCTCCATAGTGTTTTTCATGATGACAGTACTAAGTTACAGTCCCACCAACAGTGTGCAAGGGTTTTCATTTCTTTACATACTTGCCAATTTTTTTTTTTTTTTGTCTTTTTGATAACTCCCTTTCTAATAAGTGCAAACTGATATCTTGTTGTGGTTTGGGTTTGCATTTCCCTGATGATTAGTGATATTAAACATTTTTTCATGTACTTGTTTAAAGCATATGTATGCCTTGTTTTGAGTAATCTGTAGTCAAGTCTTTTGTGCATTTTATAATTATGTTTTTCTCTTGCTAGTGAGTTGCAAGAGTTTCTTCTATATTTTGAATATTAGCCCCTTAACAGATGTATAGTTTCCATATATTTTCACCTGTTTGTAGGTTATCTCTTCACTCTGTTGACTGTCTCCTTTTTTTTCTTTCTTTCTTTTTTTTTTTTTTTATGAGTTGGAGTCTCACTCTGTCACCCAGACTGGAGTGCGGTGGCCACTCCCAGCCACTGGAGTCTCGGCCTGCTGGGCTCTGGAGATCCTTCCCCTCAGCTTTCCAAGTAACCAGAACTACAGGCGCACGCTACCATGCCCAAATAATTTTTTATTTATTGTAGAGACGAGGTCTCACCAAGTACCCCAGGTGGGTCTCGAACCCGTGGACTCAGACAATCTACTTGCCTCAGCCTCCCAAAGTGCTGGGATTACAGGCTGAGCCACCAAACCCGGCTAATTGTCTTCTTTCTGTGCAAAAGTTTTTAGTTTGCACAATAATCCCATTTGTCTAATTTTGCTTTTGTCACCTGTGCTTTTGAGATTATATCCAGGAAATCATTGCCCAGACCAATGTTATGAAGCTTATTTATATGTCTACTTCCAGTAGTTTCATAGCTTCGAGTCTTACATTTAAGCTTTTAATTCATTTTGAATTGAGTCTCTTTTCTTGTGAGGGATAAGATAATTCTTCTGCCTGCAGAGATCCAGTTTTCCCACATCATTTATTAAATAAACTCTCTTTTCCCCATTGTGTGTGCTTAACAACTTTATAAAAAAAATTAGTTAACTATAAATGTGCAGATGGAGTTCTAGGGCCTTTATTCTGTTCCATTGCTCTATGTGTCTCTTTTTTATGCCAGTACCATGCTGTTTAGATTATTATAACTTTGTAATATATTTTGAAGTCAAGTAATGTGATGCCTCAAGCTTTGTCCTTTTGGTTCGATATTGCTGTAGCTGTTGGGGGGTCTTTCACTTCATTTAAATTTTAGGATTTTTTTTCTAATTCTGTGAAGAAGGTCATTGATAGTATGATAAGGATTGCATTGAATTTATAGATTGATTTGCGTAGTATGAACATTTTCATAATATTAATTCTTCCAATCCATAAAAATGGACTATCTTTCCATTTGTTTGTGTCTTCTTCAATTTCTGTCATCAACATTTTATAGTTGGCTGGGCTCGGTGGCTCAGCCTGTAATCCCAGCACTTTGGTAGGCCAAGCCAAGTGGATTGTCTGAGCCCATGGGTTCAAGATCAGCCCGGGCAACTTGACAAGACCTCGTCTCTACAATAAATCAAAAATTAGCCACGTGTGGTAGCACGTCCCTGTAGTTCTAGCTACTTGGAAGACTGAGGCAAAAGGATGGCTGGAGCCCAGCAGGTCAATGCTGGGGTGGCTGTAAGCATGCTACTGCACTCAGCCTGGGTGACAGAGTAAGACTCTAACTCACAAAGAAAAAAAAGTTTTACAGTTTTTCAGTGTACAGCTATTTCTCCTCCTTATTTAGATTCATTTCTAAGTATTTCTTTTTTAGCTATTATAAATGGGATGTTTTTATTTCTTTTTTAGATACAAAAATACTACTGATTTTTATATGCTGATTTTGTAACCTGCAACTTTACTGAATGTGTTTATCAGTTCCAATAGTTTTTTGGTGAAGGAAAAATTTAATTTCTCTTTTTACACCAAATTTGAGTGCCTTTTATTTCTTTCTGATGCCTAATTGCTCTAGTTTGGACTTCCAGTATTATGCTGAATGGAAGTGGCAAAAGTGGTCATCCATGTGTTGTTCCAGATTTTAGAGAAGATATTTTCAACTTTTCCCCCATTTAATATGAAGCTAGTTGTGGGTTTGTCATATATGGCCTTTTTTTTTTTTAGTTACATTTATTCCATACCTAATTTGTTGAGACTTTTTATCCTAAAGAAATGTTGAATGTCATTAAGTTCATTTTCTGCACCTATTGAAATGATCATATGGCTTTTGTCCTTCATTCTAATGTGCCATATCACGTTTAATCATTTGCATGTTAATGTGCCATATGTTAATGTGCCATATCACATTTAATCATTTGCATATGTGAAACCGTCCTTGCATCCCTGGAATGAATCCCATTTCAGCATGGTGGATGATCTTTTTAATGTGCTGTTGATCTGGGTTTCCTAGTTTTTTGTGGAAGATTTTGCATATATGTTCTTTAGGCCATTTGACCTTTAGTTCTCCTTATTGTTGCTGCTTCCTTGCCTGATTTTGTCATCAAAGTAATGCTGGCCCCACAGAATGAATTTGAAACAATTTCCTCTCTTACAATTTTTTGGAATAGTTTGAAAATAACGTTCTTCTTTTCTAAGTATTTAATAGAACTCAGCAGTAAAGCCATCAGGTTTGGATTTTCCATTGATGGGATACTTTTCATTAATAATTCATTTCTCTTACTCATTACTGATCCATTCAGATTTTCTGTTTATTCATAATTCAATCTTGGTAGATTTTAAGTGTCCAGGAATTTATCTACTTCTGCTAGATTATCTAATTTGTTGGCTTATCATTGTTTATAATAGCCTCTGGTAGCCCTTTTTATTCCTATGGTATCCATTGTAATGTCTCCTTTTTCCCCTCTGATTTTATTTATTTGGGCCTATTTTTTTTCCTTAGTCTACCTAAAGTTTTATCAATCTTCTTCATCTTTTC
The DNA here is from genome assembly GCA_027257055.1 of Cephalopachus bancanus. NCBI lineage: Eukaryota > Metazoa > Chordata > Mammalia > Primates > Tarsiidae > Cephalopachus > Cephalopachus bancanus. Next base: position 2,942,962 of record JAPVLO010000303.1, read on the forward strand.
AAAAAGCAAAAATTTATTGTATTGATCTTCTATTGATTGTTTAGAGGGTTTTTTTTTTAGTTTTGTATTTATTTCCATTCTTATTCTTATAATTTCCTTCCTTACACTACTTTTGGACTTTGTTTTTGTTTTTCAAGTTCTTTGAGGTACAACATTAAGTTATTTGAGCTCTTTCTTCTTTTTTGATGCAGGTGCTTATTGCTATAAACTTCCAAGTACTGCTTTTGTTGTATTCTGTATGTTTTGGTATGTAGTATTTCTATTTTCATTTGTCTCCAGAGATTTTTTTAAATTTCCTTTTGATTCATTGGTATTCAGAAGCATGTTGTTTAATTTCCATGTATTTGTAAAATTTCTGAAGTTCCTGCTATCATTAATTTCTAGTTTTATACCATTATAGTCAGAAAAGTTACTTAATATATTTTCAGTCTTCTTAATTTTTTTCAGACTTATTTTGGGCCTAATATATGATCCATCCTGGAGAATGTTCCAGGTGTAGTTGTCAAAACTACATTTTCTTCCATTGTTGGGAGAAATGTTCTGTAAATGTCTGTTACGTCCATCTGGTCTAGAATCCAGTTAAAATACAATGCTTCTTTGTTGATGTTCTGACTGCCTAATCTGTTCATTGCTGAATGAGGTTCTTGACATTTCCTACCATTATAACATTGCTGTCTATCTCATCCTTTAGATCTATTAATATTTGCTTTATATATTTAGGTGTTCAAATTTCATGTGAATTTATATCTATAATTTTTATATTATCTTGCTATATTGACACCCACCCTTATTCTTTGTTTCTAAGTGACTCCAGATGATCTAGCCCTACCAATATTCCCACTATTTCTCATTGAATAAAAAAGAATGAGCATCCTATAAGGGGTCTAAGAAGGGTGGAGAAGTGGAATATCATCCTCCAATTTACCTTCCAAATGTAGAAACTGCAGGACCAGGAGAATATCCTGCGTGTGATGCTGTGCCAGTTTGAGAGAGGGTTAGTGTGGTCAAACAGAACCTTTCCTGTTACCGTTCAATCATAACTTTTCTCGGTTCTGCAGCTCAAGGGAATGTATCAGCCTCACTCCCAAGCTCTGGGATATTTGGAATGATATTTTTGCCTGTGGTTAGTTGCTGGTTGAATTTCTGTGGAGGAAATGTGAAGCCAGAGAACATATATTTTGCCATCTGGCTGACATAGCCTTATAGCATTCTTCTTTGGCATTTCTTGCAGGGAAAATCTAGTCATGACAAACCTCTTCAGATTTTATTTATCTGGAAATGTCTTAAATTTTCCCTTACTTTTGAAGGGCAGTTTTGCCAGATATAAAATTCTTAGATGACAGGTTTTTTTGGTTTTTGTTTTTCTCTTTTAGAAATTTGAAAATACCAACCCACTGCCTTCTGGCTTCCAAAGCTTCTGATGAGAAATCTGTTGATAATCTGATTGAGAATCCTTTATTTGTGTGTTTTGTGTTCGTTTGTTTGTCTGTCTGTCTGTCTTCTGGCTGCTTTTGAGATTCCCTCTTTATCTTTCAATGCTTAATTATATGTTTCAATGTAAATCTCTTTGAATTCATCTTACTCAGGAATTGCTAGCTTTTTGAATGTGGATATTCATACCTTTCACCAAACATGGAAAACCTTCAGTCATTCTTTTTGTGTGTGTGTGTGTGAGTTGGAGTCTCACTCTGTCGCCCAGACTGGAGTGCAGTGGCCGCTCTCGGTCACCGTAGCCTCGACCTGCTGGGCTCCGGCGATCCTTCCACCTCAGCCTTCCGAGAAGCCGGATTTACAGGCATGCTACCAAGCCTGGCTGATTTTTTATTTATTGTAGAGATGACGGTCTCGCTGCCCAGGTGGGAAACCGTCATTATTTCTTCAAGTAATCTTTGCTACTTCCCTTTTTGCCTCTGGGACTGTCACACTGTGTATGATGTGGTCCCACATTTCCTTTAAGCTGTGCTCACTTTCTTCACTTTTTTCTTTCTGTTCTTCAGATTCAATACTCTTGATGTTCACTAATTATTCTTCCTACTCAAATCTGCATTTGAATTTCACTAGCAAAGTTTTAGCCAAGCCTAGTGGTTCACTCCTGTAATCCAAGCACTATGGGAGGCCAAGGTGGAAGGAATGCTTGAGGTCAGGTGTTCGAGGCCAGTATGGGCAACAAAGGGAGACATTATCTCTACAAAAAATAGAAAAAAATTAGCCAGGCATGGTAGTGGGTTCCTGTAGTCCTAGTTACTCAGAAGGCTGAGCAGGAGGATCATTTGAGTCCAGGAGATCAAGGCTACAGTGAGTCATGATCATGCCTCTGCATTCCAGCCTGGGTGACAGAGTGAAACCTTGTCTCAAAAAAAAAAGTTTCATTTCAGTTATTGTAATGTTTAGATCTAGAATTTCTTTTTGGTTTCTCTTTAGAGTTTATATTTCTTTATTTATATTTCCACTTTGGTCATATATTGTCTTCCTGACCTTTCCACTCCTCCTCTTGTTCTTTGAGCAGCCTTATGATAGTTGTTTTAAAGCCTTTTTAGTAGGTTTGTCATCTAGTCTCTCTCAATAACAGTTTCCATTGTTGTTACTTTTTTTTTAATGGGCCATGTGTTCCTTTTTCTTTGAATGTCTTGTGATTTTTTTTTTTTGAAAAGTGGACATTTAAATGTGATAATGTGGTAATTCTGAAAATCAGATTATTCCCTTTTCCCAGACTCTACTGTTTTTGTTTGTTTGTTTTGCTCGGGTTTTGATCCTTATAGGGTTTTGTCTCTGTGCCAAGAATGAGCCCGAGGTATAAACCTGAGGTTTCCTCAGGCTTTTTCTGAGCCTGTTCCTCATCCTGGGCTTGTTTAGTGACTTTCCAATTTTCCCTGTGTATGCAGTTGCTTTTGAATGTCCTAGTCTTTAGTTCTGAGTCCCAAAAAGAGGGGCAAAAAAAAATAATAATGAATTAGTGTGTGGGAAAGGTTCTGGCACTTTAATTTACTTCAGCTGTAGAGGGAAAAAATTGCAATATTGGAGACTGAGGGAGTGCAACAATGGCTGTTTGCCTCTGTCTGCAATCCCATGCTCAAAAGCAGCAGTCAGAACCCAGAACACAGATTCTGATATTAGGGGGAAAAGGTTCTTGTTGCCCACCCTGGCTTCCACAAGCTAAAAGCAAACTGTTCCTGTAGTTCACTTACTGCCTACCACCGGAATGGGGATGGGAGATGGGAAGCAGCTAGCCAGAAAGGAGCTGAAATTGACCAAAATTAACCACAATTTACTGACCAAGCATTCCCATGGAAGTTGCAAACCTTCAATATACTCCAAAGTTCAAAAATATATACCTGAGACAGATTATGCCAGTGTAACTGTTATCTAGATGGGGAGACAGATCCTTTCTTTCTTTCTTTCTTTCTTCCTTTCTTCCTTTCTTTCTTTCTTCCTTTCTTTCTTTTTGAGTCAGGGTTTCACTCTGTCGCCAAGGCTAGAGCGCAGTGGCACAATCACAGTTCACTGCAGGTTCCATTTCCTGGGCTCAGGGGATCCTTCTGCCTGAGTCTCTTGAGTAGTTGGTACTACAGGGTGTGAGCCACTGGGCCTGACAGGGAGACAGATTCTTAATGCTTCTCCCAGATTGGATGCCAGTGTTATTTTTGAACAAGTTATTTAACCTTCATGAACCTGAGTTTATCCATCTATAAAGTACACGACAACATGCATCCCATAAGTCTGTTATGAAGATCAAATAAAAATAATCCAAATAAACTTAGATCAATTCCTAGCATAAGGTAATCATTCAATAAATGCTAGCTATAATTGTAATAGTAAAAAATAGTATCTATCTCCTTTATCATTTAATTCATTTAATGGTAATTTTTAGTGGTAATATATTAAGCTTTTTACATTTGTGAAAATTAAGGATAAATAGATTTAAGCTCTGTTTGGAATTATCCTAATTCCAAACCCATTGTTCTTCCAACGAGAATATCCTGGAGTGTTTTATTCTTAACTTGTTTAAGAAGCCAAATATGGGGGGCAGGGATTAGCACACTAGGGTAATTTTTGTTACTCACTGGTTTGTGAATTCAAAGCACTTTAATGGTACTGGTCTTGCTCTTAAGATAGAGTAGGCAGTTAGAGTGACTAAGGAATCTCTAGGAATGTTTTCACCTTAAAAAGTCAGTTTCTGTTCCTTAATTTTTTTAAACACATAAGGTTTTAATTAAAATAACATTGGATAGTCATTATAAAGTACAATATATCTTTAGAAGATATTGAGAATGCACACTATAAATAGAAGCTCATTGATTGCAATTGAGCAAGCAGTTCTTCACTTTGATAACTTCTAGACCTAAAGACCATGTCCAACTAGTACTTGAAGAGATAGAATGCATAATAGGGGAAGAGAGTTAATCTTGAACATGGTAAAGATCTATCCAAAGGCAGAGTACATAGTCATAGCCTCTGAAAGAGACGAGCAGCTCCGGGGGAAAAAAAGAGAGAGATTTCCAATAGTCACTTTCATAACCTCCCACGTCTTCCTGGGGTGGGTTTTGCCTACTACAGATAGACACTGGGTGAGTGCATATACCAAGGTTTCAGTAGTGCAGCAGTTGTTGTAGCTAAAATGCCCCTAGCAGCCTGCACCCATCTGTGGGCATCACTGGAAAATTCCTAGTGCTTCCCTCTACTGCTTTTTGTTGGTCTGATGATGCCAGTGCAACTTCCTGGTCTTCATTGTTATCTTCAGGAATACTCTACTATCAATGCTTACCAGCCTAAAACTGCCAGGAATATCCCTGCAGTTAAAAGGAAAAAAAATGAGATTTATTAAACTTGTTGAAGCAAGACATACAGAGCACCACAGGGATTTTAGTTCATGTTTGGTGATTTGAAAAAGAATTCAAGGAAGTAAAGGCCTATCTATACTAGGTGCTGTCTCACAGCTAGGGTAATTTGATGAATGAGCACCAATAACTTTTTATCAAGGAGGTAGAATTAAGAGAGAAGGATTGTAATTGTAATTGATCAGTGCCCAATGACAGTAAGAAGCGGTGATCACATAATGTTAACTAGAGAAGGAAGATGTTTGGCATTTTTATGGTTGTGGGTGAACTTGGTTTTATCTCTGTTGCAGGGCACGATTACAAGATCAACTTTTTTGTTGTTGTTATTGTTGCATTGTGGTCATGGAGAGTCTTCACCCAATATTGATATTCTACAGAATTATGTTCCACAAAGGAATACCACAACCTGGCTGTTAGCAACTAGGCTAGCTCCCTGAAAGCTGTCAGGGACTTTTATTCTTTCTTGTCATTACTCAACCTTTTTTTTCCATTGGCAATAAGAGAGGGATAAAATTTTGTGAGTGAGCTGAAACACAGAATGAGAGAAGGCAAAGAGGATGTTAATGAGTAGGAAGAATGTAGAAAATGGAAGAGAAATGCAGAGCATGAAGAAACAAATAAGATACCAGAAGGATAGACAGAAAGAAGCAATGTGGGAGATGTAAGATGACATGGGATGATGTATTCTTATGGAAGAAAAATCTCTTTAAGAAGATGAAGTTATCAGAAGTGTCATAATTAAAGAGATATATAAATGTGGGCACCGAGGGCAGGAAAATTCATCATGTTGCTCAGTCATAGCAATGCAGACAGTAGAGTACAGATTGAAGGTGGTACCTGTACTCCAGAAGCTTATAGACTAAAAGATAAAACAGATAATACCACTATCATCATCATATATGCTACATAACACTAAGTTCTCTTGTGAAAGCATGGAAAAGGTTGAAATTTATTCTCATGTTGATTAATATCATGAGATTTTGCTTTATTCAATTCTAAAACTAAACACTTGTTTAAAATGAATGTAATCTTTCATTTTCCAGATAGCCAATTGAGAACAAGCACCAGACTCTACTCTTGGCCCTCAAACTCCAGAACACCTTAGAAATTAATTTTTAAAGAACATAAATTAAATCAATAAAAAGACATACATGAATTTATTTAAATGATAGATAAATTTTTATTAGACACTATGGAGTTTTAAATGACCCTTTTAAAGTTTACTTCTGTTTTCCCTGCCATTGTCTGAGCCAACTGAGATAAGACAAAATGAATTAGAAGATGGAGAAATGTCAGCTCTACCACTGATAAATATCTTTATGGTGGATGTGACTTAAATGAGCAGTAACAATTATTTCCTGATTCAAATCCCAGAATGAAGCACTTAAACCATCTAGTTGCCTGCCAAGACCTCCCCACTTGGAAATCAGCTCCTCTAAAATGTAAGACATAAAGTAGTGGGATATAACGCATTTTCTTTGGGAAGTGGAATCTCAAAGAAAAGAGAGAAGGGAAGGGGCAAAGCTATATGCATTCAATTGCCCTAAATAGATTGACTAGCTCAGCCATTCCTCCTTTTGAATGAAATAAATAACGAAACCAAGAGAAATCAAGAGTGTTAGAGTCACAGAGGAATTTACTCTGAAATACAAAGTCAGAAGAAAGGAGGTTCTTCTACTCCAGATACACTAAAACCCTGAAAGAATACCTGGGACTGAGAACAGACAGTATGTCCTAGGTCATGGAGCAAGCCCAATGATATTCCATAATGAGGCAGATTTCCACAGTGGTAGCAGTCATGTTCGTCGACTCATGTCTTCCAGTCACCAGGCTAGGCAGAAACAGAAGCATCCATTGTAAAACTGAAGCAGTGCTTGGCGCAGAGATACAAGGCTGCAGCTGGAAGACTGACAATTCTCTGGAGGATTAGAAGTCAAAATCAAATGACCAGACTCTAGTGCATTATGTCTGTGTCAAGCCTATCTCACCCTCCTTCTTATTGAAAACTGCACGGAGCATAAAGCTCAGGAGCTGATTCCACCCCTTGTTTCTAGCCAGGCTGCACAAGCAGAGGCAATAAACAGTCTACTAAGGGATATTAACTTCAAATATCGTCTCAAAATCAATAATAACTATGCTGTGGAAGAGTAACTACACCATGAAAGAGACAGGGTAACAGCAGGAGCACAACAAACTGAAGAATTTACAACTGAAAAAAAAAACAATTAAAAAGCAGTCACAAAGAACTTTAAAATAAGTTACCACTAATATCTTCAGAGAAATAAAAGAGAGCATTGGTTCCATGAAATAGGAAGAAGTAATTAAGAAGTAAGAGGTGGTTATTATCAAGCAAAGCATAGCAGCTAAGAGCACAAACAACCTGGGTTGAAATCCTGGCTCCAACATTTGCTAGTTACCTCCAGAGCAAATTACTCAACCAATCTGCATCTTCGTTTTTCCATCTGTAAAATGGAGACAGTCACAGTACTTATCACATATAAGGATTAAATTATTTCATGTTTGTAAAATTCGAATGATATTTGACCCGTAAGGGTTTGTTAAAATAAAGGAACAAATCGGAAATCCTGAAAATAACACTCATGATTTTTGACATTCAAAATTTTGTGAGTGAGCTGAAAAACAGAATGAGCGAAGGCAAAGAGGATGTTAATGAGTAGGAAGAATGTAGAAAATGGGAGAGAAATGAAGAGCATGAAGAAACAAATAAGATACCAGAAGGATAGACAGAAAGAAGCTACAATGTATCTATGAAACAGAGAGCAGAGGGGGAATGCTATGCAATATTTAAAGAAGAAATAACCTCAAATTTCCTATAGCTAAGGAAAGTGATAGAGTTTGAACGAGATGACTCTAGGAGTGGTAAGCACAATACATCTTTTAGCATTTTTTTAAGATGTGGGGTACAATTCAGGGTTAAGTACATAAGTGGTCATCGTACAGGTGAGGTTTGGGTCTCTCATTGGTCTTTACTTCACCTGGTTTGGGATCAGGTACCCATATTAATATTATATAGCACAATAAATCTTTTTTTTAAATCCTTTTCACATTTTAATGGAATTCAAGAACATTTTTTTAAAAGACAGTGTGTTTAACAAAGCACTACAAAAGAGGAGAAAATAATATTTTAAACAGAATAGAACAAGAGTTTTTATCAACACAATTGGAATAAAGATAATGAATGCAGTAATATTTTTTAAATGAACAAAGCTGCTTTGAAAATTAACTCTAACTTAAAGTGACCATCTTATCAATTTTATAAATAACTTAGTGCAATACTAGTAATATAGGTAGTATTCAAGATTGTTACTTTTCTTCTCATGTATAAGGAGATGTTTGGAAGGATGCTACCTAAAATACTACCTCTGGATGGTAAGATCTTATTTTATTTTTATTGTATTCCTTGTGCTTTCCTGTATTGTTTGATTTATTTGTACAGTAAGCATGCATCATTTTTACAAAACAAATTTTTAAAATATACTCTGAGAAACATCAGTATTTTTAAATTATTAAAAGAAAATTTCATAATTTTTGTTTGTTTTTTAGAGACAGGGTCTCACTCTGTATTATCAAGCTGGAGTGCAGTGACACTATCGTAGTTTATTGTAACCTCAAACTCCTGGGTTCAAGCAATCAGAGATCATTTTTAATAACTTCAAAATAAAGAAGGTTTTTATTAAGAAACATGTTCAATCACACACACTACGGGAAGTTAAAATTTAATAATCCTAATGGACAAAAACCACTATAAATAAAGTTAAATAAACAGTGGCAGTCTTAGAGGAGGTATTTGCAGTATATATTTTAATTGTTTACCAGTCAGTAAGAAAAAGATAACCCAATAAAAATGATCAAATAATGAAAATGAGTTCATAGAAGAAGCAGTACAATTAACCATGAAATACAGAAAATTATTTTCAACCCCTAGTCAGTATACTTTTAATCAAAACAATAATGACATATCTCTCACAAGACTGGTAGCAATTTAAAGTTTTTCAACATCAAACATTGGAAGAATGTAGGAACCAGAAATTATCATACTCCTCAAGTAAGAGAACAACCACTTTCCAGGGTAATTTGGATCGCTCTAAACAGAAACGTGCATCCTCTGTAATCTACTAACGCCAACTCAGAGAAAGACTTACACCAAGGGACAGGCACAGTACCATCCATTGCTACTAATCCTTTATAGTAATAGTAATCATAGTAATCCATTGTTACTAATACTGAAAAAATGAACAACATAAATGCCAATCAGCAAAAAGGATACATAAAATGAGGCATATTCATATAAAATAATACTATACAGCTGTTTAAAAATCTGAATTAGGCCTACAGGTATTAAAATGGGGAGCCCACAAAATTATATTGCTTACTAAAAAGTTACAGGAGCCGGGCTCAGTGGCTCAGCCTGTAATCCCGCACCTGTGGGAGGCTGAGGTGAGTGGATTGCCTGAGCCCGCGGGTTCGAGAGCCGCCTGGGCAGCAAGACCCCATCTCTACAATAAATCAAAAAATTAGCCGGGCGTGGTAGCACACGCCTGTAATTCCAGCTACCTGGAAGGCTGAGGCAGAGGGATCGCCGAAAGCCAGCGGATCGAGGCTGCGGTGGCCAGGAGCGGCCACTGCACTCCAGTCTGGGCGACCGAGTGAGACTCCAACTCAAAAAAAAAAAAGAAAAAAGTTACAGGAGTTCAAAACATATATAAGAGATATAACATATGGCACTATTGGAGTTAAAAAAATAAACAATGCAGCATTGCATATTTCCTAAGGATACATATTTATTCATATAATTATTGCAAAGACAATATAACAAAACAATCTCTAGAGAAAGAGAGAGAGCACATGTTTGGGGAAAAGAGAGGTATATGATATCAAAGTTGGGGCTTAAAGTGTCTTTAGTTTTATTTGAAACGTGTGCACAATTTGTGTTATCATAAACTAATTAAAATTTATTTTAAAAATTAACTTTTTAAAAAGACAAGTTTAACTCAGTATTTGTTTTTTTTTAAATCACATGTGCTAAAAGAGATATCATCAATACATAACTAAATTGCAAAACAGATTAACTGGAGGAGGAGTAGCAGGAGAAGGAAGAAGAAAGGAGGAGGGAAAATAGGATGAGGAGAAGGAAGAAGAAAAACAACAAGAATAAGAACAAAAAGAATAAATACTAGCACTAGCCGCGATCGTCATTAGGGGAACTCTCATTCTGCAGAGATCACACTCATAGGAAGGATCAAAAGACATCATGAAAGAGGTATCATTTGATTTGGGCTCACTAGTGGTATTTTCTTCTAGCTAAATTTTGACCCAGACTTTCACAGTCACATCTCAGAACCAGTCATTATCAATAACTCCGAAATCTCCCTGTAAGAATCATTGCCAGCCAGGCTTGGTGGCTCAGCCTGTAATCCCGCACTTTTGGGAGGCTGAAGTGAGTGGATTGCCTGAGCCCGCGGGTTCGAGACCCGCCTGGGCAGCGAGACCTCATCTCTACAATAAATAAAAAAATCAGCCGGGCGTGGTAGCGAATGTCTGTAATTCCAGCTACTCGGAAGGCTGAGGCGGAAGGATCGCCGGAGCCCAGCAGATGGAGGCTGCGGTGGCCAGGAGCGCCCACTGCACTCCAGTCTGGGCGACAGAGTGAGACTCCAACTCAAAAAAAAATAAAAATAAAAAGAATCATTGCCTTCCAGACTAGCACCTCGTCTCCTTTTCCAAATTCTGAATCTGATACCTCTCTCAAAACTGAGCTCTCCAATTCAACATCCTAACGTCTTGTTTTGTAAACTACAAATCTGAAATGAGCACTTAATACTGCTGAGCAAATATTTCTTTGCTAAGGTTATTTTCCTGCTCTCCTCCTTCTGGACCTCCCACATTCCTTTTTCTATCACCTCCCTTCGTTAATGCTTCAGAACTTTACTTCATTTTTTCATCCGACAAATATTTATTGTGAGACTACCCAATGGAATTCATGACATTAAATATGAATTCTTTCCAGAAGCATTGCTTGAAAGAAAAACAGATATGGAAATTACAAAACAGAAAAATAAGGTCAAGAAAGGACTTTCAGTGAGAAATATAAAAGCAGACAAAAAATCCTCAACAAATCTATAAAACTTTTTCCTATCTATGCCTATATTTTTAGTCTTGTCGAAAGTAATCATCAAGAAGTGACCAACCACTTCGCATATGTTCTGAATCTTATTATCTTTCAGTTTCTCAAGGACACTGCTCACACTCTATTCCCCCTGCTTCTTCAAGTTTCCATTGCTACAGCATGATTCAGTTACACAGCCACAAAGAACAAACTTATGAACTTCACAGCAACTTGGATGGCCTTAGAGTCTATAATTCTGAGTGATCGATCACAGAAACAAAGAACCGAGTATCACATGTTTTTATTCATAAGCGGACCTTGAACAATTATCGTAATACTATAAGAAAAGGATGGGTAGTAGTAGAAACTGCCGGGGGACGGCGGGGGGTGAAGGCGTGAGGGATTGGCAGGAGTGGGAAACTGCCAGGGGAGGTGGGAGAACACCTCATCAACAAGGGTACCTGCATAATGAACATTTGTATACCTCACCGTTCTTCCACTGCCCTGTGCTTTATAAACTAACCATATATCACCTATTCCAAGAAAGAAACCTTTCTTGAACTCACATTTCTGTCTATCCCTCGTGATCCCAAAATACGAGGGATCACGTAAAAAAACAAGAGTTTTTTTACAACATCAACCTCCAGCTCCTCGTTCACTATCTACTTTTTATTTTTAATTTTTTATTTTGAGGATGTGGGGTACAATTTAGGGTCAGATATACAAATGTTCATTATGCAGGTACCTTTGTGGATGAGGTGTGCCCCCACCTGGCAGTTCCCACTACTGCCAATCCCGTTTCCCACCCCGCCCCCGCTTATCTACTTTTTATAACTTGTATCTATTTCTCATCCAACACCACCACTCCATGAAATCTTTCAAGGTTATTAATGGTGTGCAATTTGCTAAAGCCAGTAGACATATTTCTGATATTCAGTCTGCAACATTCCACAAACTTAAACACGATTGACTTCATGATATACTTTTTTCTTTTGGCTTCCTTAACCCCCCCTCTGGATACCTTGCTTAATTCTCTGGCTATTCCTTACTTCCTTCAGCTTTACCAGAGTTTTAACATGGGCCCTCTTCTCTTCTTTCTCTGTACTTTCTCCTTACACGTTCTTCCACTGCCCCATGCTTTATAAACTAACCATATATCACCTACTCCAAAATTCACACCTCCATCCCTGTTCTCTTTTTTAAACTCCATATTCCTACTGTCTTTTTAATTTCCTCAGCAGATACCAAATAGGCATTTAGCAAAAATAATAAACTAAAATACTATCCAATGTAAATATTCTCTTTTAGTAATTCCCATTTATCCAACAGCTCTATTATTCTTAAAACCAGACTGTGAGAACAAGCCTCAAATTCTTAAGAAAGAGAAGTTACAAAAGAACCCAGGGGGGAAAAGTTTAAATTTTTGACTATACATTCCATTATAGGGTTTTACAAGCCTTAGCTTTAAAATGAAAAATTAGATAGATAAAAAAAGAAAATGTTCTCAATGAATTCTAAAAGGTTGAACTTTATTTTTAAATGTGGTGCATATACACGATGAAATATTACGCAGCCATAAAGAAGGACAAAATTATGAACTTCACAGCAACTTGGATGGACTTAGAGACTATAATACTGAGTGATCTATCACAGAAACAAAGAACCGAGTATCACATGTTCTCACTCATAAGACGACCTTGAACAACTATTGTAATACTATAAGAAAGGGATTGGCAGTAGTGGGAAACTGCCAGGGGTGGGGAGCACATCTCATCAGCAAGGGTACCTACATAACGATCATTTGTATACCTAAACCTGAATTGTACCCCACATATTTAAAATAAAAAAAATTTAAAAAAAGAAAAGCTCAACCCCAAAGACTGAGAGAATACAGTTAATGCCATAAGTGATAGACTAACAAATAAACGCTGGTGAAAATGGTGATTTTCCTAACATACAGAGAAAAGACAAAAGAATGTTCTGATCTGGAGGAAGATTATTTGTAAGGATAGAAAACAGAGAATTAGAGAATTCAACTTGTTCTAGAGCCCTGCCTTTACCACCTGCTCACCTCATTCCCTCACTCCAGAGGACAACTCTCTATGGGGGTATAAATCAAAGATATGATTGGGAATCCAAAACAATGAGAGATCTGACTTCTCATCTGGCTGGAATTCTGGAATGAGACACCTCAAAGAGCAGCCCAGAGACCCCATGGAATAGCTACTGTGCAAGAGAAATGCTCGTTAAGCAGTGCTAAGCAAAGAGAGAAGCTGAGGTGGTCTTGCAAAATGTGGGAAAGATACAAAATGGAGTGCAGGAGACTAAGGGAGTTGAGAACTTCTGTGAGGCCAGAGGCACCAGTGCTACATGCAGGAAGGGGGCTCTCTAGTTTCCTGTGGCAACAATCCTGGCCAGAAACCAGGGAGATAATGAAGTTGGGTCCAGGAGCCAGAGCTGAGATATGGGCAGTGATGGGTTCAGAACATGTGAATGGGGCTCAAGGTTCATATATGTTGGCATACTCTTGAAGAAAATGATAGAAAATTGCAAATAAAAATAAGAAATTCAAGCAAATAATTAGATTGGAAAATCACTAAAAATATATAAAGTTTTTTTGTGTTTTTTTTTTTTTTTGAGTTGGAGTCTCACTCTGTCACCCAGACTGGAGTGTAGTGGCCACTTCCGGCCACCGCAGCCTCGACCTGCTGGGCTCTGGCAATCCTTCCTCCTCAACCTTCCGAGTAGCCGGAATTACAGGCGCGCGCTACCACACCCGGCTGATTTTTTTGATTTATTGTAGAGATGAGGTCTCGAGCCCAGGCGGGTCTCGAACCCGCGGGCTCAGGCAATCCACTCACCTCAGCCTCCCAAAGGCGCGGGATTACAGGCTGAGCCACCGAGCCCGGCATTATATAAAGTTTTAAAAGTTGACAAATATCACAAACATGATAAAATTTAAAAAGATAATATTTTTGTTAGTAAACTCCCTGCCAAGCCTTTTGTAATACTTTACAAAGTTGCAGATTGCATAATTTTGGAATGCCTGATCAGTTGATAACAATTTTGGATTACCATTTTCTATAAGGAAAGGAGATAACAATTAAATCTTTTCTCTAACATAATTAATCAAAATTAATTATTTTTATTGATATTTTAAAATTTGTTTTAGTTTTGCAAATTGATCTTAGAATTGACATGCAAATGTTCAAGATTGTCAAATTTGGGATATTTTCTGTCAATATCTTTTCTTATGTGAGCTATAAGTTTTATCCAGAATTCATATATCATATAAATAAAATGTAATTCAATACACCGGGATGCATAAAAGATGTGATTTAACATCCAGACATACTCACAGCAATAGTACTATAACATACTTATGCTTTGAAATGCAATAATTCTGATAAATTCTATTTCAGAAAAATTGCCATCAAAAAAGAGTTATAGTCCATGAATAATTGCATTTTACACTGTGCAATCAGCTCTAGCCATGATAAGAAGAGAACTGTTTTGACTAGAATCGATAAAAACCAAATCCTCCACTTGCAAAAATGTGTGTCTGATGATTAGAATACTTTCTCACAGACTAGATCCTGGTTCTGACATTTCAAACCTCATTTCTCTTTCACTCACATATTTCTGATGTAGCCTGTATAGTACATTTATATTCTCTCTCTCTCTCTCTCTCTCTCTCTCTCTCTCTCTCTCTCTCTCTCTCCCCCTCCCCCCCTCACTTGTCTCCTTTTCCTCTCTGTCCTTCTTTGAAACTTGGTCCTTCTCTGCTTTCAACATTCTTCCCATTCTGCATCATAGCACAAGCAATCTCATCTACTTGCATGATTGGAATTACCATCTAGAGTCTGATGACCCATAAATGAATGGTTCCAGCTAAACTTCAGACAAATATTCAACTGCTTAATGGATCTGTTTCCTTTGTCCCACAACATAATACATTCAGTGTTGAATTTATTATCAGCACCAAATCTAGTTTTCCTCTCTTCATTCTCTATTAGATCATGATACTACCATCTGTCCATGCGTTCATGTTCTTTCATCTTCTTTTACCATTTACTTATAAAAAAGTTAAATTTTGTTGGTCCTTCCTCCCAATTATCACAACTCTCCTTTGTTATATTTTCTTAAATTATTTAATGAGTATTTTGCTGTTCTCGTGGTTGTAGTGGTGGTGGTGGTGAATGGATGAGAAAGAATAAGTGCACTTTGAGAAGTATTGCCTTTAAGAAGCCAACAGGACAAGCAGATGCAAATACTCCCAAAAAAAGAGTAGAAAATGTAGTCCCGAAGCTTAAATAGACAGACTGTGAGTCAGTTGCATAAAACTGATAGGTTCAAGTCATTGATTGTAAGAAAATAAAGCAAAGGATATGAAACTAACTCAACTCTCCTTTAAACCACTATGTCTCTGTTAAAGCATTCAGTATAATGAGAAAATGTCTCAAGATTTCCACAATACTCTCAGTGCAGTCATCTTTGAACAGAAGATAAGAAAACTTTGCATGCCTACCTTGATATAGCTAGAAAGTAGGCAGAGAATTGCTGGGACAAACTACTTACAACATGATCAGCAATGTACTCACCCTACAGCCCAGAAGGCACATTTTCATTTTAAGTGGAAACTGAAGAGATGAAGGCGGGGAGCTTTCAAAATTTGCACCTTTCTGTGCCTCAGGTCCTTCACCATAAAACCAGGTAATTAGACAAGGCAGTCTCAGAAGGCTCTTCTGGATCTTACTCTGCATTCTTCCATGACCTTCTATGACCAAAGGTTTTTTTGTTTTTTGTTTTTTTAAATTTAACAATAAATTGAGAAGGCAAAACCAAATATTCCTTCCTTGTTTTTTACTTCAAAAGTTGCTGGTTCCTAAGAACAATTGTTTTATGTTACCACAATAAAATAACACAATCTTTATTCCCTTATTCAATTCCATTCAATAAGCATTTGCTGGTGCCCATTTTAGGCTGGGTTCTGTGCTGAATAAATGATTTTCCTCTATTTTTTTTTTTAATTTTTCCCTTCATGTTACCTTTCATATTTACATATATTGAGTGATTACATGTACAACATCACCAAAAGTGTTTATGAAGCTTTATATTGTTGTACTAAGTACAGAAAAAGATAATTTTACTGAGGGGTATGCCCTCTAAAATTTAATAATTGATAGTACATGCTTAAGCTTCTGTAAAAGGCAGTTTTCTAATATTAATAATGGTGGTATTATTTTATCACATTTCGAAGTTGTCTTCTTTGCTGTTCCTTCCATACTTAAAGAAGTAGCTAGGATTATATCATTATTTGAAGTTACAGGAAATGCATTTTTTTAATGTATAAAACACCGAGATCTTAAAATATAAGAAATTACCTATTCTCTTAGAAGTTCTAAATTTGAAAGCTAAGATATTTCTAAGTTCTAAAAGCCAGGTCTTTAGAATAAAAGCAAGACATTATTATCTATAAAACTGAGATGAATGCTCCGATGCTGTTTCCACAGTTGTTTGATCCAAAAAGTAAATATTCTATGTATTTGCAAAACAAAAACCTGTCACAGATAAGAATATTTCCTCAAATTATAACTGTGTATATATCTATATATCTGAGATATATGCCTCTCAGAGAATATAGCATAGTAATATTTTTCTATAATTCATAAATATTATTTATCACAGAATACAGAAATCAAAGGAGCAAAATAGGATTTTTTAAATAAACTTCTGATAAGTGCTGTTTATGTCCTGAAGTAAAATTTTCAGAAATCAAATAAAACAGAAAATAGGCACTTCCAAAAAGCATAATACAAAAATGGATAAGCAGTTGCCCAGAAAGGAAGCATCTTTCATTTCCTTTTCTATACCCAGAAGAGTGGTACATTGTCACGTGACCATATGCTTTCTCCATCCTCCACTCTAGCTTCCAATTTCAAAATGAGAAATCAAATAATTGTCCTTTTAAAAAAATGAGGATTTGAAAAATGCAAACAACAAAATAAGAGAAATAAAGAAGATAGGCAAGTACAGCCAAAGGAGAATGAGACCATAAGATTAGCAGAAGAGTTAGTACAAAAGAAATACATGCCATTATATTCTGTACAATCATTAAACAGGAATGCAAATTTTAGTCTGATTTTTTCCTAGCAACAAATGCAAAAATAAATGTAAGATTAGTTATTCATTTCACATTTTCTATGTACAAAGTTCAGCATGACTCTAAGAAAAGCAAAATATCCTATTCTGAGAGATACTTTACTCACAAGTTTTCATTAAGGGAACATAGAAGAGGAAGAAAGTACAGAACAGGAAAGGACAGAAAGTCGAAGAGGATATAGATAGAAAGAGAGTGATACTCAACCAAAAAGGCTCATGGTCATCCCACTGTGGTGACACATAGAGATGGAAACAGCCACTTGACCTCTGGAAGCTCTGTGTTTAATTTCCTGGAAGCTTCTTCCTGTCTTGTGTTTTGAGGCAAACTAGCAAGTAATAGTCACTTTTCTGTCTGTGGAGCTCAGAGGTCTAAGATCACTACTCTCTCCCTTTGCTTGTTGGAAATGAGCATATAACATCACTTTGAAATAAATGTAAGTGAAACTTTTTAGGGTTAAACTGCTTTAATCATAAAACAAAACTAGCTTCACTAACCCTAGTAGAAAACATAATAGAAAATAACAAACTAATATATGGTCTCTTTCCATGTTAATACCAAATGAGAGTATAATCACACTAGCTTTCAAGAGGGGGACATTATTTTAGAGCTCCCTTCCTCCTCCCCCTTCCTCCTCCTCCTGCTCCTTCTTATTCTTATTCTCTCTCTCTCTCTCCTCTCTCTCTCTCTCTCTCTCTCTCTCTCTCTCTCTCTCTCTCTGTGTGTGTGTGTGTGTGTGTGTGTGTGTGTGTGTGTATCTGTCTGTCTGTCTCTGTATGTGTGTCTCTGTCTCTGTCTCATACACACATACATATGTAAGCACTGACCTGGGATATCAGAATGGAACAGATAATAATGGACAGATTCAGGTAGGAACTCATCTGACCACTTTTGTTGTCTAAATAATTACCTGAAATGTAGAACAAGTGTCTTTTTTACACTGAGTTTATCAATCAATTAAGAATATTAAGAAGTGACACTAGGAAGTTTTTTTTTCTTGATTAAAAATGTGGGCTTCTGTGTGAGGGTATGTGGATATAAAAGTCATGGCAAATGCAATAAGTGTACCTTTCCAAGCACAATGCTGAACACATAAAAGAGGCTCATTGAATCCTTAGTGAATCAGATATCCTTCTTCTTTACTACATTTGTTAAAACTAGAGTAGACAGAAAAATCAACCCCAAAAGAAGAGAGGTCTTCTGTCCATCCCAAATGACTCTATAGTGAATTCCTGAAAAAGGCAGTTGAGCAATGTGACGGGCATGATGTGGTATGAAATCAACAAGCTGCATTCTAAAATGCATTCCTCTTTTCTGGCACTTCTGTTCAGTTTTATTTCTGGACTGAGATACGTTGATCATAACTCAAAGAATTAATTCAAAAACAAAAGAAACCAAAGCTTGCAAAACCCATCAGGTGTACACAAATAATTTATTCAGTGTGGCTTCATTTAGCACTAGTTGCTCAAAATCAATGACATTCTGGTAGGTAATAATAGTTGAAGAATTGATGTGACGAATAGGTCTGCAGATGAATAGGAATTATTTTAAAACCATAAAAAAGGAAAGATGTTCACACACAAAGAGAGAATGGGGGGCTGCTGATGAATGGGCTAAATGCCTCTTTCCCAACATGTCTGGAAGATCCATGAAAGTCCTGAGGAGAATCCAATTTTTTGGAAAAAAGGAATGACATGGTAATTCATTCAGATTCATAAAACAAAAACCTACTCAATCATATAGAACAAATTTAAAGAAATACCTACTACAAAAATGTCAATGGGATAATTAGTCTGAAAGAAAGAAACAGCTTGGGCCACTGCCTTGGGAAGAAGGCAATACCCAATTCAGTGGGTACTGTAGGAAGGGTCACTGTCAGGAAGGCCCTTTGAGCTCAGATGACACTGTCTGAGGACACCGCATATCCCACCCAGATCACTTTGCCATGAAACACATTCATAATACAGGAAGAAGCGACAGGCACATAGGATGAAAAAAGACTGTGTTTTAGTAGCCAGGAGTTCTACTCAGACCCACTCAGGCAAATTTAATAGCAAAGATAATTTTTCCTTCAGGTCAACTCTTTGGTTCATTTGCTAACTCCGAGTTGCATACTTCTTTCCATGTCTTGTAGTGTTACTCTGACCATTCACTTAACTTTGCTCAGGCAACATTTATACCACCATATCAGAAAAGAAGAGAATGAAGAGCTGTGTCTGCTGCGCTACATACCCTTTTCTGCTCAGTCCATCTCTTCAGATTAAAGCCTTTGAGTACATGCTGGAAGCAGCTAGCGTTCCCAAACCCTTAGTCTTGTATCATTCTCTTTCACATAGGAAATTGCTAAACCCTCTCTTATCTGTGGCTATGATTCAAAGTATGAGTAATTGGGATAAGAATACTGACTATCTTTAGAGGAAGTCTCATTAAATAAACTGAGAAGAATCAAACAGCATAGTTTCTATAACATGCCCATTAAAATTGGTTTTCTAGAGATTCGGTTTTCTTTTTTATTATCTCTATTTTATTTTTTAAATTGAAAGATAAGATCATACATATTTCTCATAAACAGCACTGTGTTTTGAAATACATATACATATGGGATATATATGTATTTCATATATATATTATAATACATATACAGTGTGGAATATTAAAAATGTCCTTTCATGATGTTGGACCCTAACCTAATTTTTTTCACAAACACCTCATTCTGGGGAAGGAAATGGTTTTTTAAAAAACTGAAATAAACACACATTGTAAATATCTAGCACTGAGATAAGTATGAAGAAAAGGTTAGACGTATAATGAGTCAGAAGCCTGACTATAAAGAATCCATTATTTTACATAAAACACTCTATTAAAGATAAGACACAAACAGTAAGGTCTGCTGGGTAGGAAACTGACTAATGCATTGGAGTGTGACTTTAGATCATGGAGGTCTAAAATCAATGATATATCTAGCAAAAGTCATTTTTCTGCTTTCAGGGAGAAAATTCTGCTTATAAAAAAAATCAAAATTTTTTTAACTTCTTGAGCATCAAGTTCAATTATTCTAAAAACTTAATATCATGTTTTTAATTTTGATTTTTGTTTATTTTTGTACTTTGGAGTATCTTGTCTAAATTTTTTTTTATATTTGTCATATTTAGAGTCTTCACTGAAATCAAGGTGGTTTATCTTCTCAAGTTAAAAGCCTTTCTCTGCTCTTCCTTTAAAATTATTTTAGAAAGTAAAACTTCTAAAGCAAGTCAAAAAAGCTCCCAAGTCTGAAAACAGAGAGCTTTCCTATTGGCAACAAAGCTTCTGCAAGCATTGCAGGCCAAATCAGGTATCAGAATTTTAGAACTCAAATGGGTCTATAATACTATGTCCTCCAACAAACAGCCATCTTGAGCTGAAAGAGTTATACTCTCAGCCTCATATGACAGAAAAACAGTAAACACAAACTGAAGTTTGAAAAGAGCATATTGTACTGCATAAATAAAAAGTTCAAGGAGGATCTGGTTTCAAATATGGGATTCTTTCTCACTCTCTCAAATCCACATCCTCTAGCTTGGGTCCATTTTCAGACAGACTCTTCCAGCCACTATATACCATGCATCCACCCAAGTTTGGGTCCTGTGGGAAAATTAATAAACTCTTTCTCCATTGGCTCTAATTGAAATATGAGACCATCTTTAGCCATTTACTGTGGCCCCAATCACTTAATATCTTGATGTCCTAAACTAGTAATAGATGCCATTGCAAAGCACGTGAACTAAGAATAGGAATGAGTGGTTTCCTGGAGTGAAATTGAAGTACTATTAATCAGTTAGGGTAAATACATATGGAATGTAAAAAAAAAAAAAATAGATGTCCAATGTCTGCAAGATATACTTCCACCACCATCAGAGAAAACTTACTATTGTAAATGCACCTGCTTATCTCTTCTACTTGATACTTCTAATTTATATGGGCTTTGAATACACATAACGCTCCTAGATACTTACCCAGGGGGGAAAAAATCATATGTTCATGTAACAACTGGTACATGAATGCTCGTAACCATTAATTTGTAATAGCCCAAAATTGCATGCAATTTAATTCCCATTTTAGATGAATGGATGAGCAAGTTGTGGTATACCCATACAGTGGAATACGACTTGGCAATAAAAAGAAATTCTTGATATATGCAACAGGATGAATTTCAAAATAATTACACTGAGTGAAAGAAAAAAAGTTTGTACTGAATGATTCTATTTGCATAAAGTTCTTAAAAATACTAACTAATCTATAAAGACAGAAAGCAAACAAGGAGCAATGATTGCCTAAGGAACAGTGGCAGGGTTGGTTGAGTCAGGTAGGAGCAAGGAGGAAAAGTTAAGGAGCTGCACAAGAAAAGTTTTTGAGGGTGATTGATATGTCTATGATCTTGATCAGGGACTGGCATTTTTTTTCCTGTAAAGAGTAACATAGTAAATATTTTAGGTTTTGCAGGCCATCTAATTTCTGTTGCAACTACTCAACTCCACCTTTGTAGGACCTACAGAGAAGGCTTTTAAAATGAGTGTGTCCTTTGGGAGGCTGAGGTGAGTGGATTGTCTGAGCCCGCAGGTTCGAGACCCGCCTGGGCAGCGAGACCTCATCTCTACAATAAATCAAAAAATCAGCCAGGCGTGGTAGCACATGCCTATAATTCCAGCTACTCGGAAGGCTGAGGCGGAAGGATCACCGGAGCCCAGCAGGCGAGGCTGCGGTGGCCAGAAGCAGCCACTGCACTCCAGTCTGGGCAACAGAGTGAGACTCCAACTCAAAAAAAAAAAAGAGTGTGTCTGTGTTTTAATAAAACTATTTACAAAAACAAGCAGTGGACAAATTGGGTCCACAGGCCACGGTTTGCCAATCCTTGATCTTGATTATGGTGATGGTTTCCCAGAAGTATACATACGTCAAAACTTATCAAATTATAGACTTTAATAACAAGACATTTATTATACATCAATCATACCTCAATGAAGCTATTAAAAAATAAAAACAAAACAATCATATGTTCCTCATCGTGGATTGGATAAAGTCTAATCTCCTTACCATGACATACACACCTTGCTCTTTCCTCCTGTGTACTGGTCTTCTCTTTTTCTTCCCTGGAAGATCCATTGCTATACCCTGGTGAAATGTGCCAGACACACACATCATGCCATCTCAACACTACAACTCTGTTGCGGCTCTCTCTATTCTCTCTCTTTCTGGAATGACCTGATCCCATCAACTGTCAAACTCATCCTCTTGCTAGTATTTTAATATTAAACTTGGGCATCTGCACTTCCAGGATGCCTTCTGTATCTTTTTTCCAGTTCCTTGGCCTTTTTACCTTGTGAGATACCTCATCTCTATGCCCCCTTCATAGCCTGTGTGTTCATATATGTATGCACATGTACACACTTGTACTATTATAGGATTTGATAATTTTCACATATTTATATATCTACAATTTTCTCTTACCTACTTAGAATTATTATCCAGTTCTCTGCCTCTACTACTTGATTGGGATCTCCCTGTGTCTATTCTACCTATCATGGTGATCCACACATTAAAAAAAAAAAAAAACCTCAACAAATCAGCATTGTTGCTATTCTACAGAGAAGAAAACTAGTAGACAGAGAAATCATATATTTAGCCCATAGGCACAAGATTGTAAACAGCTAGCCTCGTACTGGAAAAGAGTTGTACGTCTAACTCAAATGTTCTCTTACTAATTCATGCAAGGTTATTATTGGAAACTCATCTGTATTTCACATTGGTCTTTTACTGACTGTCACTATTCTTTCCTCATCTCCATTTTAGGTATACCAAAATGAAGACGGCCACCAACATCTACATTTTCAACCTTGCTCTGGCAGATGCCTTAGCTACCAGCACCCTGCCTTTCCAGAGTGTCAATTACCTAATGGGAACATGGCCATTTGGAACAATCCTTTGCAAGATCGTAATCTCTATAGATTATTATAACATGTTCACCAGCATATTCACCCTCTGCACCATGAGTGTTGATCGCTACATTGCAGTCTGCCACCCTGTCAAGGCCCTGGATTTCCGTACTCCCCGAAATGCCAAAATTGTCAATGTCTGCAATTGGATCCTCTCTTCAGCCATTGGTCTTCCAGTAATGTTCATGGCAACAACAAAATACAGGCATGGTGAGTGATGTTGCAGGCCTTAGGGATGGAGGGTTCATAGCCCAATATGTTGGTGATGTAATGAGCCAAGTAGATTTTATGAAATGGTCTGATACCTTAGTTAAATGATCATTTTAATTATTCTTTCTAGCAAAATGTCTTTGAATATTTTGAAACAGGAATTTCCCCCTATAATTTTAGGCCCACTATACATTTTAAAGAGAAAATAATCTATTTGTTTCTGATTTTTCTTTATTTACTTCATCAAAGTGGTGTGGGAACTAGAACGTAGCTCTTCCAAGAGTAATTAGAACTTAAAGCCAAAGAGCATTATATTGAGGCATGTTGTAAAATTTTAAGCAGCTGACTACAAGACAAATCTATCTTTCTAGACTGAATGACCCATCAAAAAAAAGAGTGAAAACATCTATTAGTTGAAGCCTCCTAGAGACTTTGGACAATGACTATATATATATATATATATATATATATATATATATATTTTTTTTTTTTTTTTTTTTTTTTTTTTGAGTTTGAGTTTGAGTTTGAGTTTGAGTTTCACTCTGTCGCCCAGACTGGAGTGCAGTGGCCGCTCCCGGCCACCGCAGTCTCGAGCTGCTGGACTCCAGCGATCCTTCCACCTCAGCCTTCCAAGTAGCCGGAATTACAGGCATGCACTACCATGCCCGGCTGGTGATTTTTTTTTATTTATTGTAGAGATGAGGTCTCGCTGCCCAGGCGGGTCTCGAACCCACGGGCTCAGGCAATCCACTCACCTCAGCCTCCCAAAGGTGCAGGATTACAGGCTGAGCCACCGAGCCCAGCTCGACAATACTTTTTTACATCAACATAGACCCCATGAAGGTTTTAACTCATGTTGAGAGGTTCATAATTGTTCACTGAATAAAAAATCTAATGGGATGAAAGTAAACAACAAAATGGGAAATTTAGAAAAAAAGAAACATTGCAAGTAACTTTCTTTGAAAATCAAAAGAGAGCTGAGTTTCTTCCACCACAATTTCTTTAAATCTTTCCTTACTGGCTTATATAGTAATAGCCTTAGCTCAACTTTAGTCAAGTCTACAAATTAGTAAACAAAATGGTAAAATTAATACCTGATGGCATAATTAAATATTGCTGCTAGTTTTCCCTTTACATTCTTTTTTTTCTAGGTTCCATAGATTGTACACTAACATTCTCTCACCCAACCTGGTACTGGGAAAACCTTCTGAAGATCTGTGTTTTCATCTTTGCCTTCATCATGCCTGTCCTCATCATTACAGTGTGCTATGGACTGATGATCTTACGCCTCAAGAGTGTCCGCATGCTCTCTGGCTCCAAGGAAAAGGACAGGAACCTGCGAAGGATCACCAGGATGGTACTGGTGGTTGTGGCTGTGTTCATCATCTGCTGGACTCCCATTCACATTTATGTCATCATTAAAGCCTTGGTTACAATCCCAGAAACTACTTTCCAGACTGTGTCTTGGCACTTCTGCATTGCTCTAGGTTACACAAACAGCTGCCTGAACCCAGTCCTTTACGCATTTCTGGATGAAAACTTCAAACGATGCTTCAGAGAGTTCTGTATTCCAACTTCATCCACCATTGAGCAACAAAACTCCACTCGAATTCGTCAGAACACCAGAGACCACGCCTCCACGGCCAATACAGTGGATAGGACCAACCATCAGGTATGCAGTTTCTAGAATTAGGTGTATCCATTGGGAATGACATAAACATTATAGAGTTTTGTGTCAATGCATTTTAATCCATTAGAAGGAAATCAGTAAAAGGAGATTGGGGTTCAACGTAAGAATGGAGGAAAGAGGGGAACAAATTGTGGTCGTAGTATCAGAGAGGAGCTTTGTTATATAAACTGTGCTGTTTATATTTGACTTTACATATTTATATAGATATAAAGATATGCCAAATAGAAACACGTCAAATTAAAAATCACTATCTTCACAGACTTCTCTCCCATGCAAAATTAATGACTTTAACATATTGTGGGAGTGACTCTGATCTAGAATTCTTCTCATCTTGTCCCAGCAGTGTCATGTATTTCGTGGCTATCACTCCAATATCTCTCTCCCATCTCAAAAGCCAGTCCTACTCTGATAGTGTGATTAAGGAGAAAGGACCAGTGCCTTGTCCACTGTGGTCATGAGTGCCAGATATTCTTGGCAAATCAGCATCACAGCAAAGGAGAAAAGATTTTAAAATGGTCATCCCTAACTTTTGTTAAGCTATTAGTTTGTAAATTTTGCTACCTGAACTCTAAAGTGAATATCAAATAAATATCAAATTATTTACTAATTTTTAGAGTAAATAATTTTTAACACCCATCACACTAGTATCATGAAGAATGACTAATTTTTGAAAGAAATATTTCTGTGCTCAGAGGAATATAAATGGGAGCCTACACAGAAGAGTTAAAATTTACATGCAATATTATAATCACATGAGAACTCACAGGAGGAAAGAGAAAAAGCTGTCGCCAAACTAATATTACCTGGTTAAGTCACTGGTTGGCTAAATTTTACATCTGACCTATTATGTCAATCAAACATATGACATGATTATTAACATTAATTTAAGTGGGTAAATTTTCTCTCTTTTTCAGTTTATAAAATGTTCTTTATTCTGAATTTGTCTTGTTTTCTCTTTTTTACATTTTCTGCCGGAGACCAGCTCCAGTCAGGTTCAGGGTACCCCAAAGGTGGAGATGGCGTCGGCGATTGGGAGGAAGAAGAGACATGTTCCTTTCTTTAGATTCACTCTGGAGCATGATTCTATCATGGCTCTTAAACTGCTCACCCTTCCTTGCTCTGCCTGTCTCTACAGAGGCGTCCACAGCACCCTGGGTGAGGTCCTATCCGTCCCGAAAAAGAAAAAGAAAGCTTACCTTGAGGCCCCATGTTGGGCGCCACTTGCTGGGGACCAGCTCCAGCCAGGTTCAGGGTACCCCAAAGGTGGAGACGGCATCGGCAATTGGGGGGAAGAAGAGAGAAAGAGAGAGAGAGAGAAAGAAAGAGACTGGACTCCAGTCTAGTGCAGAAGCGATGTGTGTTATTGGGAATTACAATGGGTCTTTTATACACAAAGTCAGATGTGGGAGGGGCGTCCCCCATCCACCAGAAACCTTAATCCATGAAAACTTAATCAATGATTGCCTTTAAACCCTTTTCATATGATAATCTTAAAATCCCATAACAAATGATAACCTAATCTGTGACTGACATATTCTATAAACCTTTTTCATCCTAAGCTGATTGATTTATGCCAAGTTAAACAATTCTATAGAAGCTTAAGTATTTACTTTACAAATGAAAGTGGCCCATTCCAGAATGTTTGGAATGTGACCCAGTCCAAAGTTCACAGTGGGCTACCTGCAAGTAACCCAGCCGCATTCTTTCAACAAAATGGCTATCTTCTAAAACTGTATTCTACAATTTACACCTTCAATAAATCCTAAGATCATGACCCAGAAGCCTGTGACCAATACTAAGGCTCTTAGATGTGATACGAGTTTGAATTATAAGTTGTGTGAAAGCCAAAACTGCAGTTTGTGGAAAAATGGGAGCAATGAGCTTCTAAAGTTAGCTTGTGTTCGTCCCAGTCTCAGAGTTTTTATGTTTTGAGCTCACAGGAGCTTAATCTGGTTAGTGCTGAGTAGAAAGGGGGAGGAAATGGGATCTATAGCTCCCGAACGCATCCTAGTGGTCTCGGGGTCAACGGCCCTTCCTGATCCCTAACGCTCAGTGGGCCTCCGTGGCTGGCTCCCAACAACTTTCAAAATTTTATTTTAAAGATATGAGGTAAAATTCAGGATTAGTGGTCATCATGCAAATAAAGTTTGGGTCTCCCTTTGGTCCCCATTTCACCTGGTTTGAGATCAGGTACTCTTATTGATGTTGTGCTTCCCACTCCCCTGGCAGTATCCCGCCACTGTCAATCCCTTTCTTATAGTATTATGGTAAATGTTCAGGGTCTGATTATGAGTGAGTAAATTTTCAAATAATGATGCCAGTATCCAAAAATGACAGTCTGCATCGTTTTTTTGTTTTGTTTTGTTTTGTTTTTTAACACAGAACTCAAATTCAAACTTCCTATGAAGCAGAGGTTTGAGTCAGAACCTTGGATAAGGTTCCTAAAGTCCAGGGCAGGACTATGGAAAAGATGGATCCAGAAAAATGAATAGGAAGTCAGATCCATGAGGAGTCAGAGGGAGGCCTTGGCCATCACAGTTGCTCCATCTTGCTGCATCTTACTGTCTCTTCACCGTACCTCATCTCTCACTCTCCCCTCCTAACCCTGCTACCACTACCCAGTCCAGCCCAGGCTTATGCTTTCAAATTGACCCAAGCACTAACATAATATGGCCCAGATGGATCTGTCATAGGGGACATTAATTCTCATATCCCTGATATTCAATAATGTTCAAATGAACACAGGAATTGGCACCCCCTGGAGAGCATGAGGTAATGATGGCAGATCCACTTCCAGTAAAGGGAAAATTATTAACTTATTAGGTCTCACTTCTAATTCCATTTCAGAAATAAATGTCAGAAAGAAATGGCTTTCTATTCTGCTTCTTCTCTCTAGTTTTCTTCCACAACAAGACCCTAAACCTGCTCCTTTTACTACTAAGAATCTCTTCTCTTCAGTGGCTATCAAAATCTTGAATGTAAGTTTAAAAAGGTAGGGATTTAAATAGATTTTCTCCAACCCAGAAATAACATATTAAAGAATACAATTTAAAACTCTCAGTGCTAAGCTAAGGGTGAAATATTTTGCTTTGGAGTAAAATATTTTCATTGGAGCAAAATGATGGCCATTAGAAGTACTGACTCTTTGCATACTGTACCTTCCCCTCCTATCAAGCTCTTAAGGGTGTGGCTGTTTTTACCCTGGACCTCTGCTAGGGCCTCTCATCCCATCTAACCTCTCAACCATCCTTCACTTCCCTCATTGTCATGGAAACACAGTTCCCAGACCGTCTGGTGAAGCATTTCTGTTGAGTTAAGCATGGTTGTCCTTCAGTTGCCTGACATTGCCCTTGACTCCCTTCCAAATCCAGCATTGTTACATTAGTGTGGCCCTTGCACAGCCAGATAAAGGAGAAAAGAAGCTAATTGGAGGAGTTCTGTTCTAAGTAACTAAAAGGTTTGCTTTAAAAATACATCCAATTAGGACTTATCTTCATCACTGCTTCGATGAAGCAGCATCGGTGTCAGATAACAGCAGAAACACATTAGCCCTGGAATTGGCTGCTGTCCCAAAATGCCCAGCTGGGAGAGCCGGACACAGAAGAGAGGCTGCCAGGAAAAGAGGAAAAGACATTCTGACATATTTGAAAATTAAGATAAACCAAAGATCCCTTTTGCTAATCTGTACTGATGTGTCATCATTAGAATTAAGACAGTTACACACAGACAACTGGAACAGTATGTAAACTGCTGGTGATAGTTTTCAATACATCAAATATATCAAATTTTCAATGTATTATTCAATACATCAAAATAAGCAAATGATTTGAGTGAGAAATCGAAGACTTTATTTCTACGCCTACAGGACATGTTTGATTAGTTGTACAAATTCAGTATCTAAACCAACTGGTGTTTGGTTGTTGCTGTTTCACATAATGAGTCATCATGTTAGGAAACAGAGCTAATTGGATTTGCATTTAATTTTTCAGCTACTTGTTTGAAGTTTATATTGGTTGTAGATGTTTATGTTCTGCCTATGTATTCATATTTTCTTCTAGAAATATACTCTATATGTCACATTTCAAGTACATTAGTCAACTTCATATTCTGCAGATCAGAGATCCAATATCAAACCTTCCCAGGGTGTCTGTATTCTGACAACTTTCCAGCAGCCATGTCCATAGAGTGCAAAGTGGAGTGGCGATTTGGCAGTTATCAAGGTAATTTGATAAGCCATATGAGAAAATTCTGTGCCCAAAATAAACTTTGAGTCATACTTACACAGTAAAAAGCTGCTCAGTCAGCTTTTGCTGCATGACAAATTGCTGCAAAATTTAGTGGCTTGAAGTTTGCAATTTTTTAAGATCCGTCATTTCAACTAAGTTTGGCTGGATCATTCTTTCATTCTTGGTTGGGCTCACCTTGAGGTCACCTGTCAGATGAGCTGTCAGCTAGTTGATCTACAATGACCTCAGCAAGAATGGATAGCTCCATGAGGACTATCATCCTCTAGCCGGTTAGCCCCGGCTTGTTCTTACTGTGGTCACAGGTTCTGAGAAAGAGAGAAAAGAGAGCAAAGCTTCTTGAGGTCTAGGGTCAGAAGCAGCATGGTCACTTCTATGCTTATTAGAGATCAAATAAAGTCACCATGTCAACTTAGATGCAATGAGTAGGAAAATAAACTCCACCTCTTGCTGATAAGAGCTGCAATCACATAGTAAAGTAATGTGGATCTAAAGAAGGAAACAATTGTGGCCACTTTTGCTAACAATCTACAGTAAGCCCATGTTGCATGGGACAGGCAAAGCTATTCCTTCCTGAGGGTGGGAATCATCTCTGTCTTGCTCCTTCTTCTTATATCTCCAGATCCTACCTAGCCAGTGTCTAGCATATTTAAAAAAATACTCCCAAAATATCTGTTAAATGAATCAATAATGAGAGGGTTCATGATATTTTAGGAGACTGGTGGGGGGATGGGAATGGCCTCTTCCTCATACATCTGATGGAAATTCCTAATGATTAGGTAACACATTGATATAGTTCAGGCTCACTGTCAGTAACAGGAAAATATCCATAGTAGGCCTGCAGTCTTTTCTCCTCCCCAGCCTTTATTACTCTGATCAAAAGCTATACTTTCCCAAAAGTTGGTTACATTTGTGCTTGCTTGCCTTGTATTTTTAACAAGTGCTTTTGATGAGGAGACCAAGAATTAAACTCAGTTCCTAAAGAGGTCTTTCCCCGGCAGAGTATGAAGAAAGAAAGAAAGAAAGAAAGAGAGGTAGGGAGGGAGGGTGGGAGGAAGGGAGGGAGGAAAAGATCTCTGGGGTTGCTTTGTGCATGCCAGGGCTCAGCCTCCTGTACCTACCGTAGCGTAGCATCCGTATCTTATTTATGTTCAGCTTCTTGTCTTTATGGCTTCTAGAACTTTATTAGGTAGACTTAGGCATAGGCATTCATTTTCCATCTGCTCTCAAGGCTGTTTAATTTCTCTGCTCACATACCACACTGCTGTTGTCTTACTGAACTCCACTTTGCTTTCAAAAACTTCCCACATTTATTCAGATTATTTTGGGTCCAACTCAGACCCAAAATGTTGGCCACGACTAACCTATTTTTCCCTCCTGTTTTCCAATCATATTATTTAATGCATTTTCTATTTTGACACATAAGTGATTGATTTTTGCAAACATTTAACATTACATGGGAAAGGAAACAACTCTACTAGATCAGTTGGCTTATTCTTTAAACAGTTGGTACTAACTTCAACTGTAATAATAATGTTATATTGTATGACAGCATACAAATTTACAAGTGTTTTCAGAAGCACTGTTGCATCTGCTCCCTCTAACGACTCTTATGGGTAAACATGAGGAAATAAATGCTCAGGGAGGTTAACTGATTAGACAAAATCGATAAGTAAGAGGTAGAATTCAGACAATCACCCTGAGTTTGTAACACTATTCCAAAGCTTTCCTCTGCTTCCCCACACCATGGCACTTTGCACTCAATTATCATTGTATGATTTTAGCCACTGAGTCTTCAACTTTGCTACAAGCTCCAGAAATGTAAGTTCTTAAAAACCCCTCCAAGAGATTGTGGTTCATTGTGTGAGGGTAGGGCTTAAGAATCAACATTTTGAGTAAAACAACTGAGAAGTCTGATTTAAATTGTAACGTCATTTCCAAACACTACCAAATTTACTGATTTGTCTAACCAGCAAAATTATCTCAGTCAAGCTAATTGACATGAATTTCTTTCAGCAAATGAACCGTGTGTTTGGCAAAATAATGTGGTTATCCTTGGAAAAAGCCTAAACATTCTAGTTTATCTGTCAGTGATTCTGATAGGCAAAAGTAATATGATAGCAATAAAGCTGACATTATGGTATGTCCTGCCAATAACTGTTTCTTGATATGGCAAGCCCATTCCTAAACCCTCTGATTACAATTTTTAAAGCACTTTCTTAACATTTGTACTAAAGCATCGTGTCAGGAAATTAGGAGATGCTTTGCACTTGGATTAACTCTAATACCATATTATTCCCAGCTAAACTAAAAGCAGAAGCCTAATTTTTAAAATCAACTAAATCGTTCTCAAAAGCTGGATCTTGTTTTTTACAGGACATCTGTGGAGAGCTAATCTGGGAAAGAAATGATTTCAATTCCATGACAAAAACCCCAAATGAGAATAGCTCACAAAATTATAGCACTGGACCACATTAATGCATCCTTTGTGCGCTAAATCAAAATGACTATTCTTTCCTTTTTATGGTTTTAAAAAATGGCTCCAATTGTGTGTGGGAAGGGTGGGTATGTTGTGGTATGGGTGTGTGTGTGCATGTGTATGTGTGCACACGCACACACCTGTGTGTCTGTGTGAGATATGGGCATGTCTCTATATGCTTGTCTGGAATTAGAGTATATCTAGGTTTAAAATAAATAGCAGAAGAACTTGAGAGTTTTATAAGTCATTGTATTCTGGGAAGGAAAATGTTTTTTAATTAGAAATATGTTTATTCTCTGAAAATATTTGACTTTATGACTATTAATAGTAACATTTATTGACCAGTTTGTGTCTGGAATGGGACATCTTATTTAATCGTACTAGGTATGGATGATAATCTCTACTCTACAGTTGAGGAAAGAGATGCTTAAGGAAGTAATTTGTCCAAGGTCATGGAATGGCTGAGGTTTGACGCCAGTTAAATTCGATCTTATAACCCAGGCTCTTAATCAGTGTGCCCTACCATTCCCCAGTGTGTTTTTACTCTTCTCTGAGTAACATTTGATCTCTCATCTTTTATGAAGATCTAGTTTCAAATATTGAATTAACTCATATAACTAGTACAGAATTTTCTTGTACTTACTGTTTCAATTAATGTAACTAGCTGATAAAAAATATAGCAACATGTTCTTCTTTTTAAAAAACTAACGTAAAATGAGATGTTATCTTATTTGGCTAAACTGAAGTGATGAATAGCTATTTTATAGTCATCTATCACAAACAATATTTTTACTTATTGAGGTTTCATGTTTTGGAACATGTCAATCTTTATTTTCTGTCTCACATAGTTTTAGAAGCTAAATATGAAAAGTGCATATTTTTGCCTAACTTTCTACAATACCACATTTATTTTTACTTCTACCTCTATGAATTTGAAATGCAGTTTCACAGAACTTTTTTTTTTTTTTTTTGCGTTTGCATTTTTTTCTCACTTCAAATGAAAGGATCATTTGAATAAATATGACATATCACAAAGCATCCATTAACTTTTGAATGCCTTTCTGATCACCATATCTTTTGTAAGTACAAATAGATATTTTCAAATTGCCACAACATGGCAAAAATGACAAAATTACTTTGGGGAAGACATTGTGAGAACTATACATTTCTAAAATGAAATATATCTTTCTGATAACATTTCTTTTATAATTATTTATGTTCCTGGAAATCAAGAATCTACAGCCACAACTTTTGTCTGCCTTATTCTCTCACAATCAGAATGTTTTTTCTAATATTAAGTAGACCTCCCGGGTTTGAAGTGATTAGAAAGGTTCCATGATGAAAAGACATATTAGAACCATGTTGTCTATGACTTCTACTCTTTACTGCAATAAAATTCCATAACTATATATATGATGTCGGTAGAGGAGGCTAGAAACAAGATTCATTTCAAGTGCTAAATAATTGAAATAGCACTTTTTCAAAGCATGAATCACTTTCATGACATACGTATACATCAAAAAGTCATAAGGCTAGCTTCCAAGACCCCACGTGAGCCTGGTCATCCCCACTGCCAGTGATGTGTGCTGAAGGAATGAATATCCACAAATATTAACCTTGCCTGTGTGGGAGATAAGTATGAAGTTAATGTAGTGTTTGTTGCTGTCCTGTATACAAACCAAAAGAAATTAATCACTTTTTTCTTTCTACAACACCTGAACATATTAGGAACACATGCAAATAATTGCATGATAGCTGTCCTCATAAATTTACTCCAAATCATTGTCAGACATAAAGTAAATATAGGTTGAAAGTTTCTTCACAATTTGAAACAATGGTGCTCTCAGCCCAAGAATAAATATGTAGAAAAATAATGTGACTCATTTTGTTACCAACATAACTGGTAGGTTCCGTCATTTAACAGGTGTTAAACCAATGACCACAACCAAGGAGGACTGAACAAAGGGTTGAGTTTTACTTGCAACAAGTAATGAGAGCGCGAGGGATAGTTCCCAAGGCGGTGTCTCCCTGAACGAATGAAGGCAAAAGTGGGGTTTTCATTGTGCTGGTTTGCTGAGGCATTGTATGTAAAGGCAGAGTAAGGGGCAGCAGTTGTCAATCGTGCTTCCTACTTCACAACTATGTATAGAAAGCAGTGAACTAGCTTAGTCCTGGTGGGGGGGAGGAGGCGTTAGTATGGAAGCGCAGAGAGTTTTCCAAAGTTCTTGGCTTTGGTGTCTTTGGTTCTAACCGGTTTTTGTATTCCTGCTGCTGGGTTTCTTCCTAGGAACCTTTTGAAACAATAGAAACTAAGTGGCAACAGTTAGGAGTAGTTACCCTTTCACTCCAGAAAAAGACTCAGGACTGGGGGGGGGGTTTACAATTTGTCCATATAAAGCATAATATTTACAGAGAAGGAAGGAAGACAGGCAGGCAGGCAGGCACAATTTGTGTCTGAAATGAGCTATTTCTTTCTACTGTTCTGTTTTCCACACAGACAACAGAAATCCCAGGAATACTGGAAATCTACAAAAATCTACAAAATCTATCAAGCCCTACCTAGCGTGCTACTACTTTTTTCACATTATCAAAACTTTGAAAAGGTTATTTAAAAAGAAAATCTTAAACCAGGCTTGGTGGCTCAGCCTGTAACCCCGTGCCTTTGGGAGGCTGAAGTGAGTGGATTGCTTGAGTCCGCGGGTTCGAGATCCGCCTGGGCAGCAAGACCTCATCTCTACAATAAATCAAAAAATCAGCCGGGCGTGGTAGCGCATGTCTGTAATTCCGGCTACTCGGAAGGCTGAGGCGGAAGGATCGCTGGAGCCCAGCAGGTCGAGGCTGCGGTGGCGGGGAGCGGTCACTGCACTCCAGTCTGGGCGACAGAGTGAGACTCCAACTAAAAAAAAAAAAAATCTTAGTACATTATATATATAAACATATTTTATATTTTTTATATCTTTATACATTTTTATATACCATTAGGAACTCTGGAATTCCTAATGGTATATCTATATCCCTTAAAGCCCAAAAATAAATATTGTGATGAAATGGATTCCTCTAAGACATGCAATAAAAAAGCAAAATTTATGAAAGATGACATTTAGAAATAAGAATACCTTAATCAAGAACAAGCACAACATATTTTCAAAGACTATAACAACCAGAAAAATGCAGTGAATAGTGGATATGGATTGGGATGTGACTACTATACATTTGACAATAAAATCATCCATTTAACCCATCCCATAATTTATTAGTTTAGCAAGAGTATCTCACTCTCATTTTTCCTGCTTCTCTATCATGTTAGCTAAGCGGTTAATATATTTTTAAATTACCAAATATAATTAAATATGGGCTCATTCAGATTTAAAACATCAACTTTTAGATAAAAGGCTCTGCTAGTGCCACTTGTTGGAAGTGGAAGAGTTATGTGTCTCCCTTTCACAAAATTTTTTAAAATGCTGCAAATAAGGCTTGCAGGATGGCTAACACACCTTAACAACTGAAAATGTTTCTTGTTGCTTCAGAAATTCAGTGAAACAAATGGATTTTCAAATGACTATACTACAAGTAAATATCAACATTTAAGTTCCAATAATGTAACTGGATTTATCAAGCAGATGCAAAATATTCACTGTTCTTAGAGCACTGGAACTGAAAACACCAGTGCAGATTATCTTGTACACACCTCCTCTTCCTACAAATGAAACGATTGAAGACTAGATATATCATTTTATTGTATGCCCCTCATTTTACTAAATGAAAAAGATGATAGTGAATCTTTTCAAATACCTAGTTTTCAAGTGAAGTTTAAGAAAACATTTATAGCTAAAGAAAAGTCATATAATTATATTTTTATATCAACTCTAACATATGTAAAATTAATTTAAAAATTTCAGCAAGGAGACACATTATAATTAGATAAGAATAGCAGGTTTAATATAAAATCCTAAAATTTAAATAGCTCAATTATTTGCCCAGATTCTACCACTGACCTGCTAAATGTACTAGGGCAAGTTTCTGAAACTCTCTGTGTTTTAACTTTCTCATCTGTAAGAAAGATAATAACTAGAGTAGCTACTGCTTAGGTTTATATAAGAATGACTTAGGATTATCTATGCAAAGTGCCAGGCAACTGGGTGATTTTATTATTCTTAACTATTTGACAAGGCTTTATTTTCTTTTTTCTTTTCCCCAAAAACTGAATTTCGTCTCTTGTAAAGAACATTCAGAGGAAAGAAATAATGTGCCACAAGAGATCATGAGATAGTCTCATTCAAGACTTCTCAACTTTGGCATTAGTGGCATTTCAGGCCACTAGTGACTATGCATTGCAGACTGTTCAGCAGCATAACTGGCCACTACACACTAAATCCCAGTAGTATCTACCCACGCCTAGTTGTGACAGCTAAAATATTACAATGCCAAATGTCACATTGCCAAATGTCCTCCTAGGTTGGGACAGGGACAGATGAGAACTACTCATCTAACCTGTTAACTGTTTAATAGATGAAGAAACACTTAGGTCCGATTTAGTTGTGATGTCCTGACTTCAGTCTAATTCTCCCCTGAAACATCACACTGATTTTTCAAAAGAAAGTTTACTTCTACCCTGTTAACCAGTTGTAAATAAAAGACTCAATATTAATGGAAGACAAAGGAAAAACACAATTATTCAACCCTAATATTACTTCAAGCTTTTCTTTTAGAGAAGATGAAACATTATTAAGAAAGAATTAAAGACTAATAAAGGGGAGAATACTGTTAGGGACACCTGAGAAGCTCTGATTGAGGTCAAATATCCCAATGATATTAAATCATTAAAAGAAGCTGTGGATGAAATACAGCTAATGAAACGCAAATCTCTGAAGCAGAGAAAAATGGGAAGAGTCTAGGAAAACTGGGGAAAGAAATAAAATTCCTTGCGTAAAGGGAATATTGTAGCAACTCAAAACTAGAATATTTAGCTTTGTGCTGATTGTTTTCAGACCTAGATCAGATCGTGTTAATGTATTTTGAGAGCACTTAGTAATAAGTATCCTCTAAGAGTCAGGACGTGATTAGTTATGAGAAAACAAATCTTATTTTCTTAGGAAATTACTGGACAGGGAAATCAAGTAAATCCTATATCAATAATGCCTTTAACAATAGATTTGCCAAGCTCTTGTTAATTTCTGTAATACTATATTAGCTTAATTATGATGTGGATATAATGATACAATGAAGTAGGTTTATAAACTTTTAACTGACTCCCATTTTAAGAGTCCCCATCAATGGAGGAATTCTGAATAATGTAGATGATAGGGTAACAAACCAAACTTACTAGAAGAGTAAGCCAAAACTAAAAATATAGTAATTACTAGAGAGAAAATTAAGTCCAAAACTCCAACTATAGAAACATAAAATGTAAGAGATAGATGATGTCAAAATAGTCATAGGGATTTTATTTCATGGGCCAACAATAATACTATAGGCTATCTAAACTGTTGTGATTATACATCCCAGCAACAGAACTCTAAAGTCTAGAACCAAAGAAATGTTAGCCTCACTCTGACAGAAAACACACTTTGGGAACGAAATAAGCAAATTAGATTGTGTTCAGAGATTAATAACCAAGATGTGGAGGAAATTAAAGTAGCTGCCCATGATTACACTGGGAAATAGAAGACTCAGAGAGGACACAATAACTTTCTTTATATTCTTAAAGCAATGTGAATAGGGAAATAGACTCATCCAATGCAATCCCACTAGTGAAAGCCAATAGGTAGGAAAGGTATTTCATTACAACCAAATACTTTTCTTTTTTAGAAAACCACTTTATGGGAGATATGACTGACATACGAAAAGATTTGTATACAACTTGATGAGTTTAGAAAGAATGCTCCAGGCTTTGAGACACAGGGATTTCCTTGTTACTGGAAGTCACTAAAGTTCAAACATCAGCATTTTGCCTACACAAAAGGGACATTAAAAAAAGTTCAGACATTAAGATTTGATATTAGGGACTAAATAAGAGTCTTTGAATGAGATTTGCAGTTTTTACAAGTTCTATAGGTTCTTATAATAATATAACAATCTTTGTGTGAGTAAAGATTAAAAGTACCTTACATAAACATTACTACACCCCAGTCACTGTGGCTCACGCCTATAATCTCAGCACTTTGGGAGGCAGAGGCAAGATGATTGCCTGAGTCCAGGGGTTTGACACCAGCCTGGGCAACTTGGTAAAACCTTGTCTCTACAATATATCAAAAAATTAGCTGGGCATGGTGGCCCTGTAGTTCCAGCTACATGGAAGGCTGAGGCGGAAGGATCGCCTGAGCCCAGCAGGTCAACGCTGCGGTGGCTGTGAGCATGTCACTGCACTCCAGCCTGGGCAACAGAGTGAGACTCCAACTCAAAATAAATAAATATAAATAAATAAATAAAACACTACTACAATAGAATGTTAATACTGTTCATGAAAAAAAACCATGTAGACAAATATTGATAAATTTTTTTTTTAAAGCCCTGGAGACAAATATTAGGAAATTTTTTTAAAACCCTATAGACAAATAGTAGGAAATGTGACCTATCTTATTTTGGTCATGGGGATGAATACTGTATGTTACCATTTAAAAGGTGTTGAATAGTCCTACTGTGTGCATGTGTGTATACTTGTGTGTGTGTACTGCATACATATATATATACATATACATGTTCTCAAATTAATCTGAGCACGGGCCCAGGTTTTCAAGGGATACCTTATAACATCTCACAGAATGAAGATTTCCCTAAGCAATTTTGAAAAGCCTACTGTCCCATTACCCATGATTAATCAAAATTAAATGTTTCACTGAAATTTAACTGGCAATATTTCATAATTCCAGATATTAATCAGAATCCTAAAATTAATTGGTAAACTCTTATTCTCAATCATGTAAAATATATGAATACTTCAGTACAGAAACAAGACACTTAAACTTCATATCTCTGAAAATAGAGCAGGTTGTATTTTGTTGGGTTTTCACTTTTGTTTTGCTTTGTTTTGAAGTTTGACAATTTCTGGCTGTCATTATAAAAAAAAGTCTATGTAGCTTTGGAATATATTTTCGTTGAATTAAGTTATACATTGCTAAGAATAAGCATTATAATTGGCACATTCTTCTGTTACAAATATAATATCTTTGCAAAAAATAGAGGTATTTTTAAAGTCATCTATACTCAATGGTGAGAAGCATACCAAAGGTTGCATATTACAATATTTTATTGTGAAAGAACATAAGACTGGAAGCCAAATAGCCAGGGTTTTGGTGCCAGTCCTGCTGATGGCCATTTACGTGACGTCAGCATCCCAAGCCAGTGGCTGCTTAAAGGACCCCTTCATAAGCAGGCATTTTCAAACCTCTGGAGACTGCTCAAGAATTAGGAATCATTTCTGAGTTTGATTGATTACCCCCATTCAGACTCCAGACACCAGCTTCTCTTGATGTACAACAAATGTAACCGCCAACGCTTTCCCTAATGAAGGAAAACATTTGTTATATGGTGCAAAATAAGTCCATATTAACAACAAGAGGAGCATATGACAGATCAAGTCCGGATCCGTTGAACTACCCAATTACTCCACCTCTTCTTGAACTCTCCTTTGCTGAAGTTAGACCCCTTGTACTCCAAATTCCAATATGTCTGACTCAGGCGATGGTGCTTGGAAGAAGGGATGAGTTTCCTATTACTTAGGAACATGCCTATGAGTCATCAGCTCAAAGGGGTTTTTTTGTGTGTGTTGCTCTGTTTTTATGGATTCTGTAATGAAGGAGACTTTGAAGCCTATTACTGGCTGAAACTCAGATTCAAAAGTATCCAAGTCTGTTATTGGTTTCAACTGCAACTTTGGATGGCATCACAAATAGGAAAGTAAAAAAATAGAAGTGGAGGGGAATGGTTGCAAAATAAAAACATTAAACTAGCTTTACTCCTCCCATGCACTTGGGCATGTTACTTCATTTCCCAAGATTCTATTTCCTTCCATAGATTGACAAAGTTGAAAAAGATAATCTCTTCCATTTTTTCTAGCTCCAGAACTGCAGGAAATACACATCAATCTTTATATGGGTAAAGATTGAAAGTTCCTTACGTAAGCTTCAGTTTGAACTTTAAGAGCTTTTTAAACATTTTATCTTTTTTAATAGAAAAAAAAATAGCTCCAGGGGACTTGTTAGTTGACTCTGTGGAAAACTATAGTTTAAAAAGCTGTTGATAGAAATGGAAAACTGATGGTATAAAATTATATTATGTATGTATCTAATGTATTTATCTAAGTTTTGTACTTATTGTCAAATTTCAAATCTACTAAAATATATAACTGTACTGTGGCTGTTGTCAGAAAATAAGCTCAACTTTAGAAGATGGCAGGGAGTTCCTAAAATCCAAAGCAGATATCTTAGCAAGCAAGCAGGTTGGCTTGTCACAACTCTATGGGTGCCAAAAATAGAAACTATGATTCAGTGGACCAGAGAAAACCATTTATTACTCACAGTACAGCAAACAGCAGGAATATCATCATGGCAACAACAGTTCCCTTGCCTATATGTCTCATGATGAGACACTATAGATCCAGACTGCTGCCACACATACAATAGGATTGCACCACAGCTGAGGAGCCCAGAACTAAGGGTTCAGAGTCTTTTATAGCAAGCAGTAAACAAACCAATCCTCCTCCCTCGGGAGCCAGAGTCACAAAGTGGTCATGCTGTCATCCTCATGTGATTGAGCAATGAAAATTCTTAATTGACTCGAGGTCAGAAAATAGATAGGTTTTGCAGTTCAGATCAGTCAGCAAGAATGGACAGAGATAGTCAGTAGACTACCTCTCCAGATAATTCACCTGTCAGCTCAGCATATTATTGGCTGAACTTAAGTTTTCACCTCATTATGCCACCCCATCAGCAATTTGAATTACACACTGACAAGGGCTAAGACCACATCTGTTCCATCTCTTTAAATCAATTCTGAATTATCAACACAATCTCATCCACAGGAGGTCAATCTGCCATATTAATCTCAACCATGAATTCCAGGATCACAGGCCCAACTGACTAAGTCCCAGAAAGGACTAACAAGGCATTTCAGGCAATTGTCTTTTCTTATGTTATGCATGAATTGTACCACCATACTGTGAGTTTTTTTGGTTTTTTTTGTTTTTGTTTTTGTTTTTCAGAGTCCATGAATAATATTGGTATGATTTATGGAATTTTTTTTTTTTTTTTTTTTTTTGAGTTGGAGTCTCATTCTGTCACCCAGACTGGAGTGCAGTGGCCACTTCCGGCCACCGCAGCCTCAACCTGCTGGGCTCCAGCGATCCTTCCACCTCAGCCTTCCAAGTAGCTGGAATTACAGGCATGCGCTACCACACCCGGCTGATTTTTTGATTTATTGTAGAGATGAGGTCTCACTGCCCGGGCGGGTCTCGAACCCGCAGGCTCAGGCAATCCACTCACCTCAGCCTCCCAAAGGCGGGGGATTACAGGCTGAGCCACCGAGCCCGGCTCATACTGTGAGTTTTAATCCAAACACAAGAGCAGTTGGCAACCACACAAACTCTCCCGATTCAGCCAGAATATAGTCTAAGACCCATCAATGATTCATTTACAGTCAGGGAGTTTGAACCGACCTGCTGATCTTCTATGGTTTGTTACATCTCGTTGGATTTGGAAGCTTAATGTAAGAATGTGTTCCTGATCTGTCTTTAGTATACGAACTCTGATGTCAGGGAGCAATATTCACGTTAGTGTATGGAAAAATAAAACCATGTATTCCTCAGGTAGAACATCCATTTTTACATTGGAGCCCAACAATGGAAATGTGATCCAAGAAGTAGTGTGCAAAACATCAAAGATTTGCCAATAGCAACCCCTGTGCTCAGTGGATAGATAACTTATGGTCCACTGTCTGAAGGGAACAGGCTATTCCAGGATTCACTGATAAGTTTGATTTGGATCACCCTGATGTTGATTTGATTAAGCTATAGAGGCAGGGTCACCATGTAGTTGTAGCCTGGTCAGTCATACATGCCATAACCCAAGGACATTTCGTGTCAGGAATAGTATGTACGCTGGTATGAGCTTTACTAAAACATCTGTCTGAATGCTTACACATATTTGAGGGTGATTCATTTTGGGGAGCTGCCTTTGATACACCAGGCACAGTAGATGAGTAGACCGATTAGAGTGTTTGTTTGTTTTTTAATTTCATAGCACATGGATAAGGATGATAAATCCAGCAGTGATATGGGTTGGCAGTCAGAGCTGCTGCTTGTCTCTGATGGGCCATGTAATAATGTTGTCCAACCGAGGGGCTGAAATTCAGCATTAATTATTGTCTCCTTCCAGCACCTCCAGGGTCTAAGGTGTTCCTTCCCCCAATGAAATGGGTAGCAGTGTATGGGAGCTAGTGGATCCAGAACCCCAAAGGGTACCTCTGGGTGGAGACTATTTCTATTTCCAGAAAACTTTAGTTTTAAAAGAACCCTAGGTGCTCTGCTGGGTCAACCTGTTACAGAAGACCTAGCATCGCCTGCTGCTTAGGTACACAGAAAAATTTGGCAGATTTTCAGGCTAACTTGTACATAGGCCTCAACAAAATATCAACATAGATAAGGCACATATTG
Organism: Cephalopachus bancanus; assembly: GCA_027257055.1. Lineage (NCBI taxonomy): Eukaryota > Metazoa > Chordata > Mammalia > Primates > Tarsiidae > Cephalopachus > Cephalopachus bancanus. Next base: position 2,985,324 of record JAPVLO010000303.1, read on the forward strand.
CCTCTCAAACCGAAATAGTCCAATCAAGTGTCAGGCTTCCTTTCTGCTAGGGCAGTCATAGGGCAAAGAATGTTTTCTTTGCTATCTCTAGGATTGACTTTTGAGTCTTAGTCCACATTGCTTCCAAGGTTTTGTCTTGGGTGACTGCTCTAGTATCTTATCAGATTTAAAGAACCTCTCTGGGCCTTCGTGTGATTTAGCATCTATTTTATTAAAGCCTATCGGTATAATATCATCAATATAGTAAGTCCAACTCTCCTGCGAAAAAGAGAGAGGCTAATCCTGTGTTTTGACCCATCCACTCACTGGTGACAAATAGCTGGAGAATTCAAATAGTACTGTGGCAGCCCATTAAACATGTTTTGGAGACTCAACCAGAAAAAAAGTCTTAATCTTTGGCTGTGAAAGGGATTGAGAAAAAGACATGACCAAAGTTCAAGATAGCATGCCAGGTGCTATCACAGGCAATTGATTCATTAACAGTCACAGTGTCAGGGCAGCCAAGACTACAGTGCCAACTGAATTCAGCTGGTGATCATCTGCCATAAGTCTCCAGATCCCATTCACATTTTTCACTGGCCTCACAGGGATGTTACACTGAGATATCACACTTTTCCTTAGACCTATTTCATTTAAGTCCTTGACTGAGGCTGTGGTTTTCTTTTCTCTCCCTGGCATTCTAAAAAAAAAAAAAATTTAAACATGGAAGAGAACCAAAATCCAAGTTGTAACCACTTGCATATGCATCATCCCAGTATCACCTCTCTACCATTTTCTCTTCCAGGAAAATCTCCTTTGGACATCATGAACATTCACAGGAACTGCAAATAAATTATCAATACCAATCACATTCAGCCTTGGGAGCAGAAAGAGCAGTATATAACAGAGGTCTAAACAATCCCACCTTTTCCCATTTTACCCTGTTTCAAATCTGACTAATTAAATATGTGGTCCTTACCCTCAAGAGAACCAAGTACTTAACCATTAAATCCTGTATATTGAAAAGAGACATAAAAGTTTGTGATTGCTCCCACCTCTACCTCTCTTCTCCCACTCTTTCTTCCATAAAGCGTAAGTCCTCGATCCATCTTGGGAATAAGGAGACGTTACCTTGTCCACCCCAGTGCCCCTTCTCCTTAAAGGATTTTAAATCAGGACACAGAAGGGAAAAGTCAAGCACTAGTGGTTCTGTGGGAACAATTTTCTCTGCAGCAGCCACCTGGCCTAGTTCCTCCATAAGAAGGGGATTGGTCTCTATGAAGGAATCTATAAAGGCATGTCGAGCTTCACCTGTGTAAATGACAGAGTGCCTCCTTGAGTTTCTTTGGTGATCATCCTATCATTCTCTTATTTGGGAAAACTGTTTTATTTTTTTCTTAATTTTATTTTAGAATTGTGGGGTACATGTGAGGATTTACTAAATAAATAAATTGCACATGGGTGAAGTTTGGGCTTCTAGTTGGCCCTCTCTCCTCCAATAGTGGGCCAGACACCCAGTGTTACCACTTGCCCCCTCCCTCCTTCCTCCTTCCCTCCCCTAGCAGAGTCCAGCATCTGCCAATCCCATCCTTGTGTTTGTGTGGCCAGTGATCAAGGCCCACTTGTGCATAAGAACATGTAGTATTCAGTTCTTTGTTTCTGTGATAGTTTAGTTAGTATGATGGTCTCCAGCTCCATCCATTTTGCTGTAAAGTCTATAATTTTGTTATTCTTCATGGCTGCATAATATTCCATCATGTATATGTACCACATTTTCTTTTTCCCTTCCACTTTCAATGGGCATCTGGGTTGGAGAAACTCTGTTTTAATAGGCATGTCCACACTGCCTATGATTGGGTCCCTTTGGAGGGGTTGGTTTTTCCTATCCAGGGCTTTGTTTTATATTGCAGAGACTTTTTCTAGTTTAGAAAGGACTGTCTTTATCCTAAACATCAAATTGCCTCAAATAAGCACAGCTCCTAGGGCAGGATCTCCTAGCAAGAAAGGTAGCGGATTCCTCCACTTAACAGGGAAGAGAACAATCTTAAACACTCATTGGTTCTGCTCTCAGTGAAGGTTCATCATCGGGGCTGTCTTTTGTCCAGGACAGGATGAGTCTAGGGTACCGTTAGCCCTCAGGCTTTGAATAGCTTCCTCCATGGGATTTCATGGGACTTTACTGTCCTCAAGAATACCTTTTTGTGTTGTCCATAATGTCATTACTGAAACAGAAATCCAGAGTAGCAAACCTCATTGTGGGGCATGATTCTGTCCCCATGAAATAATTTGCACAATACTTTAAAGCATAGGGTCAAGTGTGAGACAACCTTGGTATTGCTGTTGACCCTCTAAGAGCATAATCTTTCTAACTCTTTCATCACCCCAGTGCAGCAGCCCAGTGTCTCACAGCTCTTCCATCTGTTATCAAAACATCCCTAGATTTCTTTTCTTTCCCTCTCCTTACAGGTCTTTATCTTGGTGAGCTCTATGGGCACATACTGCCTTCCAGATATGTCTAGTTTGATATAGTTTGGATGCTTGTGGCCTCCAAGTCTTATGCTGACATATGATTCCCAGTGTTGGAAGTGAGGCCTAGTGAGAGATGCTTGGGTCGCGGGGGTAGATCCCTCATGAATGGCTTGGTGCTCTTCTCACAGTAATAAGTGAGTTCTTGCTCTAGAACTGATTGTTTAAAATAACCTTGTGCCACCTCCCTCATCTATCTTACTTCTTCTCCTGCCATGTGACAGGCCTTCTCCCTTTGCCTTTAGCTGTGAATAGAAGCTTCTTGAAGCCTCATCAAAAGCCTAGCAGATGCTGGCACCATGCAGAACTGTGAGCCAATGAACCTATTTTCTTTATAAATTACCTAGCCTCAGATATTACTTTATAACAATACAAAATGGACTAATATGGTTATAATGTAAAACTTGATACAGTTGTGCTTTCCTTTCTAACAGGACCAAGAGTTCTCTCCTAGTCCCAAAGGACAGCAAGAAGCAGTCACGGCAGCTTGCTCAAATTTCTCCCTCACCTCTTGGCCTCCATCAACTCTTCTTCATCAACAGATAGGACAGAGGTGGACTACTCACTGCCCTCCTTCCACAATACTTGGGCTGGAATATTTGCGACCGGAAGTTTTTTTATATTTTACTATCCAGAAAGTTTACAAATGTTCCAGAACCCAGTTTATGAGTTTTTGCCTTTTTCTTTCCACAAATTGTTGTCTGTCTTGGTACTCTGCACTTCATGTCATTTTGTCTGGGCAAAATCTCAACCTCTTATAAGATAGCAAGAATTAACAAGACTCCAAAGGAGATGGCTATGCAAGCAAGCAGGTTACATTGCCGCAATTCAATAGATGCTGGAAGTAAACAAAAAGACTCAGACAATTTCTTACTCAGAGCACAGCAAACTGCAGAAATTTTAGCATGCCAGTGTCAGTTCCCCTACTGCCAAATTATACCAGGAGATGTGATGAGTCCAGATGGCGACTACACACACAATGCGCTGTATCACAGTTAAGGAACCCAGACTTTAATCTCTCAGCACCTGCGGGAACAATAAATAAGCCTCCCCCAGGAGCAAGTGGTCACACAGTGGTCAGTGCTGTGGCCACGTGTACCTACTTAATTGCCTGTGCATTAGCTACAGAAATGGTCAGGGTCAGAGGACAGTGAGGCCTTGCAGTTTGGCAGAGTACACGAGGGTGTGCAGGGACACTCCTGGCCCTGGTGGACAGTCTTTCTCAACAGTGATAGTGATCAAATCTATTCCTCATTTTTAGTTATTACATACTGAAATGTTTAGGAGTAAAGGATCAATTTAGTATCGAGCGGTTCAAAAAGATTTTGTGTGTATGTGTGTGTGTGTGTGTGTGTGTGTGTGTGTGTGTGTGTGTGTGGTAAGAGAGTAAAAAAGAAAGCAAATGGTAAAGCACACTTACCAAAGTAATATTTTATTTTATTTTTTTTTTTTTTTGAGTTGGAGTCTCACTCGGTCCCCCAGACTGGAGTGCAGTGGCCGCTCCCGACCATCGCAGCCTCGCCTGCTGGGCTCCGGCGATCCTTCTGCCTCAGCCTTCCAAGTAGCCGGAATTACAAGCATGCGCTACCACGCCCGGCTGCTTTTTTTATTTATTGTAGAGATGAGGTCTCACTGCCCAGGCGGGTCTCGAACCCGCGGGCTCAGGCAATCCACTCACCTCAGCCTCCCAAAGGCGTGGGATTACAGGCTGAGCCACTGAGCCCGGCTAAAGTAATATTTTAAAAGATCTCACATCCCTTTACACTTACCATACAAACACCTCCTTTTCTCCTCACCAAAATTATAACAGTGAACAATGATAACAATTGTTTGTTATAAAACTTGTTCTATTTCTTCTCTTATTTGAAAATATCAAGCCGTATTTTCATGTGTCTGAACAAATGTGATGTTATTATTCAACATGTATGTTAGCTTTACAGTGGAGTTGGGGTATACTTTGAATCAGTTACAGAACAAAATCTATTAATGTGGAGAACCGGATAAACATAAAAATCTCTGCTTCTAGAAATAAAGAACATAAGAAGTATTGCAAAAAAAGGAGATTGTTTTTCCTTTGAAATTTTGGTCAAGTCATAAATGATTCAAGGATAAGGAAGAAGAAAGAGGATAAAGAAAAGAGAGAAAGTTTGGGTTAAAATATATTTTTTCAAGAAAATCATCAATAAAATGACTAGCATACAGTTCTTCTCAGTAGTGTACACAAACACAAGTATACATTTATAATGATCCAAGAAATTATTCATAATGATTAAGGAGATTAATGAATGTCTTGACATTTAGGAAAAATGGAGGATTGCAGATGAAAAGACACATGAAGGTCCTCAATAAGGATCTTAAAAATGGAAGATACTCAACAAATGTTTACTGCAACCAAATCTGAAATGCTCACTGTCTTTGTTCTTTCTCTCCTTTCAGCTAGAAAATCTGGAAGCAGAAACTGCTCCTCTGCCCTAACTGGGTATCGCACCATTCAGACCCTTCACCAAGCTAGAAACCACCATCTGTGTGGAAGCAGTTCACTGCAAGTATGTGTAGGAGGCTCTTGTTCCCTGGGAAAGTGCCTGCTTTGAGGTCATCAAAATGCTTTCCTCTCTGGCCACTCCATTCTGCACATCAGAGGGACAGCCAAAGGCAACCGAGCGTTAGAAGAAAAGGAATATTACCACACTAATAAGTCCAGCTTGTGAACATAATCACAAGGAAGACATCCAGTGGGACCAAAAACACATCGTAGTATATGAATTGAAGTTGTCATAAAAGGTGACCCTGCTGTTGGTAACGTTTTGTTTTCAAGCAAATATTTACGACCTCCTCAAAGAAAAACCATTGATTACTAAGTTCAACATCATCACACATAAAGTAAATGCTACCTCTGATTCAAGCATCTTGTGTGGAAAGTCCAAGTCTTTCTAGTGTTTTGTAAGAAAACACATTATTCCATTTTTGACCTTTAATGTTCACCTTGAAATTATCGTCCGGTTAGGACATCATTTCCACTTCCATGTCTTGGTTTTATGTTGTTTAAAAGGATAGCATCTCTCTGGCCTAGCTCCATAATTGCAAGGGAAGAGGTTAGCATGAAAGATCATCTGAAACATAGTCACATGTCAGCTGCAGAAAGGTAGATTCTCATGCACTGCAAATACTAAGAACCATAATGAGGGATCTTCCATTCTTAGGCTTTCAGTCGTTTGCTTCCCAGTTTTAAATGTTCAAATCCTTTGTTCCTATTTAAGTGTTCACAAAAGGTAATAGTTAGCCAATGAGTTCATCACTTCATCCATGCAAGAAATCAAGCATTAAAATGTACTCTTCATTTCTCACTAATTTCTCCATACTGCGTGCTCCTCACACATATTATTTTTTCTTTTTTTAACTCAGCTCAGAATACTTATGTCCTTTGAATCAGCATGATAAAATGACAGATGTTTTTGTTGATTGCCAGAACAGCTTAAGCTTAAAAAAAAATGGATCCAATAAACTTAATCTCAAGACAGAAAGACTCAAATGACTATGTAGAAAAATGTGTGATCTACTTTTCAATCTGGTGTAGTTACTTGGACATGAAATATTAATCGCCCAAAAATATTTCTCTGAAGATGGTGTTGATCTCTGCTAAATATCAAGATGTCCCTTGTAAAGAGTCAATCTTCTAAGTAGCTTCTCTAAGACAATTCTCCTCTTTGGTTGGTTTTCTTTGCTATGAAATGCAGTAGATATTTGCAAGCACCCATTTTATTTTATCTTTATAGACAGCCAAGTCAAATGGCCCATGCTGAGAAGCTCTCTACTTTGAACGGTTTTTCAGCATTGATTAAATGAATCGAATACAATGTAGTTATCTGTGAAGACACAAATAGAAAACAAAGGAATGTGGCTTCTCTTATGAGTATTCCTGAGTCTACAAGCTGCCTGCAGACTCGACATAAAAGCTGTATCCCTTCCTCAGCCTAATAAGGCACAAACATGCACCAGACACCCAAAGGCAATTCTTCTGGAAGACAGCTATCGTGGATCAGAATAACTGAATTTACTGTCTCAGAACTAGTTGGCTGTAGTTATGTGGCCTGAACCCATGTATCCATTAGATGAAAAAATCAAAAGCCCAAAAGCCAAGATAAGTGTTTTAATGTTTCCTTCTGATGAAGTCTCATCTCATGTTTGCGTCTAATAATCTCCATTTCTCAAATATTATGTTCCAGAATAGATGTGTATTATGTTTAATTTTTTTATATTTTCTGATCAAAATAATGAAAACCAGGGCCTTAAAGATTTAGAATGTTTGTATTTGTGTATACATGTTTACATACATGCACTACCAGAACTTCCATAAGCAAAATGGATAATTCAAATGGAACACAACAAGGGAGAATGAAATATTTGTATACACGTCACTGGGGAAGAAAGTTCTTGCTTTTAATAACATGAGTTCTCAAGGGATCACATAGTATTGCTTTTGATCTTTAGGCTGTTTTTCAGCAATCGTTATTTCTGCCGCATGACCAACTCTTAGTGTGAATTATCTGGCATGTTGCTGAGAGCAACTTAGTCTTTATGTAGGATTTGAATTTATCTTCTCTTACAAATGTCATGTGTGTAAACAAGGCTATTCCACACCTTTTTTTAGACTCTGCATAGAAGGGAGTTTATTTTTTTATTTTTTATCTTATTTTAAAGATGTGGGGTACAATTCAGGGTTAGGTATACAAATGGTCGTTGTGTAGATAAAGTTTGGGCCTCACTTTGGTCCCCACTTCACCTGGTTTGAGATCAGGTACCCTTATTGATGAAGTGTGCCCCACCCCACACCCCCACCCACCGCCGCCGCCCTCCCCTGGCAGTTTCCCATTACTGCCAGTCCTGGAGGAGTTTATTTTAAAACTAAGATATTCTAAACTAAATAATGAAATAGTACATTGTCAACATTTTTTTTTGCTCAAAACCATTTTTATTGTAAATTTGCAAGAACTACCTTACAATTCCAAGGCAAATAGAGACATCATAATCCTGACTCAGTCAGCTGGGCTAAGGTTTCTCAGGAAATCTGAAGATAAAGAAAATGTAATGTTCTGCTTTGTTCTTCCTTCTTCTTTCAACCTTGCCATTACGGATGAGATTTCCTCCTGGTCTGGTATCTCAGTAATGCATTCTGTAGATGGAAGTGGAAGTTTTACCTCTTCATCTGATCACTTACTCTGGAAATTCTACATTATTGCATCCCAAGTAGTTATGGTCTTTTCTCCCTCCGTCCCTACCTCCACTGCCATTTTGCTCCTGTGTTCTTTCCTTATCAGTCACTAGAAAGAAAAGGAAAGATGGGACTCGGCTAAGTAAGGATTGAGTCCCAGGACCCAGCTATCAGTGGCACCATGGGGAGGGATATGTGTCCTCAGAAAGGGATTTGATCGTACTTTTGTTTTAAACCTTTAGCTATAATATTCTAGGTCCACTTTAACAATTTGATGATGTCAAATACAAAAGTTTAGTGAAGAGGCTAAAACTTGAGCTTCAAGGCTATGCAGACCCATGTCTGAATACACTTGGTGAAATTTTTTGGCTTTGTGGTTTTGAGCAACATGTTTAAGCTCTCCTGGCTTCAGTCTTCTCATAAAACTGTAGGCAGGCCAGGAACGACAGCTCATGCCTATAATCCACTTTGGGAGGTCAAAGCAGGAGGATTATTTGAGCCCAAGAAGTTTAAGACCAGACTTGGCAACATAGTAAGACCCCATCTCTATTTTTTAAAAAGTTAAAAATTAGCCGGACATGGCTATTTGGGAGGCTGAGGTGGGAGGATCACTTGAGCCCAGGAGCTTGAGGCTATAGTGAACTATGATCATGCCACTGCACTCCAACCTGGGCAACAGAGTGAGTCCCTGTCTTCTAAAAATAAAAAATAAGGAAAAAAACTGAATACTAATAGCAGTCTTATTGGGTTATAGTCAAGATCAAGCGATAATGTATATAAAAAGCCTGCCTTACTAGGTAGCAAATGTTTCCTATTGGTAATGAAAATTATAAATGAAAACAATCAACGTCAAAACAACAAGGGAAACTTGGTAAAATTCACTAGGAACCATGTCTGATCACCTTTGGCACAAAACCCAGAGAGGGACCTCCTTAAGAAGGCCAGAAACTCCTCAAGGGAAACCTCCCGTGATAGAATGGCATTCCAATAGGGCTGCCTGAAGAAGCAGGACTCTAATTTGGCCATTGAAACACTTCTCAACATTGAAATAGACAGCTGGCAGTTTTAAAATAAACTCTTTTAAAAGACAGTTCTAAGTGGGTAAGAAGATATTTACTTCTTTAGATAATATGACTGTGTTGGTGAAACTGGTAGCCATTCACTTGCAAATGTCATAATTGAGGAGGTACTCTTAGCTCATTTAATATTACCTAAAAGATGCTAACAGAATTCTGTTTCCAGAGTTATCACAGCATGCCCTTTACATCTCAGGATCCAGGCAAAAGTTGAAATTCAGAAGCATAGATTGAAAGCCTAGCAGAGAAATACATTTCTCTAAGATACAAAAAAGTACCCCTGAAAAGATTCTCTCTGACCACATTTATCGCAAAGCCCTCAAAACATTCCAAGTCCTTACTTAAGACGAGTATATTTATTTTTTTGGTTTGGTTTGTTGTTGTTATTGTTGTTGTTGTTTGAGTCTAAGTCTCACTCTGTCACCCTGGCTGGAATACACCCAGTCACAATCATGGCTACTGCAGCCTCGACCTGCTGGGCTTAGGAGATCCTTCCACCGTAGCCTCCCGAGTAGCTGGGGTTATGCGTGCATCACCGTATCTGGCTAATTTTTTTTTTATTTTAGACTCAGGGGTACATATGAGTACTTGTTACGTGGACATATTGTGTAGTGGTGGGGATCGGGTCTCAGGTGGCCCATTCTCCAGATAGTGAACATTATACCATGTAGGTAATTTATGAATCTTAGTCCCCCTCCCCGCTTACCAATCTCTCCAATGTCTGTAATTTCCATTCTTGTGATCGTTTAGCTCTCACATGTGAATGAGGACATGCAATGTACGATTTTTCTGTTTCTGAGTAAGTTTGCTTAGGATGAAGATCTCCAGCTCCATCCACATTGCTACGAAAGACATGATTTCATTCCTTATTATGGCTGTGTAGCATTCCATGGTGAATATATGCCACATTTTCATTATCCACTGACCAACCGATGGGCATTTAGGTTGATTCCTCATCTTGGCGATTGTGAATTATGCTATGGTGAACATGTGGGTAAAGTTGTCTTTTTTATATAACAACCTCTGTTCCTTATGGGAGGTACCTAGTAGTAGGATTGCTGGATCAAATAGCAGATCTACTTTTAGTTATTAGAGTAATCTCCATACTTCTTTCTATAAAGGTTGTACTAATTTACACTCCCACCAACAATGTATAAGTGATTCCTTTTCTCCACATCCATGCCAGCATCTGTTGTTTTTTGCTTTTTCAATAATGGCCATTCTGACTGGTATAAAGTGCTATCTCATTGTGGTTTTAATTTGTACTTCCCTGATGATGAGTGATGTTGAGCATTTTTTCATATAATTTTTGGTCATTTGTTTAACTGGCTAAATTTTTTTATTTATTGTAAAGAGGAGGTCTTGTTAAGTTGCCCTGGCTAGTCTTGAATCCCTGGGCTCAGACAATCCTCTTGCCTCGGCCTCCCAAAGTGCTGGGATTACAGGTGTGGGCCACCACGCCTGGCTAAAACATGTATATTTACATGTTGAAAGCTGAAAACAAGACCTTTTGTTAATACTTGGATTCAATGTTCCATTCAAAATGTGTGAAAAATACTAAGATGTGTACCACATCTCTCTTATAATAAAGATAATCAGCTTATATAGACATATTCTCTGTCTACTGGCAATAATCAAAACAAGATAACCTACTAGAGATTTTTCCAGGCTCAGTCATGAATATTGTATAAACTATACTATCTCTTGGAGTTTTACAAACTCCGGAGAGTTCTAGCCAAAGCAACCTAAAGGCAGGAGCTAGTAGCCTAAGCATCTCAGCTTCTTAACAGGCCACAAACGTCAGCTATGATTGTGTAATTCTTGAGGTCGATCAAAACCTAGAACTATTTGCTGACAGAAATACTATCCTCTTCGTAGAAATACACACCAATAGAAAAGGAGTTTCTTGAGGAATCCCTACTGCCAATGTAGAAACATCTAAATTCTGATCTAGATTCTCAGCATCATTCTTTTTCTCACAGATCATATTTCTTGGGCTCGGGAAGGAGTGAGAACAACCGTGAAACTTCATGAGTGCCTGGGCCACTGCAGTCTTCACCACTGTATTTTCCCCAGTTTGAGAAGTTTCAGAATGGGGCATACAGATTATATCTAAGACCACTGTCATTAAGGTCTAAGCAAAAGTCAATCACAGGGTTCAACTCGGGGACAACCATTCAGAAGCCAGTTAAATTAATTAAAAATAATTTCAACTCACTGTCCTTGTTCTCCATGGTCATCAAAAGTGTAAAAAGTGGCCGGGCTTGGTGGCTCAGCCTGTAATCTCAGCACTTTGAGAGGCCAAGGCGAATGGATGATCTGAGCCCACGAGTTCGAGACCAGCTTGGGCAACTTGGTGAGACCTCGTCTCGACAATAAATCAAAAATTAGCTGAGGGTAGTAGCATGTGCCTGTAGTTCCAGCTACTGGAAGGCTGAGGCAGAAGGATCCCCAGAGCCCAGCAGGTCGACACTGGGGTGGCCTTGAGTGTGCCACTGCACTCCAGCCTGGGCGACAGAGTGAGACTCCAACTCAAAAAAAAAGTGTGAAAGTGCAAGGAATTATGTGCATTGCTATCTGTTCAAGAAGCAGAATTGTGTATGGTAAACTTTCAAGTTCTTGTCATGTAATACCATGACATTTCTTAAAGAAATAGGCAGATGGGTCAAGTTCAATTTCATTCAAACAATACAGTGTCCTAGGCACATGAACTGCAAATATAGGGACCACTGGACACAGATTTTAGGATAAGAAAAATAAGTTGAGGGTTGATTGAAGGGGCTTTTGCAACATGGTACTATTCAAATAATATTGAATAAATGCTGCATAGGCATTTTTAAGAGCTCAGAAATCATTAAAATTAAATATATCAATCTTTAAAAGCACTTCCTGACTTAAATATATAAAAAGATGATTCTGTACCTTGGGCAGATATTCAGAGAAAGATCTATTTTCTGGAGATTCTTCCCATCACATGTTTAATACATATTTAATAACACACTTTCTTAACTCACTTTGCATTCCCATAAACTTGTAATAAGTGAGAATGTCATTAAAATCTGCACTTGAAATTGCACTTAAACTTTACAAAATTACGGAGAAAGTTGGGAGAGTTACTGCTTCATCTGCACTTTGAGAGTGATTCAGATTTGCATTTCGGAGTCAACCCACTTGAAAACTAACTTTCAGGGTTCCAATATCACCAAATCCCAGGCCCCACTGCGAGGAAAAATAGTCCTCTGATCTCTTGTGGTACAAGGAATGAGCTTTCTCCTTTCTCTTTGAACCATAGTAACGTGATCCATTTGCATTCGAAAGAACAACATATGTCTGAATCTAAAATAAAACTCTATTGCAATAGACTAAGATGTGCCTAGAGCATGTTACAGGTCTGAGGCAATGCAGAAGTTTTATTATTTATTTGGGAAAAGCAAGTCAAAAATCAAGTAGAACTAACAGATGGTAAGAAAGAAAGGTAAGAGCTTACTCATTTTGATCATTCCACCATTGGAATTATTTGACAACACATCTTGCTGCCACTCAGAGAAAGTAGTTTTTCCTTCCTACCTAACCTTTATCCGAAGAAATTCTCTCTAAAAAGTGCTCAGATATTTTGCAGAGCAGGTGGTAACGTGTTCAAAGTTGTAAGGGTTCCGTAGAATCTACCAGACCAGAAACGGGACCTACCAAAGGCCACAGCTGAGAATAAACGACTAGACTAGATAATTTTACAGCTCTATGTTTCCGGAAAACTTTTGTCCTTGTGGGAACAACACAAAACTATGCCAGTTTTTTGTTAGTGTAAAAATTTGTCCAATATTAATTAGAATAGCCCCAAGTGTTTCCAGGTAAGCATAGATATATTTATATTTTTCAGATGATGTGTCTTCGTTGTTGGTTTTGAAAGAACGGTAATATTAATTACATCTCATGTAGGGAGATACCATTTGGGAGTAACTGAATTTGCCTTTCTAAAAGTGTCAAAGATATATTGTCACCCAAAGCTATTTTATGAATCAAATCTAGATTGCTACTCACCCCAGAATCCTGTGCATGAAGTCCAAACTTGTGTAATTGAAAAAAGGTTTATTGCTTAAGTTCTAACTTAAGCATTCTTATCATAAGCAAACTCATAAAGAAAAATTAGTACTTGCTTTAGGTTTTAGAAAGAGTGCACAGAGACCCTTTTGGACTGTGGGGAAATGTCATCTTGATATTGTCACATGTACTGTAATAGGAATGTTTAGCAATGAAAACCTTCCAGAAAAATGTTGTTTTAAACATTGCCTACAACTTCCTTCTTCTTACCTTGCAGAATTTTGAAAGGACCTAAATCTTGAAAACAGGCTATCACATCTCATTCACCTTCAAGTCTCTTAAAATAAGCTTCTGCTGTTTTGCTTCAAATGCATAGATATTTTCTTTAATTTGCCTTACTCACTAAAGTCAGAAAATTTTCAATGAATTCACAGTTACAAAATATCAAATGGAGATGAAAGAAGTGAAATAAACCAAGGAAGATATAGAAGAGAAAAAGAGGGGAAAAAAGAAAACAACCATTTTCCTAGGAGTCTGGGTAAAATTGAAGATAATCATATACATTAAACAACATGGGTGAACTTTGTTAATTTGAGCACAATGTTAAATTTGTTAATTTAACAAACACCTGAGAGGAGAGAGGAGATTGCATTTGTGTGTCCTTGTAGTTGTGATTTCACTGTTCAACAGGACAAAGAAGAACCTCTGGAAAGAGAACAGGAATTATTTTTCCCTGTTTTGAGGAGGGCAGAAGGGCCCCCAACAGTGCACAATATTTGCAAAATTCAAATGCCTCACAGACTCTACTTCTCCTGCCTCTGGAGCTGAGCTTCTGGGTTGCAGAGATGCTTTTCATCTTCTGTATCTGGTTATGTCACCCCCCACACACACACACTGCTATGATACCAGAACAGCCAAGCCTAGAAATCAACTGGTGCCTTGTTTAATCTGCAAGTGCCTGGGTAGGTCTGACTTCCAAAGTTGTTCACAGCTGTGATTTAGGACAGCTCAGGGACAGGTATACAGTCTTAAATCGGCCCTCAAAGGGACACAGGCACACCCCACAATTGGGATGTGGCTTGAAATAATAAGTGGGTTCTTGGCAAGAATTCAGGAGTCAGCCAAAGTTCATTAGAAAAACAAAGGAGCAGCCAGCCGGGCTGGGTGGCTCAGCCTGTAATCCCGCACCTTTGGGAGGCTGAGGTGAGTGGATTGCCTGAGCCCGCGGATTCGAGACCCGCCTGGGCAGCGAGACCTCATCTCTGCAATAAATCAAAAAATCAGCCGGGCATGGTAGCGCATGCCTGTAATTCCGGCTACTTGGAAGGCTGAGGCGGAAGGATCACCGGAGCCCAGCAGGTCGAGGCTGTGGTGACCGGGAGCGGCTACTGCACTCCAGTCTGGGCGACAGAGTGAGACTCCAACTCAAAAAAAAAAGAAAAAGAAAAACAAAGAAGCACAGAGTAGGCTACTCCTTGCTAGAGCAGTCACTGCAAGTTGCTGGGGGGTCTATTTTAATGACTATCCTAAACTGTATGCTAAGAAAGGGGTGGAATATTCATGCATTTGTCTGAGAAAGGGGTGGGGAGTTCTTGAAATCAAGAGTTCCTCCTCTTTTTGGGTCGGGTAGGGTAACTTCCAGGAGTTGCCAACTGTAAACTGTCTGGCACTGGTGGGAGTGTATTATATGTCAATGTATTATAATTAGCATGTTCATGTATTATAATTAGTGTATAATAAGCTCAAAGTTTAGGGGCAAGGGGTGGCTATCTTGATTTGAGCTAGTTGCAGCAGGTTCTCAACACACTTGTCTTAGCAGGGCCTTGTAACTTGTGTCTTTGGGGAGGCA